>JAWHQI010000004.1:15958928-16598571 GCA_033032865.1 Dactylorhiza incarnata | reverse complement strand
GACGAACTCTCTATCCAAGCGTTCGATGAATCCACCGCCAGCCCCAAAGTCACGCCCATGCTGATGATAAACTTCCGCCCACTGTCACGGTCGTGACACTGTAGGTCACGCCCGTGTGCAGCCATGTTTGACGGCCAAACCTTCCAGAAGATGGCGGATGCGACCCCTTAAGCACGCACAAATGTCACGCCCTAAGTCACGGTCGTGACATCCAAGTCACGCCCGTGACCTAGGGCGTGTAAAAATGAAAATTTTCTTATAAATAGAGGGGCTCGGCTGAAGTATTTCCCATCCAAATTTTGAGTGTTGTAATGTTATTTTGAGTTCTTTTGAGTGATTGTGAGTTTTCTTTATGCAATTAAGTTTATGCTCATTTGTAATTTTCGCCTTTTAGAAATAAAATGTTGTTTTCTCATTTGGATCATCTTCCTTTTTTATTTATGTTAGTGTGTGTGTGTGTGTGTGTGTGTGTGTGTGTGTGTGTGAGAATAGTTTTATTGCTTTCATAATTTAGGTTTATTGCTTTCATAAAAATAGTTTATCGCTTTCTTTAACGCTTTATTTATCGCTTTCGTTTAAACGCTTTCTTTCAATTCAGTCTTTTTATTACAAGTAGAGTGCGTGCGTATATGAGATAGTATTTTTTTCTTTTTTGTAACTTAGCTTTATTTCAGTCTTTATATAACTGCTATATACCACCCCCATCTTGAATAAGAAGCTAATTTACTTTAGCACTTGTTTAAGTCGGTTGGGACGGATATTATTTCTGCACCTTTATAAGTCTTTTCATTTCTATACCACCCCCATCCTGAATAAGAGGCTAAGAACTTTTTAGCGCTTATTTAAGTCGGTTGGGACGGATACTATTACTGCATTTATATAAGTCTTTTTATTTGCCTTTTTATCCGCCTATATCCGCTTTAATTATTAAACATGTATTTTCCAACTATTAATGCCGTCTCCATTCCGATGAGTGGCTAATTTCCTTTAGCACACGATGTCGAAGAGCATTGGGACCCAAAAATAGTTTTTCTAAAAATAAAACATCTCTTTCTAAAATTATTAACGCTTAAGGTTTACCCGAGAATAACGTTGAGTGGAGCCACATAATCGATGTGTGGTTTTCATTTCCATCTCCATACACTAGTTAGCCGAGAGGCTCGTGCGTATGGACTGATCGCTCATGGGTAAAGAGAATTGCACTCTACCCTCGAGAGAGGATGAGGTAAGTCTCCTGAATTGGAAGTAAAAACCCAATAGCGAGGTTCACAACATAAGGCGAGTATTAAGAAAATTCGATGGTCAAAAATTCATAATCTCAGGTGGGTGTACCCTCGAGAGAGGAGCGTTCATAATTATGGAACCTCTACGGCCAAGCCGTTTTAATGTTTTAAAAAGTCATCTCTTTTACTTCTAAAAAAGACTATTTTCGTCTCAAGGTAATTCGACATCGGACGCTATTATTATCATCGTTTAGAACTCTA
The DNA here is from genome assembly GCA_033032865.1 of Dactylorhiza incarnata. NCBI lineage: Eukaryota > Viridiplantae > Streptophyta > Magnoliopsida > Asparagales > Orchidaceae > Dactylorhiza > Dactylorhiza incarnata. The sequence continues at coordinate 16,597,087 of JAWHQI010000004.1, read as the reverse complement.
GTTATACGCTTATTATCGTTTTCTTTTAAAAACTCACACTAAAAACTTATTCCGATAAAATAATAGTTCGTTCCTCAAAGTACCTTAATCAGCACGATCCACGAAAATATACGACCTTGATATTTTCTAAAACAAAATATCCTGTATTACTCACGATAAGGTATACTTGCCTTTATTATATGGCTAATTTGGATTAAAATTTAAACAAACACTTTTCAAATCCGAAACTTACAAAACTCTCCTTTGCTATTTTAAAAATCAATAGAATTCGGCGTTGTAGTCAGGTGTAATCGTCAATATTTCGAAAGAAGAAAAGGACCGTTACTTCTATCCTTCGATAGGATAACGGTTAATTTCTCAAAGTAGGAATACTTGCGAAACTCTTGAAAACATACGCCTAATTCTAATCTCATCATATAAATGTTACGCAAACCAAATTAATTAAGAAGAAAATAATCTGAATCCAATCATCATCATCCATGTAGCGCTTATCATATTGGAACGTGTACATAAATGGAAAAAGGAAGAGATATATTATCTCCTTTTCTTATTGGATTCCTAAGCCAACAAGCTAGCTCTCTCATAGCTCGTATTGCTTGAGAAAGAACTCGCACAGTCGAGAAATAAAAAATCTCACAGAGCCTATCTCCGACCTTAATCTATCTTTTGTAAGCTGAATCTCCTTCTTCTGAGATTTAGTATGTATCTCTTCTTTAGAGATAACTCTCGCTTGAGCTATAACATTCAATCTCAATTATTCTCACTATATAGGGTTATCAAACTCTCCGTTAAAAGAGTTACTTGAGTTCGTGGATCTCTAGTAGAAAAGGTCTAGCTTGGGTTCTTAGATCTCCAAAAATATCTTATTTGGTTGGAGTCTCTAGAAGGAAAAGTCTCATTATCTCAGTCGAGAGATAGTGGAAGCTCACTTATTATGGACAGGAGTGTTAAATATTTTGAAGTGGAAGTGGATTGTCCGGGCGGTCTATTCTTGGAGACCGCAGAGATCGCACAACCTGTGTTATGGTTTACTTCTTGAACCTGTGAGCTCGGTGTGGAGACCTGGCTAGTGTGGTCGCGTGTCTCTAGTGTTGGCGGCCTGTGTTTGGTTGCCTGACCAAGTATCCTGTTTTGGTTTAGACCGGACGGTCTTATACTAGAGGTCGCTTCTGCGGTCTGGTACTGCGGTCTGCATGAGTTTGTTCTAGCGGACAGGTTGGTATGTCAGGATGTTCATGTGGCTCTGATCTTATAAGAGTCTGGGCTGGTTGTATGAGCTCATTTTTGGTGGTCTTCTCCTGATCGATCAGATGCTCATATGTCTGTTCTTATAAGAGACCGGGCGGTCTGCCAGTTTGTTCTTGGCAAGATGTCTTGGACAGTTTTGCTTAAGTGTAATAAGGTCTTGAAGAGACTGCGTGGTTTGGTTCTGGAGACCGCATGCTTCAATAAGGAAGGTGACTGTAACCCTTGGGGCGGTGCCGACATTTGTTCGTTTGCCTATAAATAGGGACGTCGGGGTAGCCATTGATATGTAAGAACTGTAAAAACAAAAGTTGGCTTGATTGTGTCGGTCTCTTTTTGAGGTCGCGTGGTTTTAGTTGTCTGACTGGGTTGTTCTGTTTGCAGGTTAGCGGCTAGCAATCACCGTCAGCATTCTCCTTTCTTTCCAGCTTTGAATAAACCAGTTCGGCAGCAGTCTGTCTGTGCGGACTATGTTTAGGAGTTCTTGGACTGTGCAGCGGACTCAGTTGATCAGGCGGCCTTAAGTGGTCGGGCGATCTTGAGTTGTGGTCTCGCAGTAGGAAGCAGTTCTTCGTCAAGTGTTTGTGGGTTCTTCTGTGATCTTGAGACCGTACTGTCTGGGCGATCAAGAAGTGCGGACAGTTGTTGTTTTTAGCAGTTTAATAAAGCAGCATGTTGTGTGGTCTGTGATTGCAGGCTGACAGCACCGGGTTGTGCTCTGTTCGCGTGGTCTCAGGGATAGTTGTGCGAATTGCCTGTTCGAGCGGTCTGGTGATCACTGCTTTGGCAATTTGCTGGCGGCTTGTTTTTTTTTATCTTATGCTTCCATCCTCTATGATTCTTATGAATCTTGTCTTGCCATATATGTCTCAAGCTGAAAAGAGACAGTTAATACAAGAGCACTATTCTGTCTTCCAATTGTCATTGATTGTCACGCTTGTGGATTGTGTTGAAGTGTTTCGCATTATTACTTCACTCCAGACCTCTAAAATTTCTAACATAGTATCAGAGGAGGTTTCTGAGCAGTAATCAGCATTGTCTTCTGCTTTGGTTTCTACAAGTCGGTTGTCAATCAGTGAGATAGCAATGGAAGGAGGATATGCTAGAGGTCTTGGTATTGAGCTCCTTATGTAGACTAACTTTAAAAAGTGGAAGTCGTGCATGGAGAGTTATTTTCTTGGCGAGGACTTATGGGAGGTAATTGGAGTAGAAGCAAGAAAAGTTGTTATTCCTGCTGAGGGGAATGATGAGCTTGTGAAGGCTTGGAAGAGAACTAATGCAAAGGCAGAGTTCACTCTCAAGAGAGCTATCATTCCAGAGTTGTTTGATCACATCATTGGATGTAGGTCAGCTGTGGAGATTTGGACAGCCTTGGATGGCTTGTTCAATAAGAAGAATGTAGCTCGGCTATAGTTCTTGGAAAATGAGTTGGCTAAAGTAACTCAGGGAGACTTGTCCATTTCAACGTTCTTCTTGAAGATGAAGAACCTATGCGCAAAGATTTCGACATTGGACCCGTATGAGCCTATCTCAGAAGCGAAGCTGAAGAGGCACATAATCCGCGGCTTGCGGAGGGAGTATGCGGCCTTTGTTACATCTGTGCAAGGCTGGGCCAATCAGCCATCATTGCTGGAGTTGGAGAACTTGCTTGCGTTGCAAGAGAGTTTGTCTAAGCAAATGGCGGGGATGTCAGTCTCTGGAGGAGAAGATGAGGTTCTCTTTTCTGGAAAGAAGAAGCGTTGGGACAAGAAGAAGACAGCAGGAGAGGAGTTATGCTCCTAAACGTGATGTGAAGAAGAAGGAAGGACCTAGATGCTTCAGGTGCATTAAGCTTGGTCACTTCAATAAGGACTGCAGAGTTAATCTTCAGTCGGGGCATGCTGTAGGAAAGGAGGAGGTTGTTTCCAATGCAGATGATAGATGGGGTGATGGAGCCTTCATGATGGGCACGTGTGTTCGGGCTATGACGTCCATCAACTATCAGGATGATTGGATAGTGGATTCTGGGTGTGGTCTTCACCTCACCGGGGAGGAATCCAAGTTCTCTTCTTTGCAGGCATACAAGGTAATGAAGTTATCATTACTGTTGATGATACTATACATGCAGTATAGAAGGAGGGTGTAGTTTCTTTGAATGGAGATAGAGGTACTCTTACGTTAAAGAGTGTTGTCTATTATGTTCCATGGATGAAGAAAAACCTCTTCTCGGTGACCAATGTTGTTGATGCTGGCTATCACATTATGTTTGGTCCAATAGAAGTGAAGTTTCTTCGAAACATGTCAGCGGTGGAGGCTGAAGTCAATCATGTTGGTAGAAGGGTGAAGGACTTGTTTGTGTTATCAACAAGTTCCTATGTTGATAAGATGAGGACTAATGATAGCGTTGCTATCTGTCATGAAAGACTCGGACATGTTGGGATGGATAAGTTGAAAGTTATGGCAGGGAGAGGCCTTGTAAGAGGTTTGCCTAGTTTTTTATCCTTCGGTGATGGTCACGTTTATGCAGGTTGTCAATGTGGTAGGGCTCAACATCTTCCATTTGACAAATCACAAAGCATATGTAAATCAACATTGGAGTGTATTCATGGTGATCTGTTTGGACCTACCGCAACTGTCAGTCTTGGAGGCAGCAGGTATATGCTGGTTTTGATTGATAATTTCACTAGATATACTTGGGTATATTTTCTGAAGGAGAAGTCAGAAGCATTTGGGAAGCTTGTGGAGTTCAAGGAGCTCGTGGAGGGTCGAATTAATCTGCGGATCAAGAAGTTCAGAACCGACAATGGAGGGGAGTTTACTTCCAATGCGTTCCTCAACTTCTGTCGAAAGCATGGCATCCGGAGAGAGCTTTCTTGTGCTCACACTCCACAACAGAATGATGTTGTAGAGCGGAAGATCCGTCATCTGACGGAGTCCTGCAAGTGTTGGCTTCATGCCAAGAATATTCCAAAGTCCTTCTGGGCAGAGGGAATGTCTTGTGCAACCTATGTCATCAATCGGATGCCTCTTAGTCCCATCAACATGAAGACCCCTCATGAGTTGATGTTCAAGATAAAGCCCACGGTGGAACACCTTAGAGTGTTCGGATCTACCTGCTACATGCATGTTCCTGATGCCCTCAGAATGAAGCTAGATGCGAAATCAAGGAAGCAAATCTTCGTCGATTTTGACGATCGGAAGAAGGGTTGGAGATGCATGGATCCAGAGACACTGAGAGTTGTTTTCTCAAGGTATGTGGTATTTGACAAGCTGACGTCATACCAGGGTAGCTCCTCTGTTGAGTTACAAGGAAGTAGGGTAAATGGTGGACCAGAAGAAGCTGCAAGGGAAGTTCTGGTGGAGTTGCTTGTGTCTCCAAGTGCTCCAGTTGCTTCTAGCTCTGGGTCAGGTGCTTCAGGTTCTGGAAGCAGGGGGAGCGATGCTCCAAGTGTGCCAGGGAGAAGAGCTAGTCCAGAAGTTGCAGTGGAAGAGGTGGATCAGAGTAAAGCTCTGAGAAGGTCCAAGAGGACCACTATTCCACCAGATCGGTATACAAGGGGAAACTTGGTGAGCTTCGTCTCATGTTTCTTTGCAGGTCCCCTGGATGAGAGAGAGCCATCTTGTTTTCAAAATGTCATTGGAGTCAAGGAGTGGGAGGGGCCATGAATGAAGAAATGGCTGCCCTCGGGAAGAATGAAACTTGGGACTTGGTGCCTAAGGTTGAGGGTGTTACTCCGGTGACTTGCAAGTGGGTTTTCAAGTTGAAGAAGAAGGCCGGTGGCAGTATCGAGCGGTACAAGGATCACCTTGTAGCTCGATGGTTCTCTCAGAAGTATGGGGAGGATTATGAAGAAACTTTTAGCCCTGTTGCCAAAATGACTTCGGTTCGGGCGGTGTTCGCATTGGCAGCTTGCCAAGGATGGAAGATTTGGCAACTCAACGTGAAGAATGTGTTGAGAATATTTCCCTCAATATTCCTTTGATTTGAAGAGGCATCACACTCAATGCTAAGTATAAAGTTGTATTTGATAAAGCCATATTTGTGCAAGAAATACAGGCTCAGGTAACTCAAGAGAAAGAGCTGATCATGCCCTTAGTTCAGGAGAAATCAATTCCTGAGAGATGAAGAATTGTCTCAGCTGAACCGCTGAGATGAAGGGTCAAATCCGCTAAGATGAGCTCACTGTCTCAGCGGATCCACTGAGACGGGAAAGGAACTGCAGATAGAAAAGATCTGGCGTGTTCGTCGAACGCAGAACCAAGATTCGTCGAGGCTGAGACGAGACAGAAGAATCAGCTGAGATCTGGCGTGTTCATCGAACTCAGAAGGCAGTTCGACGAACGCAGACAGAAAGGAAGAAATAGCTGAGAGTTGGCGTGTTCGTCGAACTCAGAAGGTAGTTCGTCGAACGCAGACAGAAAGGAAGAATAAGCTGAGACTTGGGCAAGATCGTCAAACTTAGAGTATGACAAGTTCGTCGAACACGGGTTTAGGTAAGTTCGTCGAACACAGAGTGGAGCAAGTTCGTCGAGCCCAGTATGGCGAGTTCGTCGAACGCAGATTGCGAGTTTTGCCCATGGCGCAAGTTACAGAAAGACAGTGTGGGGTCCACCAGTCTCTCCCATACTTGTCAGATGTCGGCTAAGAGCCGTTGAAGATCAGAGATGTATAAAAGAAGAAATTATGGCACTTATGAAGGGGGCTGTCGCATGCCAAAATAAATCAATTATTCCATTGACGGCCGGAGCTCTCGTTTCTCTCCTCCTGCTCACTGAATAAGGAAGAAGAAACTGAGAGAGAAAGTTATCTCCTTTACAAGAATGAGCAAGGTGATCTTCCTTCCTTCTTCTGAAGAGGAAGATCAGATAGTAGCTGCCATCAACATCTCCAGCTACAAGGAAGCACAAGCTGTGCAGGAACTACAAGAGACTTCCTTCAACTGCTGTCTACTGTAGTAAGATTTAAACACATTTTTTCTATAGGGCAACTTGCCTGAGCTTGTAGGACCATTTGATCTGAGATTGTAGGAACCCGTGGGTTCTGAGTTGTAGGGCTTTATAGCCTAAGTTGTAGAGCTGTGAGGACAGCTTGAGGTAGGATCTATGAAGATCTGAGGTAGGGCTATTTAGCCTGAGTTGTAGGGCATTATTGCCTGAGCTGTAAGAGGAGGATTCCTCTGAGGTAGGACCTGGAAGGGGTCTGAGTTATAGGAGGTGGATTCCTCTGAGGTAGGGTTGTTTGGTCCTGAGATTGTAGGACCTGCTGTGGTCTGAGTTGTAGGATCAGCGGCTGATCTGAGGTAGGGTTGCTGTGCCTGAGTTAGGGTTGGGAAAACCTAAGAGATCCTGAGGGATCTGTGTTGTAGGCTCTTGGAGCTCAGTTTGGAGGAGTTGGCCCTGTCTAACACACTGTTAGAAGGGTGAAGGGGGAATGTGGACTACACATAGACACACTGTCTTGAGGAACCACTATAGATCCTTGTGTGCTTTCTGTGTGATTGATTCCTTGCATAGAATAGTATAACTGCTTATATAAAACAAGTAAAAATCAAAAGGCCTATTCACCCCCCCCCCCCCCCCCCCTCTAGGTGATTTAGACTACATCCTTTATAAACTTACAAGTGGTATCAAAGCGAGGTTGGTCATAAAGGACTTAACAGTCTGACCAGATCCTAAAAAGGTATAGTCAAATCAAAACCCAATGGCTTCCTCTGGATTGCAGAAGGAAATGAGATCTATGAAGTTGCCCATATGCAACAAAGAAAATTTTGGCATATGGAAGCAAAGGATCAGCCTGTTTATGGAAGCATCTGATCCAAGGATCTTCATTACAGTTGAAGAATGTAACGCCCCGGATTCTTCTTTTGATTATTTTAACAAAGCACGTGAAATTAAGAATAATTATCCGAAACCGAGGTATTAATTTTAGGGCGTTACCTTTCGCAATCGACGTCGTCGTCCGGCGAGTTAGCTCTTGATGAGGGCGTTACTTCGGTAAAGTGTAAGTTTATGTATATATATATACGTTACACCATATTATTAAGGTACAAAGACGTATATAAAGAGCTATACAATATAAATACGATATACATATATATATATACGTTTATGCGTGAAGGTTTGGGATACTTTTGGCCTTATGTTCGTGTGCGGGTGGACACATGTAGGCTTAACCATATATTGTATATATATAACTACATATGACATATATATATATAAACTTTTATTATTATTATTATTATTATTATTATTATTACTATTATTACTATTATTATTATTATTTTTACTTATACTTAATAAGTGAAACATTACCTGCTGGCATCATTTATTTCGGCATCTGCTCTCCTTTTTCCCGATATCCCTCCCCCTTTCCCGATTCCTGCTGTGGAGAGCCGCGCCTAGGGTTGCCAGATCGGTGTCCGTCGCCGGAGCTGTCGCCGGGGCTAGCCTATTCCTTGGCTCTTGGCGTGTTTGTCGTGACCCGGCGTGTCGCCAGTGGAACCCTAAGTAAGGAAACTCTTCCTCCCCCTTCTTCACCTCCTCCCCTTGTTCTATATTTGTTGCAGTTGGTTGTTGGATTGTGAAAATTTGGCTTGGTTGTGCTATTCCTGTGGTGATCCCTTGTTATGCGCCCCTTGTGCCTTCAGCTCTTTCCTCTTTGTTCTGGAGATATTTCTGTTGGTTTCTTTTCTTCTGATTTCTGTGGGGGACCTATGAGCTGCGGCTACACCTTATTAATTACAGAAATTTCATTGTGTTTGTGGCTTGCTTGTCTTCCTTGGGGGACTTATAGCTGCGGCTGCTTCTTCTCCCTTTTGTTTTGGTTCCCAAAAATTGGTTATTTGGGGACCTTGGGGTTTGCAGCTGCTCCTTTATGCTTCCAGCAAATGTTAACTTGGGGGACCTAAGGTTTTGCTCGGTTACCCCCCTTCAGGTTTGAACCTTTGGGATCCATGAATGGTGTGGCTGCTCTCTTCTTTTTGTATTCTGAAATTATAGCTTGGGATTTCTTTTGGGATTCATGATTGGTGGCTGCTAGGTATCATGTTAAATTGGGAACTTATTGGGTTTTCTTTTTCCTTTGCTCCATGCTAGCTTCGACCTGGGTGTGTGCTGAAATTTGGTGTAATTCCCATGGTTTTCTCCTAGTTTAGTGTTTGATATGCTCATGAAATTTCACATCTTATACGCTGGTAAATTTTCTTAGTATATGCTTAGGTAAATTGCCCCGTTCATGAGATTACTGGATTTAAATGCTAGAAATTCACCCCGGTATATGCTAAGTTAAATTTTCGGTGCTATAGGCTTGAGATTTCATTTCCTTGGGAAGGGTCGAGGCCGTCGGTTATGTTTGTTTTACGGGCTGGGGATGCCCTTGGGCTATATGTTATATGGTAAAAAGTTTGCTGAACTCGTTTATTTAGTAAAGTATACGTGATCTCACTCGGTTAAATTTCCAACCCTGCATTTCTTTTCCTATTGTTGGCTAAGTTCCGAGGTTTTGGCGGGCTAAAATTTTTTGGGAATGTCGTACTCTAATCCCTGAACATTCGGGGAATTAGATGTTATATTCCCAGGGAATTTCCCTTGTTAATCCTCGAGAACTTAGCAAGATTTGTAATTGGCGAACCAAAAAGCGGTGTAAATGAATTTTGGGGTCGAGCTTTACCCCTGCTCAAAGTTTGAGTAGCTTACTTCCTATGGTAAGGGAGAGTGCCATATGCTCTTATATATAGCCTTATACTTGTAGCATAGATGTTGAGGCTCTTTCTTCCTTCTTTATGCGCTAGAACTACCTTGAGCGTCAAACCCCGTAGTCTGTCAACGAGTCTCGTAGGATTTTGTTTGAACTGGAGTGTGGGTGGACACAGGGGCCCCCAGCACAGTGGTTTTGGGCCGGAGTGTGGCTGGACATAGGGGCCCCCAGCACGGTGGTTTGGTCTGGAGTGTGGGTGGACACAGGGGCTCCCAACCCAGTGGTTTGGACTGGTGTGTGAGTGGACATAGGAGTCCCCACCGCAGTGGTTACTCTTCTGACTGGAGTGTGGGTGGACGTAGGGGCCCCAGCACAGCAGGGGTTGTTTGTAGTGTGGGTGGACGTAGGGGCCCCCACCTCAGTTCCTTGACTGGTTGTGCAGCAGCTGGGTTTGACTCGTGGTTTCTTTTTGCTTACTTTTCAGTTTCTCCTTTACTTCTGCTGTTTCCTTACACCCATTGGCTGAAGCATTCTTTTCTTATGAATGCCTCAGGTTCAAGTTTGTAGCTGCCGCCGGAGTTCGAGTGGGGTCATACTGTTTGCTGTTGAGGCCTTCCCTCTCTAGTGGGTAAGGATGTTGTTGGTTCAGTTTCTGTTGTGTAGCTTTTCTTTTGGACTGTTGACCTTTTCCCGCGGGTTCGTGTCAGATGTTGACACCCGTATGGTTTTTGTTTAGCTTACTTGCTTACGCTGCTGCTAGTTCTTTTTTCCTGCTTATTATTTTTGTACTCATTAACTCTGGGAAAAAGCTGATTTTGTTGTTTATTAGCGCAGTTCCTTCGCTTTATAAAAGAAAGTTATTTCTATATCTGTTTGACACATTTACTATTAAGTATCACATATTTGCGAAATGTAAACCGAGGCGAAAATGATACTTATTTATTATGTACTAAATTTAGACCGGCGATCGCCCTGGGGACGTCTCTAGTCTCCAGCGCCGTTAGGAATAAAATGAACACTTTCTTCCGCTGCATACGTATGTTTTTATAAAGCGCGGCTTAGTAAACCGCAGGGCCGAGGGACACGGTCTCCTAACCCGAATTAAATAACCCTTATAAGATAATTCTTTTATTTATTCGTACCTTTTTGTAAAAGAAAAAGCTCGTGTGTGTGCTCGCCTGAACGTCTGTAGTTGTCCCCTACAGGACGTGGCATCATGACGCGTGTTTTCCCCTTATCTCTGATAATATAAATTATTTCGGGAAAATACGGGTTGTGATAGTTGGTATCAGAGGGAGGTTAGCCGGGTTGCTGGAAATGGTCTGGTTGGCCCGGTTAACCGTCCAGTGAGAATCGTTAATCATTGCATTCACTCGCCGATGGGTCATCGGTAGATCTCGGTTGAAGCACGAACACTACACTCATAAGCATGAAAGAAGTATATGGGGCATATTATGTAGTATGAGATGCATAATATGTGTCTGTATATGGATCCTCATAGGTGACAACATACCACTGTTATGTAGTATGGGATGCATAACGTAGGTCGCATGCGTGTCCATTAGATTTTCTTTTTCGTTGCATGCGATAATATGTAGTATGGGATGCATAAGATCGCATGTGTACGCCGCTCATAGCATGCATTAAGGCCTTTTCATAGTTTGCATTGCACTGCATGCATAGCATAACATTGCATAAGCACACGTGCCAAGCTAGAGATCTACACGATGACACATGTACACCCATGATTTCAAAGGTAAGATTTTGAGTTTATATGCATACGGGAGAGATGCACGAGAGGTAAAGGATGGTACACCATCCTGAGTATAACGTGATAATATGTATTTACTTTTCCCAGAGAAAAAGCAGTAGCAAAAGCAAGTATTTGTATGTCTTCCCTTCCTAGAGGTTTGAATCCAGTCTTAGCAGGCTGTTTGTATCAGGTTCTTCCTCGTTCTCGTTGTATTCCAATCTTTCTGTGGTAACTTAGTCGCTATAGCAGCGTTCTATCTTTGTTATGTCATGTGTCTATACTGCTTTGTTAGGCGAGTTTAAGGTCTGAGATTGTTGGGCACGCGTTCTTTTTAACTCTGGTGCCACTCATTCCTTTGTGGCCAAGAGGTTTGTTGATCGACATCGCTGGGCTTTGGAGCGAGTGGATGATCCGTTTCATGTCAAGTACCCGTCCGGTGATTCTGTGGTGTCAGATCTATGCGTGAGGCAGTGTCCGATTGTGTTGGATGGATTTGTGAGCCATGCAGATCTGATGGTGATCGTCTTGGAGGACTTTGACGTGATTTTGGGCATGGATTGGCTAGTCCGTTATGACGCTTTGATCCAGTGCAGGGACAAGCGTCTGGATTTCTTGATGGATGATGGCCAGCCCAGGAGCGTGTTCGGTTTCCCGCGTCAAACTTCCTCAGTTATGTCGGTAGTCTGTGCCCAGGCTTTGGCGGAGTTTGATGGTCGGGTTTGTGTTGTTTCCGTGTTGCTTGCAGCTTGTACTTCGGTGCCCTGTGTGGAGGACATTCCTGTGGTGCGGGATTTCCCGGACGTCTTTCCCGACGACCTTCCTGGTCTCCCTCCTGAGCGAGAGATTGAGTTTGCGATTGATTTGGAGCCCGGGACCCGCCCTATTGCGAAGGCACCTTATCGTATGGCACCGCGGGAGTTGGAGGAGCTGCGCACTCAGTTGGATGAGCTTCTGCAGCTTGGATTTATTAGGCCGAGTTTGTCGCCTTGGGGTGCGCCGGTTCTGTTTGTGAAGAAGAAGGATGGGTCGATGAGGCTATGCATCGATTATAGAGAGTTGAACAAGGTCACTATCAAAAATAGGTATCCGCTTCCACGGATTGATGACTTGTTCGACCAGTTGCAGGGTAGCTGCGTGTTCTCGAAGATCGACCTCCGGTCCGGCTACAATCAGTTGAGGATTCGCGACTCAGACGTTCCGCGAACTGCCTTCCGGTCTCGTTACTGACATTTTGAGTTCCTGGTGATGTCCTTTGGGTTGACGAATGCGCCCTCTGCTTTCATGGATCTGATGAACAGAGTATTCCGGGACTTTATGGACCAGTTCGTGGTGGTTTTCATTGACGATGTGCTGATTTATTCTTGGAGCGAGGAGGAGCATGCTCGACATTTGCGGTTGGTGTTGTCTACCTTGAGGGCACACAAGCTTTATGATAAGCTGAGCAAGTGCAAATTCTGGCTTTTGCAGGTCTCTTTCTTGGGTCACGTGGTGAGCAAGGGTGGCATCTACGTGGACCCAGCGAAAGTCGTCGCCGTTTTGGACTTGAAGAGGCCGTCGTCGCCGAAGGAGATCCGCAGTTTTCTGGGTTTAGCTGGTTATTATCGAAGGTTTGTGGAGGGTTTCTCAGGCATTTCAGTGCCTCTGACCAAGTTGACGCGGAAGGAAGCGGCTTTCGTCTGGAGCGAGCAGTGCGAGGAGGCCTTCCAGGAGTTAAAGAGGAGGTTGTGTTCCGCACCGGTTTTGGCTCTCCCGGTTGAGGGAGTGGAGTTCCAGGTCTACGTCGATGCATCACTGATAGGCCTTGGTTGCGTCCTCATGCAGGAGGGCAAGGTCATTGCGTACGGGTCGCGGCAGCTAAAGGTGCATGAGCGGAACTACCCAACGCATGACTTGGAGTTTGCTGCGGTGATATATGCCTTGAAGCTGTGGAGGCATCTCTTGTTTGGAGTGGAGTGCAAGATCTACTCAGATCACAAGAGCTTGATTTATGTGTTCTCGCTGCGAGAGCTGAACCTGCGCCAGCGTCGATGGATGGAGTACGTGGCTGATTATGATGTGGAGATCCTCTATCACCCCGGCAAGGCAAACGTAGTGGCGGATGCCCTGAGCAGGAAGTCAGCTTCTATTTTCGGACTCTCTGTGCAGTCCCTGGTGGAGGAGTTCTTTCTGATGAGCATCGCGGTGAAGCCCAGTGGTGGTCCATCTCGTTTGGAGGTTGAGGAGTCGTCCTGGATTGTTTTGGCGAGGTTGCACCAAAGGGATGATTTGGATTTGCAGCACCTCCGGAGCAGGGCTGAGAGAGAGGAGTTGCCAGATTTCTCGATTGATGTGGAGGGTACTTTGAGGTTCCGTGGCAGGCTGTGCATACCCGCTGTGGAGCAGATTCGGGCGAAGATTTGTGAGGAGGCTCACGACTCCAGCCTATCCTATCACCCTGGCTCTACCAAGATGTATCGCGACCTGAAGCAGATTGTGTGGTGGCCCGGCATGAAGGGCGATATTGCGAGATTCGTGGCGCAGTGCTACACTTGTCAGCGCGTCAAGGCGGATCACAGGAGGCCCGGAGGCAAGTTGACGCCTTTGGATATTCCCTTGTGGAAGTGGGAGAGCATCTCTATGGATTTCATTACTGGATTACCGAGATCTCCGTGGGGGCATGATGCAGTGTGGGTCATCGTTGACAGGTTGACCAAGTGTGCTCACTTCGTGCCGTACAAGACTGGTTATTCGATGGAGAATATTTTGTCTCTGTATGTGCAGGAGGTCATCAGGCTGCATGGGGTTCCAACGAGCATAGTGTCTGATCGTGATTCCAGGTATACCTCCCATTTTTGGCAGAGTATGCAAGGGGCTTTGGGCACCGATCTCAGGTATTCCACAGCTTATCATCCGCAGACGAATGGGTAGACAGAGAGGGTCAATCAGATCGTGGAAGACATGATCCGGTGCTATATTCTAGAGCATGGAGGAGCTTGGGATGAACGCCTTGGGCTCATGGAGTTCGCGTACAATAATAGCTACCAGGAGAGCTTGCATATGGCTCCGTTTGAGGCGCTGTATGGGAGGAGATGTCGGACTCCCCTATTTTGGGCTGAAGTAGGCGAGAAGCCTGTTCTGGGTCCCGAGGCTTTGGAGGAGATGGGCTTTGCTGTGACGCAGATCCGAGAGAAGCTGTGGATAGCTCAGGAGCGCTATGAGAAGTACACCAACCGGCGTAGGAGTGATCTGGAGTTTGCAGCGGGGGACTTGGTGTTCCTAAAGGTGTCCTCGATGGCGGGTGTTAAAAGGTTTGGGAAGAGCCATAAGCTGGACCCCAGGTATGTGGGCCCATTCGAGATCGTCGAACGCATCGGGACTGCTGCTTACAGGTTGATGTTACCGGCCTCTTTTCCCGGTGTGCACGATGTATTCCATGTGAGCCAGCTGCGGAAGTGCGTCCGCAGCGATCTCCATGTTCTAGATTATGTGCCAGTGCTGCAGCCCAATCTATCGTTTGTAGAGCAGCCCGTTCGCATTTTGGAAATGGCAGGATCGAGTGTTGCGGAGGAAGACCATCCCTATGGTCAAGATCCTCTGGGACAATCAGGATGTTCGGGGTGCGACCTGGGAGCTAGAGTCAGCTATGAAGGAGTCCTATCCTCACCTTTTTGACTAGATTCCCCGATAAGTTTTCGCCTCCCGAGTTTTCTTTCTTTTACGTGTTTTTCCTTTTCGTGCTTTCCTCGTTTTGAAATGTCGCTGCAAAGTTTCGGGTTGAAACTTTTTGTGAGGAGGGGTGACTGTAACGCCCCGGATTCTTCTTTTGATTATTTTAACAAAGCACGTGAAATTAAGAATAATTATCCGAAACCGAGGTATTAATTTTAGGGCGTTACCTTTCGCAATCGACGTCGTCGTCCGGCGAGTTAGCTCTTGATGAGGGCGTTACTTCGGTAAAGTGTAAGTATATGTATATATATATATATACGTTACACCATATTATTAAGGTACAAAGACGTACATAAAGAGCTATACAATATAAATACGATATACATATATATATACGTTTATGCGTGAAGGTTTGGGATACTTTTGGCCTTATGTTCGTGTGCGGGTGGACACATGTAGGTTTAACCATATATTGTATATATATAACTACATATGACATATATATATATAAACTTTTATTATTATTATTATTATTATTATTATTATTATTACTATTATCACTATTATTATTATTAATTTTACTTATACTTAATAAGTAGAACATTACCTGCTGGCATCCTTTATTTCGGCATCTGCTCTCCTTTTTCCCGATATCCCTCCCCCTTTCCCGATTCCTGCTGTGGAGAGCCACGCCTAGGGTTGCCGGATCGGTGTCGTTTTCGTCGCCGGAGCTGTCGGAGGGAGCCTTGGAGTCGCTGGAATCCATCCTCGTCGCCGGGGCTAGCCTATTCCTCGGCTCTTGGCGTGTTTGTCGTGACCCGGCGTGTCGCCGGTGGAACCCTAAGTAAGGAAACTCTTCCTCCCCCTTCTTCACCTCCTCCCCTTGTTCTATATTTGTTGCAGTTGGTTGTTGGATTGTGAAAATTTGGCTTGGTTGTGCTATTCTTGTGGTGATCCCTTGTTATGCGCCCCTTGTGCCTTCAGCTCTTTCCTCTTTGTTCTGGAGATATTTCTGTTGGTTTCTTTTCTTCTGATTTCTGTGGGGGACCTATGAGCTGCGGCTACACCTTATTAATTACAGAAATTTCATTGTGTTTGTGGCTTGCTTTTCTTCCTTGGGGGACTTATAGTTGCAGCTGCTTCTTCTCCCTTTTGTTTTGGTTCCCAGAAATTGGTTATTTGGGGACCTTGGGGTTTGCGGCTGCTCCTTTATGCTTCCAGCAAATGTTAACTTGGGGGACCTAAGGTTTTGCTCGGTTGCCCACCTTCAGGTTTGAACCTTTGGGATCCATGAATGGTGTGGCTGCTCTCTTCTTTTTGTATTCTGAAATTATAGCTTGGGATTTCTTTTGGGATTCATGATTGGTGGCTGCTAGGTATCATGTTAAATTGGGAACTTATTGGGTTTTCTTTTTCCTTGGCTCCATGCTAGCTTCGACCTGGGTGTGTGCTGAAATTTGGTGTAATTCCCATGGTTTTATCCTAGTTTAGTGTTTGATATGCTCATGAAATTTCACATCTTATACGCTGGTAAATTTTCTTAGTATATGCTTAGGTAAATTGCCCCGCTCATGAGATTACTGGATTTAAATGCTAGAAATTCACCCCGGTATATGCTAAGTTCAATTTTCGGCGCTATAGGCTTGAGATTTCATTTCCTTGGGAAGGGTCGAGGCCGTCGGTTATGTTTGTTTTATGGGCTGGGGATGCCCTTGGGCTATATGTTATATGGTAAAAAGTTTACTGAACTCGTTTATTTAGTAAAGTATACGTGATCTCACTCGGTTAAATTTCCAACCCTGCATTTCTTTTCCTATTGTTGGCTAAGTTCCGAGGATTTGGCGGGCTAAAATTTTCTAGGAATGTCGTACTCTAATCCCTGAACATTCGGGGAATTAGATGTTATATTCCCTGGGAATTTCCCTTGTTAATCCTCGAGAACTTAGCAAGATTTGTAATTGGCGAACCAAAAAGCGGTGTAAATGTATTTTGGGGTCGAGCTTTACCCCTGTTCAAAGTTTGAGTAGCTTACTTCCTATGGTAAGGGAGAGTGCCATATGCTCTTATATATAGCCTTATACTTGTAGCATAGATGTTGAGGCTCTTTCTTCCTTCTTTATGCGCTAGAACTAACTTGAGCGTCAAACCCCGTAGGCTGTCAACGATTCTCGTAGGATTTGGTTTGAACTGGAGTGTGGGTGGACACAGGGGCCCCCAGCACAGTGGTTTTGGGCCGGAGTGTGGGTGGACATAGGGGCCCCCAGCACGGTGGTTTGGTCTGGAGTGTGGGTGGACACAGGGGCTCCCAACCCAGTGGTTTGGACTGGTGTGTGAGTGGACGTAGGAGTCCCCACCGCAGTAGTTACTCTTCTGACTGGAGTGTGGGTGGACGTAGGGGCCCCAGCACAGCAGGGGTTGTTTGTAGTGTGGGTGGACGTAGGGGCCCCCACCTCAGTTCCTTGACTGGTTGTGCAGCAGCTGGGTTTGACTCGTGGTTTCTTTCTGCTTACTTTTCAGTTTCTCCTTTACCTCTGTTGTTTCCTTACACCCATTGGGCTGAGGCATTCTTTTCTTATGAATGCCTCAGGTTCAAGTTTGTAGCTGCCGCCGGAGTTTGAGTGGGGTCATACTGTTCGTTGTTGAGGCCTTCCCTCTCTAGTGGGTAAGGATGTTGTTGGTTCAGTTTCTGTTGTGTAGCTTTTCTTTTGACCGTTGACCTTTTCCTGCGGGTTCGTGTCAGATGTTGATGCCTGTATGGTTTTTGTTTAGCTTACTTGCTTACGCTGCTGCTAGTTCTTTTTTCCTGCTTATTATTTTTGTACTCATTAACTCTGGGAAAAAGCTGATTTTGCTGTATATTAGCGCAGTTCCTTCGCTTTATAAAAGAAAGTTATTTCTATAACTGTTTGACACATTTACTATTAAGTATCACCTATTTGCGAAACGTAAACCGAGGCGAAAATGATACTTATTTATTATGTACTAAATTTAGACCGGCGATCGCCCTGGGGACGTCTCTAGTCTCCAGCGTCGTTAGGAATAAAATGAACCTACTTTCTTCCGTTGCATACGTATGTTTTTATAAAGCGCGGCTTAGTAAACCGCAGGGCCGAGGGACACGGTCTCCTAACCCGAATTAAATAAACCTTAAAAGATAATTATTTTATTTATTCGTACCTTTTTGTAAAAGAAAAAGCTCGTGTGTGTGCTCGCCTGAACGTCTGTAGTTGTCCCCTACAGGACGTGGCATCATGACGCGTGTTTTCCCCTTAGCTCTGATAATATAAATTATTTTGGGAAAATACGGGTTGTGACAAAGGACCTTTCACTTTTCAAACTGCCTCCACTATAGATCCAACTAGAAGGGTGGCCAAACTATTTAAAGACTTGGCCAAGGATGAACTTGAGTTGTTCACCATGGACAAAAGGGCCCAGAACATCATAGTTAATGCTATTGATGATTCTACATTTCAAAACTTGGTACACTGCACTTCTGCCAAGGAAAGGTGGGATACATTGGTAGTATATATGGAAGGGACAACTGAAGTAAGGGATGATAGAAAATCACTCCTTAACCAAGAATATGAAGCCTTCAGGCAGCTGGCCCAGGAAAGCATATCCATGTGCTATGAGAGGTTCTTCAGAATAGTTAATGAGCTGAGAACCTATGAGAGAGCATTCACCAACTATGAGCTGAATGATAAGTTCTTTAGATCTCTAACAAGGGAATGGGACACAAAAAACTGTGCCATCAGGGATGTGGCCAAGCTTGGTGAGACCCCCACTCACACACTATTTGGAATGTTGCTCTCCTATGAGATGCAGCTGTCTGCAAGAAAGGAAGAGGACACCTCAACTTGGGCTCAAGCAAGGGAGAATTCTGTAGCTCTCAAAGCTGACAGCTCCAAGAGAAGCCAGGGCAGGATGGTGTCTCCTCAAAGGAGAAGTGCTGAATCAGAAACCAGCACCTCATATAGCTCTTTCTCTTATGAAGAGTTTTCTGCCTTTTTGAGGCAATTCAAGAAGATGATGAAGAGGAGGCAATGGAAGAACAAGCCCTCTTCCTCATATCACAAAAAGGAGGATAGCAAGGAGTCAAAGCATCACTCCAGGAATGATAGGTATGGCTCTAACTCTAAATTTAATTCCTCTAAAGTTGTCTGCTATTGCTGCAGCAAGCCAGGGCATGTCATTACTAACTGCCCAGTCAAGAGAAAGGAGAGTGGTGAAAAGAAGCATCATCACCACAAGGATAGGAAGGGAGAAAGATCCCTCCTAGCAAAGAAAGAAAGGAGCTGGAGTGAATCTGATCCTTCAACATCAGATTCAGAGATTAAAAAAGAAGCCTACATTGGGTTGTATGCAGCAGAAGAAGATGAAGACTATCCAGCTGCAAAAGTTGGAGTCAGGGCCCCTCTATCACACTCAGATAGTGATGAAGAGGAGGATGAAGAAGACAATGTCCAGCTAGGCCTTATGGCCTTCACTGATGAGGAAGGTAGTCAGAATATGTCTGACAATGATCAGGTACCAATTCATTCCACTTCTATAGCTGATCATGATGCATGTCCAAAATCTGAAGCACCTTCATCAAATGGTGGAAGTGGCTCAGAAACTAAGGAAGATGTCAATCAATTGATTGACAAGTATGGTGCTCTTTTCGATGCTCTGAAGAAGAGCAAGAAGCTTGCCAAGAGGCAAGCCCGGGAAATTGTTTCCCTTAATATGACTAAAAATGACTACACTGAACCTACCACCCTGGTGGCTCAGATGAGTAGACAGATTAGCCATTTACATGGGTTAATAATTGTGCAATTAAGCACTATTTCTTTGAAGAACAAGGTCATCAAGGACCTTGAGGAGA
This sequence comes from Dactylorhiza incarnata, assembly GCA_033032865.1. Classification (NCBI taxonomy): domain Eukaryota; kingdom Viridiplantae; phylum Streptophyta; class Magnoliopsida; order Asparagales; family Orchidaceae; genus Dactylorhiza; species Dactylorhiza incarnata. The sequence continues at coordinate 16,577,902 of JAWHQI010000004.1, read as the reverse complement.
AGCTTGTGAAGGAGAAGAGCCTGGTGGCTCAATTCTCCAAGCCCAAATCTGTGCTTCCTATTATTGACACCTTCTCCTCTCAAACCAATAGGAGAGGACTAGGATTCAATAAAATGGAAGTAGGAGAAGGGAGTGGAGAGAAGAGCAAGGGGAAGTCTAAGCCTCAAACCACCTTTCAAAAGGTGTTACTTCCTTCCAACAGGTATGACCATGAAAGCATTCATGGTCACTGGAAGAATGGGAGTTTCTATAGGAGGGAAAATACTCCTTCCCATAGTGGAAGAAAGGGGATGGCAATGAGTGCTATGAAGGATCCCCGTGTGGAAATTCAACTGGTCCAACCTGGACCTTTTGTATTTGGTACTTCAGCCCCTCCAGTCAAGAATAAGGGTGCAAGCTCTTCCAAATCTGCTTCAGCAAAGAGCATAACTGATGTCGAATCTATTGATAAGGCTTGTTACTCAGTGTCTGATGCCATCAAATCTTGTATGGCTACCAATCCAAAGCAGGCTGATGACATCAGGACAAAGAGCATCAAGACAGCACCTAGATTGACTTTCAGTCAAATCTTTGCTGAGAGAAATAGGAAGAATGTAGCTGTCTCCCCTCCTGAACATAGGCAAAGTAATGCTAATTTCCTAGGAAATGTTCAGAAGAGGAGATATAACATTCATGAATGTTGGTGTTGTGGTAAAGTGGGACACTTTTCCATAGATTGTTGGTACAATCCCATTGTACCTAATGCAAAGAAGAGCCTTCTTTCCAAGGGTGCAGCTAGAGTAAGGCCATTTCATCATGCTAACATGTTCCTAGGACCCAAAGCAAATTGGGCTCCTAAGGATAACTAAACTTCTTGCAGGTTAGTCCAAGTACCAACCTCAACGAAATTTGTTACTTGGACAGTGGGTGCTAAAGGCACATGACAGGAAGGAGGTTGACATCATGGTGCAGCAATAAGCAGACCGGTGTGGCCATATCCACAGCTGAGTCAGAATTCATTGTTGCAGATTTCTCCACATATGTATGCCCTAAGTGAGGGGGAGCATTGCTCTCTCTATGGAGAAGAAGATGGGTGTGCTAGTGAGGGTGAGCACAGCCCAGATGCTGGAAGAGCAAAAGCTCGGAATGAAGAAGAGGTCATCAGGGTAACTGACACCATGGAAGTTCTACCCTCTTATGAAGAGATGTCAAGACAAGAACCTGCAGTGGAGAAGGCAAACAATGGGGTTGAAGAGGTGGTGGAGAAAGAGGTGGCCACAGCTGTTGTGCACAACCTTTGTGAATTCAACATCAATTGAGGACTACCTCCTCAAGGTAAGTATCTCTACTCCTATTGATTTTAAAGAAAGCTGGTCAGCTTAATCAGAAAAATCTGGTTCAGATGAGCTTCAGGTTACCCTTAAATCATAAGATCAATAGATATGCTCCTAGTGAGGGGGAGCTAGAAAGGGTTATTCAAAATGAACAAGATCAGCTATTAAATATAATAGTTCTCAAATTGAGGGGGAGCAAGTTCTTGCTCAGGTTGAGGGGGAGATGGCCAATGCTGCCTCCCAATCCTTAGAGGAAAATAATTGAAGAAACCAGAAAGGGGGAGATGGCCAATGCTATGACCAAATCAGGGTTAGCCCTCTGAAAAGTTATCAGAATTAGTTATTATGAATATGGCATATAATCTGAGTTAAAAAGGGGGAGATAACCTATGAGCTAGTCAAAGCTTAACATAATCTGTCATAAGGTATCAAAGCATGCTTAAACAATGTTATCTTAAGCAATGTTATCATGAATGCTACATAGTTCATTTTCATGATATGTTTTTATTTGGGTATGTACCTTAGAATTGGGAATGTTCTGCCTTCTTCAAATATGGGGTGATTGTGGGGATTATTGCCCTCAATATTCCTTTGATTTGAAGAGGCATCACACTCAATGCTAAGTACAAAGTTGTATTTGATAAAGCCATATTTGTGTAAGAAATATAGGCTCAGGTAACTCAAGAGAAAGGGCTGATCATGCCCTTAGTTCAGGAGAAATCAACTCCTGAGAGATGAAGAATTGTCTCAACTGAACCGTTGAGATGAAGGGTCAAATCCGTTGATACGAGCTCACTGTCTCAGCGGATCCGCTGAGACAGGAAAGGAACTGCAGATAGAAGAGATCTGGCGTGTTCGTCGAACGCTGAGACAAGACAGTAGAATCAGCTGAGATTTGGCATGTTCGTCGAACTCAGAAGGCAGTTCGTCGAATGCAGACAGAAAGGAAGAAACAACTAAGAGTTGGCATGTTCGTCGAACTCAGAAGGTAGTTCGTCGAACGCAGACAGAAAGGAAGAATCAGCTGATACTTGGGCAAGATCGTCGAACTCAGAGTATGGCAAGTTCGTCGAGCACAGGTTTGGGCAAGTTCGTCGAACACAGAGTGGAGCAAGTTCGTCGAACCCAGTATGGCGAGTTCATCGAACGCAGATTGCGAGTTCTGCCCATGACGCAAGTTGCAGAAAGATAGTGTGGGGTCCACCAGTCTCTCCCATACTTGTCAGAAGGTCGGCTAAGAGCCGTTGAAGATCAGAGATGTATAAAAGAAGAAATTAGGGCATTTATGAAGGGGGCTGTCGCGTGCCAATAGAAATCAACTATTCCATTAACGGTCGTAGCCCTCGTTTCTCTCCTCCTGCTCACTGAATAAGGAAGAAGAAACTGAGAGAGAAAGTTAGCTCCTTTACAAGAAGGGGCAAGGTGATCTTCCTTCCTTCCTCTGAAGAGGATGATCAGATAGTAGCTTCCATCAACATCTCCAGCTACAAGGAAGTACAAGATGTGCAGGAACTATAGGAGACTTCCTTCAACTATTGTCTACTGTAGTAACATTTAAACACACTTCTCTGTAGGGCAACTTGCCTGAGCTTGTAGGACTATTTGGTCTGAGATTGTAGGAACCTGTGGGTTCTGAGTTGTAGGGCTTTATAGCCTGAGTTGTAGAGCTGTGAGGACAGCTTGAGGTAGGATCTATGAAGATCTGAGGTAGGGCTATTTAGCCTGAGTTGTAGGGCATTATTGCATGAGCTGTAGGAGGAGGATTCCTCCGAGGTAGGACCTAGAAGGGGTCTGTGTGGTAGGAAGTGGATTCCTCTGAGGTAGAGCTGTTTGGGCCTGAGATTGTAGGACCTGCTGTGGTCTGAGTTGTAGGATCAGTGGCTGATCTGAGGTAGGGTTGTTGTGCCTGAGGTGGGGTTGGGAAAACCTGAGAGATCCTGAGGGATCTGTGTTGTAGGCTCTTGGAGCTAAGTTTGGAGGAGTTGGCCCTGTCTAACACACTGTTAGAAGGGTGAAGGGGGAAAGTGGACTACCCATAGATACACTATCTTGGGTAACCACTATAGATGCTTGTGTGCTTTTTGTGTGATTGATTCCTTGCATAGAATAGTATAACTGCTTATATCAAATAAGTTAAAATCAAAAGGCCTATTCACCCCCCCCCCCCCCCCCGCCCCCTCTAGGTGATTTAGACTACATCCTTTATAAACTTACAGAATGCTTTCTTATATGGCGAGATTGACAAGGATATCTTCATGGATCAACCACCTGGTTATGTTTCCAAAGAGCACCCAAGATATGTGTGTAAGCTCAAGAAGGCTCTTTACAGCTTGAGGCAGGCGCATCGGGCATGGTATGGCAAGATTGCAGAATACCTCCAGTTCTGTGGATATTTTGCCTCTGATTCTGATTCAAGCTTATTCATAAAGAAGACAGGGGAGCTTCAGGTCTTATTGATGCTATGCGTTGACGATATGATCATCATGGGGAATTCTGATGTGGAGGTAATTAGGCTTCGTGCAGAGCTAGCTATCATATTTGAGATGAAGGACTTGGGTGAGCTCCACCATTTCCTTGGACTCGAAGTGGAGAGGAAAGAGGGTGGAATGCTTGTTTCCCAAATGGGGTATGCAGAATGAATTGTGAAGCGATTCGGCATTGAAGGGGGGAAGAGCAGCTCTACTCCACTGGAGGTTGGTATTCATCTTCGACGTGATGAGGGGAAGGTTCTTTCTGATCTTTTGGTGTTCCGGGATTTGGTCAGAAGTCTGATATATTTGACGATCACGAGGCCGGATATTGCTTATGTGGTTGGCCGGGTGAGTCATGGAAACCTTATCTGATGGCGGCGAGAAGCATTTTGAAGTATGTCAAGACCACCTCTGATTTGGGTCTCTTCTATGGGAAGGACTCGTGCTTTTGCTTGAATGGATACATGGATGCTAATTATGGAGGAGATTCTGATGATCGGAGATCAACTTCTGGATACATCTTTATGACAGGCTCTACAGCTATAACATGGTGCAGCAACAAGCAGGATTTTGTGTCTGTCTCTACCACGAAAGCGGAATACAAATCTTTGGCTTTGGCAGCTCAGGAACCATCTGGCTTAGGAGGCTTGTGGAGGACATTCATAGGGAGGTGCATGGTCCTATTCTGCTTCGAGGAGACAATGAGAGTGCCCTCAAATTGGTGAACAATACAGTTTGTCATGCGCGAACCAAGCACATAGAGATTCAACATCATTTCATTCGGGAGAAGGTGTTGGAGGGATCTCTTATGGTTGAGCATGTGCAGAGCAAGGATAATGTTGCAGACATGTTTACAAAGTCATTGTCGAAGGAACCATTCACACAGTTGAGGAGGTTACTTGGGCTGACTTCCACTTCCCACTTCAAGGGTGAGTGTTAAATTTTTTGAAGTGGAAGTGGATTGTCCGGGCGATCTATTCTTGGAGACCGCAGAGATCGCGCGACCTGTGTTGTGGTTTACTTCTGGAATCCGCAAGCTCGGTGTGGTGACCTGGCTAGTTTGGTCGCATGTCTCTAGTGTTGGCGGCCTGTGTTTGGTTTCCTGCCCAAGTATCTTGTTCTGGTTTAGACCGGGCGGTCTTGTACTAAAGGTCGCTTCTGCGGTCTGGTATTGCGGTCTGCATGAGTTCATTCTGGTGGACAAGTTGGTATGTCAGGATTTTCATGTGGCTCTGATCTTATAAGAGTTCGGGCGGGTAATATGAGCTCATTTCTGGCGGTCTGCTCCTGATCGGTCAGATGCTCATATGTATGTTCTTATAAGAGACCGGGTGGTCTGCCGGTTTGTCCTTGGCAAGTTGTCTTGGACAGTTTTGCTTAAGTGTAATAAGGTCTTGAAGAGACCACGCGGTTTGGTTCTGGAGACCGCGTGCTTCAATAAGTAAGGTGACTATATCCCTTGGGGCAGTGATGACATTCATTCGTTTGCCTATAAATAGGGACGTCGGGGTAGCCATTGATATGCAAGAACTGTAAGAACAAAAGTTGGCTTGATTGTGTCTGTCTCTTTTTGAGGTCGCGGGGTTTGAGTTGTCTGACCGGGTTGTTCTGTTCACAGGTTAGCGGCTAGCAGCCACCGTCAGCATTCTCCTTTCATTCCAGCTTTGAATGAACCAGTTCGGCAGCGGTCTGTCTGTGCGGATTGTGTTTAGGAGTTCTTGGATTGTGCAGCGGACTTAGTTGATCAGGCGGTCTTAAGTGGTCGGGCGATCTTGAGTTGCGGTCTTGCAGTAGGAAGCAGTTCTTCATCAAGTGTTCGAGCAATCCAGTGAACACTGCTTTGGCAGTTCGCTGGCGGCTTGTTTTTTTGTCTTGTGCTTCTCTCCTCTGTGATTATTATGAATCATGTCTCGCCATGTATGTCTCGAGCTGTAAAGAGATAGTTAATACAAGAGCACTATTCTGTCTTCCCATTGTCATTGATTGTCACGCTTGTGGATGTTTACTTTGCGTGCATTTCTTATCTGTTATCTTTATCTACTTATCTAACCTTAACTGAAATCACCCTCGTGTAAGAAATAAATAGAATTTATCTGTTATCTTTATCTACTTATCTAACCTTAACTGAAATCACCCTCGTGTAAGAAATAAATAGAATAAAATTAAAATTACCACATAAGGGGGTCTCTTCTTATCCACCCCCTCTAGAGAAGTATTCAGATATTTCATTCCTCATTTTCAAATTAAGGTTTTCTTTTAATCAAGATTTTGATTAACTTTCTCTAGTATTTTAGATGTGCTATATTAAATCATTTGTAAAAGATAATTAAAATTTGTCATACAACTTTTTATTCACCCCTTCTAAGATTGCCTAATGGATCCAACACTAGGTACTCGTGATTTGTGAAGGAAGGTCCCAAATGAATCCACTGTAGTGATTTCTTTCGAATTAACCTGGGTGGGCACTGGCCCAAGATGGTGGAGAGACTACACACCTTCAATCCAAAGGGAAATCCATGCATTAGAGCATCCATTCACACCGCGAGTTTAGACACTTGACCCAAATGAGATGCTTTGCTAGATTACTGCAAAGATGAATCTCTCCCTAAATTATTACAGCTCTCCAACACCTATAATTGGATCTTGAAAAGACCACAAGTGTTGGAAAATGGTTCAACATACTCTTAGTTTGAGAATAACAAACTTTGATATGTATTTAATCTCTATTTTCAAGTGTTTTATAGTGTGCAGGTTCACGAATTAGTGCCGATACATGTTCTGGAGACTATAACACTAATCAGGATGAAATGAAAAGGCAAAGTCTAAGAATTCTACCTACCGCCAGCCAAAGCGGATACCACCGGATAATAGTACTATGTACATTGACCTTTAGTCGATGATCTGCTGTGGACTTGGAGATTTTTTGAGTTGTGCCGAAAAATTTAATGAAGAAGGATACCGTCAGCGGTAGCGACCATTCCCAAGAGGTTATAGCTCATTTGAGAATCTGGTCAGTCCCCGTATGGAGATAAGGAAACTTGGATGGACATGAAGATATCCCACTTTTGCACGTAGTTTTCAATAGCGTCGACGACAAAAATTGGAATTTTTAAGAATCATTTGAAAGGTCACTACCACCTGGAAATAGTGGCTATCCTTTAGTGTCAGTGAAAACCTCTATGTGGAAACTATGTGGTGAAGAAGAGAAAGGAGCACGAGTAATTTAAATTTACTCTTGCCCTGCGATAACCGTTATCACCCACAGTTAGCTCGAACCTTCATATGGAAACCTCCTCCATGTTGATGATGAAAAGTGCGCGAGATAAATGAAATTTGATGCTACCGTCCGGTGGTAGAAGCTACCGCAGGTGGTAGCACCTACCGCGGATGGTAGCTCCCAGAGAAATAAAAACTCATTTCATTCTTTCGGGATCAAAAAATCATCACTAGATTTTGGAGAGAGAATGTCTCCTTAGCCGTCCAAGAGCATTGCAACACTCTCATCCTTCAACTCTAAGAGATTCCAAGGAAGATCAAGAATTAAAATGATCATTCAAGAGAAGATCTTGTATTGAATGATGATGATCTCAAGCAAGCCTTCTTCATCTTGCTTTAACATCTGATTTTGGAGAGTTCTCAATTGCACTATTTTATTTCTCTCTTGTAGATTTTTTTATTTGAGTTTACATTGAAAATCTTTGTAATTGTAGAAAATCAACTCTAGTGTGGCAAATAGATCTAGATAGGTCTAGGGAGTGGAATTCTCCTCGTGTATGACAACTAGGTATAGGAGAGATATAAGGAGTTTTATAGAGAGGGGAGGCTTGATGATAATCTGGAAGTGGATTAGCTATGGATAATCGGTTCAAGAATTGAGTCGGTATAGAAAATTCAAGATCTTTATTTTTATCGCCGTACAGTCTTTGCGTAAAAAGAACGAACTCATTATATGTAAAAAGATTTTATTTATATGTTAAAGTTTTCTTTTTGTTGATCTTAATGTTTTGAATCTCTAGTTACATTGTGCAAAACTCTTTCATCATTCAAGATTTTAATTAGTAAAAGAAAAACAAAGTTATTGTAAACATCCTTACCCCCTAAAGAAGCTACACTATCCAACAAATGGTATCAGAGCCAGGTTTCTCTATATAGGTGTCATAACCTATAGATCACTGGACATGATTTGGCGTTTAATGTGGTTCAAGGTATTGCACATTCCCTGCTCTTCATAGGCACAGATTACCATATTGGAATACTAGAACGAGATTTTTCTTATTATCATAAATATGAATGTATGGTATACGGTTGATATACGCTACACGCCTCCATCTATTATTGTTAAAATTATAATCATAGAAAAGCTTGAAGATAAGTGGGAAGAATTTGATAAACGTTGTTGTCCTAATAATGGTAAGGTTATGAAGTCGGTATTTTTGTGCATTAGATAAAACAAAATATAATTGCAATTATACTTCCAAAATTGTGTATGATATTTCATGATTATTAGAACTGAAGCATATAGGAACTTTGCAGGTCAAGGAATCTAAGCTTTTTTGGTTGGTGTTTGAATATGAGCACTTCCTCATGAAGTTCTATGAAGAAGTGGATGTTATATACACACACTTTACAAGATTGTGATTGCATCCATGTCACTTGGAAAGACATTCTCTAACGGGGACTTTGTGAGAAAATACTGAGATCCCTTCCACCAAGGTTCAATCCAAAGGTCATTGCAATCGCATAATCTGATGATTTAGGCTGGCTCAATATTGAAAGCATTATCGAGAATCTTAAAATTAACTCAAAATTCAACATAATGAATATCAACCGGAGCCAAAAAGAAGTTGTTGTTGCTGAAGTCAATAAAGGAAGAAGAGGATGATGACGATGAATAAGGGATGTTCATCCAAGGCTTCAAGAGATTCATGAGAAATCAATTGAATGGATCTATGGTGTTTTTCATGGGATCACTCATCGGTGAAAGGAGTTGCATGCACCCTTCGAGAGAGGATGACTTAAATCTTCCGAATTAGAGTCAAATCCAATAGTGTAGTCACATCGTAAAGAAAGCTTAGGGGTTTTGACTAGCCGAGGGGACTTAATCGATCAACCTAAGGTTATTTGATAGTATTCCTCGAGAGAGGTGCTATCATAATTTGGGAACCTCCGCGGTTGAGTTATTTACATCAAATGCTTTTGAATTTTAGTTTTACTAATTGATTTTCTATTGATTGATTCATGATCAAATGCTTCTCTTATTTATATTTTATTACTTCTTTTACAAAACCAACTTTATCCTTTTGATAAAATAATAATAATTTGTGTGAGTAGAAGCACTCAACAACCCCGTAGAATACAACACTTGATATATTCTTCTTAAAATATCATATACTATAAACGACGGGTGCTCTTGCCTATAGTTTGTAGAATTTGAAGAAAAATTATATTCTAAATTGTATATATCAATGCTTAAAGAAGGTAGCGGATACGACAAAGTAAATATGAGTACCTAAGGCATCCACTTATGTTATGGGTGGAACTATTTGTGTATCCAAATCTTTACTTCCTTCTACTTTTTAAGTGTGTTGGCAGACTAAGGAAAAGGAAGACATGTGGTCTTGGCTTGGGATACTCCAAGCAATGACTTGAAATAAAAAAGGTTTATTAGCCTGAAGAAGAAGAAAGGTAGATCTATCACCTTTGGCAATAATGGCAAGAGAAAGATCGAAGGTGTTGGTACAGTGGGTAACACTTCTTTTTCTATCTCTAATGTGTTATTTGCAGATGTTTTGAAGCATGTTTTAATATCAATTAGTGAATATGTGATAAATATTTAAATGACCTATTTGAGTCATCTACAAATATATGCAAGATTGTCAATGTTATTACTAATGATATCATATTCACTGCACAAAGAGCCCATAACATTTATATTATCACTTTTAATGTTCTTTCTACTTCATCACTAAAATGCTTAATGGTTGGGAATTAGAATTATGGGATTGGTGTCTTGGTCACACTAGCACGAAATTGATTTTGAAATTATCGGAAAAGAAGTTAATTTGTAGTCTTCTTAATTTAAATGATAATTTAACTTCTTTGTATGCACCACATCAAAAGGGAAAATTAATTCATCCTTCATTCAAAAGTAAAACTTATCTTTTGACTACTAGAACCTTGCAATTAATTCATAGGGATCTCTTTGGTCTAGTTATCATGTCTAGTATAGGTGATAGGAAATATAATTTTTGTACTTATCGATGATTATTCTTATTTCTATTAGACTATTTTTCTATCTTTCAAATAGGATGCTTTTCATAAATTTTCAAAATATGCAAGCAAATATAAAACGAACACAATTTAAAAATTAATTATATTCGGTTAGATCATGAAGGAGAGTTTGAAAATGAAAACTTTCTGATTTCTTTGATAGGGTAGGTATTCATCATGAGTTTTCTGCTCCACGTATACCACAACAAAAATGGGTAGTAAAAAGGAAAAAAAGAATCATGCGAGAACTAGCACAAACAATGTTATCTAAGTATGGGTTACCTAAACACTTTTGGGCAGAATCAGTTAACACTGCATCTATGTTATGAATAAAACCATGCTTCATCATCTACTGAAAATAACTCCCAATGAATTATATTATCAAAAGAAACTTAGTGTGACTTACTTTAATGTCTTTGGTTGCAAATATTTTGTATTAAATAATAAAGATAACTTAGGTAAATTTGATGGAAAATATGATGAAAAAAAATACTTTTAGGTTATTCTTCAATTAGTCGTGCATATCGAATTTTAAATTAAAATACTAAGATAGTTGAAGAATCTATTCATGTCAAGTTTAATGAACTTTTTTTCTTGTGTAGTTCCAAGCAATTCTACGATAAAGATGATGATCCAGTGGTGACTTTGGAGAATGCTGAAAATAATAAATTGATGGTGAAGAGGTGGAAGAGGAGCATGAATATAACCCACCGAGTGTATTAAAATTCTCCAAAAATCATCTACGGGAGCTAGAGCTCAGTGAACCATCAAGAGGGGTAATGGCATGTTCTTCTTTACATGTCTCGATTCTATGTTTATTTCTGATATTGAACCAAAGAATGTGTTTGCCGCTTTAAATTAGGAATCATTGTTTTTAGCAGTGAGCAAATAACTTAGCCAATTTGAAATAAATAATGTTTGGAACAAGTAGTATCCTTCTAATCATCCACTTGTAGGTGTAAAATATTTTTTTTTTTTTAAATTTGGATGGTGAATCAAGGATAACTAGTAATAAGGCTAGATTAATAGGTCAATATTTTTCACAAATTGAGAGGGTTGACTTTGAAGAAATTTCAGCACTCGTTGCACATTTATAATCCATATACATTTTCTTGCATTTGCTAGTCACAAATGCTTTGCATTATTTCAAATGGACATGAAAAGTGCATTTTAAAATGGTATTATAATAAAAGAAGTGAATATAGAACAACCCATCAGTTTCAATACTTATGAATTTTCTAACCAAGTGTATAAACCTGAAAAAGCTCTTTATGGATCATAGCAAGCACCATGTGCATAGTATGATTGCCTAACATCGTTCTAATAAAACATGAGTTTTAAATGGGTAGTGACAATACCACACTCTTCGTTAAACATATAAATCATGTTTTTTTATCTCACAAATATACGTTGAAGATATAATTTTTTGTAATATTAATGAATCTTTGTGCACATAAGTTGTAAAAGTGATGTATAATAAATTTGAGATGGGCCTAGTTGGAGAACTCATGTACTTTCTTGAATTTATGATATCTCAACACAATAATGACTTCTTCATATGTCAAAGAAAAAATGTCCAAGACATGCTAAAGCAATTTGGATTTGAAGGACACAAACAAGCTACAACTCCAATGAGTGCATCACTAAAGCAAGGAAAATATGAAGAGGAAATTTCAGTTGACCAACCAAAATTTGATGTATGATTGGTTCATTACTGTATTTAAGTGCATCTCGCCCTGATATTATTTTGTATATAGGTTTGAGTGCATGCTTTTAAGTCGATCCTAAAGGGTCGCATCTAAAAGCTAAAACGTCTCTTTAGGTATCTAATAGGCATACTTAAGTTAGGTTTATGGTATCCACATCAAGAGTCTTTCACTTTATGTGATTATTCTGACTCTGACTATATTGGTTGTTCATTACATTGAAAGAACACAAGTAGCAGTTATCACTTCTTAGGCCATTCTTTAGTTTCATAGTTGAGTAGGAAATAGAATTATGTTGCACTCTCCATTTTTTAGGATGAATATTTTGCACTAGATGGTTGTTATGCACAAGCATTATGGATGATGCAAACTCTTGAAGATTTTGGTTTGCACTTCAATAATATAGAACTAAGGTTTAACACAAGAGCGCAAAAGAACTTACTAATAATCTCGTTCATTACTCTAGATCAACGCATATAAATGTTAGACATCACTTCATTTGTGATCACATCAAAATAAAAATTCAAAATAAGCATTATCAGAACTAACTCACAACTTATGGATATATTTGTGAAGCCACTTACTGATTCACGCTTTAATCTCTTATGATTGGAGTTAGTGGTTCTAAATTTGTGATTCTTCTGAACTATTTGGTTTGCTTTGTTTATATGAATTATTGTTTTTTGGTTGTTTCTATTTATTTTATATATCAAAAACACACACAAAATGGAAAAAGTAATAACCAAAATTCATTAATATCTGTTTACTTTTTGGTCTTTGTTGAGGTACCGCCTATGATATGTGTTATTGCATGGCTGTAGCACCTACCACTGGCAGTAGCTGTCATTATAAGCATCTTTTCTTTTCTTTTGTGATTATATATTCTATAATAGATTTATTCCTAAATTAGTCCTAAATTCATCTTTATAGCATTACTTGATTTCAGTTTTTACCAGATTTCATTATTTTCTCTTATTTTCATTTTTCAAATATCAAAATACAAAAAATTATATAACCTAAAACTGTAAAAATATGTTTTATGTTCCCTTTATGTCCATCTTGTGATATCTTTGCTTAATTAAATTATTCAATCACCAAAAATAATCACTTGACATTTAAGCTATGACTTGATGAAAAGTATGATGTGTATAAACTCATGAGATTTTCTACAATATTTTATTTGTATTGCTTGACCATAGAATACATTATAGATTCTAATCCTTCTAATAAATCCTTTTATGTATCTTGGTAGTATAGTGTAGGAAATTATGACATAATTCTTATTTATCTCTCTATGTATGTATGCTAATTTATATTGAACAATGTGTAAACACACATAACACTTGTCTTGCTTGTTACTAATGTTACTAATCATGATTGCATGCATGTGTAGCATCTACGCCATAACTAGTTATTATGCATGGATAAATCACAAATAGTTCATTGGATTGTCTTCATGTGATCCATGGATGTTCTTACACTAAATCAAGAGAAGTATGGTTCAATTTATTCATGTTTGTGTACAACTGAAAGTGCATCTATAAATGTGGGCATATTTCAATTAATTTGAGGCCCTTGTTCATATCATTAAAGCAAAATATTGGAATAATGAACAATGACAAGGAAAACCCCCAAAGTAATTGTAACATCCCAGTTCGTTCTATGACCCTCATGAGTGCTTTGTGTCACCGGAGGTTGACTCAGACTCGGTATAAGCCCTAAGACCCTGAGGTGGTCAGGTTTGAGTCATGGTCAGCAAGTGGTGGTTTGCTTCCCCTGCTTAACCTCTCTTGAAATTCATATTTCATTTATCTTCATTCCTCACTTTAGTATAGATTTTATTCCTTCTAAAGTTTGATCATGTATTCTGGAGTTGAGTTTGAGCTCTGGTAGAACGTTTTGGTAGTTTAGAAGAAATTGTGGAAACTTCAAATTAAAATCAACTTCTCATCCCGTCGATCGACCTCCCGTGCCGTCGATCGTCCGGAGAGAGCAGGGAGTCAAGTTTGTTTAGCCTCTAAGTAGGAATCGACGGGACCTCCCGTCGATCGACTAGTCATCCCGTCGATCGATAAGCCTTCCCGCCGACTATTGATTAAAGGCTTCTCGTCGTTTTTTTAGTTAGCATTTTCTATCGATCGGATTATCGTCCCGTCGATCGGCTTACCATCCAGTCGATCATTAAGCCTTACTGCCGACAATTAATTAAAGGCTTCTCATCGATTGTTTAGTTAACATTTTCTGTCGATAGGCTCTAGTACCGTCGATCGATAAGCCTTCCCGTCGACTGTTGATTAAAGACTTCCCGTCGATTTTTAGTTAGCATTTTCTGTCGATTCGCTTATTGTCCCATCAATTGGCTTAACGTCCCGTCGATCGGACTACCTTCCCGTCGACTTTTGCTTTAAAGCTTACCATCGAGTTTTGCATAGCCTTCAGAAAGATATGTGATGCGATAATAGTATTTATTATACCTGTACCTTATCCTTGCTCACTTTAATGTTGAGTGGTTGCTTAGAACAATATGAAAGTAACACATGGCAGTGTTGTCCAATCCAAAGCATGGGAACTATTTTTCCATTAATTGTAAATCAAATCAGCCACCATTTTTCTCTCTCCTCCCTTAACCTTGAACATCACCCCTCATCCAAAGCCTGGTCATTCTTCTTATTCCTCTTCCTCACACCTCAAGGTGATAACCAACAACTTTCCTTGAAGGAACAAGGCTTGGAAGGAGGATTTGGAGCTTGGCCGGCCGTCACCGTGCCGCTAAGAAGACAAGCTTGAACCATGGAAAAAAATTAAGGTGACTTCCGACCCATCTCCCTTGGTGCTAGATCTTTAGATCTGATTTAGGAGAGATGTTGGATCAAAAGAGCTTGACCTTGGTGAGTTTAATGGAGTTTTCTAGGAAGAGACCACGCTAGAACTTTTGTTATAGGGCGTCATTCGCCGAAAAAATATCTTCAATCAAGTCCTCTCTTCAATACGAAGCTGTAGGAACTGATTTCGTGAAGAATGGTGGTCTATTGAGGGAGTATTGGAGGAGACAAGGTGAAATAATATATTTGTGTGCTGGAGGAAGAAGATGAACATGTGATGTTCATCTGTCTTAAGATCCGTGCAGATTTATAATATTTAGACAGAAATCTGTTTTCTGCACGCGATGGGCTTCAAGCCTATTTTTAGGCATGATCCGGCCACATTCAGGTCTTATGCTCAACACAAAAGTTGTATCCCTTGGAAAGACCTTTCCAACGAGTGGTTGTGGGTTTTCCGGGGAGTTCTGTAGCTCCGGAAAAGTGAAATTGAAAATGGTTGTGCAGGAAATGATCTGGTTTATGTATAGGACAACTTACTGTCCAGATTTATTTTGCTGGGTTCAAACCCAATTTTAGATAGGTTAGGCTTAGATCTGGACCTTGGGCTCAACACAAAAGTTGTAGCCCTTGGCGATACCCTTTCGAAATGGGGTGGAACATAATTTTTGGTGGTCTGTAGCTCACGAAAATCCTATTTTAGTAAACATTGATTAATATGTGCAAATTTTAAATGCTTTACTGAATTTCCCAAAATATTTAACAGATGCATACAAAATTTGGTAGATATCTACCTGATGTTATTGTAATCACCCCTGTTTAGTTTCAAAAATTTTGGAAACATATTTACCATGAAATTGCTTATCGTATCAAATAAATGTAGAGCACCGTAATTAAGTATTTCGTGATACAATGAGGTCAAAATTTGGTGGGAATGATTTAGGCATAAATTATGTTTTATGGTAGAAGTTTTAGCGGACTTGGATTTGAATTGGGTTCTTAATTAAATGTGTTGTTATAATTTATTAAGGTGGACTGAAATAATCAGGTGCTCATTTGGACAAGGACTTTGGAAACGTGACTTTAAACACACAAGTAATCCAATAGGATCAAAGAGAGTATTTCCTTTTCACACACATGCACTACACAAGAGCTATGATAACTCGGTATGAGGAGTAGTGACGGTTGGTGTGGATTACAGGATATATGATATCCCGTGGTGTTCGTTAAGGACCTAGTTGGTAGGTCTTGGTATGCTAAGTAGCATCAATTTAACTTGAATGGCAACTATGTAATGGACTTGGTTAGGAGTCCTTGGGTGCTTGATAGCACGTGGTGAGCATGGGAATTACTTTGGGGTGCATAGTATTCACATGATTGCATAATGATCCTTGTTGAAGGATTGCTTGTGGCAGATCTACGGGCTCGCCAGTCGTCACACCGACGGGAGTTGGCGGATAAATCTTGGCCGGTTGGGCTGGGTTCATTGTGTTTACCTCCAAAGACCCTTTCCGTGCCTAGGGACCGGTTGGGCTAGGCTCTTGGTGTTTACTTCCTAAGACCCCTTCCAAATCCAGTACGCAGGTGCTCGACTGTTGTGTTCTTAGCGTCTAGGCATACATAAGGCCTATGTCTGGTAGTGTGTATACCCACCTAGTAGTGGAGAGCCCGATCTGTTGGACATGTGTGTTACATCCCTTTGTTTGAGAATAACAAATCCCATATTGTATTTGATATTGCTTGTAGTGTGTTTATAGTGTGCAGGAACTATAGGTGCAATACTCCACAGGTAGAAAGCAGCTTGGAACAATCTTTTGAAAGGAGCAGCGCTACCGCCAGCGCTATCGCTAAAGCAAGCACTAACGCCAGCGCTATCGCTAACGCCAGGCTCTAGCTCAGTTGGTTTCGTCTCAGCGGTTTCCTTAGCGCTACCTCCAGCGCTACCGCTACCGCTTGGCGATATCTCGAGTTCATACACAGCGCCACGCCTTCGACGGTTCCGCAACCGCTCAACACGACCGCTACCGCCAGCGTTATCGCTACCGCATGCGCTATATCAAGTTCGTGCAGAGAACCACGCAGACGACGGTTTTTGCAACTGCTCCACACGAACGCTACCGCAGGCGCTATCAGCTACCGCAGGCGCTAGCTCCAAGATCTATAAAACAATGTGTTCTCTCTCGTTTTGGGTTAGAACTTCCAGAGGCATTACTTGTGCCCAAACTCTCGTGCTGCTACTCTGCCGAAACATCATCTCCCACTCAAAGCCAAAGAAGAAATTCTGGAGAAGGAAGTCATCACGCTGCATCCGAAGAACGATCGCTTCGACCTCGCTTGTGCTTCAGCGGTCCTTCATCCTCATCTCCAGAAATCCCAAGTGGGATTTTTGCTTGTTATTTACTTCACTTCTTAATTTGTATCTTGTAGTGAAATCGCCTTGTTTTTGGCGACTAGGTCCTTGCGCGGCTTAGGGGGAATTCACCGCGTGAGTTGGCGACTAGGTCTAGGGGATTAGATCTAGGGGTGCTCGAGGCCATATCCGAGTTTGGGTTGGCTAGAGCAGCTTGAGGCTTTATCCGGGGAAGGATAGGCTAAAGCCAACCGGTTTGTGGGGATACAAGTCAGTATATAAAAGAAAAAGAAATTCACTTTTGTACTCCTCCGATTTCTAGCGATATTGAAATCAATTTTTGTAAACACCCTTTTTTTATATAATGCAATCATGATTATATTTGTGTTTATTTGATTTCTCTCAATTGGCATAAAATTTCATTATTGCAAAATTGTTATTACTAAATTGTCATCTTATTTCCTATTAATCAAAACAACTTAGTAATTATCATAAAAATTATAAAAATAATTTTATTCCCTTATTCACCCCCCCCCCCCCCCCCCCCGCCCCCCCCTAAGGGCGCCGTAAGATCCAACAAGTGGTATCAGAGCCAGGTTATTCCAAATGGTTTAAAAACCAGGAATAATGGCGTTTTATGATCTCGCTTTTTCCGAGGGCCAGGGAATTAGTAGACCCCCACTATTTACTGGGTCGGATTATAATTATTGGAAAAATAGGATGCGTTGTTTTCTAATGACCCTAGATATTGAGGTTTGGAACATGGTAGAAGAAGAATACACTCCTCCTACATTTGTAGTTGGAGAAGTTATGTTAGAAAAACCCAAAGATAAATGGGACGATCGGGATAAACTCAAATGTAAAAATAACGCAAAAGCCATGAATGCGCTATTTTGTGCGTTGGATAGAAATGAATTTAATAGAATTTCTGCATGTACTACTGCTTATGAAATTTGGAATCATTTGGAAGTTACTCATGAAGGTACATCGCAGGTTAAAGATTCCAAGCTTTTTCAACTGGAGTCGGAATATGAAAAATTCCGAATGGATGAAAGCGAAGATGTTGATGGTATGTACACGCGCTTCACCAAGATCGTCAATGCCTCAAAAGCTCTTGGAAAGACTTTCTCAAATGGCGACTTGGTCTGTAAGATCCTTCGTTCTCTTCCTCCAAAATTCAACCCAAAGGTGACGGCTATTTCGGAGTCGCACAACTTAAGGACGCTCCAAGTTGAGAGCCTCATTGGGAATCTCAAAACCCATGAGGTGGAACTCCAAATCCAATTTGATGAATACAACAAGGATCCAAAGAAGAAGGCATTGGCACTAAAATCAAAGAAAGAGTGCCAAGAGGATGAGGATGAAGATGAAGAAAGTCTTTTGGTGAAGAACTTCCGAAAGTTCATGCGCAATCCAGAAAGGAGAAACACCTTTCGAAAATATTTCCAAAAGGATGAAAGATGGAAAGGGTCATCTTCAAAGAAGGAAAAAGAGAGCGACAATGAAGAAGAGAGACCTCCACCGGAATGCTATCATTGTAGGAAGACGGGGCACATTCGGAGCCAGTGCCCAAAGTTCTTGAAGGAGAAGAAAGAAAAATGGCACAAAGGGAAGGAGAAGAAGAAAGTGCTAAAAGCTAGAACATGGGATGACTCCTCCTCCGAAGAATCAAGTGGGTCTTCATCAAGCGAAGATGAGGAAGCAAACATGTGCCTCGTGGGACATGGAAACGACGGCGACGACACCGGTGTTCATAGCGACACTAAGGTAACTCCTCCCACTTATGATGAATTGTTTAATGAATTTCTTGAAACTTGCAAAGCTTTTGATAAAAATATGAAAGATAGTATTTTATTAAATCGTGAAAATGAATCTCTTATTAAAGAAAATCAAAAGCTTTCTAAAAAGGTAATTGTTTTAGAGAAGAGAAAGGTTTCTTGCCAAGAATGTGATCACTCCACAAAATTGGCAAAAGATATAGAAGAGTCACTTTCTAAAGCCCTCTCTCATGCCAAAACTCTTACAAAAGAGAAGGGGGAATTAGAAAGGAAATTGGAAGCCTCTCTTTTGCAAATCAAAAATAATAAAAATGGTTTTGAAAATTGGTGTGTCATGCTTGTGAAAGAAAATTCTTCACTTAAAGCACAAGTTCATGATCTCACCATGGCCATTAAAAAATTTGGTATAGGCCAAACATCACTGGAAATGATTCTAGGGTACCAGTGCCATGGATCTGGAAAGTTTGGGCTCAGATATCGAGGAGAGGGCTACCGCCCGGCCCTAGCCACTAACGCCGGCGCTAGCACCTCATACCAGAAACCTGAAATTTCTTTTTCAAAATGCTTTCCTTCTGTAAATCAAATTTATTCCAGCAAGAAAAGTTTCCAGAAAAGGGTCTCAACCCCCTTTATTTCGTGTGCAAACTGTTATAGGTTGGGTCACACAACTAGTTCTTGCAGGAAAATAAAACAAAATACTTTAAAGCAAATCTGGGTACCTAACGCTTCCACTTATTTTATGGGAGGTTCCACTTGGGTATCCGGATCTTTACTCTCATCTTCTTTCTAGATGTGCAGGCAGGCTAAGGACAATGAAGATGTGTGGTACTTGGATTCAGGATGCTCCAAGCACATGACGGGCAATAAAGCAAAGTTCCTTAGCCTAGAAAGGAAGAAGGGAGGGATCGTGACGTTTGGTGACAATGGAAAAGGAAGGATCATGGGAATTGGTACAGTTGGTAACGAATCCTTCACTATATCAAATGTTCTTTATGTAAAAGGGCTAAAACATAATCTTATTTCAATTAGCCAATTATGTGATAAAGGATTAGATGTTTTATTTGATTCTTCTACTAATCTATGCAAAATATCTAATCCTATTACAAACAATATTTTACTAACTGCACCAAGAATACACAATGTTTATATAGCTTCATTTCATGATCTTTCAAAATCATCTTTAAAATGTTTTATTACCAAAAATGATGAACTTGAACTTTGGCATAGAAGGCTAGGACATGCTAGCAAAAAGCTTATTGTAAAACTTGCCAAAAGAGATTTAATTAGAGGATTGCCTAGATTAAATGGAAATTTACCTTCACTTTGTTCACCATGTCAAAAAGGTAAAATTACTAGATCCTCTTTCAAAAGTAAAAATGTTATTTCTACTACAAGACCTTTGCAATTAATTCAT
Organism: Dactylorhiza incarnata; assembly: GCA_033032865.1. Classification (NCBI taxonomy): domain Eukaryota; kingdom Viridiplantae; phylum Streptophyta; class Magnoliopsida; order Asparagales; family Orchidaceae; genus Dactylorhiza; species Dactylorhiza incarnata. Next base: position 16,557,781 of record JAWHQI010000004.1, on the reverse strand, counting down.
ATGGATCTTTTTGGTCCCGTTAGCACCGCAAGTCTTGGTGGTAGATTATATACATATGTTTTAAAAGATGATTTTTCTAGATATTGTTGGACAATATTTCTCTCATCCAAATCTGAAGCGTTTTGTGAATTTTCAAAATTATGTACTCGTATTCAAAATGAAAGTGATCTAAAAATTAAATGCATTCGCTCGGATCATGGAGGAGAATTTGAAAATGAAAAATTTACATCTCATTGTGATATGTTAGGCATAAAACATGAGTTCTCCGCACCACGCACACCACAACAAAATGGTGTTGTAGAAAGAAAGAATATGACACTTTAAGAGCTAGCACGCACTATGTTATGTGAATTTAAATTACCTAAGTCCTTTTGGGCCGAAGCCGTAAACACATCATGTTATGTTATAAATAGAATCATGCTTCGCCCATCTTTAAATCTCACACCATATAAACTTTATTTTCAAAAGAAGCCTAATGTATCTTACTTCAAAGTTTTTGGTTGTAAATGCTTCATTTTAAATACAAAAGATAGCTTGGGAAAGTTTGATGAAAAATGTGATGAAGGAACATTTCTTGGATACTCTTCAACTAGTAAAGCTTATAGAGTTTTTAATAAGAGAACTAGAAAAGTTGAAGAGTCAATAATGTGAAATTTGATGAGCTTGTTCCTTGTATAGAAAGACTTTTCGCAGGCAAAGAGGATGATCTATTACCTCCTTTGGAGCATTGTGATGAAGAACCTTCCAAAGAAGAAGAGGAGGCCAAGAAAGATGAATATGTACCTCCAAGCGTCTTAAAATTCACAAAGGATCATCCACGGGAACTTATAATTGGTGAACCATCCATCGGGGTAAGAACTCGCTCTTCTCTTCATGAATCTTTTTCAAATATTTGTTTTGTTTCCGAAATAGAACCAAAAACCGTTTCTACCGCTTTAAACGATGAATTTGGGTTTTTGGCTATGAATGAAGAGTTAGAACAATTTGAGCGACATAATGTTTGAAAATTAGTAGAAAGACCATCTAATCACCCGGTTGTAGGCGTAAAATGGATTTTCAAAAATAAATTAGATGGTGAGTCTAGAATATCTAGAAATAAAGCACGCTTAGTAGCACAAGGATATTCACAAATCGAGGGGATAGATTTTGATGATTCTTTTGCACCCGTAGCTAGATTGGAGTCTATAAGAATTTTTCTAGCATTTGTAAGATTTAAAAGTGAAAGTGCACAGTTAACCTCACTAGAATTCTCTAGAGGGGGGGTGAATAGAGATTTAAAATATTTTGTGCAAATATATATATTTATATGTGGTGATCACAGATTAAGGCTTCCCACACACCAACAAGAATTAAACAAGTAAAGAAAATAAATACAAGAAAAGAAATCACAGCACAACACAAGGAAATATAGTGGTTCCCCAAACTTTGGGTAGTCCACTCTTCTACCCCCTTGGTAGGAAATTCACTATCTTGCACTGAGTCTTTTGATAAGGAGACTCTTAGAACCACCCTGAGTCTTTTGATAAGGAGACTCTTAGAACCAACTGAGTCTTTTGAAAAGGAGACTCTTAGAACCAGTACAACTGAATTTTTTGAAGAGAGATTCTAAAAACTCTTTTACAGTATTTGAAAGTGAAAAATAAGATAAAGAAGAAAGAGAGATAATAAAAAGACAAGAAAGAATCTTCTTCCTAGCAAGAAGATTGGAAGCACAAGAAGTAGTGAATGAAATCTCTCTTCTATAGTGAGAAGGAGATTGTAGCCCTTTTCAGAATTTTGCAGCAGTATGGCTTTAGAAGTAGAAGAAGAAGAATGCTTGATGGTTGCTGCAGAACAATTTCTCTACTCTCTCTTTTTCACTTTTGGGAGCTTTTCCTCTTTTTCAATGTGTATATGGTGGTTCACTTCTTATTGCTCTCTGCCGACCACCTTGTTATCTATAGCTCTGTTCATTAAAATAACACTATAGGAGAGTAATCAATTAGCAGGCAGAGTATTAGAAAGAAGGAGAAATTTCCATAACAATTATATCCATAGAAGGAAAGTATTCATTCTGATTTCAAATAGTGTCCATAATGGATTTAATCAAATTAGCCAAGAATTCATTAGAGGAAAAGAATAATTCATAACGGCTATAAAGAATAATTTGATTCCATATAGATCAGATCTATGAAAGAAGGAAAGAGATCTGGCGATTTTTGAATTAATCATAGAAATCGACGTGCGTCGATTACTATTCGACGTAGGCGTCGAATTCATCCTGGCAGAACGTCGAGAGGAGAATAAGGAAGCTGCGTCGACTAGGGTGCGTCGACTTCTCAAGATACGTCGACTAGAAGTCAGAGCTACGTCGACATAGGATACGTCGAATTCTGCTTGGAGCTACTTCGACTCATTCTGATAGAAACGTCGACTTTATTTCGACGTTGCGTCGAATACTATTCGACGCATATTTACTTAACCTTGATTTTCCTTTCTTGGAATTTATATTCAACTTATTTTCAGGGGTTAAGAGAAATCATTTTCCCAACAAAAAGAATAAAACTATTTCAAATGGATGTGAAAAGTGCGTTTCTAAACGGGTTTGTAAAAGAAGAAGTTTATGTTGAACAACCCCCGGTTTTATTAATGAAAAATTTCCAATTCATGTTTATAAACTAGAAAAAGCTCTTTATGGTTTAAAACAAGCGCCCCGTGCATGGTATGAAAGACTTACATCATTTTTATTGAAGCACGGTTATATTATGGGAAGTGCGGATAATACTCTCTTCATTAAGCACAATAATAATGATATGATTATTTTACAAATATATTTTGATGATATAATTTTTGGATCTACTAATGAAGAGATGTGTAATGAAGTTATTTTAGTGATGAAAAATGAATTTAAAATGAGTCTAGTAGGAGAACTTTCTTATTTCCTTGGTTTTCAAATATCTCAAAGAATTTCTTTGCGATATTTCCATGATATGCTTAAACGTTTTGAATTTGAAAACTTTAAACATGCTTCTACACCAATGAGTGCGTCACTTAAATTAGGAAAAGATGAATCGAGAATTGCAATTGATCAAACCTTATATAGAGGTATGATAGGATCCCTACTTTATCTTAGTGCAACTAGACCCGATATTATGTTTGTCGTATGCTTATGTGCTCGATTTCAAGCCAATCCAAAAGAATCTCATTTAAAAACGGTAAAACAAATTTTTAGATATCTCATTGGGTCATCTAGATTAGGATTATGGTACCCACATAATGATTCATTTACATTGCATGACTATTCCGATTCGGATTATGCCGGTTGTTCACTTGATAGAAAAAGCACTAGTGGTACTTGTCATTTTCTAGGACCTTCATTAGTTGCATGGTCTAGTAGGAAACAAAATTCGGTTGCACTCTCCACCACGGAGGCCGAATACATTGCATTAGGGAGTTGTTGTGCACAAGCACTATGGATGAGCCAAACTTTAGAGGACTTTGGTTTTCATCTAAAACTTATTGAATTAAAATGTGACAACAAAAGTGCCATTGATCTCACAAATAATCCGGTACACCACTCTAGATCCAAACATATAGATGTGCGTCATTATTTCATAAGGGATCACATTAAAAAGGAAAATGTAAGGATTAGTTTCATTGGCACGGACTCTCAACTTGCTGATATATTCACTAAACCTCTTCCCGATGCAAGGTTTCAAATGTAAAGATTGGAATTAGGAGTCTTAGACATCTTAGGATGAATAACATGTAAAACGTTAATGTTTTATGCAATTTGAGCAATCAAAACATCTCTGAATATTATACAATTTCTGCATAAGACCCCACTTAAGACCCCTAATCAATATCAAAAATCAAAAATTTAAAATTCCTAAAAAATCATGTACTGTTTGCCGCGCTATCACTAGCGTCGGCGCTACCGTAGGTTTTGGAATTTTCTGATTTTTAAAATTTCTGAAAATCTATAAAAATATGTTAGTTCATATGTTCTACTTATTTGTTGTGTTTCTGACTTTTGTTATTTTTGTTTTATTCATATTATAAAAAATCAACTACAAAAATTCAAAATTCAAAAATACAAAAATATGTTTTTGTGATTTTCTGTTTTTAATTGATTTAAAAATAATAAAACAAAAAAAAACTGTATGATCTTTATTGCCAATATCAAGCATGTATGAATTCTATTATTTAGAATTATTTACAATGTTAAAATTTATTCCTTGAAATTATTATGAACATTTTTTTGTTTAGCATGCTTTGATATATCTATTTAAAGTGCATCAATTGTATTGAAAAATGTGTAGAACCAAGCTTAGCATGCCTCTAAGTATGAGTAAATGTTTATTGATTGATAATGATACATTTCACTCACTTATTTTGGTAATCAACATGTGTGTCTAAATCTAAAAATGCTTGCTTGAGTATTGTATTTGTGCAATGAATTAAAACTTGCATAAATTTATTGCCTACACTACATTTGAATTGCACTTATGAAATTTAGAAAAGTGGTTAAGTTAAAAATTGGGTTTGCAAAACAAGTGTATTCGGAGAATGTTGTCTCACAAATGTGAACAAAAAATTATATATGTAGACAAATATAACTCCACCAAGCACTACTTGAACCTCCTGATAAGTCTTCATAAGCATTGTGAGGTTGAGCACCTTGGAAAGAATAGTAAAGTGTCTTGTGCAAACCTTAGTTATTACAGCACTTTGTTAAAAAAAATTATGTGCATTAAAAGTGTGTGAAAGTAATTTACTTGTGTTTTATTGTGCACTTTACTATACATATGTCTTGTATTTTGATGATTTAAATCCATTGTTAACATTGCTCAAAATACACTTATGTGCACAGCATTATCTTTCACAACACTTCTTCTCATGAGTATTGGATTCTAATGCTTTTTCTATACTACTCTTTATATAAAAATGCACTAGATAAACCTAGCATGATCTCTACAATGTTTTGGTATTTCTTGAACTTAGAATTAAGTAACATTGTAGTATAATCTCTCTTTGATATGTTCATTTCATGCTAGGTATTTTTATGAAAAACTTTGAGATTTCAAAAAGGTTAAAACATCTTTCAATTTTGAACTAAAACTCATAATTCTACTTATGCTTTTCATGCTTACAAAAAGATGTTTATTATAATCTTCCGCTTTCTTACAACTCTTATCTTTATATTTGAAATCTCTTATATATGCTATGCTTAAACTCTTTATCATTATTTATATTTCGAAAAACTCGATCATGATATATAAATGCCTCCTTACTACCCTCACCCCACCTTCTTTTGATAATACCAAAAGGGGGAGATTAATTGAAGAAATCTATATATGAGAAATATAGATAAATAAGGGGAGACTAATTCATGAAATCTATCATTTAGGGGGAGTAACACATAAATTGCATTTATGTAGGGGGAGCATTAAGTTAGGGGGAGTATGCATATTATCATGCATATCATTTATTATAGTTGCACTTTTATCTTGCTTATCTTATCTATAAACACTATTGTTGATTTCTTACTTAAAGGATTTGTTATTATCAAAAGGGGGAGATTGTTGGACATATGTGTCACATCCCTTTGTTTGAGAATAACAAATCCCATATTATATTTGATATTGCTTGTAGTGTGTTTATAGTGTGCAGGAACTATAGGTGCAATACTCCACAGGTATAAAGCAGCTTGGAACAATCTTTTGAAAGGAGCAGCGCTACCGCCAGCGCTATCGCTAACGCCAGCACTAACGCCAGCGCTATCGCTAACGCCAGGCGCTAGCTCAGTTGGTTTCGTCTCAGCGGTTTCCTTAGCGCTACCGCCAGCGCTAGCGCTACCGCCTGGCACTATCTCGAGTTCGTACACAGCACCACGCCTTCGACGGTTCCGCAACCACTCAACACGACCGCTACCGTCAGCGCTATCGCTACCGCAGGCGCTATCTCAAGTTCGTGCAGAGAGCCACGCAGTCGATGGTTTTTGCAACCGCTCCACACGAACGCTACCGCAGGCGCTATCAGCTACCGCAGGCGCTAGCTCCAAGATCTATAAAATGATGTGTTCTCTCTCATTTTGGGTTAGAACTTCCAGAGACATTACTTGTGCCCAAACTCTCGTGCTGCTACTCTGCTGAAACATCATCTCCCACTCAAAGCCAAAGAAGAAATTCTGGAGAAGGAAGCCATCACGCTGCATCCGAAGAACGATCGCTTCGACCTCGCTTGTGCTTCAGCGATCCTTCATCCTCATCTCCAGAAATCTCAAGAGGGAGTTTTGCTTGTTATTTACTTCACTTCTTTATTTGTATCTTGTAGTGAAATCGCCTTATTTTTGGCGACTAGGTCCTTGCGCGGCTTAGGGAGAATTCGCCGCATGACTTGGCGACTAGGTCTAAGGGATTAGATCTAGGGGGTGCTCGAGGCCATATCCGAGTTTGGGTTGGCTAGAGCGGCTTGAGGCATTATCCGGGGAAGGATAGGCTAAAGCCAATCGAATTGTGGGGATACAAGTCGGTATAGAAAAGGAAAAGAAATTCACTTTTGTACGCCTCCGATTTCTAGCGATATTGAAATCAATTTTTGTAAACACCCTTTTTTTATATAATGTTATCATGATTATATTTGTGTTTATTTGATTTCTCTCAATTGGCGTAAAATTTCATTATTGCAAAATTGTTATTACTAAATTGTTATCTTATTTCCTATTAATTAAAACAACTTAGTAATTATCATAAAAATTATAAAAAGAATTTTATTCCCTTATTCACCCCCCCCCCCCTCTTAGGGCGCCGTAAGATCCAACACGATCCACTGTCACCGTCTGGCCACGATGGGTGATGCCTGAGAGGTTAGCTACCCTCAAAAAGTGGGAAATACAAGTCTATGTCGGCATAGCAAATCATGAGTGAGTCATCATAAATACATTCATTGCATTTCACTGCATTGCACCGCATAGAGATTCTCATCATATAAACTTGTATGTGCACCTTTATTTGATGAGTTACTTATTATTGCAAAGACCCTTAACTTAAAAGCTTGTATGGGCATCCTTATAAGTTAAGTTTAATTCAGTTCTTATATACACTTTTCTGCTTATACTTTGTTGCTGACTATAATGCTAGAGTAGATGCACTATTATACTTTGTTATATTTATGGTGATAACTATTCCTTTGCCACCAACTGTATTATTTATACTGCTTATATTGCATCATTCTCTTTCTTCCTTCTGCCCGGTGCCTAAGAGTCGCCGGGGGAGAGGATGTGAAGCCACTTAGTCTTTATGACTAACGGTTTCTACGTCACTATTTTTAGGAGGGCACCCAGCGGTAGGTAGAGCAGCAGTGTATGATGCGGGAGGACAGCTAGGCCAGGGAGATAGGGCTTGAGACTACGATAGCTTTGCTATCATCAGTGACAGATATGAGCGAGTGTTTTGAAATGTAGCCTTAGGGAAAATTTTTGTACTCTGATATTTTGCAGGAGCTTTGTAGCTACTGTTCTTTCGGACACTTTTACTTAATTGTGAATAATGGCTTCTATTATTTTTCAATTATTGATGGGTTGGCATGATGATATTTGAGAATAGGCAGCAGGATAGGTGTCTTATGGAGGGGTTTAGCCCGTGCGCTGGCACTTCTGCAAGGCGGCTGTCCTGGGCATGGGACTCCCCTTGGCCGTGTCTTGTGTTCCATGAGGGGGGTCTTACAAATGGTATCAGCTTGCAATGATCCTGAGATAAAGAAGTCCATTAAACCACTAGGCCACCCCTGCTATCTCAATCAGTTTGGGGAAAAACTGATGCAGCGGAAGCTGTGGTGTACGCATGTGGGATTCACATTAAGTATGTCCGCTAATCCTTAGAAGTAGTGCCAACCTAACTAGGACACCACCTTATTCTAACTTACCAAGATGTTTTGTGGCGTATCCTAGTCAAAAGTCGACCTCAGGTATGGATTTGGTTGAGACATGAGGACACACAAGTGATTATGGGAAGAGTTTAATGTAAGAGTAGATCTTCAAGTCTTACACTATAACACACAGCTTAGCTTATTGAATGTTATTACCACCTCTTACCCAGACTAATAGGACATCTGGAAGAAAATTGATGGTCGTAAACTATTATTGAAGTAGTAGGAGACTCGTAAGCCTAATTTTCTTACCAATAACTTGACACTTCCCATTTTTGTTATATTAAAGCAATCACCATGACGAATACCAGAGGTCGAATAAGAATTTGAATCCGGAATAGGCCTATTTTTGATTTGTTCATATGTTGACCTTGAAAAGGGTGTCGTAAATAGTAACCCTAAGGGCCTAAAGAATGGATTAAGTTCAGGATAAAACTCCGAGTCGAGGATGGTATGCCCTCATAATTGTGTGCACATGTAGGGTGATTGTACCATGTTGGTGGTCGAAGAGACTCAGCCCAGGAATTTCGGGGGGGGGGGGGGGGGGGGGGGGGGGGATTATCTTTTTGTTTATTGGGCTAGTGACCTACCGATTGGGGTTTCTCATGGAATTGAAAATCTTCACAATTTTTCAAAACTATAAGGTCGTAATCCTTGAACAATTGGTTCATATTGAGCAAGGCGGGCTGCTAACATCATGTTTTGATCGAGAGAAAATTTCACAATCTGAATAAGAAAAATAGAACATTTCAAGGATGAGCATTGTTTTTCTATGCTTCCCTGAGACCTCGTGGATAAGTAAATGAGGAGAATAGTAAGCTAACCCTTTGGGGTATGGATCTATATTTGTCTACACGTGAAATTTTAATAACATAATCGTCTGGGACTTGATGGAATTTTGAACATACAAAAGGATAAAATAAAAATTTTGTATACAGGCGATTGGTATGATAATGACTATATTTAATTAATAATTAATACATGATAACGTGGGATTAGGAATTTAAAACAAAATTAATCCTTGAGGTTTCGACCTAGAGAGAAGCTATGCATACCTAAGGTACAAATAACAGGAACTTACGTCTTGAATTCCTCTCCCGATAATTACCGAAGGATTTGGGAGTTGTTGCATATCATCGTACATGCCTTAGGAAGAGCTCCAGATTGGCGGAGTTGCTGGGGGAGCATGATTCCCTTAAGTTTAGAGGTTTAATTGATAATTGTTTGTGGTGAAGATAACACGATTAGTATGACTTGTTTGGTGATTTGACATCTCAACTTTATCTTAAAATAAACATGTCTTGAACGATCATTGGCAGAGATGGTAGGGCGCTTGGAATTGATTTGATTTAGTTTATCATATTGTCAATTATGCCTTACTATTGGTAGTCTGCATAACCCGTGTCGAAGGAAAATCACCTCAAACCTTGTACCTTGGTTCATGTCAAGTTCAAACATATATAAAATGTACCGGTTGATTGGATTTTATTTGTATATGCTCTCATTACAATGAGATGCAACTTGGTCGTCACCATAAAAAATTAATTTTCTACATCACGGTTGATATACAAGTGCGTTGATACAGGGATTTATAGGGTGAGAACTCTAAGTCGAGGGATATATGCCCCTAAGGATTGAGCCCATACATGAGATGAATGTGCCATATGGGTGGTGGAAGAAACCTAGTCCAAATGTATGGGGGCTTACATCTTTGTTTATTAGACTAGTTATGTACCGACTTGGGTTTTCCCGAAAATTTATTTTGAAATGGTGTGTTACAGACGTATGATATCAAGGTTTTGTTTATTCAAATAGTACGTGAATGATGATGACTATGTTTGGTCGGTAATTAAGATATTGTGGAATTTGGGATAGGAATTCACAATAGTATTTGTTTTTAGTATCTTGACCTGGAAAGTGGTCGCGCATGTTTATGGTGCGGATAGTGGAAACTTACATGTTTAACTCCTCTTGGGATAATTACCCAAGAGATGTGAAACTTGATACATATCTTCAAGTCCTGTCTTAGGAAGGGCTCCAAAATTGAATGTAATTATTGGAGCATATTTTTCCTAAATTTAGCGGGCTTAGCTAATAATGGTTATAGGTTGAAGTTACCAAAAGTTGTATAACTTGTTGGATGATATAAATCTCCCCATTTTAGTATGGAATAAATATGACATGCACATGGTAAATAATATCAGAATAAGGAAGGATCATGCACATCAATGATGTACTACTCATAAAGAAACAATAGGTGTTGTCTCAGATGTTTGCATTGGAGAAGGAGGTAATTATTTAACACCCACATGAGATAAAGTTATGACATATTAATGCTCGATGACCTCCCTTATGTAAAGAGCAGTTGCAAATCTACTAAGAGATGTAGCAATTGCCTCCAAAGCATCAAAATTTTGGGCAACCTTGGAGGTTGGGAGAATGTACGAATGAGTAACAGTATGTGTAATGTTTTACCTCGACAAGGTAGATTTCTAGAGGGTTTGTATCATAAACCAACTGTTGTATAAGGGTTAGGTTCACAGTTGAAAGACTCTTAAATGAACTACCTAAATTACAAAAGAAATTTGGCGCGGCTTCTGAGTTCGGCGCAAGTCTAAGTAGGACCTAGATTAGACAAGTAGTATTAGACTCAGGTCCTCTTGTTCTTAGAAGGTAACGATGTGATTATAACCCATGCGAGGCATGGAGTCAAGATTCACCTCCTATTTGCTCTTTAGACAATGGTTTGTACCATCATCAGGTCAAATTGCTAAATATTAAGGGTCGAACAAATAATGATTTTTGGAATCATTGAAAACAAAAAAATTTACTAAGCTTGAATTTTAAGGCAATAACATTATGTTCAAGAGTTCGTGGATTGAAAGGGCATAATGTCATGGCAAGTAAGGTAGTGTGATTGCGGGGCTTGACCATTATGTGAATTAGAAGTCAAGCGGTAAGCATCCATGATGTTTGACAATTTTAATTATCTTGTCATGACTTGATATTGGAATATAAGGACCCTGGAAAATGTAAAACCTAGTAGGCATCATGTAATGTCTAGGATATGTGTAGAATATATATATATATATATATATATGATCCTTTGGATATGGATCTGATGATTTCAAGAATCGAAGCACACATATTCGACGATATTACGACCATCCTTGTTCAGTTTCAGAATTGCTGTACTTATGTTTGTTGGGAATTTGTCAATTATACTATATAAATTTATCGATCATAAATAGTTGTTGTGGAATCAGATGAGCTTGAAGTGTGATGAAGATGTTCTAAATATCAAATTATGAGCCGTAATACAAAGTTCAAGGGGATTTGATTTGTAAATGGTCCCTTATTAAAATATGTCCTTATAAATTGTTGTGATGGACAGAGAATGGTATTATGCCCATTAAGATCGGTAATCTAGAAACATGTGTTTGTTGTAATTTACAATTGATCACGAGTTCAATTATATTTGAGGCATGTTGTGACTCTTGTACGAGGTTGGAAAGGGCTAGTAAATATAGTTAGACAAACCTTAGTAGTGAACCTAAACGTATCACTAACTACACGAATAGTCTAAAAGAGGATCATAGAGAGTAATTCCATGACTTATACATTTCACTGTGTTAGAGTTATGACATCTCACTATTGGTAGCGGTGATGGTTTGATGTAATTGGAAGGATATGGTTATATCATGTGATATATGGTAAGGACCCGGTTGGTAGGTCCTTAGGTGCTAATTAGTACCGGGTATACTTAAAAAATAAAGAATTGGGTAAGGACTTGGTTGAAGTCCTTGAGTGCTTGTTAGCACGACTTGGTCAGGGGAATTACATGTATGTGTACGAATGAGAAATGACTGTATCGATTAACTTCTCATGCATACTTGAGGGAGATATGAAATTTGGTCATGATGAGAAAATTTACAAGTCGCTAACTGTACCAAAACAATAGAAATCTTCATCGCAAGGGGAAAACGATGTCTGGGATTGGAAGAATCAATTCATTTTGCAAAATCTAAAGCATATTATGCTTTAGAAGGAGGAGTCTAAATCTTATATGGGAACATGAGTAGTAATCTCATGAGTATCAGATTCACTGATCTTAAGAGAATATATACCAAGGGTGCAATGAAAGTTGATTTTCGTAATCTGATCTTCAATCCCCGTAGCCTCAAATTAAATTTGGGGGACAAAATTGTTTCTTCATTTATTGGATTTGTAACATCCCAATTCGCGCTAGGCCCCTAATGAGTATTTTGTTTCAACGGAGGTTGACACAGACTCGGTAGAAGCCCTAGGACCCTGAGGTGGTCAGGTTTGAGTCACGGTCAGCATGTGGTGTTTTGCTTCCCCTACTTAACCTCTCTTGAAATTCTTATTTCCTTTATCTTCATTCCTCACTTTAGTATAGATTTAATTCCTGTTGGAACATGGTCTTCCGCATCTCCTAGGTTTGAGATTAACAAATCCTATGTGTATTTGATCTTGTGTGTTCAAGTGTGCAGGATAACAAAGTCCACATGAATTAAGGATTACATAAGAAGGTTGCCCCCAAAGTTGAGCCAACAAATCCAAAACATCTACTAGTGCTGGCGGTAGTACTAGCGCAGGCGCTAGCTGTCGTTCGATGAACTATAAGCGGCGCTCGACGAAATGCTCATAATGGCGTTCGACGAAAATTCGATCGACGAACTCTTAGCTGTGTTCGATAAAATTTCGATCGACGAAATATTTGCCTTAGCGCAATTGCCGGGAGAAATAATATAAGGAGATAGCGCCAGGCGGTATCCGATAGCACAGGCGATAGCGAGGAGCACAGTAGGCAAGAGAGAATTGTTTCCTCTGATTGAAGATTCTGTCGCGCAGAATGTGTCCTAATATGGGATAGCGTCAGCGGTAGCACTAGTGCAGGCGCTAGTGCTGAGTCTATAAAAAGGACATCATGGCTCCGTCTTCTTCATCCTCTTGAGATCGGGAATTCCAGAGCTTCGTGCCACAATAGAGAGAGGAAGGTTCGGAGAGATACTCCCACAAATCCATAAAGACTAAAGGAGATCCGTGGAGAAGATTTCAACACGCGTCATCATCGTGACGAAAGACCGCATCGACTACGATCATACTCTGTGTCTTCGTCTACTTATCCAAGAGATCCACATAGAGGGAGTTTTTATATTATTGTCCTTTTATTTCACATCTTTTCTTGTAATCGTGTAGTAAATTTGCCTCGTGTTGGCGACTAGGTCTGGGTAGGACTTAGGGCTGAAATTCGCCTCGTGTTGGCGACTAGGTCTCGGGTGTAGGTCTAGGGGGTGCTCGGGGCCATATCCGGGGAAGGGTTGGCTAGAGCGACTTGAGGCCGTATCCGGGGAAGGATCGGCTAAAGCCAACCGGTTCGTGGGGATACGAGTTGGTATAGAAAACAAAAAGAGTATTTCTATTAGCTTTTATTTCTAGCTTCGATAAGAGATCAAGTTTTGTAATCATGCTTCTCAAGTTAATAAAATCATGTCTTTACTTTTACTTCACTTGATTTGTCTTGATCTTCTCTAGTTTAATAATCAAAGCTTTCTCAAAGTTATTCAAAATATAATATAAATTTAAAACCCTTATTCACCCCCCCCCCCCTCTAAGGGCGCCTACCGATCCAACAAGTGGTATCAGAGAGAGGTTATTCCAAATCGGCTTAACAAATGGGAATAATTGCGTCTCATGATCTCGCTTCTATTAGTGGGGTAAATTTTTATGAAGAAGAAAAATCTCCTAAACCACCGTTATTCGAAGGGAGAAATTATAATGGGTGGAAATTATTAATCGAAAAATTTATTAAAAGTTTAGATATCAATGCATGGGATATAGCAATAGTTAGACCAGCGGACGAATCAAATAAACAAGAGCATCATCTAAATGAAAAAGCCAAACATTATTTATTTTGTGCCCTATCAAATGAAATTTTCAAATTAATATATTGTTTTTCTAGTGCATACAAAGTATGGAAATTTCTTGAAGAAATGTAGGATTCTCCTTCTGCGGGTATGGAACAATCGCAAGAATCAGAGAATATGCAAGCCTGCACAGGTATTCAAGAAAGCTCCACACATGATGGATCCATGGAAGGTACATTAAGCGAAAGGGATGATGATATGGCATCAATGGAAGAGGAGTGCCAAAAGGATGTCAAAGGAACTATTAGTCCAACTCTTGCCTCTTCCAATAGCAATGTAAGGAAATCAAATTCCCTTATTGTTTGTAACTCTATTTCTACTTTACAATTGCTACAAATTACAAAGCGCAAAATTAAGAAATTAAAAAATGCGAATTGCAAATTGCGCTTAGAAAATAAAAATTTAAAAGCAAAAGTTAAAGTAGAATCAAAATCTGATTTATCTAGCTTTACTCATGTCACTTCAATTGAAAATACAAAACCTTGTTTTGACTGTAATGATATAAAAGAAAATTTTAAGGAACTTGAAAAAGAAATTACTTGTATAAAAGAACATAATGAAAAATTATCTTTAGAAAATTCATCTTTAAAAAGTGATTGTGCTACATGCAAAAGTTATAAAATTGAAATTGAAGAGATGGACGAAACATTTGAGGAATACAGAAATGAATATCAAAACCATATTGATTCAATTGCATCTACTCTTAAAAATAGCACAATTGCGTATAATAAAGCTAGACATAATTTGAAAATTAAGAATAATGAATTAGAAGCTAAAATCAACTTGCTTAAGGAAAACATAAAGAAAAATTCTCAAAACATACATTCTCAATATAAAGCAAAATCCAAAAGCAAGTTGAATATGATTTCTCAAAACGTGAATAAGCTAAACTATGGAAATAAAAAACATCAAAAGATTGTAAATGAAATTCCAAAACACTATCATCATCATCATTTACAATATCAATCTTCTCCCAACTTAAAATTAAACGCAAACAAACTTCCTTTAAATAATAAATTCAAAAGTCATTTTTATCCAAACATACAAGAAAATGACTACGGAAATTTGAAAAATAAAAATAGTATTTGTCCAAGGTATGAATGGAGACCCATACTCAAGAATGACGCACTAATGTCAAAAGAAAGGGTCCATCCATCCTTGTCTCCCCAAAAGTCAACACGCTATATTTGGGTACCCAAAGGAACCATCCCACATGGTCCCCTTTGGATACCTAAAACTCTTATTCATTAGGTATCATCAATTGCATGAAGTAGAATCCTTTCAAAATGAAATATACAAAGTTCTACTTAATGATATGCTTTCATGTCTTTTAATTTTTCTTGTTTTCTTATTTCTTTTGAACTATCATGTCATGGTCATCCTATACAGTATTAAAAATATGATTTTATCTCTTAAAAGCTTAATATATTTATAAAATCAAATTGATCAAAATTCAAAATCATATTTTATTTTGATGACCTATCTTTTATTCTTATATTCATTGCTTCTAAATATCTTATATTATCCATATGAATCAAACTCTAAATTTGTTATAAGATATTTCAAATTAAATCCGATTATTAGGCTATTAAGATTTTTAGCCCTCACCAACAAGTGGTTTAGTGAAATAACTTGATCAAAAAAAACATTCAAGATCTAAATAAAAGCTCAACTTTCAATATGGTTGTCTTTGTTCACAACAAAAAATTATATTGTGTTCACTCCTTGATGTCAAACATGATTTAAACCATCACTATTGTTCACCTATCAAAAATCACATATATATATATTCAAAATTCTTAATTAAAAGAAAATCACTAAAATGTATTGAAAGAATTTACCATCATAATGAATATTGAATTCACTTGTACCACCATGATCTATTGATGTCCTTTGCTAAAATTCTCTAACATCATATATCATAAGTCATATCAAAAGTCTTCTAAAACACAATTATTTCTATCACAATTATGTGAATTATAATTGATATATTAATTGATGACAATTGATATTATAATTACATACCATGGTTGGTGTATTATGTGTGTATTGTGATTTATTTCTAGTTTAGACCTTTGAATCATCTTGATATCAAATCAAATAGAATCGTCACTCCATTCTAGGTCTATAAGTTGAAACACTATCAAACCTTGGTATAACATTAATCTCAAACTTATCATACTAACATTGTCGACTAAAGAATTTTTGTGTCTATGTTAGGCTTTATATGTTTACCAAGATATACAGGCTGGGTATTCTCATCTAGGGCTTATCCATGGTATTATTGTGCATGAACATGATTGTTAATCACTAAAATCATGCATATTTGATTTGTTCATTCATGTCCTCTCATGCTTACATTTCCTATCATTTTTCAAACTAGATTGATAAATATAAGCCTAAGATAAATTAAAATGGAGATATAATAATTTATTTGGTAAAGTCATATACAAAATCGCTAATGTTTCATGAAATTTGCACCATATAGACATCTCCTAAAATTCTGAAATTTCTGCATGAAACTACTATTTGGACACTTAATCAAGAACAACAAACAAAAATTTCAAAATCATCAAAAATCGTGTACTGTTTCCCGTGCTAGCGATAACGCCGGCGCTAGCGCCTCTATGTGTTTTTCTGTATTTTTAAAATTTTGAAAAATCCATAAAAATATATTAATCTATGTGTACTATTCATTTCTGCACTTTTGCTTTCATTACATTTTTTAAAAATCAAATACAAAAATACAAAAGCCAAATTACAAAAAAAAATATGTTCTGCCTTTGTGTTTTTTCATCATTTGTTTAAATTCTATTTCTAAAAGCAAAAATCAAATACAAAAATATAAAACAAAAAATATTTATCAAAAATTAGTATTATGAACTTAACTTTTCTATTTACATGTATCTTACGAAAGGGTGATTTGGGCTATCATCCCATCATATCACCTAGTACTGGGTGAACCTCTCACAAGGTAGTCCTCGGGAAGTCCAAGATCAATCTTATGACTTCAAACCATAAATTATCAAAAATATTGTATGGACATCATTGAGAAAATCAAGCATGATTCAATCTATTATTTAGAACTTCTATAATGTTGTAATTTATCTTTTCAAACTACCTTGAACATTGCTTTCATCATGCTTTGATATATCTATTAATATGTGCATCAATTATATTGAAAAAGTTGTGTAGAACTATGTTTAGCATGCCTCTAAGTATGAGTAAATGTTTTATGTTTGATAATGATCTTTATTCACTCACTTATTTTGGCGTTGTCTATATATGTGTTTAATCTAAGAAAGCTTGTGTATGTTTTGTATTAATACAATGAATTAAAATTGCATAAGTATCTTACCTACACTACTTTTATTTGCACTTTTAAAAGTTAAGAAAAGTGGTTATGTTTTCATAAATTCTATTGGTTTGCAAAACAAGTGTATTCGGAGAACTTTGTACAAAACAAAGATCATAAAATAAAGTGACAAAGATAACTCCACCAAGCACTACTTGAACCTCCTGATAAGTCTTAATAAGCGTTGTGAGGTTGAGCACCTTGGAAAGAATAGTAAAGTATCTTGTGCAAACCATAACTTTCTTTCAAAATAAAAACCACTTATTCTTAAGTACACTGGATCACAATAAAAATCAATATTGAAGAATAAATTTATGTGATCCCCCAAGCACTACTTTGCACCCTGATAAGTCTTAATGAGCATTGTGTGTGCAAAGCACCTTGGTAGTTGTACATTTTTTGTGCATTAAAATGCGTGGAAGTAAAATTATTTGTGTTTTATTGTGCTCTTACTTCACATATTTCTTGTATTTTTTGATTAAAACATTTATTTACTCTATTCAAAATACACTTATGTGCACATCATTATCTTCCATAACACTTCTTCTCATGAGTATTGGATCCTAATGCAAATTCTATACTACTCTTTATGTATAAAATGCACTAGATAACCTAGCATGCTTTCTACAATGTTTGGTATGTTTTGAATTTGAAATTAAAATATCATTGTAGAAATCTGTTTGATAACATTATTTCATGCTTGGTTACATTATTGTTAAACTTAAAGATTTTAATTGAACAATGATTTACAAAAACATCTTCTTTATGAAATTTAACTCATATATCTTTTATGGATAATCATTGATTACAATAAGATGTTTCTTATATTTCAATAAGTCTTCCGCATCATAACCATATAATTGTTTTACCTTGCGCTTTCATGCTTATTTAAAGTCTTTTATTTTGTGTGCATCATCACTTGAATCTTCAAATTCCTTTCTTGCAACAAGTGGTAGACTTACTTGGTAAACTTTATATTGGTTGCTTTTAACATGATTTTTTTTTGCTATAAAACTCTGATTTATTTCAATGAAAATTTTATTACGTTAAAAACTCTGATTTATTAATGGACTTCAAAATAGCTATGTGAGTGTTTTCATAAATTCAAATAAAAATATAAACCCATAGGCTATGAACTTATCACTAAATTTAAATGCTTAATGTTTCCAATAATTATTATCCATGACTTCATTTCTCACCATAGTGGGGGCGTAGGGTTGTAGACATTAGATAACCGTTATCTCTAGTCATGTCTTGTCCTTAACCGGGGAGGGTTCCAGTGGGGCCTTGCGAGGCACTAGGGGGAAAGAGTGCTAGGTTGAGTTGTGTCTAGTGTTTGCATATGGGACTAATACCCCAACCTACGGCATGTATGCAGTTCCTCATGCCCATCCGTCACTTAGTACGGGGCTAGGGCGTAGACATATTGTCTGGGTAGTTTAGTTACTTGGAAATCATTACATTTTGTTTATGCTACAAACTCTGAGTTATGAAAATGTTGTAATACTCAAACTCTGATCTATTTAAATGAAAAGTATTCTAAAACTCCTTATCACTTCCTTCTCTACAAGCTCGATCGTGCTTTTATCTTCTTAACAACTTTTAAGTGGTGTCTCCTTACCCGCTTTTGCTAATAACAAAAAGGGGAGAACTAACATGATAAGTATTAATCTGCTATCAAAATATAATGCTTAATTAAGATGATAGCTTACATATTAGGAAAGCATTCACTTAGGGGGAGCATGTATTTAGGGGGAGCAATTCTAAATGCTAAATGCTAAAATTATCCTAAGTCATCACTCTCACACACACAGAATTATGTTTCTTCATGCTTATATATTAATGCTCTGATTTATCATTAATGGATTTGTTATTATCAAAAGGGGGAGTTTGTTGGAACATGGTCTTCCGCATCTCCTAGGTTTGAGAATAACAAATCCTATGTGTATTTGATCTTGTGTGTTTAAGTGTGCAGGATAACAAAGTCCACATGACTTAAGGATTACATAAGAAGGTTGCCCCCAAAGTTGAGCCAACAAATCCAAAATATATACTAGCACTGGCGGTAGTACTAGCGCAGGTGCTAGCTGTCATTCGACGAACTGTAAGCGGCGCTCGACGAAATGCTCATAACGGCATTCGACGAAAATTTGATCGACAAACTCTTAGCTGCGTTCGACGAAATTTCGATCGACGAAATATTTGCCTTAGCGCAATTGCTGGGAGAAATAATAGAAGGAGATAGCGCCAGACGGTATCCGATAGCACAGGCGATAGCGAGGAGCACAGTAGGCAAGAGAGAATTGTTTCCTCCGATTGAAGATTCTGCCGCGCAGAATGTGTCCTAATATGGGATAGCGTCTGCGGTAGCACTAGCGCAGGCGCTAGCGCTGAGTCTATAAAAAGGACACCGTGGCTCCGTCTTCTTCATCCTCTTGAGATCGGGAATTCCAGAGCTTTGTGCCACAACAGAGAGAGGAAGGTTCAGAGAGATACTCCCATAAACCCATAAAGACTAAAGGAGATCAGTGGAGAAGATTTCAACATGCGTCATCATCATGACGAAAGACCGCATCGACTACGATCATACTCTGCGTCTTCGTCTACTTCTCCAAGAGATCCACATAGAGGGAGTTTTTATATTATTGTCTGTTTTATTTCACATCTTTTCTTGTAATCGTGCAGTAAATTCGCCTCGTGTTGGCGACTAGGTCTGGGTAGGACTTAGGGCTAAAATTTGCCTCGTGTTGGCGACTAGGTCTCGGGTGTAGGTCTAGGGGGTGCTCGAGGCCATATCCAGGGAAGGGTTGGCTAGAGCAGCTTGAGGCCGTATCCGGGGAAGGATCGGCTAAAGCCAACCAGTTCATGGGGATACGAGTCGGTATAGAAAACAAAAAGAGCCTTTCTATTAGCTTTGATTTCTAGCTTCGATAAGAGATCAAGTTTTGTAATCATGCTTCTCAAGTTAATAAAATCATGTCTTTACTTTTACTTCACTTGATTTGTCTTGATCTTCTCTAGTTTAATAATCAAAGCTTTCTCAAAGTTATTCAAAATATAATATAAATTTAAAACCCTTATTCACCCCCCCCCCCCCTCTAAGGGCGCCTACCGATCCAACAATTCCTTCTAAAGTTTGTTCATGTATTCTGGAGTTGAGTTTGAGCTCTGGTAGAATGTTTTGGTTGTTTAGAAGAATTTGTGGAAACTTCAAGTTAAAATCGACTTCCCGTCCCGTCGATTGACCTCCCGTCTCGTCAATCGTCGGAAGAGCGCAGGGAGTCAAGTCTGTCGAGCCTCTAAGTAGGAATCGACGGGACCTCCTGATGATCGACTTGTCGTACCGTTGATAGATAAGCCTTCCGTCGACTATTGATTAAAGGCTTCCCGTCAATTTTTAGTTAGCATTTTCTGTCGATCGGCTTATCATCCCATCGATCGGCTTACCGCCCCGTCGATCATTAAGCCTTCCCGTCGACTATGGATTAAAGGCTTCACGTCGATTGTTTAGTTCCTTCCCGTCGACTATGGATTAAAGGCTTCACCTCGATTGTTTAGTTAACATTTTCTGTCGATTGGCTCTAGTCCCGTCGATCGATAAGCCTTCCCGTTGACTGTTGATTCAAGGCTTCCTGTCAATTTTTAGTTAGCATTTTCTGTTGATCGGCTTATCATCCCGTCGATCGGCTTATCGTCCCATCGATCGAACTACCTTCCCATCGACTTTTTCTTTAAAGCTTACCTTCAAATTTTACTTAGCCTTCAGAAAGATATGTGATGCGATAATAGTATTTGTTATACATGTAACTTATCCTTGCTCACTTCAAGGCTTGGTAGTGTCTAAGGCCAATAATAAAGTAACACATGGCGGTGTTGTCCAATCCAAAGCATGGGAACTATTTTTCCATTAATTGTAAATCAAATCAACCACCATTTTTCTCTCTCCTCCCTTAACCTTGAACTTCACCCCTCATCCAAAGGCTGGTCATTCTTCTTCCTCTTCCTCACACCTCAAGGTGATAACCAGCAAATTTCCTTGAAGGAACAAGGCTTGGATGGAGGATTTGGAGCTTGGCCGCCCGCCACCGTGCCGCTAAGAAGACAAGCTTGAACCATGGACAAAAATTAAGGGGACTTCCGCCCCCTCTCCATTGGTGCTAGATCTTTAGATCTGATTTAGGAGAGATGTCAGATCAAGAGAACTTGACCTTGGTGAGTTTAATGCAGTTTTCAAGGAAGCGATCACGCTAGAACTTTTGTTCTAGGGTGTCGTTCGCCGAGAAAATATCTTCAATCATGTACTCTCTTTAATACGAAGCTGTAGGAACTAATTTCATGAAGAACGGTGGTCTATTGAGGGAGTATTGGAGGAGAGAAGGTGAAATAATATATTTGTGTGTGCTGGAGGAAGAAGATGAACAGGTGTTGTTCATCTGTCTAAGATCCGTACAGATTTATAATATTTAGACAGAAATCTGTTTTCTGCACACGATGGACTTCATGCCTATTTTTAGGCATGATCCAGCCACATTCAGGTCTCGTGCTCAACACGAAAGTTCTGTAGCTCCGGCAAAGTAAAATCGAAAATGGTTGTGCAGGAAATGATCCAGTTTATGTACAGGATAGCTTGCTGTCCATATTTATTATGCTGGGTTCAAACCCGATTTTTGATAGGTTAGGCTTTGATCTGGACCTTGGGCTCAACACGAAAGTTGTATCCCTTGGCGATACCCTTTAGGAGTGGGGTGGCACATAATTTTTGGTGGTCTGTAGCTCCCGAAAATCCTATTTTAGTAAACATTGATTAATATGTACAACTTTTAAATGCTTTACTGAATTTCCCAAAATATTTAACGGATGCTTACAAAATTTGGTAGAGATGTACTTCATGATATTGTAATGACCCCTGTTTAGTTTCAGAATTTTTGGAAACATATTTACCATGAAATTGCTTATCGTGTCATATAAAGGTAGAGCACCGTAATTAAGTATTTCGTGATACAATGAGGTCGAAATTTGGTGGGAATGATTTAGGCATAAATTATGTCTTATGGTAGAAGTTTTAGCGGACTTGGATTTGAATTGGGTTCTTAATTAAATGTGTTGTTATAATTTATTAATCTGGACTGAAATAATAAGGTGCTCATTTGGACAAGGATTTTGGAAACGTGACTTTAAACGCACAAGTAGTCCAATAGGATCAAAGAGAGTATTTCCTTTTCAGACACATGCATTGCACAAGAGCTATGATAACTCGGTTTGAGAAGCAGTAACGGTTGGTGTGGCTTACAGGATATATGATATCCTATGGTGTTCGTTAAGTACCCGGTTGGTAGGTCTCGGTATGCTAATTAACATCAATTTAACTTGAATGGTAACTATGTTATGGACTTGGTTAGGAGTCCTTGGGTGCTTGATAGTGTTGGAACATGGTCTCCCGCATCTCCGAGGTTTGAGAATAACAAATCCTATGTGTATTTGATCTTGTGTGTTTAAGTGTGCAGGAAATCAAAGTCCACATGACTCCAGGATGGTTGTCCCCAAAATTGAGGCCAAAATTCGAACAGGGTCACTAGCGCCGGCGGTAGCACCTAGCGTCGGTCGCTAGCGATGAATAGCGCAATTCCAGGAGCTGATTATAGAAGGCGCTAACGCCTGGTGGTAGCGGATAACGCCGGCGGTAGCGCTAAACACAGAAGGAATAAAAGCAAGGTTGCCACGGATTGAAGATCCTGCCGCGCAAAAAGTTACTTAATCAGGGATAGCGCCGGTGGTAGCTACTAGCGCTGGCGGTAGCGTGGCACACAAAAGGCAGAGCAAAACGTTGCCGCGGATGGGAGATCCTGCCGCGCAAATCTTTCCTAATCTGGGCTAGCGCGGGCAGTAGCGCTAGCGCCGGCGGTAGCGCTTGGGCTATAAAAGGACCCCCTCTCCTCTTGTTTTCGAACACCTATTGCATACACCTAAGAGAGAGAGTGCTAGAATTCCAGAGGCTCTTCTTGGCCAAAATTTGACGACACGCCGAAGCTCTGCCAATTTCTGAAGGAGAATTCCATCACGCCGAATCCAGACGAAGTCCGCTTCGACAAACGCTGATTCTACAGCGGATCTTCGTCTCTGACTTCAGAAGTTCATCTTAAGGGAAGTTTTATTATTTTATTTCTCTTTCTTCATTGTAAACGGTAGTGAAATCGCCTCGTGTTGGCGACTAGGTCTGGGGTAGACTTAGCGCTGAAATTTGCCCTGTGTTGGCGACTAGGTATAGGGAGTAGATCTAGGGGGTGCTCAAGGCCACATCTGGGGAAGGATTGGCTAGAGTGGCTTGAGGACGAATCCGAGAAGGAGAAGGCTAGGGCCACCGGTTCGTGGGGAAGCGAGTCGGGATAGAAAACAAAAAGAGCCTTTTTATTATTCGCATCCGATCTCTAGCATCATCGAGATCAAGTTTTGTAAAACTTATTTATCATTAATACAGCTTGTCTCTTTTTGTTTTACTTAACTCCTTTCATGTCTTTAATCTTGCAATATTTCAAAGTTTTCTAAATATAATCTTAAATTTTTGAAAACCCTTATTCACCCCCCCCCCCCCCTCTAAGGGCGCCGACCGATCCAACAAGTGGTATCAGAGCGAGGTTTTATTCCAAACAGCTTAACAACCGGGAATAATGGCGTCTCATGATCTTGCTTCAACTAGTGGGGCAAATTTCTGTGAAGATGAAATATCACATAAACCACCCTTGTTTGAAGGAACAAATTATAAAGGATGGAAAATCTTAATTGAAAAATTTATTAAAACTTTAGATATCGAAATATGGAACTTAGCAATTATAAGACCTGCGGATGAATCAAATAAAAAAGAACGTCAGCTAAATGCCAAAGCCAAACACTATCTATTTTGTGCACTATCTAATGAAATTTTCAAATTCATATATTGCTTTTCTTGTGCATACAAAATATGGCACTTTCTTAAAGAAATTTATGATCTTCCTCTCGCAGGTGTGGAACAAACACAGGAGGAAAAGAACGTGCAAGCATCCATTATCATTCAAGAAGATCTCTCTCGGAGCAAAGCCATGGAGAATATTGAAATAGAGAAAGAGAACAATACATCAAAAGAAGATGAAAACTCATCTGTGATCGAGGAAGGACTAAAAGATGACAAAGGAACTTCATGCTCATATTTTGCCTCCTCCAAAAGCACTGTAAGAAAGACTAAATCTTCGTCTTGTGCAATAACCTCTATCTCCAGTTTCAACATATTAAAAATAGCTAAACGAAAAATCAAAAAATTGAAAATTGCTAATAAAAATTTACGTTTAGAAAATAAGAGGCTAAAGGCTAATGAATCAAATTGTGATGTGTCTTCATCATCTTGTTTTTTACTTGAAAATACAAAATCTTGTTTTGATTGTAATAATATTAAAGAAAAAGTCAAAGAACTTGAAAAAGAAATTATTTGTGTGAAAGAACATAATGAAAAATTATGTTTAGAAAATTCATCGTCGAAGAATGACTGTGCTAAATGTAAAGACTACGAGATTGAAATTAAAGAGATGGACGAAACATTTGATGAATATAGGGATGAATATGAAAAACATATTGAATCAATTGCTACCACTCTTAAAAATAGCACAATCGCTTACAATACAGCCAGACACAATTTACAAACTAAGAATGATGAATTAAATGCTAAAATCAACTTGCTCAAGGAAATCATAAAGAAAAACACTCATTCACAATACCATGATATATCTAAAAGCAAGTTAAATATAAATTCTCAAAATATTAATAAATCAAACAATGGAAATAAAAGACATCAACAAATTAAAAATGAAATTCCAAAGTACAATTATTATTATCATCAAACTTCTCCCAACATAAAACTTCACAAATTTCCTATGAAAAATGCTTTCTATAATCACTACAATTATAATCCTAAAGATAAAGATTATCACAATAGAAATTTGACCCATAATAATAATATTAAACCACAGTTTGAATGGAGGCCCAGAACCAAAGATGAAACACAAACACCACAAAAAAGGGCCCATTCATTTCCATCTCCCCAAAAGCAAATACGTTGTATTTGGGTACCCAAAGGAACCATCACACCCGGTCCTCTTTGGATACCTAAATCTCTCTTTCATTAGGTACCACCAAATGCATGAAGTAGAATATTTTCAAAAGGGAAATATACAATTTTTCTACTTCATGATGTGCTTTAATGTCTTTCAATTTTCTTTGTTTTCTTATTTATTTGAAATTATCATGTTATGGTCATCTTGTATAGGAAACATGATCAAAAATTTTAATGAACCTATAACATTAATCAAAACTCAAAATCTTATTAAGATGACCTACTTATTATTCATATACTCATTATACATATATTTATCAACAATTAAATTCAAAATCTTCTATGTGGTGGTAAAATATTTAATCATAAGATTTCAAAAAAGGTATACCACATAAAATATTTTTCCTAAATATCACCACTTGATAACATCAAATTATAAATGAAACATTCTAGTCAAACATCCAAAAGATAACAAAATAAACATAATTCAAAGAACAACAACATCCAAGACATAGGTTCAAATTCCTGAATTATTACATAAAATTTGTTCCTCTCCCAAGTACTCCTCCTCATCTATGTCCTCCACACTAGGACTCGGGGAGCGTCTCCTGCGAATCCTCCGGATCGAGTGGTGGGGTGGATCTGAAACTAGACTCTCCCACTCCCTCTGCTCTGGTGTAGATGGGTTTAACTTTAAAGCTTTCATCATAAACTTCATCATTTTTTTTGATCCCTGAGACATCCCTCCTTATCACAGAAACATCCTCCTCCACCCGTGTCATCCGCTCACCTATCTCCTCTCGAAAGGACCCATATGGAGCATCTCGAGCCCCTCGAGAAGACGCTCCTCTCCGGAGTGGTGGTTGAGTTGATGATGATGGTTCATCTGAGACAAGGATGTTCGCAAATGCGAGGTACTATAAATAGGAGGATAGCAATCTACTAACAAGAAACCTAAGTCAATAGTAGGATACAAAACCTGAATAACTCGCTGAATGATGCCACCCAGGGGCAGGTTGTTGAATCTCTGATGGGTTGGTTGCCGCAACTTGTAGGAATAACGGATCAAGGAGAGTAACAAATCCGCCACATCAAACCTCTCCTTCTCTAAAATAAAATAGGTAACATAACTCAGTTGTGATGTGACCTTAGCAGTATCACCCAACTTCAGTAGGATTGTATGGCGCAACACAGTTTGGATGACCAAGGCATCCACGGTGAGAGTCGAAACGGTAGAGATCAGACTCCTGCACTCCTTGTTATGTAGCGTCCATGTTTGATTTTCTGTATTTTGTAAATTTAGAAAAATTTCTAAAAATATATTAATCTATATTTTCTACTTAGTTTTTCACTTTTGTTTCTTTATTTTTTGAAAAATCAAATACAAAACTACAAAAACCAAATTACAAAAAATATGTTTTTCTTTTTCGCTTGTGTTGTTTCCTTTGTTTAAAGTTCATCTTTATGCAAAAATCAAATATAAAAATTACAAAAGTAAAAATTACAAAAACATGCTTATCTTTGCTAAAATCAAATACAAAAATATATAACTTTAAAACTATCAAAAAACTGTATGATTTTTGTGAAAAATCAAGCATGATTTAATCTATTATTTAGAAATTCTACAATGTTGCAATTTATCTTTTCAAACTACTTTGGACATTGTCTTTCTTCATGCTTTGACATATCTATTCAAATGTGCATCAATTATAGTTTAAAAGTTGTGTAGGATCAAGCTTAGCATGCCTCTAAGTATGAGAAATGTTTTATGTTTGATAATGATATTTATTCACTCACTTTCTTTTGGCATTGTCTACATATGTATTTAATCTAAGAATACTTATGTATGTTCTGTATTTGTACAATGAATTAAAATTGCACAAGTGTCTTACCTACACTCCTTTATTTTGCACTCTTAAAAATTAAGATAAGTGGTTATGTTTTTCATAAATTCTATTGATTTGCAAAACAAGTGTATTCGGAGAACTTTGTACAAAACAAAATTATAAAATAAATGACAAAGATAACTCCACCAAGCACTACTTGAACCTCCTGATAAGTCTTAATAAGCATTGTGAGGTTGAGCACCTTGGAAAGAATAGTAAAGTGTCTTATGCAAATCAAAACTTTCTTTCAAAAATAAGAAAAATCACTTACTCTTAAGTACACTGGATCACTAGTTTCAATATTAAATTTAAATATGTGATCCCCCAAGCACTACATTGCACCCTGATAAGTCTTGATGAGCATTATGTGTGCAGAGCACCTTAGTAGTTGTACTTTTTATTGTGCATTAAAGTGTGTGGAAGTAATCCTATTTGTGTTTTTATTGTGCTCGTACTTTACATATATCTTGTATTTTTGATCAAAACATTTGTTTACATTACTCAAAAATACACTTATGTGCACATCATTATCTTCCATAACACTTCTTCTCATGAGTATTGGATCCTAATGCTAATTCTATATTACTTTTTATTTATAAAATGCACTAGGTAACCTAGCATGTGTTCTACAATGTTTTGTATGTTTTTGGAATTATGAATTAAAGTAACATTGTAGTAATTTCTTTTTGATAAACATTATTTCATGCTTGGTTATTATCAAATTTAAAGATCTAACTGCAAAATGATTTACAAAAACATCATCTTTTGTGAACGTTAACTCATATTTTTTGGATTATCATTACTATTTGATGTTTTTTGTTTTGCTATAAGTCTTCCGCATCTTAACCATATAAGTGTTTTACCTTGCGCTTTCATGCTTACTTAATATCTTGTATTCTTTGCATCATCACTTATTCTTCAAAATTCCTATCTTTTATTAAGTGACAGATTTCCTTGAAACACTTTTTATTGGTTACTTCAAACATAAAAATCTTTTATGCTAAAAACTCTGAAAATTTTGTAATGCTTATAACTCTGAAAAACAACTCTAAAACTCCTTATCATTTACTTAAAAAGCTCGATCATGCCTTCTCTTCTATTTACAAATTCTTTGGTGCTTTGTTTCCCTACCCACTTTTGCTAATAACAAAGGGGGAGAACTAACATGATAAATATAACCCGCTATCATAAACCCAACATGACAAATTCAGATGATAGCTTACATATTAGGGGAGCACTCACTTAGGGGGAGCATGTATTTAGGGGGAGCAATTCTAAATGCTAAAATCAATAACTATCCTAAGTCATCACTCTCACACACACACAAGTATAGTTTCATCATGCTTATTTATTAATGCTTTGATTTATCATTAATGGATTTGTTATTATCAAAAGGGGGAGTTTGTTGGAACATGGTCTCCCGCATCTCCGAGGTTTGAGAATAACAAATCCTATGTGTATTTGATCTTGTGTGTTTAAGTGTGCAGGAAATCAAAGTCCACATGACTCCAGGATGGTTGTCCCCAAAATTGAGGCCAAAATTCGAACAGGGTCACTAGCGCCAGCGGTAGCACCTAGCGTCGGGTGCTAGCGATGAATAGCGCAATTCCAGGAGCTGATTATAGAAGGCGCTAACGCCTAGAGGTAGCAGATAACGCCGGCGGTAGCGCTGAACACAGAAGGAATAAAAGCAAGGTTGTCGCAGATTGAAGATCCTGCCGCGCAAAAAGTTACTTAATCAGGGATAGCGTCGGCGGTAGCTACTAGCGCTGGCGGTAGCGTAGCGCACAAAAGGCATAGAGCAAAACGTTGCCGCGGATGGGAGATCCTGCCGTGCAAAATCTTTCCTAATCCGGGCTAGCACCGGCGGTAGCGCTAGCGCCGGCGGTAGCGCTTGGGCTATAAAAGGACCCCCTCTCCTCTTATTTTTGAACACCTATTGCATACACCTCAGAGAGAGAGTGCTAGAATTCTAGAGGCTCTTCTTGGCCGAAATTTGATGACACGCTGAAGCTCTGCCAATTTCTGAAGGAGAATTCCATCACGCTGAATCCAGACGAAGTCCGCTTCGACAAACGCTGATTCTACAGCGGATCTTCGTCTCCGACTTCAGAAGTTCATCTTAAGGGAAGTTTTATTATTTTATTTCTCTTTCTTCATTGTAAACGGTAGTGAAATTGCCTCGTGTTGGCGACTAGGTCTGGGGTAGACTTAGGGCTGAAATTCGCCTCGTGTTGGCGACTAGGTCTAGGGAGTAGATCTAGGGGGTGCTCAAGGCCACATCAGGGGAAGGATTGGCTAGAGCGGCTTGAGGCCGAATCCGGGAAGGAGAAGGCTAGGGCCACCGGTTCGTGGGGAAGCGAGTCGGGATAGAAAACAAAAAGAGCCTTTTTATTATTCGCCTCCGATCTCTAGCGTCATCGAGATCAAGTTTTGTAAAACTTATTTATCATTAATAAAGCTTGTCTCTTTTTGTTTTACTTAACTCCTTTCATGTCTTTAATCTTGCAATATTTCAAAGTTTTTTAAATATAATCTTAAGTTTTTGAAAACCCGTATTCACCCCCCCCCCCCCCTCTAAGGGCGCCTACCGATCTAACAGATAACACGTGGTGAGTATGGGAATTACTTGGGGGGTGTATAGTATTCACATGAATGCATAATGATCCTTGTTGAAGGATTGCTTGTGGCAGATCTACGGGCCCGCCAGTCGTCACACTGATGGGAGCTGGAGGGTAGATCTTGGCCGGTTGGGCTGGGTTCTTTGTGTTTACCTCCAAAGGCCCCTTCCGTGCCTAGGGACCGGTTGGGCTGGGCTCTTGGTGTTTACTTCCCAAGACCCCTTCTAAGTATAGTACGCAGGTGCTCCGCTATTGTGTTCTTAGCGTCGAGGCGTACGTAAGGCCTAGGTCTGGTAATGTGTATACCCACCTAGTAGTGGATAGTCTGATCCACTGTCACCATTTGGTCATGATGGATGATGCCTGAGAGGTTTGCTACCCTCAAAAAGTGGGAAGTACAATTCTATGTCGACACAGCAAATCATCAGTGGGTCATTATAAATACATTCATTGCATTTCATTACATTGCACCGCATCGAGATCCTCATCACATAAACTTGTATGGGCACCGTTATATGATGAGTTACTTATTATTGCAAAGACCCTTAACTTATAAGCTTGTATGAGCATCCTTATAAGTTAAGTTTAATTTAGTTCTTTATATACACTGCTCTGCTTATACTTTGTTGATGACTATAATGCTAGAGTAGATGCACTCTTATACTTTAGTATATCTACTATGATAACTATTCCTTTGCCACCTGCTGTATTGTTTATACTGATTATATTGCAGTGTTCTCTTTCTTCCTTCCGCCTGGTGCCTAAGAGTCACCAGGGGAGAGGATGTGAAGCCACTTAGTCTTTATGACTAACGGTTGCTACATCACTATTTTTAGGAGGGAACCCAATGACAGGTAGAGCAGCAGCGTATGACGCAGGAGGACAGCCAAGCCAGGGCGACAGGGCCTGAGACTTCGATACCTTTGCTACCATCAGTGACAGATGTGAGCGAGTATTTTGAAATGTAGGCTTAGGGCAAATTTTTGTACTTTGATACTTTGCAGGAGCTTTGTAGCTACCTGTTCTTTTGGACACTTTTACTTATTTGTGAATAATGGCTTCTATTGTTTTCTATTATTGATGGGTTGGCATAATGATATTTGAGAATATCCGGCAGGATAGGCGTCTTATGGAGGGGGCTAGCTCATGCGCTGACACTTCCGCAAGGCGGCTGTCCTGGGCATATGACTCCACTCAGTCGTGTCTTGTGTTCTGGGAGGGGGGTCTTACAGTAATACTCTATTAACAACTCTTCATAAGCATTATGATGTTGAATACCTTGGTTTGAATTCAAATGATCTTGTGCAAACTAAATTTTATACCATATTAACTTCTCTTTGGTACATCGGATCATCTCATTGCTTAGATATTTAATTTCATATATGTTATGATCCAACAAGTAATACTTTATATCCCTGATAATCTTAATGTGCATTGTGTTTGTGAAGAACCCTGGTAGTTGTACTTATAGGTGTAATAAGTTGTGGACGTGATTCTACTTTGTATGGTGATGATGATGTTAGTGTACATTTTATTGCATATTGACATGTATCCTTGCTTATTATTTTTATTATCAATGTTGATGTTTCTCACTCATGGACACATCATTATTTCGTATAACACTTTCGCACATAAGAATTAGACCTTAAGCATTATTGAACATTTCTTGCATTGTACGTAAAGTACTGGATTGTTTGATATGATCTCTATAATGTCTCTATGTTTGACGTCCAACTCTTTCAACATTGTAGTCTTTATCTCATAATTTTTCATATATTATGTTGTCCATTCTTCATTATGCATTTTTAAGCTCTAACTCTGGAATTCATGATTTTATTTTTACTTCACATTTCTCACACTTATCATCATGTATCTTATTCATATCAAGATTATCTTTGACTCATTTATGGTTTCTCTCATTTGATTTCACGACTACTATTTCTATCACAGTATGTAAGTTTGGGAATGTCTAAATCACACCTAGAAGGGGTGAATAGGTAATGTCCTATTTTTTCATTTTGCAGCGGAATAATTGTAACACCCCAAAGATCGTGGTTCAGTGAGGTAGGCGGAATGGTAGTGTTGCGCTCGGGATAGGCTCAAAATTCTAGATCAGGCCAATGCGCACGACCATTGTCCTCTTCGCGCACGACCAGTGATCGTGCGCCAATGATCGTGCGTAACCCGCAAAGAATCGGAGTTCTGTCTCGGCATATGCGCACGACCATTGTCCTCTTCGCGCACGACCAGTGATCGTGCGCCAGCGATCGTGCGTTAATTCAGAAGAAAATCGAGTTCTGTCTCGGACAGTGCGCACGACCATTTCCCTCTTCGCGCACGACCACTGACCGTGCGCCTGTGATCGTGCGCCCTGTTTATTCTGTTCCGCGATTTTGAGCGGAGAAGAAGATCGGACCGTCCAAATCTTTTGGAAATTGATCCAACGGCTAGGTTTAGTTGCGGGAGACCTTTAGGGCTGATGAGAGGGGGTTAAACCTCATATTCTCTAAGCCATTCTCTCTCCAAACCCTAGAGAAAGAAGGAGGAGCCAAGGAAGAAGAAGGTAGATCCCGCCATTGACGGAGCTCCGGAGCTCCGTTTCGCGAGCCGTTTCCAGATTTGGAGAGTGCAGCCCGGTGCGGTCGTTTCTCTCCGTGTAGAATCTCGGATCTATGGCGAAAAAGAACGCTCCTAGGGTAACGATTTCTTCTCCCGTTGTTTGGACTTGTCTTTTGTCCTCTCCTTCATTTCTCTATGCTTGCATGAGGGATCCGTTTCACCAAATGGGTGAAGTGTAGGATTCCCTCAAGTTCTCCGGAACTCCGGGTCGATTGTGTCCGTCCCCAGCATATTGCATGTAGAAAATCCGGTAGTCGTGCGGATTTAGGCATTTTGTGTGAAGCCTATTCGTGGCCGTGAGCCCGAATCGGTGATGCTTGGATTGCGACGTTGCATTTAGGTTAAGCCTAGAATGCGTGTCGGAGAATGACTCCGTGAAATCATCTATTGTAGTGCGGGATTTAAGTGTAGGCGTCTTGTGAAGATCCTAACGAAAGCCCCATGCTTTGAGATTGGATGAAGGCAAACCTTCACCGCGAAATTGATGCGGAGCGTATTATACCTCCCCTTTTTAAGTATTTGTGAAGCCTAGATCCTTGTGAAGGGATTAGGTGCGTAGCTTATATTTGTGTAGCACTTGAAGGTGCTAAACCCTTACGGGCCGAGGCGAAGCAGTACCCGCGTCGTGCGATAGATCGCGACGATTAGAGCACGGGCAAAGCTAAACCGAACCCGTTTCCATGCAGATCGGTAAGAGGTCCCTACCTCATGTAGCCGTGTGATCATGGGAGAGGTCGTGGAAGGTGGTTTACCTAGACCGACCAAAAGCTCTTTTTCCCACATAAGGCGATGGCCCTTACGGTGGAGTGTTTTGTGGAATTGATGTTGTTAGCCTCATGCGGTTGTTTAGGCGGTTGCGGGGAACCTTCGGGTGAACCCTACCAACATCATGTGCATACCTAGGTTCCCTCCTTTTTGATGCTCAACCTAGAAGATTGAATGTGCTTGAAACCTCACCTTGTGTAGTTGCACCTTCTTTATTTTAGTACTTGTGCTAGTATGGCTTGCTTGCGGGGTAGAATCTCCGCCACCCCGGGAAAGGGGTGGGGTCGTTATAATTTGGTCAGCTGTGCTGACCGTTACTTTGTTTGCCACCGCTTGGTGGAATGTTCTTATGCAGGTGCAGGTGAGCCTAGCGGGAAATAGCGGGCGATGGCCCTTTGCAGTGTTGGCCCTCGAAGGCCAGCCCTTTTCCTATTTTTCATGTATGGCCGGCCTGCCTGCCGATGTATGCTTTTGGAGTTTTGTGCATTGGGTGAATGTAAGGCCTTAAGGCCGTAACTCTTATTCAGGTTACATTCCTATGATAGTGGACAGTTCTTTTTGAATGGTTTAATTAATGCTTCCGCTTACGTTTTGTACTCTTGTTTAGTTGTTACTTTTCTGGTTATCACCTTTTAACTCCTAGCTAGTGTGGTTTGTATGGCGTGGGGTCCCGGCCGGACCTGCTGTTATACCTTTCGTACTGGCAGGGTGTTACAATAATACAATGAATAAACAAACAAGCAAAGAACACGCCACAAACAAAAAGTTTTATAGTGGTTCCCCATTATGGGTACGCCCACATTCCCCCTCTGCCTATCTAGTAGTGTACTAGCCTCAGTAACTCTAACCAAACTCAGATCAATCACAGATCATACACTCTGAGATAGATCTCCTACCTCAGGAACACTAACTGGTTCCCTACCTTAGGTTCACACTAGAACCCTACCTCAAATTCTACAGGAGGAATCCTAACTCATATTCCACAGAAAGAATTCTACCTCAGGTTTCAATGAAATCCTACAAGAGAGTTATTATAGTTTGGTTTTACAACTTTTGTAGACTCAAAAATAAACAAAACTTGAACCTTGAGTCTTCTTTAAGCTTGAAGAGATAAGCTTATCCTGTATCAACATAATCAGATCTGAAAATCTTCTCCTCTAAAGGATTTGCTTCTTTAACACAGAGAAAGTATTTTACTTATTGAAAAATCTTGATCCTTTCTTCAAAGAATCCTCTTTGCTCCTTGAGAAATGATTTGAATGACTAACTTGAGCAAATATGGAGCAGTGGAATGATGGAACTTGGTCGATGTTTGCTTTAGATTCTTTTGGTTACTGAACTTAGGGTATCTCTGTTTTAGGTTTTCACGAGAATGAAAGAGTCGGAATTTATGATTGAGATAGACGATTAGGGTTTTTTAGAGGAATATATATCTTCAAATTGATTTGACCAATGGTCGATTCAAAATCATTAATGACATATATTCAATTCCATAAACATCACTTCTGATTGGTTCAATCAGCGGTGGACTCAGTTTGAATTTCAGAAAATTCAAACTGTCAAGTCGATATGAGCATCTTCAAGTCGATTGAGCATCTTCAAGTCGATATGGAAGTAATAAAGCTGATACCACTGTTCAATATACTGAAGGATTCTAGTCGACATTAGGCTTCTAATCAATAAAGCTTTGAACACTGATCCAGTCAACATAAGTCTTCTAGTCGATATTTCAACTATATCTTAGAACTGTCAAGATGACATATGACTTATCCGAGTAGCTTCAAGCTAATATGCATTCTTAATGCAGAGCTTCAAGTCGACATGCTTCAATTATTTAGATATCTGCTAATCGACATGAGCTTTATCTGAAATACTTCAAGTCGACACACTGAAATATATCAGAACCTCTTCAAGTCCATAACCATTTTGTTTGAAGGTTATCTAGTCTACATTCACAGCAAGATTAAATTGACTAAGTGTTTTCTAGTCAACATGTTCAACATATCTTAGAGACTTCTAGTCGATATGGACAATATCGACAACCAGTCTAGTCGATATATGGACTTTGTTTGAACTACTTAGCAGATTTTTGGATTTCTTGAATATTTCTCTAAGCCTTCCACCAACTTCAAGAATTGTTATAGATGTTCAAAATGAATAAGTGTCAAGCCTAGCATATTCTACGACTTATGTCTACATGATGTTTTACAGAGTGAGGGATTACATTGGTAAAACCATGCTGATTGACAATAAGCCTAACCCTATGCTAACCATGCAATAGGTTATACCTGAAACATCAAAACTAACACAAGTATCAAATATAAAGTGTGTTTATCTTTATCCCGATGACTACTTCAAATCAGGAACATTGTGGTCATTTTTCCAACAATCTCCCTCTATTTGAAGAAGTAAGGACCTCAAGTTAAATATGAACTACACACATATAATAGTCATAAAGCAGGAGCATAAATATGAGTGAACATCCAAAATCATATGTATAAATAAATATCAAATTGTTTATCATTAGAGTTTAAACATCATTTGC
Organism: Dactylorhiza incarnata; assembly: GCA_033032865.1. NCBI lineage: Eukaryota > Viridiplantae > Streptophyta > Magnoliopsida > Asparagales > Orchidaceae > Dactylorhiza > Dactylorhiza incarnata. Next base: position 16,522,054 of record JAWHQI010000004.1, on the reverse strand, counting down.
CATGTGCCCATATAACAATCATTGCCTATTTGTATTTCTTCATTGCTTCAGCCTTGGCATCTTCCTGTTCTTTCAGTTTTTGTCGATGCCTCTCAAAATAGCCAAATGGCTTAGGAATATATCATCTTGGTTCTGGAGGAGCATCCTCTTGACCAACCTTGAAGTTCCTTTTATGGATTATTTTTCTAGATTCCTGCAATTCATGTTTTTTCTGTTCTTCAGTAATGTAATACTTATCTCAGTCCTTGCCTTCTTTGCCAAAAATTTCCCATGTCCATAAGATAATTGATCTTGACCCGAGACTCAATACTTCAAAACTTGGATCGTTCTCTCTTTCAACTCTGATTCTTTTCTTACTAGACTGAGCTTCAGAAGTGGCCGGTCTCTTTCCTTTTCTAAGATCTGCAACAGTGTGAACTACTATAGTATAATCTACACCGTATTGCTCTGGGGGCTGATAAGGATCTTCTGGGTATGGTTGTTCTGGGGGCATACAAGGTTGATAACCAAGAACTTGATGAATCTCATTCAACAACCAGTAAGCTTGATCAGCTGACATCTTCTCCCCCTTTATGACTTATTCAAATATACTCTTTGAAATATCCTCTTTGCAACTATCCAGACTGTCAGATAAAAATTGATTTGAGAATTCCTGACTATCCACAAATTTCTTAATAGTTTCAGTCTGGCTTGCAGATATTTTCTCAGTTAGGAAGCTAATAGTACTTTCATGGTCCTCCATAAATTATTGATGTTCATGGTGAGTGCTTTCCAACATCTCATTCAGGGACTTTAGAGCATTGTAATTATTATTAGCTGCACAAGCTGCTCTTGTAAACTAGCTTGTGATTTGAGCATTTACATGATCAATATCATCTTTGATAGCATTTATCTTTTCAGACAGCTCTACCTTCACTTCCTTTACTGCTTTATCCACATAAGTTTTGAAGTGTCTTCTTTGCTCAGCTAGATGTATCCTCATTTGGTCATTCACAAAACCAGAAGGTTCTTCTTGAATACTTGGATCTGAGGAGCTTGGGATTTCTGATCCTTCCAGTCTTTCATCACTTTACAATACTTCATCCATTACATAGTCATCAAACATCTCATCAAGAGCATCAGGCCAAGGACATGAATTGGATTGGCATTGCTCTCCTCTACCAAGATTCCTTTTTCTTTGAAAACATCCAACTCTCTACAAGAGTTCTCTACTCCCACAACCATAGGGTCCATATGGCCTCCACTGTTGCTAGCATCAATATTCTCAGAAAAAACTACTTGGTCCTTTTGTACAGACAACTCCACATGAGTATCTTCCTCAACTACTACACTTTCACGTCGTTTCTCTCCTAGGCCAGAGCACTCATGATGAGCCTCCCCTCAGCCACAACTGTCTCTTGGGCAGAGATCTATAGTTGAGTCTCCCTCTCAACACAAGCAACATCTGGTAAGATTGGAACATCAACTCTCTCATCAGTAACCATGGGCTCTCCCACTGGTTCTTCAACTGATTCTCTGGCAGTCTATTAACTTTTTCCCTTGCTGGCACCCCATCAAAGATTGTAGGGATTGGATTTTCAGCAAGTTCAACAACAGGTTCACTGAGAACAACATGTTCCCTTTCCTCTTCCACTTCTATTGAATCCTTTCTTATACTAGAACCTTCACCTTTTTTCTTTCTTAGAAGGCTTGCGGAATGCCTTCTCCCACCTTTCTAGGGTCTTCAGGTCAATCTCTTCAGATAATGAATAGGTGTTCCCAGATATTCATCTAACTGATCTTTCAAGTTACTGCACAGATACAAGGAGATGATCCTTCCAAAATTAGGAGTTGTGAGACTCTCCTTTATCTTCTCAAACAACACCTGACCCCAGTCAATTTTCTTCCTCAGAATAACCCTTGTCATCAATTCAAACATCTCCCTGGAAATTCAGTTACGAGAACCATGCTTACAAATTAGAACTTTTCCAATGATATCTGATGGGATCTTCCCTTTTGATTCATCTTGCTCCTATATAAGGATCCATACAGCTTTTCTGTGTAATTGCACCATTCCAGACCTTGAGTGAATTCAGCATCACTGACTTCATCCTCTTCCTCATCTTCAGCCAATATATGCAATTTGAGATTAGAGGATACGCTTCTAGGTGTTATTCTAAGGAAATTATCTAGCACTATGCTCTTAATAGCTATCCATGTAGAATTGATTTCTGTTTTGGCATAGAACTCAAGAACTTCCCTTCACATGATTGAAATAGGTTCTAAGAGAACAAACTTTAATCCAGCTTCCGACAAAAGATTGATTACTGCCTTAACATTGTCTTCAGCACCGGCAAATCCCTCATGAACCAACTCACATCCAACATTGAACTTTTCTAAAGATTTCTTGGGTGTCATCTCAATTGTAATCTGCTTGTTAATTAAAACTTTGTCGACTGGAGCTCTCAAGGAAGACGGAAGTTGCAGATAACTGGCTTGTCAACCAGATGGGCTTAGGGCAAATGATGGTTTAATCTAATTCTTAACATCTAGATCTATTTATATATAAGATTGCAGGATGTCAAGAGGTACGTACCTGTTGCACAAATTGAATGCCTTGATTTGAGAACCAATGGTTCTGATTAAAGTAAAAAAAAATAGACTGTGTATCGATAGCCTATCCAATCAATACTCTCTCTATGTCGGTTAGATGTCTCGTCGACACAACTTTGCATCGACAGATATTCTAATTGAATTAGATAGATCTTTAGAAGTATTTCTACATTAAACTTGTTAGAACTCTATGTGTTGACCTGAAACTTTGTCCACACAGTACTTGAACAAGATTTAAATATATGAAATCTACAAACTATAAACTTCTAATTGATACTGATCACAATGATAATTAAGACTTAGTTAAGTCATAAAGGTGAGTTTAATTGAGAGTTATCTTGTGAAATTAATCCATGTTGAGCATTCCTAATTCAATCTTGAAAGAAATAAACTTAGCTTCATCCAGAGGCTTGGTGAAGATGTATACAACTTGTCTGCCTGTAGGCACATACTCAAAGCATATATCCTCCTTCTCCATATGCTCTCTAATGAAGTGATATTTGTTTTCAATATGCTTTGTTCTGCTGTGTGACATTGGATTCTATGCAATTGAAATGGTACTTCAAGAGTCACAAAACAAGGATGTCTTGTTGATCTTCAAATTGTAATCCTCCAATTGGTGTTGATGTTGGATTTTTCTAAATACCATTCATAATGATATGAACACATCAAATGTGCGCAGCGGAAGAAAACTAGAACAACCCAAAGAGTAAGGATCCTGCGGATCTCATGAATCAAAAGATTAGGAAAGCAAAATGCAATATAGCTTCGCGGGATTGAGTCAATACTCAATCAAGGTGCTCCAAGAAGGAATCCGGTAGACTAACTCTGAGTTCCAAGAACCGAAATGTATCAGCTCCTCTACAACGATCAACACGAACAATGGAGAACCCCAAAGCTTTGTCGAACAAGGAATGGGTCGGAGTAGGAAGCTCTCAGCATCCCCACGGACTGCTAGGTCTGAGACAGGGGAGGCGGCGACCATCGGCGGCGGATCTCGGCGGATGGGAAGAACGAGAACCCTTTCTTGCGAAACTTTTCCGGACGGCTGTTCTCCTCTTCAATCGCAAAAGGTTCGGTCTATCCCGTGTATTTCAAAGACCTAATCGCGTTCCTTTTATACGCAAGGTATAAAACAGGCTATCCGCAGACCAAAGGAAAAACAGAACATTTCTGTCTAGATTTACACATTCGCCGAATTTAACATATTTCGACTAAACGCTTTAGCTGATTTGAATCAGATTCGGCAAAACCCTTTCGACGAATTCGTCTATATAAATTCGGCTATATAAATTTGGTTATATGATTTCAATGAAAAACATTCGTGTATATAAATTTGGCGAAACCCTTTAGCCAAATTTGTCACTTTTTCAACTAAACACTTTAGCCGAATTTGACTTAGCCGAATTCGTCTAAACCCTTTAGCCGAATTCGTTTAAACCCTTTAGACGAATTCGTCTAAACCCTTTAGCCGAATTCGTCTAAACCCTTTAGCCGAATTATCTAGTATAAATCCATTCGTTTAAACACTTTAAACGATTTCCTATTGAGACATTCTCAACTTAATTCCAAGCAGTCACAGGATTGGTCCTCCACTCATATCCAATATGAGTAAGGCCAACACAATCCTTTCTCCAACTTCTCCAAACGCTTTTATGTGCGACCCTATAAGCTCATATTGCATTGGCAGTAAGACTAACTATAGATTGCTTTGAGATCACCTCAGAAACTCCAACAGTCTCCCGCTTGATCACAAAGTATCAACAAAAGTCTCACAAACAATGAGCGGCATCTAGCAATACATCATTTCTACCCAAGCAATAAGAGTTCATAACTCAATAAGCCTGTCTTAACCAATGTATCAGCATTGTCTTGTTCCTTTGTCCCTTACATCCAGATAGAACTAGAGGCATGGACCATGTCACCCTCATAATTGTTCAATCCTAGTTTCCTGATCTAGAATAGACCTTATGAAAGTGGTGAGCTCAATATCATATATTGGCTCAACACAGCATGGCCATGTATTTCTCGGTCTCATTCCATCAAGGGGCCCATGGATGTAACCACTATCATAAAGAAGGACAAATCCCATATCTGTCAACACACAAACACCCAAATGAATTGTAACATACCCAATAACCTCCCTTATCATCAACCTTTCTCAAGGAAGACTTTAGATGGTATCAAAGTATGCTCTTCCTCACTTGATGAATGTTGTGACTTCAGGTCAAAGAACTACAAACACCATTGTCTGAGACCTACTTATGACACGTTCGTATAACAATCCACAAAGTAGTCTTATGGTGGGTCTGTCCAGTACAACTTGTTCACTAACAAGCACCCATGTGATGACTTGATATCACAATATTATGACCTGTGAGAACCGTTCATCAGTCAACGCACATGCTAGTCTTAACGTATCACCATTGCCCTTCAACTTCTATGATGATACTCCGACTAGGGACCATTTAAGAATGAAGCTTCTAGTTATACATAGGCCCTCACATTCAAGTCACGTACTTGAATTCCTATGGAAGCAAACAGACTAAGGGCATTTATTATGTTAATTAATTTATCAAATAAATACTATTGACATAATATTAAGAACTTGCCATAAATGTAAAATGAAAAACACCGTATACATTACAATTCATCACATGAATAAACAACCAACAAACATACAATCCACAAGGCTCCCACTAAAGACGATCATTCAGGTATCTTATACCCATTGATCTAGCATGACCATCATGCTTCTTTTGCGCAAGAGGCTTTGTCAGTGGATCCGCTATGTTATCTTCAGTCGGTACTCTGCAAATGCTCACATCTCCTCGATCGACAATCTCTCGAATAAGATGGAACCGCCGAAGTATGTGCTTGGAGCGCTGATGAGATCTAGGTTCCTTAGCTTGGGAAACAGCCCCGTTGTTGTCACAGTAGAGAACTACGGGACCAACAATGCTAGGAACTACATCTAGCTCGCCGATGAATTTCCTAATCCACACAGCCTCCTTTGCCGCATTTGCGGAAGCAATATACTCGGCTTCTTTCGTAGAATCAGCAATTGTCTCCTTCTTGGAACTCTTCTAGCTTACAGCTCCTCCATTAAAGCAAAATACAAAACCTGATTGAGACTTTGAATTGTCCCTATCAGTTTGGAAGCTAGCATCCGCCTAACCATTTACTACGAGCTCTTCCTCTCCACCAAAAACCAAGAACATATCCTTAGTCCTTCTCAAGTACTTTAGGATATTCTTGACAGCTATCCAGTGACCATCACCTGGATCAGACTGATACCTGCTCGTCATGCTCAAAGCATAAGAGACATCGGGTCGAGTGCATAACATTGCATACATGATTGATCCAATTGCCGAAGCATATGGAATCATCTTCATGCGGTCCTTATCTTCCAAAGATTTAGGACACTGGTCCTTAGAGAGACTCACACCATGTGACATGGGTAAGAATCCTTTCTTGGACTCAAGCATGCTGAACCGTTTCAACACCTTGTCAATGTATGTACTCTGGGTCAAACCTAGCAACTTCTTCGATCTATCTCTATAGATCTTAATACCAAGTATGTAAGTCGTTTCACCCAAGTCTTTCATAGAAAAGCAGTTCCCTAGGTTGTTCTTAACAACTTGCAGGGTCAGAATGTCATTCCCAATCAGCAGTATGTCATCTACATACAATATTAGGAAGACAACAATGCTCCCACTAATCTTCTTGTAAACACAAGGCTCGTCTTCGTTCTTGATGAAACCAAACTCTTTGATCTTCTCATCAAAAGGCAGATTCCAACTTCGAGAAGCTTGTTTCAATCCATATATGGATCGATTCAACTTGCATATTTTAGTGGCTTCACTTGGAGATTCAAAACCCTCGGGTTGTGTCATGTACACTTCCTCAAGGAGGTTTCCATTAAGGAAATCCGTTTTGACATCCATTTGCCAGATCTCATAGTCATAATACGCAGCAATAGCAAGTAGAATTCTGATGGACTTGACCATAGCTACAGGGGAAAAGGTCTCATCATAGTCAATACCATGAATTTGCCTGAAACCTTAAGCCACCAGCCGGCCTTTGAATGTCTGTACATTCCCATCCATGTCGGTCTTCTTCTTGAAGACCCACTTGCACCCTATGGGTCGTACCCCTTCAGGTGGTTCCACCAAGGTCCAAACTTGGTTTGTGTACATGGAGTCCATTTCAGATTTCATGGCCTCAAGCCACTTCTCGGAGTCTGGTCCATTCATTGCCTCTTGGTAGGTTGCAGGCTCATCATCAGGATCCATAAGCAACACATTACCTATTTGAGTCATGAGAAATCCATTTCTCTCAGGCTCAAATCTTGGTCTACCAGATCTACGTAGGACTTGTGGTTCTTGAGTAGGCTCTCCAGCTACAACTTCTTGTAGTCCTTGCTCAGGTTCCAATTCCGGTTCGTTCATTGTTTGTGGCTCTTGACCTTCTTCAAGTTCTACCTTTGCAGTCTTTCTGGATAAGAACTCTTTCTCCAAAAAGACACCAGTCCTTGTGACAAACACTTTGCCCTCAGACGGCAAGTAGAAGTAGTATCCTTTGGTTCCCCTAGGATACCCCACTAGATAATATTTATCCGATTTGGGTTCCAGCTTGTCAGGCATTTGACATTGCACGTATGCCTCACGGCCCCAAATCTTGATGAAGGACATACTAGGACGCTTCCCAGTCCATATCTCATATGGTGTCTTTAGAACCATTTTCGTTGGAACTCGATTTAGTGTGAAAACAGCAGTCTCTCAAGCAAAACCCCAAAAGGAAACGGGCAAATATGCATGACTCATCATCGATCGCACCATGTCTAACAAGGTACGATTCCTCCTCTCAGAAACACCATTATGCTGAGGTGTTCCGGGCGGAGTGAGCTGTGATACAATACCACACTCTTTCAGATGGTCACGAAACTCATGACTCAGATATTCGCCACCTCGATCAGATCGGAGTGCTTTTATCCTTTTTCCCAGTTGGTTCTCTACTTCATTTTTAAACACTTTGAACTTTTCAAAGGTCTCGGATTTGTTCTTCATAAGAAACATGTATCCGTATCTACTGAAATCATCAGTAAATGTAACGAAGTAGTAGAACCCACCTCTAGCCATAGAACTCATGGGTCTGCATACATCACTATGTATTATACCTAAGAGATCATCAGCCCTCTCATTACTACTAGTGAAAGGAGCTTTCGTCATCTTGCCTAATAAACATGACTCGCATCTCTCAAATTAGTCTAGTAGTCCATCTATATGGAGTTTGGATATGCATTTCTCGTTTATATGGCCTAAATGACAATGCCAAAGGTACATAGGATTCGAATCATTTGTTTTTAGTCTTTTAGTATTTTCTACATTATAGATCCGATGGTCTAAGTTCAAAACATATAAACCATTAAACAATTGGGCTACACCATAACAAACATCATTCATAAAAATTGAACAATAATTATTCTTAATTATAAACGAAAAGCCTTTCATGTCAAGACATGATATGGATATAATGTTTCTAGTTATGGCTGGAACAAAATAACAATTATCTAATTCTATTACAAGCCCAGTGGACAAAGAAAGACAATAGACACCAACTGCGAAGGCAGCAACTCTTGCTCCTTTCCCGACGCGCAGGTCTACCTCCCCTTTACCCAGCATTCTTCTCCTTCTCAGTTCCTGCACATTTGTACAAATGTGAGAACCGCATCCGGAATCCAATACCCAAGATGAAGGAGCAGAAAGGTTTATCTCTATAACATAAATACCTGAAGTGGAAGTCACACTTCCCTTCTTCTTTTGTAGATCCTCAATATAGAGGGGATAATTCCGCCTCCAATGCCTAGCCTTACCGCAGTGGTGGCACATTCCTTCCTTCACCAGACCTTTCTTTTTCAATGCAGAAGATTTGGGATCAAGATGAGACTTAGATCCTATCTTCGTCTTCTTGAATCCCTTAGTCTTGCACTTGCTTTTATGCACCATCAGTATGGGGCTAGCAGGCTTGACCTTCTTCATATTATTTTCAGCAGTTCGCAACATGCCTAGGAGCTCGGGCAGTGTCTTGTCTATTTCATTCATGTTATAGTTCAAGACGAACTGCTCATAACTGTCCGGCAACGATTACAGGATCAGATCCGTGGCCAATTCTTGGCCCATGGGAAAACCCAGTCTTTCAAGGTTCTCTATATACCCAATCATTTTGAGTACGTGAGTCCCTACTGAGCCTTGAGCTCCCATTTTGCACTGAAATAATGCCTTGGATATGTCAAACCTCTCTTATCGGGCTTGCCCCTCGAACATTTTCTTGAGGTGCTCGATTATCTCATAACCACACATGCTCTCGTGTTGCTTCTGAAGCTCAGAGGACATGGTAGCAAGCATGAGGCATTCCACATCCAAGGTATCATCCTGATACTTCATGTAAGCATCTTTATCTTCTCTCGGAGCATTTCTGGTCGGCTTTGTGGGGGCTTCACCTTCCAAGACATAGAGCTTGCGCTCTTGCCTGAGAACAATTCTCAAGTTCCTATACCAGTCGAGGAAGTTCGTCCTGTTGAGCTTGTCCTTCTCAATAATAGCTCTCAGGGATAGGGTGGAGTGAGATCCACTTGCCATGGAAAATCTACAATGAATTCGCAAAACTTTTAGCACTGTATTTCGTAATACATTTTATATTAATAAGAACTTTTATTAAAAGCTCCCACTATTTTTTAATCAAATCGACAACCCTTAATTTCGATTCGGAGAGTTTATGCGAGCTACTCTCTTAGTAGACAAGATCCGTATTTCACCAACACAACGAGTCCGCTTTGGCGTTCCACTCATAATGCAGTTATTTAGGTAGACAACATTTGTCAATTGCATCACTATGCAACTCTTGTATGGTTGGTGAATAACGCTTTATTCGCATCCATCATATGGAGCATGCCAACCCTATGCCTCTAGGCACTCAACCTTTGAGGTCACCTAGTTAAGTTAGACCCGATGTCGACAGTGGGATATCACAATTATCCGCTCGCACCCTAACCAAGATAGATTAATGCACCTTGCTTTGGCAAGCCCACACTTCATCGATCGAGGCAGGAAGAGTGTCATCCATCGGAAGGTATCTGTATACTTAATATTGGATAAGGGATTTTATTTTTCAATTGATGAACATTTAATCGTGATTAACATTTAATCACCGTGCACATACACAAAATAGAAATACTACATTCGCAAAACAAATGCATCCCCTATGTGCACATAAAAGGATTATCAACAGTTTGATAAAAGGGACTAAATCTGAATACTTAGAACACTTCTAAATCTCCAGATTTACATGCATTGAACATAAGCAAAGCAACTCCACTTATGCAGTAGACAAGCTCGTCTCTCAATGTCAGATTCAAAATCCACGACATTTGGTTTCACAAACCATATCGAGGGACGGTTACTGCAAAGGAGAAACAATCTCTAAAATAATGAAATCGCAACGCAAATACATGCGTTCCTGGCGGGGTTCCAAGGGGCGGTGCCCCTGGCGGTGGTCAAGGGGCAGAGCCCGTGCGGGGTGCGGGGCAGAGCCTCGACCAAATTTTTGAAATCCCACCACCAGAAACCACACAAAACACATCAAAAATGATGTTCCAAGAAGAAATCTATACATTTAGAACGCTTCCAAATTTCTAGATTTGCACGCACTTGATCGCAACCTGGCTCTGATACCGCTGTTGGATTTTTCTAAATATCATTCATAATGATATGAACACATCAAATGTGCGCAGCGGAAGAAACTAGAACAACCCAAAGAGTAAGGATCTTGCGGATCTCATGAATTAAAAGATTAGGAAAGCAAAATGCAATATACCTTCGCGGGATTGAGTCAATACTCAACCAAGGTGCTCCAAGAAGGAATACGATAGACTAAATCTGAGTTCCAAGAACCGAAATGTATCGGCTCCTCTACAGCGATCCACACGAATGATGGAGAACCCCAAAGCCTTGTCGAACAAGGAATGGGTCGGAGTAGGAAGCTCTCAGCGTCCCCACGGACTGCTAGGTCCGAGACAGGGGAGGCGGCGACCGTCGGCAGCGGATCTCGGCGGACGGGAAGAACGAGAACCCTTTCTTGCGGAACTTTTCCGAACAGCTGTTCTCCTCTTCAATCACAAAAGGTTCGGTCTATCCCGTGTATTTTGAAGACCTAATCGCGTTCCTTTTATACGCAAGGTATAAAACAGGCTATCCGCAGACCAGAGGAAAAACAGAACATTTCTGTCTAGATTTACACATTCGCCGAATTTAACATATTTTGACTAAACGCTTTAGCCGATTCGACTCAGATTCGGCGAAACCCTTTCGACGAATTCGTCTATATAAATTCGGCTATATAAATTCGGTTATATGATTTCAACGAAACAATTTCGTCTATATAAATTCGGCGAAACCCTTTAGCTAAATTTGTCACTAATTCAACTAAACACTTTAGCCGAATTTGACTTAGCCGAATTCGTCTAAACCCTTTAGCCGAAATTCGTTTAAACCCTTTAGCCAAATTCGTCTAAACCCTTTAGCCGAATTCGTCTAAACCCTTTAGCCGAATTATCTAGTATAAATTCATTCGTTTAAACACTTTAAACGATTTCCTATTGAGACATTCTCAACTTAATTCCAAGCAGTCACAGGATTGGTCCTCCACTCATATCCAATATGAGTAAGTCCAACACAATCCTTTCTCCAACTTCTCCAAACGCTTTTATGTGCGACCCTATAGGCTCATATTGCGTTGGCAGTAAGACTAACTGTTGATTGCTTTGAGATCACCTCAGAAACTCCAACAGTTTAATAGATAGTAATTGAGCACAATAGCTTCCTGCTGATATATACTTTAATTCAGCTATTGAGATTGCCACACTTGCCTTCTTCTTGCTACTTCATGATATCAGTCTTCTTCCTAGAAATTGGCAAGTTCCAGATGTACTTTTCCTGTCTTCTTTACAACCTGCAAAATCTACATCTGAATAATCTGTGAGTTCAAAGTCATTACTCCTAGGTTACCACAAGACAAGATTTCATATACCTTTAAGGTATCTCAAAATCCTCTTTGCAAAAGTGTAGTGAGATTCCTTAGGGTTCACTTGATATCTAGCATATACACATGTTGAAAACATTATATCTAGTATACTAATAGTAAGGTAGAGTGGAGATCCAATGATACATTTGTACATGGTTTCATCTAAAGGTTTTCGCTTTTCATCCTTGTCTAGAGACACATTTGATCCCATTGGAGTCCTTATAGAGGTTGCACTCTCCATTCCAAATTTCTTTATCAACTCCTTCATGAATTTTTTCTGAGAGATGAAGATTCCATCTTCAGATTATTTCACTTGGAGACCGAAGAAATATTTCATCTCTCCCATACTGCTCATTTCAAATTTCTCTTGCATCAAGTTGGCAAACTTTTTACAGAGGTTTTCATTAGTAGATTCAAAGATGATGTCATCTACATATATTTGGACCAACAATATCTTGCCTTTGACTTCCCTTAGGAATAATCTCTTATCTCTCTTTTCCCTTGAGAATTTATGTTTAATGAGAAAGCTAGACAGGGTTTCATACCAAGCTCAGTGTGCTTCTTTCAACCCATATAATGCTTTCTTAAGAAAATAAACATAGTTTGAATGAGTAGGAATGACAAAACCTGGTGGTTATTCCGCATTGTTGGGGAAATGATGTAACGCCCCTGATTTTTCGTTAATTATTTTTACGTACCCTCTATGTCATAATTTTGGCGTAAGGGCGTTATGTCAGCTCGTCTGGTAGTGTTTCGAGTTTTAGCTTAGTTAAAGCTTGTGATTTAGGTCAAGCGTGCGAGATTTCGCGTTGTTTCGAGTTAAAGTGAAGATTTTGAGTGGATATCAAGATTTTAGCTTTGGGAGGCTTTATCCGGAGTTTGGCTCGTCGGAATGGAATTCTGACTTCGCCGTTGGATTCGTAGCGCCGTTTTTCAGCTAGGGTGCGAATTTCATAGAAATCCGAGGTGTTTTGGTCGCCCTCGCAGTTTAAGTAAATTGGGGAATTAATTAATTACTTAAATAACAAATTTAGGTTTATATATAAGCCTAAAGCCTTCCCCTTTCCCTATTCATCCTCTTCCTCGATCAAAAGCAGCCGCCGTGGGTTAGGGCGAGAGCGGAGCTTCGTGGAGCCTTCAACCGGCGATTCCTAGGGCTGTAGTGGTCGGAATCGAGTTTGGTTTGAAGATTTGGAAAGCTCTCGGCGAGATCTTCGTTCTAGCGTTTCAGGAATCTGTGCTCGTGTGTTTCCCTAGCCGATCCATAGCTTTCGGAGCGGAGATCTTCGAGTTTGCGAGGTTTAAGGCAAGTGTCTTCCTCCTCCTCTTTGTTTGGTTAAGTCGTGGTTTGTCTTTCTCCTGTTAGATGCTTGATAAACTGTGGGCTCGTGTTTTGAGCGTCTTGTGTGATAGTTAGAAACCCTAAATTCTCTTCCCCGCGTAGAGTCAGGGCATTTCTCCTGGAAGACACCGTCGTTCCCTGAATTTTAGCCGCTGTTTGGCCCTTCTCGAGAAGTCTTTGAGAGTCTCGAGCAGTTGTTTTAGCCAAGTTTTCGAGAAGACCCCTTTACCTCTCGAGAAATGCTTGATTTCTCGAGAAATCCCCTGATCCCTCTCGAGAAATCCCCTGATCCCTCTCGAGAAATGCTTGATTTCTCGAGAAATCCCCTGATCCCTCTCGAGAAATCCCTTGTCCTCTCTCGAGAAATCCCTGCCTACCTCTCGAGAACCCAAGAAATCCATCTCTCGAGAAATCCTTTATCTCTCGAGAAGTTCCCTGTAGTTTTCGAAAAGAAAAGATCCTACTCTTCTCTCGAGAAATTGCCCTTCTCTCGAGAAATTGCTCTTCTGTCGAGAAATTGCCCTTCTCTCGAGAAATTGCTCTTCTCTCGAGAAATTTGCCCTTCTCTCGAGAAATTGCTCTTCTCTCGAGAAATTTGCCCTTCTCTCGAGAAATTGCCCTTCTCTCGAGAAACCCTTTTATCTCTCGAGAAGTTCCTTGTAGTTTTCAAGAGACCACCGCCAGGGGCGCTGCCCCTTGGACCCCGTTAGGGGCTCTGCCCCTAAGACCCCGCCAGGGGCGCGGCCCCTTGGAACCCCGCCAGGTGCGCATGTGATTTCGTTGCGATTCCCACGTTTTAATCTTTTGTCCTCTCTAGTGCACCTAGATGATTGTCAGTGTCCCTTCGGTGCTCCTGATCTTGAATCCCTCTTGGTGGTATTCTTTTACTCGTTGTGGTCTGTTAACTTTTGAGTTACTCTTATAGTTCTTATTGATCGAGGCGTACTTTGCCTTGACCCTATTTTTTCTTAGGGCCTTCCAGTGATTATCCTTTCGGGCTGCGTCCCGTGTTTAAATAAAATTTAAGTAATAAGAACTACTGTCTTTAGCCCTTCACAGTAGTTGTGTTTGGGGGACAGTGGGGGGAACTGCTATAGCCTTGCACGGTAGTCGTGTTTGGGTGGTTGGGTCTAGTGGTACCCCCACCTGCTTTTGGGCTTGGGGTAGCGGAGGTAGTTAACCGCTCCCATATAATTTGAGCTGATCAGTCTCTTTAATCGATGAAACTAAATAAATGGACATGTTTGTTCCTCTTTTGGTATATAGTGCACCGGATGCTTGTTGGTTCTTTGTTGGAGCTCTCTTTCGGTAAATTTGGCTTGGGTTGGTACCCCTTAAGCCTTGCTTGTTTTTCTGCTAGTTTTCTGCCACTTGTAATTCCTTGTTGAGGCGTTCTTTGTTTTATTGAATGCCTCAGGTTCAGAGCCGTAACGGCTAGTGGTGTAGCCGGAAGTTCAGAGTTTTTGGTAGCTGTCCACCCCGCTGCTGCGAGGTAGTTGTTGTAGTCAGCTCTCTTCTTGTTCAGACATACTAGTTTAGGCCAATGGGTTAGTGTCAAATTGTTGGCGCCCATTGTGCCTCTTTGGTACTTTCTAGTTTATTTGCCAGTTTTATGCCACTACTTTATGATCTGATACATCTTAATTTCTGGGGATGATTTATGTCTAGGTGCATTATAGTTATAAAATGACTTTCTTCATCTCCATATCACATCATTTTAACTGCAAAACCCTTATATTTAAAGTAACCTAAAGGTATTTTCTACACTTATACTACGCCTAGACATGAGCATATCATTTACCTTATGTCCTATCATCACGTGCATATAGGACCTTAAAATGAGTCAAATCAAGTATTTTCCGCTGCAAATATAATATATTTTTTTTGGGTGGACTAGTTGATCCACGAGCTGAGAGACACAGTTCTTCCCCTAAAACTCTAATAAATGGTTCCCAAATGATAAATTTCCATGTGATCATGTTTTGAATTAATAAGTAAGAAGTTTCCGCCTGAGCGTCTGCAGTTGTCTCCTGCATGACGTGGCATCATGACGCGTATTTTCTCTTACTCTGATATTCTTAAATTCGGAGAAAAATGCGGGTTGTGACAAATGATTTCTCTTAACCCCTAGAAATGAGTTAAAGAAAGAGTTTTATGAATGAAAAACAAGACTAAGTAAAAATGCGTCGAATAGTATTCGACGCAACGTCGAAATATAGTCGACGTTTTCTTCAGGATATGTCGAAGTAACTTTAGGAAGATTTCGACGTATGTGTTGTCGACGCTACTCTTATTTCTAGTCGACGCATACAGAGAAGTCGACGAACCTTTGTCGACGCACATTCCTTATATCTCTCTCGACGTCTGGCTAAGATGAATTTGACGCTTACGTCGAATAGTAATCGACGCACGTCGATCTATATGACAGATTTAAATATGCGCCAGATCTCTTTCCTTCATTTCTGTAGATCTAATTTATATGGAATAAAGTAAATATTTTATAGCCGTTCTGAATCATTCTCCTTCTATTTGATTCTTGGCTAAAATCTGACTAACTCTATTTTGGATATTATTTGAAATCTGAATTAATATTTTCCATTTATGTTATATCTGCTATGGAAATATTTCTCTCCTCCTAAATCTCTGGCTGCTAATTAATTCCTCTCCTATAGTGCTATCTTATTACACAGAGCTATAAAATAAAGAGGAGGTCGGCAGGAAAAGCAGTTTGAGTGATCTACCACATACATTTTGAAATAGAGGAAAAGCTCCCAAGAGAAAAGAGAGAAATTGAGAAAAAGCTCTGCAGCAATATTCAACCATTTCTTCTTCTGCTCACTGCTGCAAAATCTGATTGCTCTCACTAAAAGAGAGAAAGGCTATAAATCTTCTTCTCTCTATAGAAGAAAGATTTAATTCACTTCTTGTGCTTCCAATCTTCTTGCTAGGAAGAAGATTCATTATTGTTTCTTACTTTCTTTCTTTCTTACTTAAATATTGTAAAAGAGTTTTTAGAATCTCTCTTCAAAAAATTCAGTGTACTGGTTCTAAGAGTCTCCTTGTCAAAAGACTCAGTTGGTTCTAAGAGTCTCCTTGTCAAAAGACTCAGGGTGGTTCTAAGAGTCTCCTTATCAAAAGACTCAGTGCAAGATAGTGAATTCCTACCAAGGGGGTAGAAGAGTGGACTACCCAAAGTTTGGGGAACCACTATATTTTCTTGTGTTGTGCTGTGATTTTCTCTCTTGCATTTACTTTAATTACTTGTCTAATTCTTGTTGGTGTGTGGGAAGCTCTAATCTGTGATCATACACATATATATATATATATATTAACTTAGCACAAAATATTTTAAATCTCTATTCACCCCCCCTCTAGAGAATTCTAGTGAGGTTAACTGTGCACTTTCACGCATATACTTCTTCATTAAGATCTCTATTAAGAAAGGTCGGCTTCATATCTTTTGAAGAATAGCAATCTCACCTCAGCGGTCTCCGCGGTCTCAGAGTATCAGCAGTCTCCACAGTCTCCAGCTCCAGCATCTCAGGCTCTGTTGAAGAACAGCGGTATCACCTCAGCGGTCTCCGCGGTCTCAGAGCATCAACAGTCTCTGGGGTCTCCAGCTCCACCATCTTAGACTCACCAGTCGATGCATCTGATGAAGATTCGTGGTCTTATCTCTGACCATTCGCGATATCGGCACTCTTCCTCTCTGCAGTCTCAACAGTCTCTGGATTGTCAATTGGCGGTCTCCTCAGTCACACAACCTTCTACCTCCTGTTGTGTAACCGCAGATTAGCTCTCCAGACTGCACCGATCTTAGCGGTCTCAATTTTCCTAATCGCCCTGACTGCCCAGCTCTCTTGTATAAATGTTTGTAGTTGTATTGGTATTTAGTCCCACATTGTATATTTGTATCTTCTTTTTTCTCTCCTAGTTTATATAAAGGAGGCAATACTCTTGTAATACTTAGGGTTTTTGGAAATAAAAATTCTATTATTTTCAATTTCTCACATGGTATCAGAGAAAACAACAATCTTTGTGTTGTGAGCTCCTGTCTTCTCTCCTGTTTGGTTTTTTGGTTTTGGTGACCACCAAATCTCTCTTCAGATTTTGATCGGTCTCTCTTCCTCCTAGACCATCTTCTCCCTGATCGGTCTCTCTCCCATGAGACCGCGCGATCTCCCTTGCTACCTAATTTTGTTCGCTTCTTCTCATGGGAACTCCCTCGTCTAAGACCGTTCCGATCTCCACTCCTCTGACCGCTCTGACCTCTACTCCTTCTGGCAATCTTGGAACCTCCTCCAAACTCACTGGACCTAACTACCCTGATTGGAGTGTCTCATTCACCTTCCTCTTACGCTCTCAGCGCAAACGCCACCACCTCACAGATGATCCTCCACCCAAAGGGTCTGCCACCTTTGATGATTGGGATGCTAGCGATGCTCTGGTTCACACCTGGCTAGCTAATAGCCTTTCTAATGAATGTCTTCATATCATCGGTCACGATGAGACAGTCTAAGTTGCTTTCACCCATCTTGCTGCCCTTTACTCTAAAGGTGCCAAAACCTCCCGCATCTACACCTTATGTGTTGATCTCTTTGCTCGCCCCACCATGAATCCCATCATAACATATCAAGAGGTTTAGACCCTTGGAGCAGAACTTCTTCAGCATCATCCCTTCTATGCTAACCTCATTGAGCAACATAAACACTTCCAGGGGCTCCTGATTGTGTGTTACCTTCTCCGTCTTCCTAACTCCTATGATATGATTCGTCAGTAGATTTTTGAGGAAGCTGACTCTCCTACCCTTGATGCCACCGATGCTCGGGTCTCTACTGTTACCTCCCTCCTCCAAAGGTGTTGGGTATTAAATCCACAATAGCCTAGATTTGTGAGAAGTCGCCCTTGAACCAAGGTGAATTGCTAGTGTATTAGATATTGTCTTTTAGTTATGATCTTGCAGGTTGTTATTGTTAAGTGTAGACCAGTGTCAGATCACAATGGGTCATTAAGCCTAGCTTCATGCAATGTAATCCCTCATTGTGTGGAATATGGTGTTGATTTATGTGTGATCTCTCTATTGGGATACACTTCTTTTTCAAGGCTCTTGAAGCTTGGAAGATGGAAGAGTTGTTGGTGTCTAGAGAAGAAAGGAGAAAAGTTCAGAAATTTTTCTAAGGGTATTTCTCGAGAAATCAAAGGTATCTCTCGAGAAATCCAATTCATTTCTCGAGAAGTCCTCTCTAGTTTTCGAGAAATCCTTCTCTGTTTTCTATTCTTTTGTTTCTAAGGAATTTCTCAAGAAGTTCTTTATTTCTCGAGAAGTTGAATTCTTTTCTCGTGAAGTCTTAATTGTTCTCGAGAAATCTTCTTCTTTTTTTTCCTTTGAAAGCTTTTCTCAGCGGTTTCTTGAGAAGTCATATGTTCTCTCGAGAAATCAAAGTCATTTCTCGAGAAGTCCTTTTGTTCTCGAGAAATTTTCTTCAAGTCCTTCTGAAAGCTTTTTCCATCCTTATCTCGATTTGTTGCAGTCATTTCTCAAGAAGTAAAGTTCATTTCTCGAGAAGTCAAATCAATTTCTCGAGAAATCCATGTTGTCTCGAGAAATTTGTTTTCTTTTTGTGTTGCTTTGAAATCCGGTTCCTGACGAGATTTTAATTTCTTCTGACGGTCTTGATGGCACGTGTGAGTGTGTTTAAGGTTAATCTTACCTTAAATCAAGTCTCTTTTTGTCATTAAGTTGGATTGCTATATAAGAATCCTTCCCGATCTTATCTTAACCTAATTTTGCTAATTCTCCAATTTCTAATCGATCGGATCATCGTGAAGAAGCCGCTGCCTCCGGCCATTATTGAAGGATCGATCTCTCTCTCTACCAATCGACTCCTTCCAAAGAAAAGATTCGACAGATCAACGCTCTAATCATCTACAACAATTTATTGGATCGTGTCTAATCCTAGAATTCAGATCTGAGATTTCAATCATTTCTCCCTCTTCTTCTAGCCAAAGTTGTTCAAGACTCAAGGAGGAAGAAGATCTCAAAAGTTCAGATCTGTACAAGTTTTGTTAAGTATTTCGTTGTACTCAATCTTATTTTCTTGTAGGAGAGTTTTTCTCCGAGTTGTAGATCAGCCAAAGAGATGTGGACATCCTTGATTGTTCTTATGGAAGGTACCAAAGAGGTAAGGGACGATAGAAGATCTCTACTCAACCAAGAGTATGAGGCCTTCAAGCAGAGTAAGAAGGAGTGCATTGTCGATGCATATGAAAGATTCTTCAAAATTGTTAATGGACTAAGAAACTATGGTCGGGAATTCACAAACGGTGAACTCAATAATAAGTTCTTGCGATCCTTGACGAAAGAATGGGATAGTAAGATCGTTGCCATTAGGGAGTTTGGAAAGCTGCCGAATATTGACCCACAGAATCTATTCGGGAAGCTATTATCCCATGAGCTGCAGATGAATATCCGCAAAATAGAAGAAGATGGGAATCGGACTTCTATCAAGGAAAGGACCTTGGCTCTGAAGGCCGAAAGCTCCAAGAAGAGCAGAACTGTGTCTCCAATTAGGGCACAAGAATCTGATGAAGAAGAAGAATCAGAAGCCGGATCCTACTGCTCAGAAATGTCAGATGGGGAATTTTCTCTAATCTCCCATCAGTTCAAGAGACTGCTAAACAAGAGAAGGCTTATGAAGAACAAGCCTTCTTCCTCTGACTATAGACATTCTCGTCGTGATGGAGATCATCACAGGAAGGGCTCAAGCAGCCATGACAGGTATAAGTCTAAACTGAACAAACACGTTTCTTCTGACATTATTTGTTATTGCTGTAATAATTCAGGGCATATGATCGTTGAATGCCCTTACAAAAAGAAAGAAGGTGGAAAGAGAGAAGAAAAGAAATCCGCCGACGAGAAAAAGAAAAATGAAAGAAGCTTCATCGCCAAAAAGTCCAAAACTCTCAGCAGCAGTGACTCAGAGAAGTCGAGTGTTGAAGAAGAATCTTACTTCGGGCTGATGGCTATCACTAACGACGAAGAAGAACCTCCATACAAAGGGAAGGTAAATGCTCACACTATCTTGTCTGAATCTGATTATGCCTCTGCTGAACAAGAGAACTACCTCTCAGATGAGGATTCAGAACTCATGACTCAATATACTGAATTGCTTAAATCCTTTGACAAATGTCGAAAGGTCGTCAAAATACAGGCCAAGGAGATTATGTCTCTCAAGGAAGTGGAATCTAATCTGAGAGAAGAAGCTGCACAACTTACATCTCTTAGAAAGGAAATCCAAATCCTGACAGACAAAATCAAAAGCTCAGATGAGCTCCTTGCCCTGAGAGAGAAAAGTATCAAAGAGCTGGAAGAATAGCTAGCTGCTGAGAAAAGGCTAGTTGAAAAGTTCTCTCAACCTAAAACTATTTTTCTAATTATTGATAGATTCTCCGCTAAAGCAAGTGGAAGTGGATTAGGTCATGTGGCTGAATCTATTAAATCTTCTAAAAGTATTCTAGCCAAGAAGAAAAATAAGAGTGCTAAGTAAGCCACCGCCGAAGAGAAAGGGAAATCCCATCTGGATTAGACAACTTTTAAGAAAGTTATCTTTCCTACTAATGTTTATGATCTGGAAAGCTCCTATGGTCACTTGACTAGACCAATTGTGTCTGGGCCTGTCAATGACTACAAGGGGTGGACTCATCCCCGAAACTTTGGTGCAAGTACGTTCAAAGCACCCTATGAGGAAATTAATCTGAGAAGTTATGGTCCTTTTGTTCATGGACCTAGTGCAAAGAAGGCACCAACAGTGAAGACTGTTGTTCCTAAGCCAAAGGAGTTAGTTATACCATGTGTATGTTGCACGCATGAGAGATCCTCATCAAAGAATATTGCTCCTGCCAAAACTAACATTCAAAAAGTAAAGCAGGAGAATACAAAGAGGTGATACAACAGATTTGATTGTTGGTGTTGCGACAATATTGGTCACTTTGTCGTAGATTGCTGGTTCAATCCTACTTATTTTAAGAGACCACAAGTAAACATTGCAAGAAAGACCATTCGCAATGTTAACATTCATCGTGGTGCTCAACTAACAAGGGACCAAGGACCCAAATTTTTTTGGGATTCTAAGGCAAAGTAATCTATTTTTGCAGGTATGTCCAAAGGCCAACAAAAATCCTATCTGGTATTTGGACAACGGTTGTTCTCGGCACATGACCGGGACAAGAAGCCTTTTACAGAACTATATTCCAGTTGAGAGCGGTCCAAAAGTTATTTTTGGCGGATCCGACAGAGGAATAACAAAAGGCTATGGTATGATCACTAATGGTAATGTATCCTTTTCGAATGTGGCTTATGTGGAAGGATTAGAACATAATCTGATATGTATAAGTCAACTATGTGATAAAGAATACACAGTTGATTTCTGTAAAGATAAGTGTTTGATAAAGTCGGCGGAAAATTCTGAAACGATTTTATCAGGCACTCGTAGTAGAAATATTTTCTGTTTGAATTTTCTTTATTTATCATCTTCTATAGCAGTATGCTTTATAGCAAAATATAGTACATCTCTTGTTGACCAATGGCATAAGAGACTAGCACAAATTAATTTCAAAACTATAAATAAATTATTTTCTCAAAACTTAGTGCGTGATGCGCTGAATGTTAAGTGCATTAAAGATAGACCTTGTCATGCATGTGTAAAAGGCAAGCAAACAAGAGCTAACTTTAAGAGCATTATTGGCAAAGATACAATCAGGTGTTTGCACCTGCTACATATGGACTTGTTTGGTCTGTTGCAAATTAGAAGTTTAGGAGGTAAGTCTTACACATTGGTTATTGTAGATGATTACTCACATTTTGCATGGGTATTCTTTCTAAAACACAAATCAGATACCTTTGATACTTTCATCAAATTTGTCAAGCAAATCCAGAATGAATTAAATTGTTCGGTGGTCAAAATCAGAAGTGACCATGGAACAGAATTTGAATCTGGAGCCATGACAGATTTCTGTGAGAGCCTTGGTATCTTTCATGAGTTTTCTTCTCCTCGAACTCCACAACAAAATGGGGTAGCTGAGAGAAGGAACAGAACACTCATTGAGGCTTGTAGAACAATGTTGAGCGACTCTTCACTTCCGGAATACTTCTGGGCTGAAGCCGTCAACACTGCATGCCATGTGCAAAACAGAGCACTCATAAATTAAAACCATGAAAAGACTCCCTATGAACTACTAAAAGGCAAGAAACCCACCATCTCTTATTTTAGAATCTTTGGCAGTAAATGCTTTGTTCTTAATAATGGGAAGCATTACAAAACCAAGTTTACTGAAAAGAGCTTTGAAGGAATTTTCGTAGGCTATAGTAGCCATAGTAAAGCTTATAGAGTTTTTAATAAGAAAACCCTAGTTGTAGAAGAATCTATTAACGTTGTATTTGATGAGACAAGCATGCTACATAGCAGCTCTTCTAGTGCTTCTGTTGAAGATGCAGGTTCAAAGTTGCAAGACTCAAGCTTGGATGAGCCAGTTAAAGAGAATATTCAAACCTTCGTCAAGATCTCTCACCCAACCTCAACTGAAGAGGAAGATCACCAAGATGAAGAGCCAATTCTAGTGGAAGAAGACATTCCAGTAGTAGAAGAAGTTCTTGGTGTCCAAATTGATGCAAGGAATCTTGAGTTCAGACATTTGAGGGATCATTTGGTTGATCAGATCATAGGAAATCCTCAAGTCGATATAAGAACAAGAAGAGGTACTACTAACGAAAATATGCATTTGATTTTTCTTTCATAGGTTGAACCAAAGAAGTTCCAAGAAGCAAATGAAGACCCCCATTGGATAATTGCAATGGAAGAAGAGTTGAATCAATTCAAGCGATGCAAAGTGTGGACTCTTGTTCCAAAACCCAAGAATAAAAATATCATTGGAACAAAGTGGGTCAACAGAAACAAATTGGATGAAGATGGAACAATAATCAAGAACAAAGCCAGACTTGTAGCAAAAGATACATACTGGAAGAAGGGATCGACTTCGATCAGACTTATGCTCCTGTAGCGAGACTCGAAGCGACCAGGCTATTCCTAGCTTATGCTGCATTCAAGGGATTCACCGTATACCAAATGGATGTCAAGTCAGCATTCCTCAATGGTAATATAAAAGAAGAAGTATATGTTGAACAACCCCCAAGTTTTGTTGATTCTGAACATCTTGGTTATGTTTATTTACTGCAAAAAGCTTTATACGGTTTGAAACAAGCTCCTCGAGCTTGGTATGAAATGCTATCTAACTTTCTTCTTGAGAATAAATTCACAAGAGGAAAGATAGATAAAACGTTATTTCTTAGGGAAGTTAAAGGCAAGATTTTGCTAGTGCAAATCTATGTCGATGATATTATCTTTGACTCTATGGACGACAACCTTTGCAAGAAGTTCTCGACACTTATGCAAGGGAAGTTTGAAATGAGCAGTATGGGTGAGCTGAAATATTTCTTAGGATTTCAAGTGAAACAATCTGAAGATTGAATTTTCATCTCTCAGACGAAATTCACCAAGGAGTTGATAAAGAAAATTGGAATGGAGAGTTCATCCTCTATGAGGACTCCAATGAGTTCAGATATGCCTCTAGACAAGGATGAGAAAGGGAAACCTTTCGATGAAACCAAGTACAGAAGCATAATTGGCTCTCTGCTCTACCTTACTGCTAGTAGGCCTGACATAATGTTCTCTACATGTGTATGTGCTAGATATCAGGTGAACTCTAAGGAATCTCACTATACCGCTGCAAAGAGGATTTTGAGATACCATAAGGGTACACCAAATCTTGGCTTATGGTACCCAAGAAGTAATGATAACGAACTAATTGGTTTTTCAGATGCAGACTTTGCAGGTAGCAAGGACGACAGAAAAAGCACTTCTGGGACTTGCCAATTTCTTGGAAGAAGGCTTATTTCTTGGAGCAGCAAGAAGCAGAATTGTGTTGTCAACCGCCGAGTCAGAATACATTTCTGCAGGCAATTGTTGTGCACAACTTCTCTGGATAAAGAATCAGCTTGAAGATTATAACTTGAAGTTCAAGGACATCCCAATGTTTTGCGACTCCTCCAGTGCTATTGCAATTGCTAATAATCCAGTCTCTCACAGTAGGACAAAGCATATTGAATTGAGATATCATTTCATCCGGGAGCATGTGGAGAATGGGGACATTAATCTAAGTTAAGTTCCTACGAATAAGCAAGTTGCGGATATTTTCACGAAGCCACTGGATGAGACTAAGTTCTCTTTCTTCAAGACAGAATTGGGGATGCTCAACTTGGATTCCTAATCAAGTTATTAATGAAGCCAGGAAGATCTTCAGCTCTTCAATCTATCAAGAAAGCAAAGATCTGTAAATTTCTATGAAAGTTCAAGTTAAGTTTGAGATTTCTCGAGAAATACTTTATATCTCAAAATATCATTCTTATATCTCGAGAAATGGGTAAATCCCTCGAGTATTGACTTCAAAATAACTCTTCAACTGATTTCTCGAGAAGAAACTCAGATTTCTCGAAAAGACACTTAAGTTTCTCGAGAAGACACTTAAATTTCTTGAGAAATACCATTTATCTCGAGAAATGATCATAGTATTCTCGAGAAATTCAAATTATCTCTGGACCAAGACTTTTAAGTGCTGACACTGCAATTTCTTGAGAAATACAATACATCTCGAGAAATAAATTCTGATTTCTCGAGAAATCAATTCAACCTCTCGAGAAATAGGTATTATTTTTCCGAAAACAACTATTCATTCCATGGAAGTCGAAAGGTCAGGTACGCGCAGAAGTTTATTTCTTTTACTTTATTTCCGTCAAATCAAGGTTTATATATAAATACGTTTAGTCGAAAGGATTAGAGTTCACACAATCTTTCCCTCCGAGAAACCCTAAACCTCTCGTGACATCTCCGATCTCCTGGATTTCTCGCGACCCCTCTCGTCAATTCCTTTTCAACTTCATCAAGCTCAAGATTTATTATCGATCAATGGCGCCTCATCCTCGACCAAAGATCAATGTTGGCAGTGAGCTAGTGCGTGCAGGCCTCAATTCAATCTCAGATGAGTTCCAGAATCTGTTCTACCTCTTGGATGCTGCAGGCTTGACATTTGTTCTTGAGCAACCGAGTCAGATTCTATTCAAGGAAGTAGAAGAGTTCTTTATCAACATCAAGGTTTGAATGGATGGCAAAATGTTGAGATCCACAGTGAATAACTTCACGATTAAGCTCAGCTCCAGGTCAATTTCAAAATATCTTAGGTTGCCAGTAGTGGATTCTAAAGACATTCTTGAAGATGCAGACTGGGCAAGAGCAGTGATTTTCTGTGGTCTGGATAAAGCTGCTACATATGGTCGGAGACAGAAAATGAATGATGTAGGCAAGCTTCTGGTAGACATTGTTTCAAAAGTACTCATCTGCAATACAGGTAGCTTAGGTTATGTCTCTGCAGATGTCTTCTGTTTAATGACAGCTGTTATTTGTGGAAAGAAACGTGATTGGGCAAATCTCCTCTTCTTAAAGATTAAAGAAAGCCTTCTTGCTCCAAAATTTGCAAGAATTCTCTCTCTATCTGAATCAGCTGAATCAGGAAGTTTTTGACTTGTCCAAAGGAGCAGTTCTTCACCATTTGAAGAAAATAGATGTCTCCACAATACAGAGGTGGGACATAAGGGTCACTAAGCCAGTGCATGCAGGTATAACTTCCAAGGGGGAGCCTGAGCCTTCTAATGATGATGGAAATCAGCCTGTTTCTCCAGCTCCCCTCCCCCCTTCTCAGCCTTCAGGTGCTCCACCAGTTCCTCTTCAAGAACCAGTTCAATCTCAAGAACCAGTTTCTTCTCAGCAGACAGTTCATCTACAAGATCAAGCTCCAACCTTGAGTTCAGTTCCATCTCCATCAGTTCCTAAAATTCTCCTTGAAGATGCCATTCCCTCAACCATAGATGATAATAATCATATTTCACCCCTTCCAGTTGTTATTTATGAAATTTTGCTTACAGAGTCAGTGGCAGACATTGTAGCAGATACTGTTGCAGACATTGAAAGAGATTTTTATGAAGAGCACGGTCCTAGTTTCCATCAGGCAGGGTCAGGGGCTGACCTAGAATTTGCTGATAATGAAGATGTAGACTCAATGCAAGGGCACTCTCCTCCCCCAGCAGATGTTGAGGGGGAGAAGGAGTCTATTTTGGGAGAAGGTCGGGCTGCTCTTTCAGAGCATGCAAGTGAGGGAGAGGATGAGATTCCATCCTCTGCCCAAAGCAAAGTCAGTACTGTAATTCTAGAAGAAATTCCAAATTGGAGAACCAATATTCTACCTCCTCCACCTCCTTCACCTCCTATGCATGATGCTGAATCTCTTCTTGGTCAGATTGAAATTATGCTGAATAAGCAAAGGGAGAAGTTTGAAAGTTCTATTCAAGGTGTGCATGCCAGAATCTCTGTTGTTGAAAAAGAGATGAGTAAAGGATTAGCTGAAGTTCAAGCTAACACTAATAGTCTTAAGAAGCTTGTCAGTCAAGGTGGAAAAGTAATAGGTCACTCAATTCAGTGTATGGGCAAAGTTTTTGAGCAAACTATCTAGGTCAGGAAAGTTCAAGACTCAATTGAAAGAAAAGCTGAGGAAAATACTTTTAAGATCATAAATGAGATTGGACAGTTCAAGGAATCTGTACTCCAAACCCTATCTGTAAAAGTCAGAAAGGAGGAGGATAAAATGGCAGAGCTTTTGGATTATCAAGTCTCTCAGCTTCAAAGAAATTGGACTGATCAGTTTGAGCAGTTAAGTTTTGGTGTTCAGAAGCAAATTGCAGATATCAATGCTCACACTACAAAGACTAATGTATGGATGCATAATAAGATCTTTCCTGAGTTTGCAATCCATCCTGATCAACCTCAATTTTCTAATAGACCTGAAGGGCAACCTGAATATGTTCCTCCTGTTGACTATACTCAAGTCTGTCCGGCAGACCAATCTGAAGTTCAGTCCATAGTGCTAGGTTCAAGGAAAAGGAAGTATGGAGAAGGTCCTTCTGCTAGTAGGTATGTCCCTGGAAGAAGTTCTGAAGGATTAGGTAAGGGTGTTGTTATAGAAGCTGCTGAAACCTGGAGTCCAGATTCAAGGGTAATCATTCTTGACACCCTCAAGCTAGTAAATGATGGAGGCATGAAGGTTCAAGACTACTACATTCAGGAAGAGTGGAAGAAGTATGAAATGAGCTTGACCAAGAGAAGAATTCATTACAGAACTCATGGATATGACAATCCACAAGGTCCTCCTCCTCCAAAGTATCATCCCAAGCCTTATGCCTATTTTAAGAGACAAGAAAAGAAGAAAAGGAGCCTTTGAAGGATAGGATCTTTGATCTTTCAAAATCTTATATTAGAGATTGTGTGAAATTTAATCCACTTAAGACAATCTTGTTTATATATATATAATTTTTGATTTTGATGGTCTCTGCTGTTTCCTTATTATTTTTCTTCTGTGATGAGTAGTTTATATCTTGTATCATGTTGCAATTCATCTTAGTGCACATGGTTCTGTCTTCTACAAATAGGGGGAGATTGTTGGGTATTGAATCCACAATAGCCTAGATTTGTGAGAAGTCACCCTTGAACCAAGGTGAACTGCTAGTGTATTTGATATTATCTTTTTGTTATGATCTTGCAGGTTGTTATTGCTAAGTGTAGACCAGTGTCAGATCACAATGGGTCATTAAGCACAGTTTCATGCAATGTAATCCCTCATTGTGTGGAATATGGTGTTGATTCATGAGTGATCTCTATATTGGGATACACTTCTTTTTCAAGGCTCTTGAAGCTTAGAAGATGGAAGAGCTGTTGGTGTTCTAGAGAAGAAAGGAGAAAAGTTCAGAAATTTTTCTAAGGGTATTTCTCGAGAAATCAAAGGTATCTCTCGAGAAGTCCTCTCTAGTTTTCTAGAAATCCTTCTCTGTTTTCTATTCTTTTGTTTCTAAGGAATTTCTCGAGAAGTTCTTTATTTCTCAAGAAGTTGAATTCTTTTCTCGAGAAATCTTCTTTTTTTCCATTGAAAGCTTTTCTCAGCGGTTTCTCGAGAAGTCATATGTTCTCTTGAGATATCAAAGTCATTTCTCGAGAAGTTCTTTTGTTCTAGAGAAATTTTCTTCAAGTCCTTCTGAAAGCTTTTTCCAGCCTTATCTCGATTTGCTGCTGTCATTTCTCAAGAAGTAAAGTTCATTTCCCGAGAAGTCAAATCTATTTCTCGAGAAATCCATGTTGTCTCGAGAAATATGTTTTCTTCTTGTGCTGCTTTGAAATTCAGTTCCTGGCGGGATTTTAATTTCTTCTGACGGTCTTGACGGCACGTGTGAGTGTGTTTAAGGTTAATCTTACCTTAAATCAAGTCTCTTTTTGTCGTTAAGTTGGATTGTTGTATAAGGCTCCTTCCCGATCTTATCTTAACCTAATTTTGCTAATTCTCCAATATTCTAATCGATCGGATCATCGTGAAGAAGCTGCTGCCTCCGGCCATTGTTGAAGGATCAATCTCTCTCTCTCTCTCTACCAATCGATTTCTTCTAAAGAAAAGATTCGACAGATTAGCGCTCTAATCATCTATAGCAATCTATTGGATCGTGTCGAATCCTAGAATTCAAATTTGAGATTTAAATCGTTTCTCCCTCTTCTACTAGCCAAAGTTGTTCAAGACTCAAGGAGGAAGAAGATCTCAAAAGTTCAGATATATACAAGTTTTGTTAAGTATTTCATTGTACTCAATCTTATTTTCTTGTAGGAGAGGTTTCTCTGAGTTATAGGAGAGTGTTTCTCCGAGTTGTAGGAGCGGTGCCTCCGATTTTGTAGGAGATTTGTCTCCGAGTTGTAGGAGTTGAGACTCCGAGATTGTAGGATCGTTCTTGATCCGTGTTTTTGAGAAGTAGCAAAGGCTAGCTGTGGTGCTAGATTGGTGAGGCTGGAAAGTGGAGTACCCAAGATCGGGGAACCACTATAAATTCCTTGTGTTGTCTGTGATTGTGATTTGCTTTCTGAGTTTATCTTTTTATCAAGTTTTTATTCCGCAAAAGACGCAGAATTCACCTATTCACCCCCCCCCCCCCCCCCCCCCCCCCTCTAGGTGATTTAGGTAGGCAACTAGATACTTCAAAAGGCCCCTGTTGACCTCTCCTCCTCCTCTAGAGAGTTTTGCTCACACGGCTGAATGTGGTCACCCCAGTGGTTGTGGTGGCTATCTTGGTGGCAGAGGACCTTCCAGGTACCTCTATTCTCATTATGGTCGGAAGGGTCACACCATTGATCGCTGCTATCTCAAGCATCCTCACCTTCGTCCTCTAGCTGCAGCACCTCATTCTGCTACTCCACGCCTAACTGCTTCTGTTGCTACCTCCTCTGGTAGCGTCCATCTGGTTACTGAAGACAAGTGGCTTATTTACTTCGGTGCAATAAATCATATGACAGGAAACCCTCTACTCTTTTCAAAGTTACAAGAGCATAAAAACTCACCAACAGTCCTGACAGACGATGGTTCTCCCTTTAAAGTGTGTGGGACTGGTGTGGTGCAAATCACTCTGACTATCTCTCTTAAGGACACTCTTTATGTACCTACATTTCCTTGCAACTTATTATATATCAATGCTCATTCTCTCCAGTTACAATGTTCTATTGTGTTTACCCCTACTAACTATTATTTTCTGGATCTTCACACGAAGGAAACAGCTGGTACTGGGATTGAGAGTGGAGGCCTCTACTTCCTTGACATTCTTTTTGAACATTCTGCTTCTGCAACCTCTGACTCTCTCTATCAATGGTACCTCCATCTTGGTTATCCCCCACCTTGGTTGCTCTATCAACTTCTACCTCACCTCTGCAAAGATACCTCTCCTACCAACTGTGAAGCTTGTCAACTGGAAAGCATCATCGAGCTTCCTACCCTGCCAAGCACGGTCATAGCTCGACACACCCCTTTGATCTTATACACTCCGAAGTCTGGGATCCCTCTCCTACCAAGACCATTGGTAGGGGTAGTTTGTATTTTGTCACCTTCATAGATGACTTTTCTCGACGTACTTGGGTGTATCTTTTAAGAGAACACTCTGAACTTTTCATTGTATTATCTGCCTTCTATAATGAAATTTTCACTCAGTTTGGAGTGTCTATCAAAGCTATTAGAACTGATAATGCCAAAGAATATGTTTCTCATCAATTTTTTTTAATTTTGCATGAATCATGGTCTTATACATCAAACTAGTTGTCCATATACCTCTCAACAAAATTAGATAGCTGAACATAAGAAGCGTCACCCCCTCAACATGGCTCGCACCTTACTCTTCTAGATGAATATGCCTAAAACCTATTGGGGTCATGTCATCCTCATCTCATGCTACCTCATTAACCGCATTCCCTCCACCATACTTAATGGAAGCACCCCCTTTTCTCTCTTATATCCAACATCGAAACCTTTCTCTCTACCTCCCAGGGTGTTTGGTTGTACTGTGTTCATCTATACTCCTTCACCCGGCAGGGACAAACTCTCCCCTCGCACAGTAAAGTGTATCTTTGTTGGTTACTCTCCAACTCAGAAAGGTTACAGGTGTTATGATCCTCTACTTTGCAAACAATATGTCTCAGCTGATGTCACCTTCTTTGAGACTATACCATATTTCTATACAACCTCCACCTCTCTGCCTCCTGACCCTCCTACTTCCTCTTCTATCATTTCTGCACCACCTCCTCCACCCCCAACCTATACTACACCTCTCCTTCCAACATCACCCCCTCTTTCTTTACCTACACCTCATACTGAGTCTTTTACCACTTTTCCTCCTACTCCGGGGTCTCCTCTCCCACCTCTTGGGCCAGCTCTCTCTTCTTTGGATGATGACTCTCCTGCAGATGCAGACACCACTGATGATATCCATATTACTCTTCGAAAGGGAGTTTGCTCTTGTACGCAACATTCTATTCATGAAGTTGTCACCTATGCTCAACTCACTCCTTCTACTAGGGCTTTTGCTCTTGCTATTTCAGATACTATCATACCAGCTACTTATCAGGAAACAATTGACCTTTTGAAGGAAACTGGTCTTCTTGGTACTAAACCTGATGTTTTGCCCAGAAGTTCATGATCTCTAAAAGCTCAGCAGAAATCTACCTGATATCGGTGGTCATAGCGGTCTCCAGTCGCTCAAACCGTATGCTTCATTTCGTAGCAGTATGATTACATGGCTTTCAGCCATCAAGGATGGTTGAGACTGTCAGACCGCGTGATCTAGAACATGTGAGTTGTCTGAGCAGTCTAGAACATGTGAATCATCTGCTATTAACAGCTCAGGAAGTTCCTTTCCTCCATCCTGGCTTCTTTATATCTTGGACATCCCATATTTTCGAGATCTACCCATTTGGGCAGGCTCCCGCATCTATAAATAGAGGGTTAGGGGTCTCTAGAAAAGGACTTTGGGGGTGAGAGTCTAGACTGTAGAATCAGCCTAGGCGGTCTCAGTTTTTGTACTCTTTAAGGTTCCTCCCATAATCTAACCGTCTAGTTTCATCCTTCTCAATAGCACCGGACCCCTAGTAACCGACAATCCTAAGTTTCCCTTCCGATTCTCAAGTGTGAGTTGTGGTGGTGCAATTTTTGCATCAACAGAACGAACACGCGACCTTCAGATAGGATTTGCTGGTGAAGTTCGGCGGTCTGAGATGTTAGATCGAGAGTTGCGGATTCAGTTCGGGGGGCCACCCAGATGCAGGTCGCGCTACCTCTGAAGATTTGGAAGCACATTTTGAGCAAGCACTCGAGCAGACTCGCTAGGAGTTCGCTCGAGCTCTGCGCGAGACCGCCCAGCAAATGGAGGTAATGGGAAAAGTTCTGGAAGTGATTTCCCAGTGGCTAGCTCCTCAAGCCGTCAAGGACACTATGCCAATTGTTATCCAGCCTGCCTATGGAAAGGTTTCTGACCATGCGGATCCTGAACCCGCCGCTCCTTTGCGGACTCAGGGGTCAGAGTTTGCTGCTCGGCAGGAGTTCTACCAGGCTGCTTCCCGGGGAAATCATGCCCGAGCTCTAAGTTTTCAGGAGGAAGCTGCTCCTCTCCCTGCTGACCTGTGGGAGGATCCTTCCCCTTTTGTGGATCAAGTTAGGTGTGAACCTGTTCCCACGGGTTTTCGAGAGCTCCGACTTCCAGTATATATTGGGAGGGATGATCTGATCTCTCACCTGCAAGCTTTCGAAGTTGCAGTGTCGATGAGAATCCTGTCTGAGGCTCTCCGTTGCAAGTTGTTTGTAACCTCCCTTGGAGGTGAAGCTAGGGAATGGTTCTTTAGCCTCCCTGCTAAGTCTGTTACTTGCTTTGCAGACCTGAAGAGAGAGTTTCTCTTGAGATTTGCAGCCTCAAGGAAACAGAAAATTGCCCTGCGGCCCTTTTTTAAGTTAAGGAAGGCCATCTATGGACTCAAACAAAGTCCTCGCGCCTGGTTTGAAAAGTTCAATGAAGTGATCAACATCATTGGATTTGTCCGCAGCTCTGCAGATCACTCTCTCTTCATACACAATACCTCTCATGGAATGGTGGTTCTAGCTGTCTATGTTGATGACATCCTTCTCACGAGTGATGATATTGAAGGTATCACTCTTACAAAGAAACACTATCTTCAACATTTTGTGACCAAAGATATAGGACCTCCCAAGTACTTTCTAGGCATTGAGATCTCACGCAAGCATAGTTCCATTGTCCTCTCACAACGTAAGTATGCAATTGACCTTTTGAAGGAAACTAGTCTTCTTGGTACTAAACCTGATGTTTTGCCCAGAAGTTCGTGATCTCTAAAAGCTCAGCAGAAATCTACCTGATATCGGTGGTCATAGCGATCTCCAGTCGCTCAAACCGTATGCTTCATTTCTTAGCAGTATGATTACAAGGCTTTCAGCCATCAAGGATGGTTGAGACTGTCAGACCGCGCGATCTAGAACATGTGAGTTGTCTGCGCGGTCTAGAACATGTGAATCATCTGCTATTAACAGCTCAGGTAGTTCCTTGCCTCCATCCTAGCTTCTTTATATCTTGGACAGCCCATATTTTCGAGATCTACCCATTTGGGCAGCTCCCGCATCTATAAATAGAGGGGTAGGAGTCTCTAGAAAAGGACTTTGGGGGTGAGAGTCTAGACTGTAGAATCAGCCTAGGCGGTCTCAGTTTTTGTCCTCTTTAAGTTTCCTCCCATAATTAAACCATCTAGTTTCATCCTTCTCAATAGCACCAGACCCCTAGTAACCGACAATCCTAAGTTTCCCTTCCGATTCTCAAGTGTGAGTTGTGGTGGTGCAATTTTGCATCAACAGAACAAACACGCGACCTTCAGATAGGATTTGCTGGTGAAGTTCGGCGGCCTGAGATGTTAGATCAAGAGTTACGGATTCAGTTCGGGGGGTCACCCAGATGCAGGTCGCGCTACCTCTGAGGATTTGGAAGCACATTTTGAGCAAGCACTCGAGCAGACTCGCTAGGAGTTCGCTCGAGCTCTGCGCGAGACCGCCCAGCAAATGGAGGCAAGGGGAAAAGTTCTGGAAGTGATTTCCCAGTGGCTAGCTCCTCAAGCCGTCAAGGACACTATGCCAATTGTTATTCAGCCTGCCTATGGAAAGGTTTCTGACCATGCGGATCCTGAACCCGCCGCTCCTTTGCGGCCTCAGGGGGCAGAGTTTGTTGCTCGGCTGGAGTTCTACCAGGCTGCTTCCCGGGGAAATCATGTCCGAGCTCTAAATTTTCAGGAGGAAGCTGCTCCTCTCCCTGCTGACCTGTGGGAGGATCCTTCCCCTTTTGTGGATCAAGTTAGGTGTGAACATGTTCCCACGGGTTTCCGAGAGCTCCGACTTCCAGTATATATTGGGAGGGATGATCTGATCTCTCACCTGCAAGCTTTCGAAGTTGCAGTGTCGATGAGAATCCAGTCTGAGGCTCTCCGTTGCAAGTTGTTTGTAACCTCCCTTGGAGGTGAAGCTAGGGAATGGTTCTTTAGCCTCCCTGCTAAGTCTGTTACTTACTTTGGAGACCTGAAGAGAGAGTTTCTCTTGAGATTTGCAGCCTCAAGGAAACAGAAAAGTGGCCATGCGGCCCTTTTTAAGATCAGGCAAGGTGAAAGTGAGACTATAGCTCACTTTGTCGCCCGTTTCTAGGAAGAGATTTTGAGCATCCGCGATGTCGGCCAATCCTCCACCAAGTTGCATTCATCAACACACTCCGAGAGGGACCTATGAAGCTGAAAGTTACTACTAATGAGCCTAGTTCTTACCAGGAGTTGATCTCAATTGTGAACAGGTTCATCGAGGGTGAGATTTGCAACCCAGAGTATGTCTCGTACCTCTCCAGCATGTCATATCAGGGTAGCAATAGCTCTTCTTCTTCAGCTCCTCAACATTATCAGAGGCAAGCTCGTCAAGAGTATCAGCCCCAGGCTCCCAGAGGCAGAAATTTTCATCATCATATTCCAGTTGTTAATCACCAGCAACTCACTCAATGTCAATAGCATGTTCAGGCTCAACCGTTAGCTTGCCTTCCCCCCCCCCCCCCTCTTCTTCCTGTTGTCCAGCCTAGATAACCTTTTAACAACTCACAAGAGTGTTTTGTAGATCTGCCTCTACCTATCATAGAGATCTTGTAGATTATCGAAAAAATAACCCTTCTTCAATAGGCCAGCTCCGATGAAGTCTGATGTCAAATTCAAAAATTCTAGTTGTTGGGAAAAACCCCTTTGATTTAACATAACAAATTACCTAAAAGTGATTTTACTTCTTAGGATTGAATTACCCATTGTATAGTGAGGGTAATCTAGTCATTAGATGTCATAGGATATCACACTCAAACTAGGGTGTCAAGACCGAGTCAAGAGAAGCAAAATTTGGGCAAAGTTAACACTTGCGTCGAATAGAATTCGACGCAACATCAAGATGTTGTCGACGCTACTCTGACTAGAAGTCCAAGTAGTTCACCTTTCTGTCAAAGTAATCCAAGTCGACGTTACGTCGAATTAATATTGACACAGAGACCATGGACTTGTCGGAGTACTTGAAGAAGTCGATGCAGCTTCTACTTCAACTCGGAGCAGAAGGAAGTATCTGTCGAAGGCATCTAAAGTCGACGCAATGTCGACTTCATCTCGACGCAGATAATGAAGTTCAGAGCCAAGTGATCAACCCGATGGTTACATCGATTGGGTATCGACGCAACATCGACTAGCAGAGTTCAGTCAGAGCAAGGATGAATTCGAAGTTGCTCCTACAAGAACTCGAAGGTGCATCGATAAGAGAGGAAGTGAACTTGACGCTATGTCGAATACAGTCTGAAAAGTGAAACCTTTTCGGCTGTCATTTTTTATCCTCTCACATGGCCCACCTCTCACAAAGTCGTTCCCTAACGGCTCATTAATTGCCTCAAATAGACAGAAGAAATACAAGAAAAAAAAACTTTCTTGGAAACATGTTTAAGGTTGGTGAACGGGTCGGGAGTTAAAGAAGGAAAGAAAGAGATTGTCCAGGACAAAAATACCTTTTCAGGTCTTACCAGAAGTGGAAATAAAATACAAAATTTGAAGAGAGATAATAAAAGTGCAGAGAAGAAGGAGAAAAATAACAGAGCATTCATTACAATTGGAAAAACCATTCTCTCTAGAGCTGCTTCTTCTTCTTCTTCCTCCCTCAGGAACCCTAATTGAGAATATATAGAGAAGATAAGAACAGCTGCTCATCATCACAATTACATAGCATGCTGATCTTAATCAGATGAGAAGGACAAAGGATCTGAAAGCTGTTCTTCATCACTATTATATAACAGCCAGATCTCAATCAGCAGAATCACAAAGGATCTGACAAACATGGTGTTGGGAAAATGATTTCTCTTAACCCCTAGAAATGAGTTAAAGAAGAATTCTATGAATGAAAAATAAGGCTAAGTAAATATGCGTCGAATAGTATTCGACGCAACGTCGAAATGTAGTCGATGTTTCCTTCAGATTGAGTCGAAGTAACTCTAGGTAGATTTCGACGCATGTGTTGTCGACATTACTCTGATTTCTAGTCGACGCATCTAATATAGTCGACGCACCGTTGTCGACGCACCTTCCTTATTCTCCTCTCGACGTCCAGCCAGGATGAATTCGACGCTTACGTCGAATGGTAATCGACGCATGTCAATTTATGTGACAGATTTAAATATGCGCCAGATCTCTTTCCTTCTTTCAGTAGATCTGATTTGTATGGAATAATGTTAATATTTTATAGCCGTTATGAATCATTCTTTCCTTCTATTTGATTCTTGGCTAATCTGATTAACTCTACTTTGGATATTATTTGAAATCAGGACTTATTCTTTCCTTCTACAGAAAATGTCATTATGGAAATATTTCTTTCTTTCTATTTGTCTGATTGCTAATTGATTTTCCTCCTATAGTATTATTTGACTAAAACAGAGCTATAAAAAGAGGAGGTCGGCAGAAATATGAATATGAGTGATCTACCACATACATTTGAAATAGAGGAAAAGCTCCCAAAAGAATAGAGAGATAAGCTGAGAAAAGTAATAGTGTGCTGCAGAGACAAAGCCTTCATCTTCTCCTTCTTCTTCTGAAGCCACTCTGCTGCAAATTCTGATAGCTCTCACATAAGAGAGAAAAGCTACAAATCTTCTTCTCTCTATAGAAGAAAGATTTAATTCACTTCTTGTGCTTGCAATCTTCTTTCTAGGAAGAAGATTCATTCTTGTTCTTATTTCTTTCTACTTTATTCTTCTTACTTAAAACATTGTAAAAGAGTTTTTAGAATCTCTCTTAAAAAATAATTCAGTGTACTGGTTCTAAAAGTCTCCTTGTCAAAAGACTCAGTTGGTTCTAAGAGTCTCCTTGTCAAAAGACTCAGGGTGGTTCTAAGAGTCTCCTTATCAAAAGACTCAGTACAAGATAGTGAATTCCTACCAAGGGGGTAGAAGAGTTGACTACCCAAAGTTTGGGGAACCACTATATTTTCTTGTGTTGTGCTGTGATTTCTTTTCTTGCATTTACTTTCTTTACTTGTTTAATTATTGTTGGTGTGTGGGAAGCTATAATCTGTGATCATACACATATATATATTAACTTTGCACAAAATAATTTTTAATCTCTATTCACCCCCCCTCTAGAGAATTCTAGTGAGGTAAACTGTGCACTTTTAATTGGTATCAGAGCTAGTATTATTCACTTTTGAGGTAAACTGTGCACTTTCTATTGCAGAACAAACTCCTCTTCTTGATATTGTTCCCTCTCCACCCAAAGAGAAAACTCACTCTCCTTCATCTCCACCTCTACCTCTACCTCCACTTCAACCTTCTTCTCTATCTCCTCTGCTACCTCTACCTCCACAAGTGGCAAGCTTCTCCAAACAAATCCTACCTAGGCAAAGTTCAGGAGGACAGATGAAAAGGAAAAGAGAAGCCATTCCCTACTGGCAAAACTTCTCCAAAGAAGAAAGGAGAGAGTATGCAAAAGAAAGAAAGTATAGAAAAGCATGTGAGCAAATAAAAAGATTTGAAAAGATGCCTATTATCACTCCTAACAGCCCTGTGAAGGAGTACCATGACCCTGACATGGAAAAGAGGCATGAAGAGATAAGAGAAAGAGAACTGTATGAATATGAAGCAGCTAGGAAAGAAGTGGAAGATAAAAGGATTGCCTGGATGGAAAAGATCAACAAGGGAATGACTAAAGAACAAATTCTTGCTGAATCTTCTATCAGAATTCCAAAGAAATTGTTTGATATTGAAGCTTATCAAAAGAAAAACCCTCAGGCAGGGATCATCCTAGATAAAGGTCAAAAAGATAAGAAGGGTGTAGGGTGTATAGAAGATACTTACATTCCCTACAAGAAGCCCAACAGACCTATAAAATTAGACAAGTGGCATGCCTCACCCTGGAAAGGGAAAGAAAAAATGGCTGACATTCCAGAGAAGCAGCAATCAGAAAAGAAAACAATATATAGGCCCAAGGTTGATAACAAGGGACCACCTGAGATCAAGCCTACTGAAAAGAAAGTTCAAAACATTACAATTGAGATGATTGATGAAAAAGCAGCAATCATCATCAGCAAAGGCTACTCCATAAATGACACAATCCCTGATGGTGATAAACTATTGGAAAAACTGCATACAATCATCAGGAATGTCCAGGAACGACCTGATAGAGTCAGGGGCTACATTCTTGATGCTATTGAAAACTTATCTAGGAAACTTTATTCTGCTTTTGTTAACTTCATGTACAAAAAGAAGTTTCTAGTTTAAATTTCTGTGAAAGACAAATACTTGTCATATGCTTTCTTATTCCACTTTCTCTTCTGATTATTTAATATATTTCTTATCCTTACAAATGCTGTGCTGGGTTAATTATATGCTAGTACAATTTCCCTCTAAATAGGGTTAAGACAAATAGGGGGAGATTGTTGGGAAAATGATTTCTCTTAACCCCTAGAAATGAGTTAAAGAAGAATTCTATGAATGAAAAATAAGGCTAAGTAAATATGCGTCGAATAGTATTCGACGCAACGTCGAAATGTAGTCGACGTTTCCTTCAGATTGAGTCGAAGTAACTCTAGGAAGATTTCGACGTATGTGTTGTCGACGTTACTCTGATTTCTAGTCGACGCATCTAATATAGTCGACGCACCGTTGTTGACGCACCTTCCTTATTCTCCTCTCGACGTCCAGCCAGGATGAATTCGACGCTTACGTCGAATGGTATTCGACGCACGTCGATTTATGTGACAGATTTAAATATGCGCCAGATCTCTTTCCTTCTTTCAGTAGATCTGATTTGTATGGAATAATGTTAATATTTTATAGCCGTTCTGAATCATTCTTTCCTTCTATTTGATTCTTGGCTAATCTGATTAACTCTACTTTGGATATTATTTGAAATCAGGACTCATTCTTTCCTTCTACAGAAAATGTCATTATGGAAATATTTCTTTCTTTCTATTTGTCTGATTGGAAATTGATTTTCCTCCTATAGTATTATTTGACTAAAACAGAGCTATAAAAAGAGGAGGTCGGCAGAAAAATGAATATGAGTGATCTACCGCATACATTTGAAATAAAGGAAAAGCTCCCAAAAGAATAGAGAGATAAGCTGAGAAAAGTGATAGTGTGTTGCAGAGACAAAGCCTTCATCTTCTCCTTCTTCTTCTGAAGCCACTCTGCTGCAAATTCTGATAGCTCTCACATAAGAGAGAAAAGCTACAAATCTTCTTCTCTCTATAGAAGAAAGATTTAATTCACTTCTTGTGCTTCCAATCTTCTTGCTAAGAAGAAGATTCATTCTTGTTCTTATTTCTTTCTACTTTATTCTTCTTACTTAAAACATTGTAAAAGAGTTTTTAGAATCTCTCTTAAAAAAAAATTCAGTGTACTGGTTCTAAGAGTCTCCTTGTCAAAAGACTCAGTTGGTTCTAAGAGTCTCCTTGTCAAAAGACTCAGGGTGGTTCTAAGAGTCTCCTTATCAAAAGACTCAGTACAAGATAGTGAATTCCTACCAAGGGGGTAGAAGAGTGGACTACCCAAAGTTTGGGGAACCACTATATTTTCTTGTGTTGTGCTGTGATTTCTTTTCTTGCATTTACTTTCTTTACTTGTTTAATTCTTGTTGGTGTGTGGGAAGCTATAATCTGTGATCATACACATATATATATTAACTTTGCACAAAATAATTTTTAATCTCTATTCACCCCCCCCCCCCCCCCCCCTCTAGAGAATTCTAGTGAGGTAAACTGTGCACTTTCACATAGCTTCTGCAAATCATCACCATCATAAGCAGAAGTTCATCAAGAGCAGATCCAGTGAAAAGATATAAGAAGTTGTTCTTCATACAGCCATCATAAGAATTCCGAAAATAGAATTCCTACAACCTTCCTCGTCTTCTTTCTCCTTCTTTTTCCCTTCTGTAAAAGAGTTTTGTTAATCCCTCTTCAAAGGATTCAGTGTGAAAGGAGGGTCTAGTTCTTATTTATCTTAAAAGATCTTGTTTAAGTTTTTCTTTAAAGTAATGTTATATAGATATGTATGCTGGGTGAGGAATAAAATCAAGCACTAACAGTGCATAAGGAAAATCATAGCACAGCAAACAAAAGTAAAGTAAAAACAAACAAAACCAGATGACACAAGATGTATAGTAGTTTCCCTCAACTGGGTACATCTACTCTTCTACCCACTGGTAGGAATCCACTATGAGGTTGTTGATAAGGTGCCCTCACACCAGGTGAGCTGTTGATAAGGTGCTCTAACCAAACTGTAGGTTTTTGCTAAGGTGCCCTGTCACCGAGAGTTAACTTTTGAAGGGAGTTATAACCCTGTACAGGATGGGGTAAAGGAAGTAAAAATAAAAGCAGAAATTATATTGTTCTTCTCTGTATAAGAAGACTCTTGAAGATCCTGGTTTGAAGTTGAATGGACCTGAATGTGATGTTGAAGAAGGCTCCCCCTGTCTAATTAGAGTTGATGACAGTTTTTGGATAGAGCTTCTCCTTTTAACTGCTTCTTCCTTCTTTTGCAGTGATGATCCTGAGCAAGTAATTGTGGTTTGTGTCTCGGGATGTTTTGAATCTGCAGGAAGATGTTAGTACTGAAGAACAAAAAATGAGTTTTCTCTTTTCTGTCGTGTGTTCTATATTGTGTGTACTACTCTGTTTCTTTTCTCTGTAACTATCCTTTTATAATCTGAGAACCTTTACTCTTAATTTGAATTCTTCTCTTGGGAAGAAGGAAAGAGTTGAGGTCTCCATCAATGCTTTGACTCTTCGAGAGGATAACCTGACATTTCTTTTCATTAAATCAATTGCAACGGCTAATGGTATTGATTGATCTGCAACGGCTAAGATGAATAGTTAAAGGACAGTGAAAAGAATATTAAAATAATTCAGAAAGAGATTTGTCGATCCCAGCTCGGCAGATGACTGTTTGAGCTCACCGTCTGATGTGCTGAGCGATTATTTCTATCTTTAGAATTTGTAGACCGCTGAGAAGGCTGGATTGGGTTTGTCGAGCACGGTTCAGAGAATGTCTGGCTGCTGACTGAATTCGTCGAGCATATTTCGCCATTTGTCGAACGCTGTTCTGATGAGGATTTGTCGATCGCTGGCTGTCTGGCTATTTGTCGAGCGTCGTTAGTCATTCGTCGAGCGCAGAGAACTTTTATTTTATATGCTTAAGTATATTCTCCGATTCGATCGCATCATATTTAATTTATGTTTACTTAGATTTCTTAATTGATCTAAATTATTAGATGACTTATTAACAAAAGGATGGATTCTAACTCAAATCATAAGCTAAGGTTCCAACACATTGGTTCAAGATCTCCTTATCAAAAGATCTGGTGGTTCAAGATCTCCTTATCAAAAGATCTGGTGGTTCATGATCTCCTTGTCAAAAGATCAGTGGTTCTAAAAGTCTCCTTACCAAAAGACTCGGGCACTGTAGTGCATCCCTACTAGGTGGTAGAAGAGGGGAGTACCCACATTTTGGGGAACCTCTATAAAAATTTGTGTGTCCTCTGGTTTGATATATTTCTGTGTTGTCCCTCATAGCTAGTTTACATTATTGTTTTCTGCTTTATATTCCAGCACTAATTTATTCTATTTGAGATCTTGGTTGAGCATAAATCCTTAGATTATTTTATTGTTTTCACAATTATAATAGGAATAATTTTTAAATCTCTATTCACCCCCCCCCCCCCCCCTCTAGAGGATTCTCAGAGGCACACTGTGCACTTTCAATTGGTATCAGAGGGAGGTTGATCAATAAAAGGTTAACACCTTGATCAAAAAGACCTCTTATTCTTATTTCTTTTTTATAAACATACTTTATAAAGAAAATGAGTACTAAGGATTATGCTTCCACAAGACCCCCAGTGTGTAACTTGAATAAGTTCACACTCTAGAAGGCCAGGATAAGGCTTTACATGAATTCAATTGATGAAGACA
Source organism: Dactylorhiza incarnata (assembly GCA_033032865.1). Taxonomy (NCBI): domain Eukaryota; kingdom Viridiplantae; phylum Streptophyta; class Magnoliopsida; order Asparagales; family Orchidaceae; genus Dactylorhiza; species Dactylorhiza incarnata. The sequence continues at coordinate 16,480,026 of JAWHQI010000004.1, read as the reverse complement.
TCTATAATGTTCTTCTCACAGGTCCTCCTGCTCCAGTCAGACAAAAGGAAGGAGAAACCTCAACAACTGAGGTTGTCCCAAGAAAGGATTGGGCAGAGGCTGAGAAGAAGGTCAAGGCATGTGATGTCAAGGCCATGAATATTCTGGTGTCAACAATGTCAGATGACATTTTCCAGAAAGTTGTTGAGTGCCAATCAGCAAAGGAAATCTGGGACTCACTCACCACCATGGTGGAAGGAAGTGATGATGAAAGAAAGGAGAAAACGGCCCTTCTCATATCCCAGTATGAGAACTTTCAAAAGAAAGCTGAAGAATCTGTTGCCAATATGTATGACAGATTCAGTCTTATCATTAATGAGCTCAGAGGCTTAGACAAGGAAATATCCTTGACTGAAATTAATGATAAGATTCTCATGTGCTTCCCTAGCTCGTGGGATTCAAGGATCTCGGCAATCAGAGAATTTAGATGCCATAGAGAGATCTCAATTGAAGCTTTGCTAGGAAAGTTTAAGTCATATGAGATGCTTCTGAAGAACAGGGTTGAGGCTGAAGAAAGGGAGACCTCTCCAGCTCCTGTCCAAAGGTCCCTTGTCCTGAAGGCTACTGAAGGAGAGCCCTCTACTCCAGAAGATGAGATGTTTAGTCTGCTAGCAAGAAGATTCAAGAAGTGGGCCGAGATTGAGGACTCAAGGAGAAAAGAAAGGGACTCAAGGCCTAGGTATCATAAAACTCAAAATAAGGAGATTATTTACTATACCTGCAGCAAACCGGGCACATTGCCCCTGAATGCCCACAAGAGTAGAGGGAAAGAAGCAACTGCAAAGAGGAGAAGAAGAAGTCCTTCAGAGGAAAAAAGAAGAAAGCCAAGGGCTTCATTGCTGAAATATGGAGTGATTCTGAAGCAGAATTAGACTCCTCATCATCTGAAAGTGGTGATGAAGAAGAGGCAGTGGCAGCCTGCATGATGTCCCTTGGGATGGCATCAGATGATGAAGATGATCTGGTATCATCTGTCATTGATGAATTTGATTTTAATTCAGAAGATTTTAAATCATGCTTCAAAGATTTCTGCATTGAACATCTTAGGGTAGAAAAAGAACTAGGCATAGCTAGAACTGAACTAGAGAACCTTAAGAAAAATGAAATACATCTAACTAATCAAAACCTAACAAGTGAAATTAATGATAAAGAGTTAGAATTGATTAAGCTTAGAGAGGAAAACACAAAACTAAAAGAAGATCTAGCAAAGGCAAAGGCCTTTGAGGACTCACTCAATGGGAGGAGTCAGAAGCTCAAGGATATCACGGAAAATCTCTCTATGAGATTTAATCACCTGGGATTAGGAGCAGAGCCCTCCACTAACACAGAAACATCTAGGAAACCAGCCTGGAAAAATCCAGTGTCATTTGTTGGATCTTGTAACACCCCAAAGATCGTGGTTCAGCGAGGTAGGCGGAATGGTAGTGTTGCGCTCGGGATAGGCTCAAGATTCCAGATCAGGTCAATGCGCACGACCATTATCCTCTTCGCGCACGACCAGTGATCGTGCGCCAGCGATCATGCGTTAATTCAGAAGAGAATCGAGTTCTGTCTCGGACAGTGCGCACGACCATTTCCCTCTTCGCGCACGACCAGTGATCGTGCGCCAGCGATCGTGCGTTAATTCAGAAGAGAATCGAGTTCTGTCTCGGACAGTGCGCACGACCATTTCCCTCTTCGCGCACGACCAGTGATCGTGCGCCAGCGATCGTGCGCCCTGTTTATTCTGTTCCGCGATTTTGAGCGGAGAAGAAGATCGGACCGTCCAAATCTTTTGGAAATTGATCCAACGGCTAGATTTAGTTGCGGGAGACCTTTAGGGCTGATGAGAGGGGGTTAAACCTCATATTCTCTAAGCCATTCTCTCTCCAAACCCTAGAGAAAGAAGGAGGAGCCAAGGAAGAAGAAGGGAGATTCTGCCATTGACGGAGCTCCGGAGCTCCGTTTCGCGAACCGTTTCCAGATCTGGAGAGTGCAGCCCGGTGCGGTCTTTTCCCTCCGTCTAGAATCTCGGATCCATGGCGAAAAAGAACGCTCCTAGGGTAACGATTTCTTCTCCCGTTGTTTGGACTTGTCTTTTGTCCTCTCCTTCGTTTCTCTATGCTTGCATGAGGGATCCCTTTCACCAAATGGGTGAAGTGTAGGATTCCCTCAAGTTCTTCGGAACTCCGGGTCGATTGTGTCCGTCCCCGGCATATTACATGTAGAAAATCCGGTAGTCGTGCGGATTTAGGCATTTTGTGTGAAGCCTATTCGTGGTCGTGAGCCCGAATCGGTGATGCTTGGATTGCGACGTTGCATTTAGGTTAAGCCTAGAATGCGTGCCGGAGAATGACTCCGTGAAATCATCTATAGTATTGCGGGATTTAAGTGTAGGCGTCTTGTGAAGATCCTAACGAAAGCCCCATGCTTTGAGATTGGATGAAGGCAAACCTTCACCGCGAAATTAGTGCGGAGCGTATTATACCTCCCCTTTTTGAGTATTTGTGAAGCCTAGATCCTTGTGAAGGGATTAGGTGCGTAGCTTATATTTGTGTAGCACTTGAAGGTGCTAAACCCTTACGGGCTGAGGCGAAGCCGTACCCGCGTCGTGCGACAGATCGCGACGATTACAGCACGGGCAAAGCTAAACCGAACCCGTTTCCATGCAGATCGGTAAGAGGTCCCTACCTCATGTAGCCGTGTGATCATGGGAGAGGTCGTGGAAGGTGGTTTACCTAGACCGACCAAAAGCTCTTTTTCCCACATAAGGCGATGGCCCTTACGGTGGAGTGTTTGTGGAATTGATGTTGTTAGCCTCATGCGGTTATTTAGGCGGTTGCGGGGAACCTTCGGGTGAACCCAACCAACATCATGTGCATACCTAGGTTCCCTCCTTTTTGATGCTCAACCTAGAAGATTGAATGTGCTTGAAACCTCACCTTGTGTAGTTGCACTTTCTTTATTTTAGTACTTGTTCTAGTATGGCTTGCTTGCAGGGTAGAATCTCCGCCACCCCGGGAAAGGGGTGGGGTCGTTATAATTTGGTCAGCTGTGCTGACCGTTACCTTGTTTGCCACCGCTTGGTGGAATGTTCTTATGCAGGTGCAGGTGAGCCTAGCGGGAAATAGCGGGCGGTGGCCCCTTTTGCTGAGTTGGCCCTTGAAGGCCAGCCCCCTTTTTAGCTTTCTCATGTATTGCCGGCCTGCGTGCCGATGTATGTTTTGGAGTTTTTAGTACATTTGCTAAATGTAAGGCCTTAAGGCCATAACTCTCTTTCTTGGTTTCATTCCTATGATAGTGGACAATTCTAATGGAAATGTTAAATCTTTATGCTTCCGCTAGTGTTTAGTATACTCTGTTGTAGTTTCTTTCTGTTTATCACCTTTTAACTCCTAGCTAGTGTGGTTAGTATGGCGTGGGGTCCCGGCCGGACCTACTGTTATATTATTCGCACTACAGATCTAGTGAATATCAACCAAGTGAGAAGAGTGTATCATCCAAGGGTAGAAACAACAATCATCCAGATAGGATAGACAAACCTAAAAATTCTGTTGATTATTCTATCCAATCTAGATTCAAGAATAACAATAACTAACAGACAAAAACAAAACCTAGGATAATCAAACATTCTGTTGATTTGTTATATTTTGATACATTTTATATTCACTTCAAGTATCAAGATAAGAGGTTTGGGAAATCCATTCTTCATCATCCCAAAGGGTATCATGAAAGACCCTCATATTCTTTCATTGAACCCTACAATGGTAAAAGCAAAGGGCCCAAGATAACCTGGGTCCCTTCTAATGTTTGAATTACTTGTGCAGGGTTAGGTAGGGTCCCACTCAGGAGAAAATTGAGTGGGAAGAAAGATGTAGGTCATAAATAAGGAACAAAAGTCATTCAAGGGAGCAATTTCTACCTTGAATCCTCCTTAATATTTATTACATCATATTATGATCTATTTTCAATAAAGAAAATTGCTGGGGAAAATTGCAAGAATTTTCTAAAGAAATAGATCTGTTTATTAAGAGGTGCATCGAATAGAAGTCGACGTACCATCGACTTCTACTCGACGCCAGCGTTAAGAAGTACTCAGTGTAGACAATTCGAATAGAATTCGACGCAGCATCATTCATATCGACGCATACGTTGGCTTATTAATTGCTGATTAAATTTAAAGTTACGTCGATTGGAAATCGACGTAACGTCGACAGGACTACGTCGTCTGAGGGTCTCTGAATAGTCTTGAAGCTATGTCGAGTACTATTAGACGCAACGTCGATATATCAGCGCGCGCAGAATTGCTTCTAGAAGCAATCTCGAGACAGCTTTGCATGCCAAATAATAAGTGTTTTCGATGATGCGTCGACCTAAACCCTAAGTAGCGGCGATTCATCTGCTTTTAAGCAATTACTGCGTCGAAACATTTACGCTTTCAAATTCTCTTTCTCTTTCTCTCTTGCTCTCTTATTCTCCAGCTCTCATGTGTCCCTCTCTCTCTCATTTTCTTGTGTTTGCAGGTACATCTAAATTCAAATGGCTCCACCCAAGATCAACTCAGGATTTGACGTGGATGTTGATTCCTTTAGCGCAGCTACTTTGAGCTTCAAGGCCATTCTTAGCCTATTCCAAGATGCAGGTTTAACCAAGCTGATATCCAAAAGATGTAAGATCCTGGATATCGAGCTAACTGAATTCAAAGATAATGTTCAGATAGGAGAGGATGGTTCTCTTATGGGAAAAATATCTAACACAGATATTCTGATAACAGAGGAACTACTAAATCAAACATATGATCTTCAAACTGGAAGTGAGTCAGATGAACTAACAGGGGATGAGATTAAGAGGGCCCTGGAACTGATGAAGTTCAAGAAGGACAAGCCCATCAATCTAAAGAATATTGACCTTGGAGAAGAACACAGGTTTCTGGCAGATATAGTAGGAAAGGTACTGTTATGTAAGATTTCTGCACATGATGCTATTCCTAAGCAACAACTTCAGATAATGTGAGCACTTGTTCTGAAGAAGAAGATAAATTGGAGGAGATGTCTTCTGAAGATGATAGGGAACAAATATGCCCACAAGGAAAATGCTTACATGAGAATGATGAGCCAAGTGCTCTTTCAACATTATCCAAGCATCTGCAAATCCAAAGGAGTTCTCATACCTCCTGGTAAAAGGATAAATATTGGGATCTTCTCCAAGTGGACCAGGCAGATTCTAAAGCCTGGTCAGTCTCCTCCATCTCCTCCTCCTCAAGAGCCTGAAAGGCACATTCCAGACCCTCCAAGGGATGCTATCCCTCCTCCTCTCTCTCCACCTCCACTGGACACTATTCCTGATATCCATCAGGAAGACACTCCAGCACAACAACAACAGCAACAACAATAACAGTTCCCATCCACTTCAACACCTGAGCCATCTCCTCAGCTAACCTATCAACTACCATCCACCCTCATTCCAGATCATCAGCCTGCTCCCCCTCAACCTCCACCTCCACCTCCATCAATTCACTTCTCCCCTGATGATCATCATCCTCTCTCCCCTATCCAAGAAGAGCTCCCTCCATCCCCTTCTCCATCTACATCTCATCCACCCACAATTGATCTTGAGCAAATCATTTCCAAAGTTGTGGTCATTGCCTCCTCCACATTTGCAGACTAAGTGGCCTCTTAGACTAGAAGGTTTGACAGAAAATACTCACAAATGGAGGGTGAGCTATTAAGTTTCCAAAAATCATTTCAGAGTCTCAAAGATTTTATATCTTCCTCTATGGTTTCAAGGGAGTTCTTAACCTCACTGGCCATCAAGGTCAAGAAGGGGGAGAACATATTAGAGGAAGAAAGACCTCCTCTTGATATGAGTGGACAAGATCAGGGTAATGCTAATAATGAGCCTGCTTTTGACAAAGTGACTACCTTTCAGGGCGCACAGTCTCAGGGGGCTCACGGGGATCATCCAGAAAGGCTGGATGATGATGCCTAGGGAAAGCTTGCAACAGTTCACTGGGATCTTGCTCCAGAAATATTGGATGATAAAGGAATAGATGCAACAGTTGAGGGGGAGATAATTGACAAAGATATGGCAGATGTCATGCAGTTTCTAACAGAAAAGGGGGAGCCCCAAGAAAGGATAAATATTGAGCAAACTGATGCAACAAAATAGGGGGAGCTTGCCCCAGATGTTCAAAGGGACCTAGATGCAGAAATGGCAGCTGTAAGCATAACTGTAGCTCAGGATGAGATTCAGGATAAAGATCCATTGGATGAAGTAGCACAGATAGCTGAGGAAGCTACCCAGGAAGTTGAAATAAATGCACAAAGTCAGGGGGGAGCTTCCCAAAGACACTACTGAAGAAAATGATGAGCCCTTGCAGATTGCCTCAAGGAAAGTCTCCTCAAATGTATTTTCAAGAAAAAGAAAAACTCTTGAGAAGGAGCAATGAGGCTCGGGTACACTGTAAGAAAATATTTCTCCTGAAAAACAGCTATGGATATCTACATATTGCTTGACATTAGAATGGTCTGTGAAAAACAATATGTTATTTTCTATATTCACCAATGTTGTCTTGTATGTGCTTCGTTTTCATGTCCAAGATGTTTTGTATACATCTTTGTTTATTTATACAAAGAAATAAGTAAAATCACTTTATTCAATTTGTAAAATTAATTTGTTAAGGTAAATAGGGGGAGATTGTTGGGAAAAACTCATTTGATTTAACTTAACAAATTACCTAAAAGTGATTTTACTTCTTAGGATTGAATTACCCATTGTATAGTGAGGGTAATCTGGTCATTAGATGTCTTAGGATATCACACTCAAACTAGGGTATCAAGACCAAGTCAAGAGAAGCAAAATTTGGGCAAAGTTTGTACAACCCCGATGTTCGCCAGGGAGGGTCCCTGGTTCGCACAACCTAGGGAGCGAGCTAAGGAGCGGTTCGACAGGTGAGCCCTAGAGGCAGGCGAGCCAGCCGGTCGGGGGAGTTCGCTAGGTGGCTTTGGCGAGCCTGCCGGTCGGAGGAGCTCGCTAGGCAGGTCCGGGACCTTGGGGTACAAATAGCCATTTCTGGGGTACAGTTAGCCATTTTGGCGAGCTCGGCCCGCTAAGGAGCGGTTCGGCAGGCGAGCCATAGAGGCAGGCGAGCCAGCCGGTCAGAGGAGTTCGCTAGGTGGCTTTAGCGAGCCTGCCGGTCGGAGGAGCTCGCTAGGCAGGTCCGGGGCCTTGGGGTACAAATAGCCATTTCTGGGGTACAGTTAGCCATTTTGGCGAGCTCGGTCCGCTAAGGAGCGGTTCGGCAGGCGAGCCGTAGAGGCAGGCGAGCCAGCCGGTCGGAGGAGTTCGCTAGGCGGCTTTAGCGAGCCAGCCAGATCTTTCGGCGAGCCCCGTGTTCGCTGAACAGGTCAGGGGTCTCTGGTTCGCCGGCGCCTGGGGGGGTCCTTTACCAAAAAACTCCTGGTGGTCTGCGGGTAGCCCCTCCGAACAGCGGAGTTTGGCTGTTAGCAGACCAATTTGGGGTGCGGATAGTAAGAAGGGACAGCGGAAGTTGGCTATTAATAGACCACAAAACCAAAATCTATAAATAGACCTTAAGGGGCACCTTGGAAGAGGACCGGTTTCAGAATCTTTGAGCCTTCTTCTCTCCATAGGTCGCTTTGGTTTGGGTTCTCTAGCTCTCCAAGGTGCCCGAGTCTTAGCTTTGTCTTGGGAGGGGAAGCGCTCAACGATCTTTCGGGTTAGTGGAGGGACCTCCTTGCTGAGACCAGGGTCTTTGTTCTTTGTCCGGGTTATCTGCCTATCTCTTCCGAGGGACCGGTAAGGGCTAGTCGCCCCTCAATTCGTTGAGGGTCCCGAGCTCCACTAGAGACCGAGAAATCGGTTTCAACATTTTGGTGCGGTGTGCGTGGAGCGTGGCTGGTTCAAGAAAGTTCTAGAGAAGGGCTATGGCAGGAGATGAGGAGCAGGGCGGGGAGTTCGGCGAGACTCCTCAGGAGGCGATGGCTAGGATGCTCGCGGATTTCAGAAAGGAGGTGCTCGACACCTTGGGGTTCACGGTCACAGCTCTGCGAAGTGAGTTTGCGACCCCAGCACCTCAGGCGACCCCTCCCCCAACAGCAGTCGGCGAGAAGGCACCAGGAGGAAGGGCTGGAAAGGAAGTTGTCGTTGGCTTAGGTCAGAGCCAGGAAGGGCGAGTGCTGTTCGCCAGTCCGGCGAGCTCCGTGCCGGCGAGCTTAGTGCTGGCGAGCTCCGTCCCAGCGAGTGCACGCCAAGAGGAAGCGGCGACTGTCGGGGTGGTTCAGGCGAGCACCGCCCTCGCGAGCACAGTACCGGCGAGCTCAAGTTTGGCGAGCGAGCTTGGGGGACGAGTGGAGCCAGGAAGAGTGACAGGAGGGGGAAGCCCCTTTTGCGAGTTGGTGCTTTCCGCACCCGTCCCGAGGGGATTTGGAGAATGGGACCGGGTGTACTACAACGGTAGAGATGACCCTGTCCAGCATCTGCAGAGTTTCGAAGACTCGGTCTCCATCAGGCCGATGTCAGATGCCTTCAAGTGTCGGCTCTTTGCTGTTACCCTCAAGGAGAAGGCCAGGGACTGGTTCCATCATCTCCCTGTAGGGTCAATCTACTCGTTCGAGGATTTGCGCCGAAGTTTTTTGCTGAGGTTCTCGACCTCAAAAAAGAGGAAGAAGGACGCTGATTCCCTCTTCGCAGTGAAGCAGGGACCCAGGGAATCGCTGGCTCGGTATGCCGATCGATTCCAGGAGGAAGTGCAACTCACTCAGGAGATGCCTGGGTTTGCACTCCAACTCGCCTTCACGGTCGGGTTGAAAGAGAGTTTCTTCAAGATGGCGTTGAAGAGAAAAGCCCCTGTCTCCTTTGAAGAGTTAATGGAGAGGGTGTCGGAGGAAGTCGCGAGTGAGGAAGCCAATTCGGAGCTCACCAAGAGGCTAGCAAAGCTCAGTGAGCCGGAGGTGAGGCAGCAGGAGGTCAGGAGAAGGGAAGAGCCCCGGGCCTCGGAGGGGGAATGGAGGCCGCAAGGTGGAGGAATGCATGGGCAGGGAAGAGGTTACGGCCCAGGAAGGGGTAACCATGTCGAAGGACAATGGAGGCCCCCCCAGTTAGGGTGGAGGCAAGGTCTGATGCAAATGCCTCCCCCTCCCCAACAGGCCATGGCGATTGGACGAGGAAGAGGAAGAGGAAGAGGAAGAGGAGGAGAGGCGGAAACGGCAGCCGCTAGGAGAAGAAGGAATAGGGTGGCAGAGGCCGAGGCAAGGGAAGTGGCATTGCCATATTGTATCTTCCATGATGTGGAAGGTCACTCGACGGACACCTGTAGGGAGTTCCTAGAAGTGAAGAGGGCCAGAGCGCCTGCGCCACCACAGCAGCAGCCAGTAAGGATCGTGGAGGTTGAACCTCGAGAGGAGGATGAGGAAAGGTGTGAGGATAGAACCGATATGGGAAGTAGAGGAGGGATCGGGGTGATCCATGGGGGGGTAGGGGTGGAGGCGACCCGCAAGGCTATCCTCCATACCATCTACCGCTGAAGCGTGGCTTCGACATCCACCGCTCCGCCCCCGGCCGAAAAAATCGTTTTCACCCAAAAAGACATGTCGGGCTATGAGGACCCATTCTGCGATGCGCTGGTTATTCAGACGGCGATCGAGAACTTCACCGTCTCCCGGATCCTAGTAGACAACGGAAGTTCAGTCAACGTCATCTTCAAGAAGGCGTTCGACAAGATGGAGGTGGGGCCCAGGAGGGTGTTGGCCTCAAATGGCCCTCTGTTCGGATTCTCGGGGGAGAGGAAAGAAGTAGAAGGGGGAGTAGGGCTTCATGTGACCCTGGGTGGGCAGTCCCGGAACTGTCGTTTTGTCATAGTAGACGCCCCAAGCAGTTACAGCGCTATCTTCGGACGGCCACTCATCAGCGCGTTTCGCTGTGTCCCTTCCACCTTTCATCAATGCCTTAAATTCAGCGACGGAGGGGTTCAGGTGCGGATCAGGGGGGATCCCAAGGTGGCGAGACAGTGCTACGTAACGGCTGTCAACACCATTTCCTGGATGGGAGAAGCTAAGGAGTGGGATAGGATGATGGAGGAGGCGGCCGAAGCCGGAAGTATGGAGGTAGCCGAGGAGAAGATGGAGGGAGATGAAGTCCATGCCCAGGAAGGGGTAGCTGAGGTACCCCGGGCGGAAGGAAAGGAAGAAGAAGAGAAGGCCCGGGAGGGAAGGTCGGAAGAGCTGATGGTGGTAGAGAAGGAAGTCGAGGAGGAAACCCAGGCTCCCACTTGTGCCGAAGAGGAGAGGGCTTGGGGAGAGCAGTCCCGGTTGGAGGCTGTGGATGAGGTCGTAGAGCTCGAGGTCACCACCCGGCTGGGGGTGGTGGAAAAAGTCCGGGTCAGCGGAGAACTCAGCCCGGAAGATCAAGCGGAGATTCTGGCTTGCGTACAGAAGAACGTGGACGTCTTCGCTTGGAGCGTCGCGGAAATGCCCGGGATCGACGCGGATGTGGCTTGCCATTGCCTCAACCTCGACCCCGGCGCCCGCCCCATCCGCCAGAAGAGGAGGGCCGTCGCAGACAAGCTGGAAGGGCCCATCCGCGAGGAGGTGGGCAAACTCCTGCAGGCAGGCTTTGTATCGGAGATCCAGTATCCAGGCTGGGTCTCCAACGTCGTTATGGTGAAAAAAGGGGGAGGTAAGTGGAGGATGTGTATCGACTTTTCCTTGCTTAATAAATCATGACCTAAGGATTGTTACCCCCTGCCTAGAATCGACGCGCTGGTTGACTCAGCCGTCGGTTTTCCTGTGATGTATTTCTTAGATGCTTTTTCAGGTTACCATCAAATCAGCATGCATCCCCCAGACATCAAAGATGTCTCCTTCATCACGGGGGATGGATGCTACTGTTACAAAATGATGCCGTTCGGGCTCAAGAATGCAGGTGCCACATACCAAAGGATGATGGACAGAGTCTTCCGCGAGCAGAAGGGAAGAAACTTAGAGGTTTATGTAGATGACCTCATGGTGAAGAGTCGGGACCTCGGGTCTCACCTCTGAGACCTCGAAGAGACATTCGGGACCCTGCGGCGGTACAAGATGAAACTCAATCCCTTGAAGTGTGTCTTCGGGGCGAGCCGAGGGAAGTTCCTGGGCCACTTGCTCACCCCCGCGGGAGTGGAACCTAACCCAGACAAAGTTAAAGCGGTGATGGAGTTGGGGTCACCGAGAAATTCGAAGGAGGTTCAGAGCCTTACAGGGAAGTTGGCTGGGCTCAGCAGGTTCCTCTCCAAAGCGGGAGAAAAGTGTGCGTCTTTCTTCAAGGTGCTGCGGGGCAACAAGAAGTTTGAATGGACCCCGGAGTGCGAGAAGGCCTTCCAGGCTCTGAAAGAACAGCTCACCCAAACCCCTCTGCTCCAGGGACCGAGCCAGGAGAAGACCTATCCCTGTACCTGGGGGTAGGGTCCGAAGCAGTAAGTTCCGTGTTGATCCGGGAGGAGGTGAAGAAACAGTTCCCTATCTACTACGTCAGCCGAGTGCTGAAGAAGGCAGAGCTCCGGTACCCGATCTTGGAAAAGTTGGCATTCGCATTGGTGGTGTCAGCCCGGAGGCTCCGGCCTTACTTTCAAGCCCATTCAATCAGGGTAGTGACGGACCACCCGCTCCGTAAAATCTGGAAGGGGTGGAGCACTCAGGAAGGTTGGCAAAGTGGTCTGTGGAGTTAAGTGAATTCAATATCACGTTCGTGCCCAGGACGTCTATCAGGGCTCAGGCGGTGGCAGACTTCATGGCCGACTATGCGGCCGAAGTGGGGGAGCACGAGCCACCTCCCCCAGAGGCATGGAAGATGTTGGTGGACGGAGCGTCGGGAAAATACTCCTATGGAGGGGGAATAGTCCTGGTAAGTCCTCAGGGGACTCGGATTGAGCAAGCCTTAAACATCCATTTCCCAATTACCAACAACCAGGCTGAGTACGAAGCAGTGATAGCGGGCCTTCGGCTGGCCTGAGAACTGGGAGTGCAGGACGTGGAGGTCTCCACGGACTCCATGGTGGTAGTATGCCAGATCAAGGGAGAGTTTGAAGCAAAGGACCCGACCCTCCTGCTATACCTGGAGAAGGTTAAGGGGGTCATCGGGCAATTTCGCACCTTCTCCATCAAGCACGTGCCGAGGGAGGAGAACGCCCAGGCGGACCTCTTAGCCGAGTTCGGTCCCCGAGCGGGAGGGACGACTTCAGAACTCTTCCGACCCTCCATCGAGGAAGGAGAATTGATGGAGGTGGATCAACAAGCCTCATGGATGGATCCGTTCATCACCTTCCTATCCTCCGGGCAGTTCCCTGGAGAGGACGTGGACAAGAGACGCTTCAGGTATAAGTCCGCCTATTACTCCTTGCATGCAGGGGGGCTATATAGAAAGACCCTCTCGGGACTCCTGGCCCGTTGTGTCTCCGAGGAGGAGGTCCCGAGAGTGCTGGAAGAAATCCACTCCGGGGAGTGCGGCAGTCACTCCGGGAGTCGGGCCCTGGAAGGGAGGGTGTTGAGGCAAGGCTACTTCTGGCCCACTCTCAGCAAGGATGCAGCAGAGTTCGCAAGAAAGTGTCCGAAATGCCAGCTCTATGCTCCGCTCCAGCTCCTCCCAGCTCAAAGACTCCGGACCATCACGGCTCCCTGGCCCTTCGCCATATGGGGGCTGGGCCTGGTCGGTCCCTTTCCCCAAGCCAGCGGCCAGAGGAAGTTCCTGCTGGTCATGATCGACTACTTCTCCAAGTGGGTAGAGGTGAAAGCACTTGCTAAGGTAACCTCTCAGGTTGTAAGGAATTTTGTGTGGGGAGAAATAATTTGCAGGCATGGACTCCCTCTAGCTATAGTGACGGACAATGGGCCGTAGTTTGCGAGTGAAGAGTTTGTTGGCTTCTGCACTCAGCTCGGCATTGACCTCAGGTTCACTTCGGTCCACCACCCTAGAAGCAATGGGCAGGTGGAGGCGGCGAACAAGATAATCGTTAACCTACTAAAAAAGAAAGTGGAGAACCTTCGAGGAAATTGGGTGGAACAGCTACCCTCCGTCCTCTGGGCCATGAGGACTACTCCGAATACTGCCACCGGGGAGACCCCATTCAAGCTCTCTCACGGGTTCGAGGCCGTTCTCCCCATAGAGTTTGAGGTAAAGACCCCCCGGGTGATCGCTGCAAGTGAGGGGGATGAAGAGTGGCTAGAAGATAACAATGCCGAGCAAAGGCTATCTTTGGACCTGGTGGAAGAACTCCGGGACTTGGCCACCATTAGACAGGAAGAGGTCAAACGACGGATGGCTCGATATTTTGACAAACATATCCGGATCAGGCACTTTCAGAAAGGGGATCTGGTCTTGAAGAAGGTCGATGCGGCCGGCAGAGGGGCCGCGGTGGGTAAACTTAACCCCAACTGGGAGGGTACATATATTGTACGCGGGGTGCTCAAGTCGGGGGGATATCACCTCCAGGATGTGGAGGGGGTGCTCCTCGACCGAGCCAGGAGTGGGGATGATTTGAAATGATTTTACCCTTAAAAGCTTTGCCATATTGTTTACTGAATGTCTTACTCCTTTTTTATAATGCTTATAACTACTGTCGTGCCGACATGACAAAGGTTGGATATGATGGTGCTGGAATGCCCCAGATCGATTCCGCTCCCGGGCTCTCACCTAGACGGGGGGTTCAGGTTGATCTCTGGAGAGGCTGGCAAGGTTGGATATGATGGTGCTGGAATGCCCCAGATCGATTCCGCTCCCGGGCTCTCACCTAGACGGGGGGTTCAGGTTGATCTCTGGAGAGGCTGGCAAGGTTGGATATGATGGTGCTGGAGTGCCCCAGATCGATTCCGCTCCCGGGCTCTCACTTAGACGGGGGGTTCAGGTTGATCTCTGGAGAGGCTGGCAAGGTTGGATATGATGGTGCTGGAATGCCCCAGATCGATTCCTCTCCCGGGCTCTCACCTAGACGGGGGGTTCAGGTTGATCTCTGGAGAGGCTGGCAAGGTTGGATATGATGGTGCTGGAATGCCCCAGATCGATTCCGCTCTCAGGCTCTCACCTAGACGGGGGGTTCAGGTTGATCTCTGGAGAGGCTGGCAAGGTTGGATATGATGGTGCTGGAATGCCCCAGATCGATTCCGCTCCCGGGCTCTCACCTAGACGGGGGGTTCAGGTTGATCTCTGGAGAGGCTGGCAAGGTTGGATATGATGGTGCTGGAATGCCCCAGATCGATTCCGCTCCCGGGCTCTCACCTAGACGGGGGGTTCAGGTTGATCTCTGGAGAGGCTGGCAAGGTTGGATATGTTGGTGCTGGAATGCCCCAGATCGATTCCGCTCCCGGGCTCTCACCTAGACGGGGGGTTCAGGTTGATCTCTGGAGAGGCTGGCAAGGTTGGATATGTTGGTGCTGGAATGCCCCAAATCGATTCCGCTCCCAGGCTCTCACCTAGACGGGGGGTTCAGGTGGATCTCTGGAGAGGCTGGCAATAGGGGTCAAGGTCCTAAGGTAACAGGTTGAGGTGTTAGAGCCAGAAGGGCTTGGTTCGCAAAATTGGAAAGGTTGAGGCTGATGAGGCATAAGGTAACAGGTTGAAGTGTTATAGCCAGAAGGGCTTGGTTCGCAAAATTGGAAAGGTTGAGGCTGATGAGGCCTAAGGTAACAGGTTGAGGTGTTAGAGCCAGAAGGGCTTGGTTCGCAAAATCGGAAAGGTTGAGGCTGATAAGGCCTAAGGTAACAGGTTGAGGTGTTAGAGCCAGAAGGGCTTGGTTCGCAAAATTGGAAAGGTTGATGCTGATGAGGCATAAGGTAACATGTTGAAGTGTTAGAGCCAGAAGGGCTTGGTTCGCAAAATTGGAAAGGTTGAGGTTGATGAGGCCTAAGGTAACAGGTTGAGGTGTTAGAGCCAGAAGGGCTTGGTTCGCAAAATCGGAAAGGTTGAGGCTGATAAGGCCTAAGGTAACAGGTTGAGGTGTTAGAGCCAGAAGGGCTCGGTTCGCAAAATCGGATAGGTTGAGGCGGATAAGGCCTAAGGTAACAGGTTGAGGTGTTAGAGCCAGAAGGGCTCGGTTCGCAAAATAGAAAGGGTCGAGGCTGATAAGGCCTAAGGTAGCGGGTTGAGATACTAAAGTCAGGGAGGTTTAGTTCGCGGGATGCCTATGTCTGAGTTCGCCAAGGTTGGGTTCGCCGGGCAGTATCCGCGGGCGGCGACGGCCCGGGTTAGCGAAATCCATAAGAGGGGAACCTTGGCGAGGCGAGCCCAGACACACGCATTCGCGAGCCCCTCGGAAGCACTACCGCATAACAACTGGTCATGAGAATTCAAAAGAAAGGGCAAGTGCGAGAGAAAAAAGAAACGCGAGCATGCACATAAATACTAACGAAAAAATTATAACTATCATTCCCCAAGATTTTTCTATGTTCGGCGGCGATCTCGCCAGCCCAAAAAGAATAATATACATTCAAAATAATGAGAAGAGAGACTAAGGGGGTTCATTCTGGGGGGCCCTCGCCATTCTTGCGAGCCCCCAACCATGGCGCCAAGTCGAAGAGGTCCGGGCAGACGTCTTCGGCTGTAAACTCCATCGCGTCTTCCGCAAGCAGACTCGCACCCTTAAGTGTCGTGAAGACGAGGTTAGCGACCTCCTGTGCATCTCGCCGCCTCTGTTCCTCGCTTTCGGCAGCCCTTTGTTGAGAACCGGCTCGCCCAGGAGAAGGAGGTAGCACGCTGCGAACCAGCTCGTCCACCCGAGCCTTCAGTATGGTATTCTCCAACTCCAGCTCGTCGTTGCGAGCGAGGAGCTTGGTTGCTACGTCGGCATCCTGAGTTAGCATCAAATGAGTTAGGCAAAGGTCAGAGGTCGCAAACAACAAAGAAAAGAGGTCCAAGGGCCACTTACCATCTTGCCCTGCATCCCGGCGAGAAGTCTTTCCGACACCTCCTCTCTCTCCTTAAGACCTTTGATCTCCTCGCGAGCTCTCTTAAGCTCCTCCCTGTACGCGCGGATATCCCTATCCGCCTGCAGATAGCGGCGCCCCGTCATATGTGCGAGCTCCGTCGAGCGGAACTGGGCTCGCATTTCTTCATAGACCAGTTGCCTTGGCCCCATCTCTTTATAGGCGGCGGCGTCCTCGCGGCCATATAAGCCGAAGGAGAGAGAGAACGCCTCCTCCCCGGCCTTACCAAGCTCCACCCAGGAGGGGTGAAGGGTGGAGCAAGAAATCCGGTTGGCGTCGGGATCCCAAGCGAGCAGGGGCTCGCCAAGGATATCAGAAACCTTCTCACCCAGACCAAACTTCTTGTGGCTCTTGGGTTGGGGGGTTGTGGAAGAGCTCCCAGCGCCCTGGCTCGCCAACGGGTCCGGCTGTTTCGCAGGAGAAGGGGGCGAGCCGTCGGTCTCGCTCAAATCGACGACCGCTCTCTTGTCTTTGACGGTGAGGGTTTTCCCTTTCGGCTTCTTAGAGGAGGGTTGCGAACCAGGCTGGCTCGCAGACGGAGGCCGCTTCTTGCCGGACCCGGTGATAGGAAGATCGCGGCAAGCCTCTGCCGCCGCGGTCGCGAGAGTGTCCGCCGTAAGAGTGATGCCTTGTGTGTGCGGAGGATTAACAGGGATCTCGCGCTCGCCTGTAAGAGTAAGAGCGTTACACAGCGAAGAGAGAGGAAAGGAGAGTGGGGCGAGAGCGAGCCCTACCTTCCCCTTGAGGAACGGCGAGTAACGAGTCAACGTTGCGCCGCAGATAGGCGACTTCGAAGTTCTTCCCGGAGAGGTATTGGAGAAGTTTGGCGTCGGCGCCGCTCAGCGAGCTCGGAGGGCGGTAAGTGGCGTCATCCCGCTGGAGGGGGGTGAAGTGGAGATTGCCGAAGGGCCCCTTCACCAGGAGGAACTTCTGGGTCCAGTAGTGACTCTTCTTCACCGTCTCGCAGACGGTGACGTGCTGACTCGCGAAGTAGGTGGTCCCATCTGGGAAGGCGCGGAAGGAAAACACTTTGCGGAAGACGAGGAGACTGAACTCGATCTTCTCCTCCCGCAGGTAACTAGCGAACGCGATAATGTCCGCGATCGCATTCGGGGTCAACTGGCTCGGCAACACCCCATAATACCGCAGCACCTACAAAGAACAGTGATAAAGTTGCGATAGCGGACAGGGAGCGACGAGAAGGCTAAGCGAAGTACCTGACGAATTTCAGGCCATAAAGGGAGTCGCAACCCATTCTCGAAGTGCGCAATGGGGATCGCGAGCTCGTCAGCCTCGGTCTCGTTTAATGTAGATCTCTCGCTCGGACAGCGAGCCGAGTAACCCTCCGGGAGATAACGATCCGCGGCATGTTTGTACTCCTCTGCCGTGATGTTCGCGCAGTAGAATTCATGGGCTTGAAACGTTGAGGCGCATCTTGACCGCCCCTCGCTCTCGCCATCCGCCCCCACTAACTGATTTGTTCGCATCGAGTCAGGAAGAGGCAGCCTGCAAGCAGCGAACGCGAGCACGAACTTGCGAGAACAGAGATGAGCGTAAACGCGAGAGGACTTGAGAAATAAATGCGACGGATGGGAAAGTGAATCCGAACTATTTATAGGAAAAACGGATGGGCATGGGAATCGAAGCGTCGGGAGTGCGGATAGCGAAAATAAAGTAGATTTCTACTCGGTAGGACTGCAGTCTTGCGAGCCCGGGCTCGCCGCTGCGCGGTAATTAAACCCCGCCCAAGGCCGGCCCGCGAGAAAAGGGGGTTTGGGCACAACGTCGCGCAGAAGCTCGCGAGCGCTCCACGAGGGCGATCATATCAAACACAGCGAACGAACTAAATGAACCACAGGCACACCACAGAAATGAAGGAAAAAATAAAAAAAAATGATAAGAGGCGAGTCACGATGGACTCGCGAATATTACCACACCAGATATTGTTCAACAGAAGCGTCATGAAAGAAATAAAAGCAAGGGGATAGTAGAATTAAAAAATCGCGGCAGTCTCAGGGGTAAGGAAGCCATTTCCAGTGACCCCGACCTCGCTTCCCCGCACGCGGCGGCACTCTCGGATAGTGGTATTCACGAAGTTCTTTAAACTCGTGCAGGATTAGGTGTGCTTGATCCTCGCCCCGCGAGATGTGCACGTCGGGCGAGGTGACGTCTGCGCGAGTCACCAGCTCCGCCTCGGCGATCAAGCGCGCGTTCGCGTCTTCCATCGCGGCGAATCTCTCGTCGAAGACAGCCCGGTCCACGTCATATCGCTCCTCCAGCTCGCATAGCATTATACCATGCTTCTGAAGCACCTCTGACACCCGTCTCTTCATTCGCTCGGGGTCACCCGGGTCGCCCAAGAAGTCTTCCATCTGGCCCGGCGAGGGCGGTGGTGACATCTCCACCCTCCCATGCTCTGACTCGGGCGTGGCTTCCGAAATATCTGCGAAGGACGAACTAGTAGGATCAGGGGGCGAGCGAAAAGGCGAGCCCGGACAAATGTACTAACCTTGGGAGGAGGACTCGCGACATTGCTTGTGAGAAGACTCCGGTCGACCCTGGAAGTTTCTGCGGAACCCCGGGACATGGGGTTTCCCCAGACCAGGGGGGTACACCACTCTCTCCGCGACCTGGGCGCCATCGAGAAGCGAGCCGCCTGGACTTCGCCTGCCCACCAAACCGAAGCTGGGGTCTCCAAGTTGACCTTAGGCGAAATCGGCGAGCGCGCCGGTGTGGAGCCTTTCATCTTGGGGCTCGGCGGTGGGGTATCTGCATAGGCCACAAACGCATGGATATCGCATGGACTCAAGCGGAGATAAAGGAGGATACGTATGACTTACGGGGTTGCGAGAGAGGCGCCTGTTGGGTCGAAGTCCCGGCCCCAGCGTCTAGCGATCCCAGCTTTGCGGGGGACGGAGCATGAGAAGAGGTCAGCGTGAGGCCCGCCATGCGTTCCTCAGGCGGAGGGTTCTGCGAGAAGAGAAGGAGTAAGCGGGTAGTCGGTATAAAAAGCCTAGACGAAGAATACCTGTTGGGCGAGCCCGGTATCCGGCGGCGGAGGCGAGGCAGGAGGTGACGACGCGTCCTCCCCCTGCGACCTCCGAACCGTCTTGGCCTTTTTAGGCTGAGGGGAAGGGGGTATGACGGGGTTGAACATCCAGGCGTTGCGCTCGGCGGCCTGGGCCTTCGCCATCTCTCTGGAAGCTTTCAGTCGATCTCGCGCGCTCGGCTTGGAGGACATTCTGAGAGGTTGTTTTCTGCGAGAAAGAAGGGGAAGGAAAAGCTTGATCACTGGCCACGGTGGGCGGTATTTATAGTTTTGGGCCCAGGGCCCACCACAAGATTCCTGCCACGTCAGCCGAATCGGCGAACACCAGGGGTTGGACGTTTCTTCGCGAGCTCGAAGCAACCTCGCGAAGAGCGGGGATTGTGTACAACCCCGATGTTCGCCAGGGAGGGTCCCTGGTTCGCACAACCTAGGGAGCGAGCTAAGGAGCGGTTCGGCAGGCGAGCCCTAGAGGCAGGCGAGCCAGCCGGTCGGGGGAGTTTGCTAGGTGGCTTTGGCGAGCCTGCCGGTCGGAGGAGCTCGCTAGGCAGGTCCGGGACCTTGGGGTACAAATAGCCATTTCTGGGGTACAGTTAGCCATTTTGGCGAGCTCGGCCCGCTAAGGAGCGGTTCGGCAGGCGAGCCATAGAGGCAGGCGAGCCAGCCGGTCAGAGGAGTTCGCTAGGTGGCTTTGGCGAGCCTGCCGGTCGGAGGAGCTCGCTAGGCAGGTCCGGGGCCTTGGGGTACAAATAGTCATTTTTGGGGTACAGTTAGCCATTTTGGCGAGCTCGGCCCGCTAAGGAGCGGTTCGGCAGGCGAGCCGTAGAGGCAGGCGAGCCAGCCGGTCGGAGGAGTTCGCTAGGCGGCTTTAGCGAGCCAGCCAGATCTTTCGGCGAGCCCCGTGTTCGCTGAACAGGTCAGGGGTCTCTGGTTCGCCGGCGCCTGGGGGGGTCCTTTACCAAAAAAACCCTGGTGGTCTGCGTAGCCCCTCCGAACAGCGGAGTTTGGCTGTTAGCAGACCAATTTGGGGTGCGGATAGTAAGAAGGGACAGCGGAAGTTGGTATTGACTGACCACAAAACCAAAATCTATAAATAGACCTTAAGGGGCACCTTGGAAGAGGACCGGTTTCAGAATCTTTGAGCCTTCTTCTCTCCATAGGTCGCTTTGGTTTGGGCTCTCTAGCTCTCCAAGGTGCCCGAGTCTTAGCTTTGGCTTGGGAGGGGAAGCGCTCAACGATCTTCCGGGTTAGTGGAGGGACCTCCTTGCTGAGACCAGGGTCTTTGTTCTTTGTCCGGGTTATCTGCTTATCTCTTCCGAGGGACCGGTAAGGGCTAGTCGCCCCTCAATTCGTTGAGGGCCCCGAGCTCCACTAGAGACTGAGAAATCGGTTTCAACAAAGTTAACACTTGCGTCGAATAGAATTCGACGCAACGCCAAGATGTTGTCGACGCTACTCTGACTAGAAGTCTAAGTAGTTCACCTTTCTGTCGAAGTAATCCAAGTCGATGTTATGTCAAATTAATATCGACGCAGAGACCGTGGACTTGTCAGAGTACTTGAAGAAGTCGACTCAGCTTCTACTTCAACTCAGAGAAGAAGAAAGTATCTGTCGAAGGCATCTAAAGTCGACGCAACGTCGACTTCATATCGATGCAGATAATGAAGTTCAGAGACAAGTGATCAACTCGACGGTTACGCCAATTGGGTATCGACGCAACGTCGACTAGCAGAGTTCAGTCAGAGCAAGGATGAATTCGAAGTTGCTCCTACAAGAACTCGAAGGTGCATCGATAAGAGAGGAAGTGAACTCGACGCTACGTCGAATACAGTACGAAAAGGGAAACCTTTTCAGCTATCATTTTTTATCCTCTCTCATGGCCCACCTCTCACAAAGTCGTTCCCTAACGGCTCATTAATTGCCTCAAATAGATAGAAGAAATACAAGAAGACAAAAAGCTTTCTTGGAAACATGCTTAAGGTTGGTGAACGGGTCGGGAGTTAAAGAAGGAAAGAAAGAGATTGTCCAGGACAAAATACCTTTTCAGGTCTTACCAAAAGTGGAAATAAAATTCAAATTTTGAAGAGAGATAATAAAAGGGCAGAGAAGAAGGAGAAAAATAACAGAGCATTCATTATAATTGGAAAAACCATTCTCTCTAGAGCTGCTTCATCTTCTTCCTCCCTCGGGAACCCTAACTGAGAATATATAGAGAAGATAAGAACAGCTGCTCATCATCACAATTACATAGCAGGTTGATCTTAATCAGAAGAGAAGGACAAAGGATCTGAAAGTTGTTCTTCATCACTATTATATAACAGTCAGATCTCAATCAACAGAATCACAAAGGATCTGACAAACAAAGCTTCTACAAATCATCACCATCATAAGCAGAAGTTCATCAAGAGCAGATCCAGTGAAAAGATATAAGAAGTTGTTCTTCATACAGCCATCATAAGAATTCTGAAAACAGAATTCCTACAACCTTCCTCTTCTTCTTTCTCCTTCTATTTCCCTTCTGTAAAAGAGTTTTGTTAATCCCTCTTCAAAGGATTCAGTGGTTCAACACCTCCTTATCAAAATATCTGGTGGTTCAAGATCTCCTTATCAAAAGATTTGGTGGTTCATGATCTCCTTGTCAAAAGATCAGTGGTTCTTAGAGTCTCCTTACCAAAAGACTCAGGCACTGTGGTGCATCCCTACCAGGTGGTAGAAGAGGGAAGTACCCACATTTTGGGGAACCTCTATAAAAATCTGTGTGTCCTCTAGTTTGATAAATTTCTATGTTGTCCCTCATAGCTAGTTTACATTATTGTTTTCTGCTTTATATTCCAGCACTAATTTATTCTGTGTGAGATCTTTATTGAGCATAAATCCTTAGATTATTTTATTATTTTCACGGTTAGAATAGGAATAATTTCTAAATCTCTATTCCCCCCCCCCCCCCCTCTAGAGGATTCTCAGAGGCACACTGTGCACTTTCACTAGTATTTATTGTGTGTTCCACAAAGAGATGGGTCAGCAGACTGAAAATTGTCGGGCACTTAGGTTCCTGATTGAGAAACTCTTCAAGGAAGGCAAACTCCAAGACCTGATCAACAAGAAGGTAAAAGATCAGTCAAAGAAAGCAAAGACCATTGCTGAGGTCGTTTATGAGTGCGAGGAGGTGGAGGATGCATGCCTCTTTGGCATCCTCCATATTGGTTATGAGTGCATGGATGCGAACAATGAAGGAGAAAATGGTATGTTTTTTTTGCATCCATGGAGGTGCTGGACTCGAATCTTCTAAGAAGTCCAGTTTGGCCAGAGTCTTCAGGGATGAAGTATCTGTTTCTTCCACCTCAGTCCCTGTTCCGGAGGTGGTTATCTTCAGTAAGGAAGATCTTCCACCCCACGGGAATCCCTTTAATAATGCTCTGGTCATTAAAGCTGTGATAGAGAATTTCACAGTCGAGAGGATTCTTGTGGACATGGGAAGCTCGGTAAATTTGTTGTTCAAGCCTACCTTTGAAGCTCTAAAGACTGGGAAGCAACTGCTTTCTACCGAAGGATCCCTCTATGGATTCTTAGGAGAGAAGAAGGAGGTCGAAGGAAAAGTTTCTCTAACTGTGATGATGGGCGGGGTCATCAAGAAGACCGAATTCATAGTAGTAGATGCTCTGAGTAGCTACTACATGATTTTTGGTAGACCCGTCCTTAACCAGTATAGAGTCATAGTCTCTACGTTCCATCTTGCCATTAAATTCTCTGCTCAGGGGAAGCAGTTTAGGGTTAGGAGCGAACCTAGGCTGGCCCGGGAGTGCTATGTCAAAATTGTTAGCTTTGTTGGCATAGCCTCTCAGCTGGGGGTCGAAGGTGAAGTATTGGTACCTCTGAGTTCTGAACAAGGAGGTCTCGGTACCCGAGATTGAGTCCGATTTCTAGTTGTTTAGCTGGTCCTTTTTCTTTTAGCATTAAGCTTTTCTGAGCCAACTTGAGGCTATCTCTTGTAAACGATTTTGATTTCAATAAAGCTTGCCTTTCTTCATCTCCTTTTTAGTTGCTTTTTATCTCACTCTACTTAGATTATTTTCTGGTTATTTAACTTCTACTTCATCGGCCACTCTTCTTGGGCCATTTTTTGGTTCCCTCTAGCTTATTTTTTGAGATCGACCGTTTCAGGTCGAAAAATGGAAGTCGTGAGAGAATCTGCTTTAGGGGATCGAGAAGTGGAAGTTGAAAGTAGAGCTAAGGGAACTCACATAGAACCTTCTCAGGGTATCCGGGTCATTCCAATAGAAGGAGATGAGGGCAGGATGCTTTCAATTAATGCAGAACTTTCTAAAATTGAAAAGGAAGAGCTAATAGCTTGTTTGTTTAGAAATTTGGATGTGTTCGCCTTATCAGCGGATGACATGTCAGGGATGAATCCTGATGTAGATTGCCATCATCTAAACATCGACCCAACCTTTAGACCAGTCATTTAGAAGAAACGAGTAGTAGCAGTTACTTTGGCCGAGCCTATTAGAGAAGAAGTTCAGAAGCTTCTCAAAGCTGGTTTTATCCAAGAGGTTCAATATCCTGATTGGGTCTCAAATGTGGTTATGGTAAAGAAACCTGGTGGTAAGTGGAGAATGTGTGTAGACTTCACTAAGCTCAATAAGGCTTTTCTGAAGGATTGTTATCCACTACCTAGGATAGATTCTTTGGTTGATTCAGTAGTTGGATTTCCATGCATGAGCTTCCTGGATGCCTTTTTGGGCTATCATCAAATCAGAATGCATAAGCCAGATATTCCTCACACCTCTTTTATAACAAATGAAGGGTGTTTTTGTTATAAGGTAATGTCTTTTAGTTTGAATAATGCAGGGTTGACCTTTTAAAGGATGATGGACTTCGTATTCAATAAGCAAAAGAATAAGAATCTTGAAGTATATGTAGATGACCTTCTCATCAAGAGCAAGCAGTTTCCAGCTCACTCGAATGATCTAGAAGAGACTTTCTCAACTCTCTGAGCATTCAATATGAGGTTGAATCCCCTGAAGTGTGTATTTGGGGCCAGCAAGGGTAAATTCTTAGGTCATCTTCTGACTCCAGATGGTCTCGAGCCTAATCCAGATAAGGTGAAGACAATTCTTGAAATGGCACCTCCGAGGTCGCCAAAGGAGGTTCAACAGCTGGGAGGCAGAATGGCAAGGTTGAGCCGATTTATATCTCTGTCTGGAGATAAGGGTGCTCCCTTCTTCAGGACTCTCAGAAAGGCTTCCAAGTTTGAGTGGACCAAGGAGTGTGATTTATCATTTGATCAGTTGAAGAGATAGTTAATTTCAACTCCCCTTCTCTAGAGCCCCCATGAGGGTGAAGATTTGTTTTTATATTTGGGTGTTGGATTCGATGCAGTTAGTTCAGTTTTGGTCCGAGAAGAAAAGAGAAAACAATTTCCAGTATATTATGTCAGTAGAATTCTAAAAGATGTAGAAACCCGATATCCGATATTAGAGAAACTTACCTTAGCACTTATTATCTCAGCCAGAAAATTTAGATCTTATTTTCAGGCTCATTCTATTCAGGTGATCACAGATTTACCTCTAGATAGTGTATTAGAGAAGCCAGATCACTCAGGCAGATTGGCTAAGTGGGCTATCAAGTTGAGTGAATTCAGCATCTCGTATATTCCTCGAACGACAATTAAAGCTCAGGTGTTAGCGGACTTCTTAATTGATAAAGCGGGCAGTGAATCTCAGAGCGACGTCAGAAGACCTCTTCCTTGGACAATTTATATTGATGGAGCTTTAGGAAAAAGTCCTTCAGGTGCAGGGGTAGTCTTGATTAATCCAAATGGGGTCAGATTAGATCAAGCTCTAAAGTTTCATTTTTCAATCACCAACAACCAGGCAGAATACGAGGCTCTCTTAGCAGGACTTCGTTTTGCCAGAGAATTAGGTATTGAGGATGTTGAGGTGAAAATAGACTCATTGGTTATGGCATATCAGGTAGACAACACCTATGAGACCAAGGAACCAGTCTTGAAAAAGTATCAAAAAATAGTAAAGCAAGAAATTGGAAAGTTCAAGAGTCTTACTATTCAGCACATCCCTAGGGCGGAAAATTCGGATGCTGATCAGCTAGCTAAATTTGGGTTATTATCAGGTGGAACTACCTCAGATCTATTTCGTCCAGCGATTGAGGAAGACTCAGTGATGCAGATCGATCATAAATCTTCATGGATGGATCCTTTTTACTTATATCTATCATCATGGGTGTTTCATGCTAGCATCAAAGATAAGAAAAGGTTTAGATTAAAGGTAGCCTATTATTATCTGATTTTAGGTATCTTGTATCGGAAAACCTTTCTAGCTCCCTTATTCAGGTGTATTTCAGAAGAAGAATTAGAAGTTCTGGTTGTTCTCCGTGAAGTGCATTCAGGTGAGTGTGGCAGTCATTCAGGCGCATGGACTCTAGAAAAGAGAATTTTGAGGCAGGGATATTTCTGGCCCAAGATGAGGAAAGATGCAGCTGATTATGCTAAGAAGCATACCCAATGTCAGAAATTTGCTCCGCTTCAGCATCAACCTGCTCATCAGTTGAAGTCCATCATGACTCCTTGGTCGTTTGCAATATGGGAGATGGATCTTCTTGGACCTTTTCCTACCGCAAGCGGACAAAGGTATTTCATGCTGGTTATGATAGATTACTTCAACAAATAGATCGAAGCAAAAGCTTTAGCAAAGACAACAACTCAGATAGTAAAGAGCTTCATCTGGGGGAAATTATCTGCAGGCATGGAATTTCTATGGCTATAATAACAGATAATGGACCTCAGTTTAATAATTCTGAAATGATCAGCTTCTGTTGTGAAGTAGGAATTGAACTTCGGTTCGCATCGGTTCATCATCCTAGGAGTAATGGTCAGGTAGAAGCAACTAATAAGTGTATCTTAAATCTCCTCAAGAAGAAGGTAGAAAATACCAGAGGCAATTGGGCAGAACAGGTCCCGGCAGTTCTTTGGACTCTTAGAACTACCCCAACAGGTGCAACTAGAGAGACTCCCTTTAAATTATCTCAAGGTTCAGAAGCTCTAATTCCAGTCGATTTCGATGTAAAATGTCCTAGGGTCTTACTAGATAAATAGAACGAAGACATCTAGATGGAAGGTAATAATGAGGATCTCAAATGTAGTATTGATTTGATTGCAGAATTAAGAGATGAAACTGTAGTAAGACAGGAAGAAGTAAAAAGTAGAATGACAAGGCACTATGATAAAAGTATAAGGGTCAAGGAATTCATTGTTGGTGACCTGGTTTTGAAGAAGGTCGATGCGGCAGGTGGATCTAGTTCAGTTGGCAAGCTAAACCCAAATTGGGCAGGGCCTTATATCATAAAAGAAATGCTAAAAATGGAGCTTATCGCCTCAATACTTACGATGGAAATGATATAGCCAACACCTGGAGTGGAGATGACTTGAAGCGCTTCTACTCTTGATAAGCCTTTCATGTTTCTTCTTCTCTCCCCCAGGAAATAATGTATTCATTTTTTACATTGCATTTATTCAATACAATTACTGACACTATATTTTATGTGTTTTGTGAGGATACCCAGAGGTGGAAATAAGATGCGAGCTTAAGTCGCACCAAGGCAGATATCGTCGGATCACACCTGAACCCCCATGAATTGATGATGAGTGTAACACCTACATTGACCACAGATTGCGGGGAGTTTTCGCTTCCGTGTAGCAGTAGCTCACCAATCTTATATGAGAGGGTTCTTTGTGATATCACGGATCTTGGACAATATGTGAGCACACCACTGCATCAAGGGAGTTCTTGGTGAATGCCACTTATGTCGGGCCTTCAGATAGTGGCATCAGGCCATCATAGTCTGTTACACTCGAACATCACTTGGCTAATTTTTCTTGAGATGAGTTCTATCTGAGATAGGAGCAGTCTTACTTTGAGAATGCCACCTGTGTGAGGAGGAGAGGTGCCCATCTCCTTGGGAGTTTCAGACCGCTGAAGTTGACTCTCCCTTGAACCCTAACCGAAAGGGTCACTTTGTCTATTTCTCATCTCATGACCATGCCTAGGTCATCTCTTCTGTTGTTCCATATATGACCATAAGGTCATTTCTACCTCTCGCCCACCCTCACGACCTTCGGGGTTGTTTTTTAAAGGTGATACAACTATGATGACCTCTCTGAGGAAAGCAATGTGGTCATTCTTTAGCACACACCTGCCCAATTGGTCATCTTAGCTTGTGCATTATTTTTCTCCTACTTAAGATCGCGCGGTCTTAAGCCAGTTATTCTTGGTGAACTTAAGACCTCCGCCTGCGGAATTTTTCTGAAATGATTTTTTCACGCCTCAAGCTAGTGGCTGTCTCGGTTTTCTTAAGATCGACACTCGCAATGATCCCAAAGAAACTGTATGCTCATTATACTCTATTAGTGGAATAGTCTAGGATAGGTTCTAAAATTGTTTGAATCAAATACAAGCGATCTGGATATAATTAGATCGCATGTATTTCGCTCTGTATGTCGTGGATCTGTGAAAGCTCATTTATTCTGCAAAATATTTCAGAAGTACTAACAATATGCGGTCTGGAGGTTTTTAATACCGCAATTATCACCTCCCAGGTATTCATTGTGTTAAGGTCGTTGTTATCTCATGGGAATTCTTGGTCTATTGGAAAATTATCATTCTTTTTAATCTCTCAAAACATGAAAAAGAACTATACTAAGACCAAACATCAGAAGATCGATCAAAGCAGCAAACAGTAAAGAATATACATAAAAGAAGCTAAACCAACATTGAACAGCAAAAGGTATATATAAAATCTGGTTCATCCCTATTCATATCAAAGTCAGAGTTACAGATCGCACGGTCTACAAAATATTATGACCCCGACTTTTGAAAAATCAGAATACATATTTGGTAAAGCGAAAAATCTATTTGGAATAACATGGTTTCTTGGGAGAAGGCTCTTCTGACGATCTGGTATCAGCTGAAGTTTCTTCTGAACTATCAAGCGACTCCGCGGAACTAGCACTCGAGTCCGCCTCCGAACTAAAGTCAGCACCAGGCTGGTACTGACTGCCACTAGCCTGGCCGGTCTCATTATCAGTCTTTCCGATCTTAATCTTATCAGTCTGAGAAATCCCGGCTTCCTCTTCTTTCTCTTCCTCTTCTTCTCCCCTTTCTCCTTTTTCTTTTGCCTCTTCTTCTGCTACTAAAGAAACGACGTTAGGAAATAAGCTGGAAAAATTAATATCATCAGGGATGACAATTCTGCGATCTCGCATCCAAGTGATCGCAAGTTCGACATCCCCCTTACTTCTCCATCATAATACTTTGATAAGATGGATTGTCATTGTTATAAATATCTGTCCCCGTTTTCTACAAGGAAGTAAGTCAAGTCATGTGGTATGAAATCCATAAGGTCGCATAAAGGATTGTAAAGATCTTCACCTCGAGTTCATCGATAAGATCCTTATTGTCGTGGAGAGCCCGGTGCAGAAGCCGCCCCATGTGGTGGTTCAAACTGTACTTCTGACCGTCGCCTGCGCGCACATATCAGGTGTGATCTCTTCATCCATGTCATACAGCTCCCTTTGATTTTTCTAACCATATAATTCAGACGTGACCGCATCTGCATGATGAGTGAGACCTCCGCTCCAAAGGGGGAGAGTCATGGAAACTATCACATTCTTTCCTTTCTCGTCCCACCTGAGTAACGGTTTCCCCTCAAGGTCCTTCAGCTTCCTCCTGTATCCAGCCAAGGGGAATTTTTCTTGAGCAGGAGAAGAAGGTTCAACGGTCTGATTCTGCGACCTCTCCCTCTCCCTCTTTAATCTTAGTTCGCTCTGAGTAAGAGCCTCCTCCTTTAGAGGGACCGGGAAGATCGACGGAACCATTAGGCTTGCTGCGACAGAACTTGCATCAGGTATCAAACATGACATCAAAGAGCTTTAAGATTGCAGGACGTTTCTTACTCTCCTAAGGCGCGAGCTCAGCGACCTCATCCCAGTAATGGGTGTAATAAAGAAGATCGATCCTTTGGAGGGAAAACATCTCCTTGATAGCGGTCTCCGCCCCTAATAGATTTTTTGGCTTCTTGAAGATCGTTTCATCTCGGGGAATAGGTCGAATATTGAGATCGCCGAAATCGCCCTCGAAGATCAAGAATCTCTCGGTCCAATTCAGGATCTTATTTGGGAGATTAACAATCTTCACCCCCCCCCCCCGGCAGGAGAAGTACATCAACCCTTTAAACTCCTTCTTTTTTCCATCTTTTAATGACTTCACAGTAAAGACTGCGCGGAAGATGTTAAGAGTGAAGGTCACCCTGGCCGACCTCAGATAGTAGATGTAGGCGAACATCAAGGCTATCGAGTTCGATGGCACTTGGGCGGGCACAACGCCATAAAAATTGAAAACCTCAACCAACTCCCAAGGTAAAGGAAAGGAGAGAACCCACACATGAAGTGATCGATGGGAACGACGATCTTCATCGGCAAGCAAGTGCTTAATCCTTCACCTTCGGCAGGCAATCGAACCAAAATTTGCGAGCTGAGTTGATATTTTTCCAGGAAATCTCGAAACTCTGCCTGAGAAAAGCGATTTGGCTTATGCTCGGCGGTCATGAAGATCTCAGCTGCAGCACATCGCGATGTCACCATCTTGAGAGACCGCAGAGACCGATGGGAAGGTGGAATTTTGAAGAATGCATTTATTAAACCACCAAACACGGTACTCATAGTTTCCCAGGCAATGATGGCGTAATCATGACAGAGGGGAGAATTGGCAAGACCGCATAAGAAGATCAAGCGACCTGTTTACTTAGGCAAGAAAGGAAATTTGGCAAGAAAAATATAAATCATTCATCGGTTATGAGATCGTGCGACCTCAAGCACAGAAAATTTAAAAGAGAAAAATATCCATCACATCAGTAATGAAGAGATTGCATAAGAAGAAAAAGGAAATTATAATTACAAAACACAAATTGTCTCAGAAAAATGCAAAGTTATTCAGCAGACACAATGCAAAAGCTAAAGAGCATTCTAAAGAACGAGGCGTCATTTCTTTTGATCGCGCTTCCTGCCAACATGAGAGGTTTTGTCTTGTATCTCATAGACCACAGATAAAGTGATCGTCAGGCCATGGATAGCGCTCAAAGCTGACTTATGAATGCCTCCTAACTATTTCTCAAGTTGGTCCAGGGGAATAGCGATCTCAGAGGCCTGGCGGTCTGTAGGACGATTACTAGGGGACCCGACGAGTAGACTAGGAGAGTTCATTTGTAGCCCCTCATTCTCAGCAAGCAGAGAGTCTGATTTCCCCCTGAAGTAAGTAGCATCATCCCGGGCCTTTCAGAGCATCCTATGGAGGTCAACTATTTCATCATTGAGCCTCCTCTTGACCTCTTTTTCTCTCTGGTCCGCCTGCTTCCCTGTTTTGACAATTTTTAGCTCATTTTGAGCAAAAACCACTTGAAGCTGCCTATTAAACTCAATTCCCTTCTCCTTAAGCTTATTATCTTTTTCCTTCAGCTCCTCCTCTAACATTTTCTCCCAAGCTTGTAAAGCTTGAAGCATCTCGAAAAGAGGTGTCAGAACCTCTGAAAGCAAAGGAGGGGCGGCCTCCTGCTGAGGAAGTTCAATCTCCTGCATAAGTTTTTAGGTCTCGACTAATCCATCTACGATCAAAAGAAATAATAGGATCATATGACGAAAATAAAAAAAGAATCACGAAAGGAAAGCCCATACTCGAAGAAAAGGAGAGACGGTGATTGCAAGAGAAGTCCAGGGCGACCTCAGTGACCGCAGGAAATGCGGTCGGAAAAGGACAATCAGACTGCCTCCAACGCTCAGGGTCAATCTTTTTCAATTGTCTCTTTTGCGATCTCTTGCCTTCTTTTCTTCTCTTTTTTAGCTCTTCATGGCTCAGAAGAATATCATCAGTTGGGATGATAACCACTTCGCGATGTCGCTTTGGTGATTGAGGTCAAATATACACTGGAAGGGAAAAATTAAGTTTACCAATTGAATTAACCTTACCAGACTGAATAGCCGAAATCGCAGCCACACGGTCTGCAGCCGCCTGGGTCAGCTCGGCATCTTTCGCGGCGGTCATCTTCTTTTTGCCATAAAGAGCTTCTTTCTATTTGAAGAGTTGCGCCTCCATACAAGTTTGTGCGGTCTCTTCCTTCTTTTCCTTCTTTTCCTTCTCTTCCTTCTCTTCCTTCTCTTCTTTCTCTTCTTCCTCTCCTTTCTCCTTCTGCTTCACATCTTCCTCTATCTTGTTCCTTTTCTTCTCCTCCAACATTTTCCTCTCCTCATTTTCTTCTTCCATTTGTCTCTTCTCCCTTCATTCCTTCTCTTTCTGCACCTTCTCAGCCAACTCAGCTTTAGCCTTCTCATCCAACAACTTCATTCTTTTCGCTCTAGATCGATCTTACCCTCCATTTTCTCTGTTTTCACCTTCTTATCTACCTTGTCGGTCTCAATCTTCGATAGCTCAACTCTTTTCTCCGCCTTATCTACCTTGAAACGACATAATTCGGCCTCAAAAGGATCGATGGACTGTGCAATAGAAGGGGGAGAAGAATTATTTAAAGAAGGGTCATCGAGATAGGCCTCTTGTTCAGAGTTGAGGCCACACGACGATTGAGGGACCACGAGAGAAGAATGAGTTGCTTCGTTAACTACCCGTAGAGGAACAACCACAAGAGTTTCAGAAGGAAGACGAGTGGAAGATGGTTTGACCGCAACAGTTTTAACTAAAAGCTTCTTATCTTCTTACTTTCTGGTCTTTTCGATCTCAGAAGGAGAATCGGTCTTTGACTTCTTTCTGCTGATTTCAACAACTTTCTCTTCTTCACTAATTCCTCTTCTCAATTGTTCAGCAGAAGCTATGCTCCTCTGGAGGCCGATTTTTATTTCCTCGACAGTGATCTGACCACGATTTACAGCGGTCTGTTTGAGCATCTCCAGCGATTTCTGTGAATCAAAAGAAATCTTCACACCAGCAAGGTCAAGTTCTGGTATCTCTGAACAAGATCCTGTGATATTCACTAGATCCAAGATCGCCTGCAATGCTGCATCAAGTTTCTTCGTCTCTGACTTTTCAATAGTCCCAGCGGTCTTCTTGACCGTCGTTTCTGAACACCTCATCTCGAGTATTTTCTTAGAATCAGCCAGCTCTGCGGTCTTGGGCTTCTTCGCTGAAGATTTCTGCTAAACTACAAGCGAATATGCGGCCTTCTTTTGCTCGAAGTGCCTTATGAAACTCATCATCAAAATAGCCTCAACGATCTCGAAAGATTAAGACTGCTTGTCAGATGTTCAGCTCAAGTTTCAGAAAAAGTTCAGAATAATAGGATTTTGCAGGCCTTTTTATAGCTGTCAGTCGCATCAAGGGTAATCGCAACCTTCGTGGTCAAAGCGAACATTTCCAAAGTCTTTCACAACTTGGAAATGTGTGGGGATTATGTTTGCCCAGAAGTTCGTAATATCTAAAATCTCAGCAGAAATCTACCTAATACCGGCGGTCATAGCATTCTCCAGTCGCTTAGACCGAATGCTTCATTTCTCAGCAGTATGATTACAAAGCTTTCAGCCATCAAGGATGGTTGAGACCTTCAGACCGCTCGATCTAGAACATGTGAGTTGTCCGTGCGGTCTAAAACATGTGACTCATCTGATATTGATAACTCAGGTAGTTCCTTTCCTCCATCCTGGCTTCTTTATATCTTGGGCAGCCAGTATTTTCGAGATCTGCCCATTTGGGCAGGCACCCACGACTATTAATAGAGGGGTGGGGGTGTCTAGAAAAGTACTTTTTGGGTGAGAGTCTAGACCATAGAATAGCATAGGCGGTCTCAGTTTTTGTCCTCTTTTAGGTTCCTCTCGTAATTTAACCGTCCAGTTTCATCCTTCTCAATAGCACCAAACCCCTAGTATTAGACAATCCTAAGTTTCCCTTCTGATTCTCAAGTGTGAGTTGTGGAGGTGCAATTTTTGCATCAACACCTGCTAAGTATCCAAGGACAGTAGGAGACGACAAACTCTGGAATGGCAATTCTCCTCCTCTGCTTGATAGCACTAGGTATCAACGTCTTGTAGGCAAGCTCATCTACTTAACTGTAATAAGACCTGATATCTGCTATGCCGTTGGGAAGGTCAGCCAATTCATGCAAGCTCCAAGGGAATGTCATCTTCAAGCTGCTCTAAGGATATTGGAATATGTTAAGGGGTCTCCAGGGAAGGGACTTCTATTCCAAAGAAACAACCATCTAAGATAGAAGCCTATTCAGATGCTAGCTACGCTGATGATAAAGGAGATAGGAAATCCATATCTAGGTTTTGCACCTTTGTAGGAGGAAATCTTATTAGCTGGAAGAGCAATAAATAATCAGTTCTGTCTAGATCAAGTGTTGAAGCTGAGTACAGAAGCATGACCCAAACTACGTGTGAATTAAAGTGGTTACGAACTCTCTTGCTAGACTTAGGAGAAGTTTATAACCATCCATTACCAATGTTCTGTGACAACAAAGTTGCAATCTACATATCTCAAAACCCAGTCATTCATGAGAGAACAAAACACATTGAGGTTGACTGTCATTTCATTAGGGAAGAAATCTTGAAGAAACAAATTTGCACTCCTTTCGTTACTTCAGACAAAGAGTTAGCTAATATCTTCACCAAACCTATATATTCATCCTTCTCCGACGTTTGTAACAAGCTGGGCATGATTGATATATATGCTCCAGCTTGCGGGGAAGTGTTGAAGAACAGCGGTCTCACCTCAGCAGTATAGCAGTCTCAGATCGTCAGCAGTCTCTGTGGTCTCCATCTCCACCATCTTAGGCTCTATTGAAGAACAACGGTCTCACCTCAGCAGTCTCCGCGGTCTCAGAGCATCAGCAGTCTCTGTGGTCTCCAGCTCCACCATCTCAGACTCACCAGTCGTCGCATCTATTGAAGAGTCGTGGTCTTGTCTCTAACCATCCGCGATCTCGGCACTCTTCCACTCTGCGGTCTCAACAGTCTCTGGATTGTCAATTGGCGGTCTCCTCAGTCACACAACCTTCTACCTCCTATTATTTAACTACAGATCAGCTCTCCAGACTGCACCGATCTCAGCGGTCTCAATCTTCCTGGTCGCCCTGACTGCCCAGCTCTCCTGTATAAATGATTATAGTTGTATTGGTATTTAGTCCCACATTGTAGATTTGTATTTTCCTCTCTCTCCTAGTCTATAAAAAGGAGGCAATACTCTTGTAATACTTAGATTTTTTGGAAATAAAATTCTATTATTTTCAATTTCTCACAATATCCATTTGGTAGACTTTGAATCCTTTGTGAGCTGCATATGCTACGGATAGTCTGATGGCTTCCAATCTGGCAACTCGAGAAAAAGTTTGATCAAAATCAATTCCTTTTTCTTATTTAAAACCTTTTGCAACCAACCTTGCTTTGTTCTTGATGATGACTCCATTCTCATCCAGCTTGTTCTTGTAGACACATTTTATTCCAATAATATTCTGATCTTGGGGGTCTAGGAATCAATTTCCACACTTTGCATCTCTTGAACTAATTGAGCTCCTCTTGCATAGCCATAATCCATGATGGATCTGTATTGGATATTTCAAATATCTTTAGCTCTACTTATGATAAGAAACTTAGATGCATTGCTTCATTTAGTGCATTTCTCCTTGTTTGCACTCCTTGGTGGATGTCTCCAATAATTTGGTGTGGAGGATGGTCTCTTTAATGTATATAGATGTAGGGAGTCTTCTTATGGTTCATCTTGCTTCATCTTCTGCAGGATGATCTGCTCCAGCTATATTTGGTACTTCTTGATTCTGATCATCATCTTCAATGACTGCATTTGGTGAGGTTGTCTCTTTAGCTTCTTCATGCTCTTCAATGGTCAGCTCTTTGAATCTTAAGTCTGTACCCTACGATAGAAGAACTAGATGAGCCTTCGTATAGCATGCTCGTTTCATCAAATACAACATTAGTTGATTCTTCCACACCCTTAGTTTTCTTATTATAAATTATATAAGCCTTGTTATGGCTACTATATCCTACAAAAGTACCTTCAAAATATTTCCCAGTAAACTTTGTAAGATAGGATTTCCCATTGTTTAATACGAAGCATTTACTTCCAAAGATTCTGAAGTGAGACAAGGTTGGTTTTTTGCCCTTCATCTGTTCATAAGGGGTCTTATTGTGATCTTTGTTAATTGAAGCTCTGTTTTGCACATGACAAGCTAAATTTACTATTTTAGCCCAAAAGTACTCTAGTAGTGAAGAGTCACTAAGCATTGTTCAAATAGCCTCAATGAGTGTTCTATTCTTTCTTTCAGCTACTCCATTTTGCTATGGAGTCCTAGGAGAGGAAAACTCCTGAAAGATACCTTGTCTTTCACAGAATTCTTTTATAGCCCCTGACTGAAACTCTGTACCATAGTCACTTCCGATTTTGACCACAGATTATTCCATTTCATTCTAGATTTGCTTGACAAAAGTCATGAAAGTGTACAATGTATCTGACTTTCATTTCAGAAAGAAAACCCATGCAAAATGTGAGTAATCATCAACGATCACATAAGTATAAGACTTACCTCCTAAACTATGAATAGACATGGGACCAAACAAGTCCATATGCAATAGATATAAACATCTAGTGGAATTCTTGCAACTGATGTTCTTAAAGGAAACCCTTGTCTACTTGCCCATCTGGCATGCATAACATGAGCCGTTTTAATACGTTTCCACTTGGGTCCATCTCGTACCAAATTTTCTGAAAGTAATTTTTTTATAGTTTTAAAATTTATATGAGCTAATCTCTTATGTCATTAAACACAGAGAAATGCTGTCGTTTGCTACAAAACATATCGATGTGGGGGAATCTAAACAAAAAAATTAAGCAGTAAATATTTCCACTCCTAGTGCATGTTGATATAGCTTCTGATTTAACAGATTTCTTAATTAGGCACTTATCTCGGTGGAACTCAACTACATGGCCTAGATCACATAGTTGACTTATGCTTATCATGTTGTGTTGCAACCCTTATATAAGTTATATTTGTCATGGAGATTATGTCATTGGTAATCATACTATAGCCTTTTGTAATTTCTCAGTCAGATCCACCAAAGATAACTTTGGGTCCATCTTCAATAGGGGTGAAATTCTTTAGTAGGCTTCTTGTTCCAATCATGTACCTGGAACATCCACTATCCAAATACTATATGGGATTTTTGTTGGCCTTTGAACAATCCTACAAAAATAAACAATTTTACCTTAGAAATCCAAATAGCATTGGGTCCTTGGTTCTTATTAGCTTTAATTATAGAATGTGTCTTAATTATGTTATTGGCCAGTTTTATATTATTAGCCATTGGTATTGTTGGGTTGAACCAACAGTCCCTGGCAAAGTGGTCGATCTTGCCATAGTACCAACAGTCATACTTATTGTACCTCCTCTTCTTGTCCACCTTATGAATATAATGAGTATGCTGGTGAACAGATGAGCAGGGCTCATAAGTCATAGCCATTTTGCTTTTGACCTTATGGCTGTGTGCATGAATGGAGTGGGCACCACAACCACATGATTTTTCTTGGCAATAGACTTATGAGTCACAACCTTTTCATTTCCTCTTGGTGCTTGTGCAGCAGAACCAATGACAAATGGTTCATAATATTTTAAATTGATCTCTTCATGAGATTCCATGAGGCCACTGATTCCAAGATCTTTAGGGTTCCTCCAATTTTGGGGCTCCTTAATCCTACTGGTAGAACATTCATTGGAAAGATATCCATAGGAAAGATCAAGATCATAGTTATTGGTAGGCAATGTGACCTTTTTGAATAGGGTTTGATCTTGATGTAATTTCCTATTATCCTTTTCCTTATTATACCCCACACCTCCTCTATAAGGTGCAGAAAATCTATCAGTGATTAACAAGATAGTTTCTAACTTTGAGAATTGTGCCACTAATTTTCTCTCAATCAGAAGCTTGTTTTCCAAATCCTTAATGATCTTCTCTTTCTGATGTAGTGTATCAGTTTGGGCTTCAGACTTCTCTTAAAGCTCAATAAGATCATAGCTCAACTGAGTTAACTTTTCAGTCTTCTCAGAGAGCTTTGACTCAAGGGACTTAAGAGATTCAATCTCTTTAGATTGAGCCTTGACTAACTTCTTGCTCTTTTTCAAGGCTTCTAGTAAGGCATCAAACTGATCTATTAAGTCAGGTTCTTCATTCTCATACTCAGAAGGAGTACTTCCTTCATATTCTGTGTCTATGACAAAAAGAGGTGTTCTAATGCATACCTTGGCAGGATATGAGTCATCATGGCTTTCATCTTCTGACATTGCCATAAGCTCAAAGTAGGCTTCATCTTCAGATTTTGAAGAGCTGGTGTCACTGTCACTCAGGGTCTTTCCCTTTTTGGCTATGAAGCTCTTTTCTTGCTTCTTCCCTTTGTGTGATCTTCTCTTATCAAATCTCCCATTTTCTTTTCTCTTTATTGGGCAGTCAGCTATCATGTGCCTTCTTTTCTTACAATAATAACAAACAATATCAGTAGACAAGTGTTTGTTCTGATAATAGCTATACTTGTCCTCATTAGACTTATGCATGTTCATTTCCTTGTTATAGCTATTCTTAGAGCTGGAGATGGAGGAAGGTATGTTCTTTCCTTGCCTCTTTCTTGTTAGCAGCTTCTTGAAATGCTTGGAGAACAAAGATAGATCTCCATTAGTCAACTCAGAGCTTGAAGTGATTTCTTCAGTGTCTTCATGTTATGCAGATCTCTCTAGAAGGATGGGAGAATCATCTCTACTTCTCCTTGATCTCTCAGTCTTGAAGGCTACAGACTTCTCCTTGGTACAGGATTTGCTGCCTTCTTCTTCAACTTTTCTAGTATTCAACTGAAGCTCATGGGATAGGAGTTTCCCATATAGATTCTGAGGTTGCATGTTTGTCATGTTTCACATCTCCCTGATGGCACAAATCTTGATATCCCATTCCTTGTTCAGGGATCTCAGGAACTTATCATTCAAATCATAGTTGGAGAACTCCCTTCCATAAGTTCTCATCTCATTCACAATCTTAAAGAACTTCTCATGACATTCAGAGATGGAATCCTTCTTATCTTGTTTGAATACTTCATATTCCCGGTTCAGCAATGACTTTCTATCATCTCTGACTTCTTCATGCCTTCCATGAAAAAAATGAGTGAATCCCACATCACTTTAATAGTTTTGCAATGAATCGGATTCTGGAATGTGGAGTCATCTATAGCACTGACTAGAATATTCTTAGTTTTTTTGGCCATGGTGACTAAGGTGATTTCATCCTTAGTCATATATATATATATATATATATATATATATATATATATATTTTTCTTAGGGACCATCTTAGTATTATCAATAATAGAAGCATTAGTATGAATGAAAGGACCGTCTTCAACAATAATGATAATGCTAGGATTTGATGCTTCCATGAATAGCTTGTATTTTTCCTTCCATATAGGAAAGTTCTCCTTGGTGCAAATTGGCAACTTCATGGAACTGAGTTCTTTATAATTTTCTCCAGCAGCCATGATGAACAAATATGAATTACCAAAGGCAAATCTAGTTCAAGTGCTTAGACTTTTAATGAACAACTTCTCTCTGATACTAATTGTAAGTTTGGGAATATCTAAATCACACCTAGAATGGGGGTGAATAGGTGATGTCTCTTTTTCATTTCGCAGTGGAATAATACAACGAATAAATAAACAATCAAAGCACACACCATAAACACACAGATTTATAGTGATTCCCCAATATGGGTACGTCCACTTTCCCCCTTCGCCTATCTAGCAGTGTGTTAGCCTCGGCAACTCCAACCAAACTTAGATCAATCACAGATCTTACTCTCAAAGACAGATCTCCAACCTCAGGAACATTA
The DNA here is from genome assembly GCA_033032865.1 of Dactylorhiza incarnata. Taxonomy (NCBI): domain Eukaryota; kingdom Viridiplantae; phylum Streptophyta; class Magnoliopsida; order Asparagales; family Orchidaceae; genus Dactylorhiza; species Dactylorhiza incarnata. Next base: position 16,441,052 of record JAWHQI010000004.1, on the reverse strand, counting down.
ACTGGTTCCCTACCATAAGTTCACATTAGAGCCCTACCTCAGGTTCACATTAGAACCCTACCTCAGATTCCACTGGAGGAATCCTACTTCAGATTCCACAGAAAGAATTCTACCTCAGATTTCAATGAAATCTTACAAGAGAGTTTTTATAGTTTGGCTTAACAACTTTTGTAGACTCAAAAATAAACAACACTTGAAACTTGAGTCTTCTTTAAGCTTGATGAGATAAGGTTCTTCTGGATCAGAACAATCATATTTGAAAATTTTCTCCTCCAAAGGATTTATTTCTTGCACACACAGAGAGTATTTTACTTGTTGAAACAGAAATCTGATCTTGATCCTTTCTTCAGAGAATCCTCTTTGCTCCTTGAGAAATGATTTGAATGAAAAACTTGAGCAAATCTGGACTAGCAGAATGATCGAACTTGGTCGACGGCTCCTTCTGTTGGGTTTTCTGTAATAACGCATTAGATGTGCGTAGCGGAAAGAAAGAAACAAGAACAACCCAAAACAGTTGCAGGGCCGTGCGATTTTATAGTTCTAGAAATAAAAGAGCAGCACATTGCAATATACCTGAAGGAGATTGAGACAACACTCAATCAAGATGCTCCAAGGTCTGATTCCAAATGCCGAACTTCGAGTTCCAAGTATTGAAATGGATCAGCACCTCTATAGGAGTGCACACGGTGAAGAAGAACCCCACAACTTTTGTCCAACAAGAGATCTGGGATGGAGGATGAATTCCCTCTGCGTCTCCCACGAACTGCTAGATTCGACGATAGGGAGAGGCGGCAACAGCGATCTCGCGGAATGCTGAAACCTCTGAGGAACACTTCCACTTCGGCTCTAATACCCTTTTCAAAAAGGATTATCTCTACAGGAAACCTAATTGCTTCCTGTTTTATACTCAAGGCATAAAACACATTATCCGTAGACCAGAGACTTAATTAGACTTAAACACGAATTGTCAAAACAATTCAACACAATGTTGAGTACAAGAATTGCATCGAGACCATCTCGACGCAACGTCGAGTACACTGCGTTGAGACATTCTCGACGCAGCGTCGAATATAACCTGTCTGTCAAGACAATTCGACGCTACATAAAGTCCAAGACTTGCGTCAAGACAATATCGACGCAACGTCGAGTACATCACATCGAGACAATCTTGACGCAGTATTGAGTACAAGACTTGCATCGAGACAATCTCAACGCAACGTCGAGTACACCACGTCGAGACAATCTCGACGCAGCGTCGAGTACAATTCGACGCAACTACAATCAGTTACAGGATTGATCCTCCTCTCATATCCAATATTAGTAGGACCAACACAATCCTTCACCAAACTTCTCCAACACTCTTATGTGCTACCCTATAAGATCATATTGCGTTGGCAGTAAGACTAACTGGTTGATTGCTTTGAGATCACCTTGGGAATACCAACAGTCTCCCACTTGATCACAAAGTATCAACAAAAGCCTCACAAACAATGAGCGACATCTAGCAATACAGCATTGCTACCCAAGCAATAAATGTTCATAACTCAATGAACCTGTTCTGACTAATGTCTTAGTGTTGTCATGTCCCTTTGTCCTTTACATCCGGATAGAACTAGAGGCATGGACAGTGTCACCCTCATAATTGTTCAATCCTAGTTTCCTGATCTAGAATAGACTATCTGAAATTGGTGAGCTCAATATCCCATATTGACTCAACCAAGCATGGCCATGCATTTCTCAGTCTCATTCCATCAAGGGGCCCTTGGATGTAACTCCTGTCATATAGGAGGACAAATCCCATATCTGTCCACACACAAACATCCAAATGAATTGTAGCATACCCAATAATCACCGTTATCATCAACCTTCTTCAAGGAAGACTTTTGATGGCATCAAAGTACGTTCTTCCTCACTTGATGAATGTTGTGACTTCAGGACAAAGAACCACAAACACCATTGCCAAATGAGACCTACTTGTGACACATTCATATAACAATCCACAAAGTAGTCTCATGGTGGGTCTATCCAGTACAACTTGTTCACAAACAAGTACCCATGTGATGACTTGATATCACAATATCATGACCTGTGAGAACTGATCATCAGTCAACACACATGCTAGTATAATTATACAATCATTGCCCTTAGCTTCTTTGATGATACACAGACCAGGACTATTTAAGAATGAAGCTTCTAATAAACATAGGCCCTCACATTCAAGTCACGCACTTGAATTCCTATGGAAGCAAACATTCTAAGGGCATTTATTATGCTAATTATATTATCTTATAGAAATAGTTAACATAATAAAAGAACTTGCCATAAATATAAAATGAAATATGAAATACTCTATTCATCACATGAATAACAACCGACATAAATATAATCCACAAGACTCCCACTAGAGATGATCATCCAGGTATCTAATACCCATTAATCTAGTATGACCATCATGCTTTCTCTGTGCAAGAGGCTTCATCAGTGGATTCGTAATATTCTCTTCAGTCGGTACTCTGCATATGCGCACATCTCCTCGATCGATAATCTCTCGAATTAGATGGAACTACCGAAGTATGTGCTTAGAGCGCTGATGAGATCTAGGTTCCTTAGCTTAGGCAATTGCACCATTATTGTCACAGTAGAGAACTACGGGATCAACAATGCTAGGAACTACATCTAGCTCGCCGATGAATTTCCTAATCCATACAGCCTCCTTCACCGCATTTGCTGCAGCGATATACTCGGCTTCTGTCGTAGAATCGGCAACTGTCTCTTGCTTGGAACTCTTCCAGCTTACAGCTCCTCCATTAAGGTAAAATATAAAACCTGAATGAGACTTGGAGCCATCCTTATCAGTCTGGAAGCTAGCATCTGTGTAACCCTTTATGACGAGCTCTTCCTCTCCACCATACACCAAGAATACATCCTTCATCCTTCTCAAGTACTTTAGTATATTCTTGACAGCTGTCCAGTGACTATCACCGGGATTAGACTGGTATCTGCTTATCATGCTCAAAGCATAGGAGACATCAGGTCGAGTATATAACATTGCATACATGATTGATCCAATTGTCAAGGCATATGGAATCAACTTCATGCGGTTCTTATCTTCCAAAGATTTAGGACACTGGTCCTTAGAGAGACTCACACCATGGGACATGGGTATGTATCCCTTTTTGGACACAAGCATGCTGAACCATTTCAGCACCTTGTCAATGTATGTACTTTGGGTCAAACCTAGCAACTTATTTGATCTATCTCTATAGAACTTAATACCAAGTATATAAGTCGCTTCGCCCAAGTCTATCATAGAAAAGAAGTTCCCTAGGTTATTCTTAACAACTTGCAGGGTTGGAATGTCATTCCCGATCAACAATATGCCATCTACATACAGTATCAGGAAGACAACTATGCTCCCACTAATTCTCTTGTAAACACAAGGCTCGTCTTCATTTTTGATGAAACCAAACTCTTTTATTTTCTCATCAAAATGGAGATTCCAACTTCGAGAAGCTTGTTTCAATCGATAAATGGATCGATTCAACTTGCATATTTTAGTGGCTTCATTTGGAGATTCAAAACCCTCGGGTTGTGTCATATACACTTCCTCAAAGAGGTTTCCATTTAGGAAAGCCATTTTGACATCCATTTGCCAGATCTCGTAGTCATAATACGCAGCAATTACAAGTAGAACTCTGATGGACTTCACCATAACGACAAGGGAAAAGGTCTCATCATAGTCAACACCATGAATTTTCTTGAAACCTTTAGCCACTAATCGCCCTTAGAATGTCTGTATATTCCCATCCATGTCGGTCTTCTTCTTGAACACCCACTTGCACCCTATGGGTCGTACCCCTTCAGGTGGTTCCACTAAGGTTCAAACTTGATTTGCATACGTGGAGTCCATTTCAGATTTCATGGCGTCAAGCCACTTCTCGGAGTCTGGCCCATTCATAGCCTCTTGGTAGGTTGCAGGCTCATCATCATGATGCATAAGCAACACATTACCTATTTGAGACACAAGAAATCCATATCTATCAGGCTCAAATCTTGGTCTAGCAGATCTACGTACGACTTGTGTTTCTTGAGCAGGATCTCCAGCTATAACTGCTTGTAGTCCATTCTCAGATTCCAATTCAGGTTCATTTTCAGTTTTTGGTTCTTGAACTTCTTCAAGTTCTACCTTTGTAGTCTTTCTGGATAAGAACTCTTTCTCCAAAAAGACGTCAGTCCTTGCGACAAACACTTTTCCCTCAGATGGCAAGTAGAAGTAATATCCTTTGGTCTCCCTAGGATACCCCACTAGATAACAGTTGTCCGATTTTGGTTCTAGCTTGTTAGACATTTGACATCGTACGTATGCCTCACAGCCCCAAATTTTAATGAAAGAAATGCAAGGACGCTTTCCAGTCCATATCTCATATGTGTCTTTAGAACCATTTTCGTTGGAGCATGATTTAAAGTGAAAGCAGAAGTCTCTAGAGCAAATCCCCAAAATGAAATGGGCAGATCTGCATGACTCATCATCGATCGCACCATGTCTAACAAGGTACGATTCCTACTCTCAGAAACACCATTGTGTTGTGGTGTTCTAGGTGGAGCGAGTTATGATACAATACCACACTCTCTTAGATGATCACAAAACTCGTGACTCAGGTATTCGCCACCTCGATCAGATCGGAGTGTCTTAATCCTTTTTCCCAGTTGGTTCTCTACTTCATTCTTAAACTCTTTGAACTTTTCAAAGGTTTTGGATTTACACTTCATAAGATATATATGTCCATATCTACTGAAATCATCAGTAAATGTAACGAAGTAGTAGTACCCACCTCTAGCCATAGAACTCATAGGTCCGCACACATCACTATGTATGATACCCAAAAGATCATCAGCCCTCTCACTACAACTAATGAAAGAGGCCTTTGTCATCTTGCCTAATAAACATGACTCACATCTATCAAATGAGTCCAATAGTCCATCTTTATGGAGCTTCGATATGCGTTTCTCATTTATATGGCCTAGACGACAGTGCAGAGATATGTAGGATTAGAGTCATTAGTTTTTAGTCATTTGGTATTTTCTATGTTATAGACTGGATGATTTATGTTCAAAACATACAAATCGTTAAACATTTGAGCAACGCCATAACAAACATCATTCTTAGAGATAGAACAACAATTGTTCTTGATAATAAAAGAAAAACCATTCATGTCTAAACATGAAATAGAAATGATGTTTCTAGTTATAGCAGGAACAGAATAACAATTATCAAGTTCTAAAATAAGCCCAGTGGGCAAAGAAAGACGGTACAATCCTACGGCAACGGCAGCAACTTTTGCTCCATTTCCAACGCGTAGGTCCACCTCTCCTTTACCCAGCAGTCTTCTCCTTATCAGTTCCTGCACATTTGTACAAATGTGAGAACCACATCCGGTATCCAATACCCAAGATGAAGGAGTAGACATGTTAATTTCTATAACAAAAATACCTGAAGTGGAAGTCACACTTCCCTTCTTCTTCAGATCCTTAATGTAGAGGGGACAATTCCTCCTCCAATGCCCTGCCTTACCGCAGTGGTGGAAATTTCCTTCTTTAGCTAATCCCTTCTTTTTCAGTGTAGAAGATTTGGGATCAAGGCAAGACTTAGGTCCCACCTTAGTCTTCCTGAATCCCTTGGCCTTGCCCTTGCCTTTATGCACCATCAATATGGGGCTGGCAGGCTTGGTCTTCTTCATGTTGTTCTCGGCATTTCTTAACATGCCTAGGAGCTTGGGTAGTGTCTCATCTATCTCATTCATATTATAGTTCAAGACAAACTGGTTGTAACTCTCCGACAACGATTGCAGGATCAGATCAGTAGCCAACTCTTGGCTTAAAGGAAACCCCAGTCTCTGAAGGTTCTCAATGTATCCAATCATCTTCAGTACATGAGTTCCCACTGGGTCCCTTGCTCTCATTTTGCACTGAAATAAAGCCTTAGTGATGTCGAACCTCTCTTGCCGAGCTTGCCCTTGGAACATTTTCTTTAGGTGCTCGATAATCTCAAGGCCACACATGGTCTCATGTTGCTTCTGAAGCTCAGAGTTTATGGTAGCGAGCATGAGGCATTCAACATCTAGGAATTCATCTTGATACTTCTTATAAGCATCTTTGTCGGCACGGGACGTATTCCCGGTCGACATTGGGGGGATCCTCTTCCAAGATATAGAGCTTACGCTCTTGCCTGAGAACAATTCTCAGGTTTCTATACCAGTCAAGGAAGTTAGTCTCATTGAGCTTGTCCTTCTCAAGGATAGCTCTCAGGGACAAGGTGGAGTGAGATCCACTTGGGATGAAAGTTCTACAAAATTATGCAAAATTAATTTCAGTATTATATTTCAAAATACATTTCATTTAATAAGGACTTTTATTAAATACTCTCACTATTTTATTCAAATTGATAACCCTTAATATCAATTCGGAGAGGTTAAGCGAGCTGCTCTCTTAGTGGACACGATCCGTATTTCACCAACACAATGAGTCCGCTTTGGCATTTCTCTCATAATGCGGTTATTTAGGTAGATAACACTTGCCAATTGCATCATTATGCAACTCTTGTATGGTTGGTGAATAACTCTTTATTCGCATCCATCATATGGTGCATTCCAACCTTATGCATCTAGGCACTGAACCTTTGAGGTCACCTAGTTAAGCTAGACCCGATGTCGACAGTGGGATATCACAATTATCCGCTCGTACCCTTACCAAGATAGATTAATGCACCTTGCTTTGGTAAGCCCACACTTCATCGATCGAGGCAAGAAGAGTGTCATCCATCGGAAGGTATCCGAATACTTAATATTGGATAAGGGATTTTATGATAATCGATTAACAATTAATCAATGTGCACATACAAAAAATTACAACATTTACAAACCAAATACATCCTAGATGTGCACAAAAATAAAATTATCAACACTTTGATAAAAAGGGCTAAATCTAAGCATTTAGAACACTTCTAAAACTCCAGATTTACATGCACTGGACACAGGCAAAAACAACTCCACTTATGCAGTAGACAAGCTCATCTCTCAATGGTAGATTCAAAATCTAAGACACTTGGTTTCACAAACCAATCTGAGGGACGGTTACTACAGAGGAGAAATGATTCCTGAAACAATGAAATCGCAGCGCACTAGATCGCCAACCTCCCTCTGATACCACTGTTTGGTTTTCTGTAATGACACATTAGATGTGCGCAGCATAAAGAAAGAAACAAGAACAACCCGAAACAGTTGCAGGACCTTGCGATTTCATAGTTCTAGAAATAAAAGAGCAACACATTGCAATATACCTGAAGGGAATTGAGTCAACACTCAATCAAGATGCTCCAAGGTCTGATTCCAAATGCCGAACTTTGAGTTCCAAGTACCGAAATGGATCATCACCTCTATAAGAGTGCACACAGTGAAGAAGAACCCCACAAATTTTGTCCAACAAGAGATATAGGATGGAGGAAGAATGCCCTTTGCGTCTCCCATGAACTGCTAGATTCGACAACAGGGAGAGGTGGCAGCAATGATCTCGCGGAATGTTGAGACCTCTGCGGAACACTTCCACTTCGGCTCTAATACCCTTTTTGAAAAGGATTATCTCTATAAGAAACCTAATCGCTTCTTGTTTTATACTTAAGGCATAAAACACATTATCCGCATACCAGAGACTTAATTGGAGTTAAACACATATTTTCGAAACAATTTGACGCAACATCAAGTACAAGAATTGCGTCGAGACCATCTCGACGCAACGTCGAGTACACTGCGTTGAGACATTCTCGATGCAACATCGAATATAACCTATCTGTCGAGACAATTCGACGCAACATAAAGTCCAAGACTTGCGTCGAGACAATCTCGACGCAACGTCGAGTACATCACGTCGAGACAATATCGACGCAGCATTGAGTACAAGACTTGCGTCGAGACAATCTCGACGCAACATCGAGTACACCACGTCGAGAAAATCTCGACGCAGCATCGAGTACAATTCGACGCAACTCCAATCAGTTACAGGATTGGTCCTCCACTTATATCCAATATGAGTTGGACCAACACAATCCTTCACCCAACTTCTCCAACACTCTTATGTGCGACCCTATAGGCTCATATTGCGTTGGTAGTAAGACTAACTAGTTGATTGCTTTGAGATCACCTTGGGAATACCAACACCTTCAGATTCTTTTGGTTCTCTGAACTTAGGGTATCTCTATTTTTTGTTTTCACGACAATGACGGAGTCAGAATTTATGATTGAGATAGACAATTAGGGTTTTTCAAAGGAATCTCTTCAGTATATATATCACATTGATTTTACCAATGGTCGATTTGAAATCATTAATGACATATATTTAATTCCTTAAACATCACTTCTGATTGGCGCAATCAGTGGTGGCCTCGATTTGAATTTCAGAAAATTTGAACTGTCAAGTGGATATGAGCATCTTCAAGTAGATATGGAAATAGTCAAGCTAATACCACTATTCAATATACTGAAGGCTTCTATTCAATATTGGGCTTCTAATTGACAAGGCTTTGAACACTGGTCCAGTCGACATAAGTCTTCTAATCGATATTTTAACTATATTTGAGAACTGTCAAGTCGAAATTTGACTTATCCAGGCAGCTTCTAGACGATATGCATTCTGACTGCATAGCTTCATGTCGACATGCTTCAATTGTCTAGACCTCTTCTAATCGACATAAGATTTATCTGAGCTACTTCAAGTCAACACACTGAAATATATCAGAACCTCTTCAAGTAGATAACCATTTTGTTTGAAGGTTATCTAGTCGACATTCATAGAAAGATAAAATTGACTAAGTGTTTTTTAGTTAAATGGTTCAGCATATTTTAGAGACTTTTAGTCGACAATATCGACAGTCAGTCTAGTCGATATTTGGACTTTGTCTGAACCTAGTCTAGTCAATATTTTACTTAGCAGATTTTTAGATTTCTTGAATATTTCTCTAAGTCTTCCACCAACTTCAAGAACCACAATAAATGTTCAAAATGAATAAGTGTCAAGCCTAATATAGTCTAGGACTTATGTCTACATGATGTTTTGCAATATGAGAGATTACATTGGCAAAACCATGTTGATTGACAATAAGCTTAACCCTATGCTAACCTTGCACTAGGTTAAAACTAAGACATCAAAACAAACACAAATATCAAATACAAAGTGTGTTTATTGTTATCCTGAGGACTTCTTCAAATCAGGAACATTGTGGGCAATTTTCCAAACATAGTATATGCTTTATCATGATTATTTCCTCTACAGTTGTGATACCCACTTTTGTTAATAACAAAGCGGGAGAAAAAATGAGATTGTGAAATATCGCACTTAGTGAGATATCATTAATTTAGGGGGAGTATTCATTTGGGGGATACGTAGATTCTTGTATCAATCATAATACATACAAGCACATCATATATGTTATTCTCGACTAATCTTAATGCTTATCAAATATTTGCATACCACTATGACTGATGAGAGTATAATTATACCATTATTTTATAACATTTTCATAAGAATAAACTCGAATTTCATACTCTTATTTATCATTTCATGTGCTACTTGACTTGTTTTTGTGTTTTCAGGACAAGAGAGCAAGAAGTTGGAAATGTGCCAGAAGGAGCAAGAATCAGGAGTTAGAGAGGAGTAACCTAGAAGAAGTACTGGACACAGATAGGAGACATGGTCATAGCCTTTTGGCTTGTCAACTTTTCTATATGCTTTTAGATGAGATCAAATAGTTATATACACGTCCAAATAGACTCAGTCATGTCATTAGGTCATGTTTGATGGTTTTTGCATGAAAAATCACATCATTTGAGGTACATGACCAAGAAACACGTCGTGTCCCAAGGCCTTGTCACCCTAATTTTCTGAAATTATAAATAAAGATTTGTCTTATTCAAAAATAACTTTTGTCCTTCTGTAAGTATTTCACTTGAAGTCCTCTTGAGGCTGAATTCAAAGGGTGAAGAAGGAGGTCCAAGGATTATGATGATCGAAGAAGCAGGTTGTAAAGTCTTATCTTTTTCTTCTTAGATTTTTCTAATCTTAGGATTTCTCCATCTTCACCCTCACCTTTACTTATCCTTGTAATCCAAATTATATTGTGTGGTGATTTCTCTTTTTGATAATTTTGAATAATTTAATTTATAGTATCTACCAATAATATAGATGTTTCTTCTTTTACTCTATGATTTTTAAATTTGCAATGATACATTGCTAACATATCGTAATCATATGTTAATATTTGTATTTACATAGGCCTTCATATACGGTTATACAAATAAGATCAACATAGAGTAAAGAGATTTGCATGTAATCTTGAAAGAATAGAACACCATAAATCTCACATCTTAGAGTCAAACATAAGCATCTGGTTTTACAAATCGATAAAATAGTTTTGGGGGGTTTCTATAGCAGTATGAATCTCATGTAGATCAACATAAAGTTAGTCTCTGATTGTCCCTCCCAACAAAATCAAAGTAGCGTGAAACCCTCACAAACTAGAAATTATTCAAGAATTTATGTTCTAAATTGTTTTTCATAATTATAAAACCATATTCTATTTGATGATTACATGAAGTCCTTAAGAATGTATTTTCATCAAATGATTTATCGTACAAGTTATCCATTTATTATTTAGTTTATCATTTCATATGTAATTAAGTATTATCTTCTAATTCTAAACATTAGTAAGATAACGAGAGATAGTAAAGTAGGTTATGTAATTGTGACTTTAGGAAAGTACGGCGACCTTTTTATATTCAACTTCAATACCAAAATGATAGGTATGTGAGCCTTATCTTTTTAAGAGTATTCAAATTCTATCGCTTAATTTGGTATGATTTGGGGTGTATTAATAAACACAACTCTTATTGCATTAATTATTTCCTAATCGTTAGGATTTGTTACTATCAAAAGGGGGAGCTTATAGGAACATGGTTTGACACACACTTGGTTTGAGAATAAATAATCCTGATGTGAGTATCTAATCTCTATTTGCAAGTGTTTCATAGTGTGTAGGTTCAGGAATTGGTGTTGATAAAACTGATGGATGTTACGACACAAATCGGACTGAAATTAAAAACTAAGTCCAAAAATGCTACCTAACATCAGTGATAACGATACCGCCCGGCGATAGTACTCGACAAACTCTAACCTGCATTCGTCTATTTACCATGGACTTAGAATTTTTATGGCTGCTTGGAATTAGTCCATGAAGGATGCTCTCACTAGCTAGTAGAAACGACTATCTTCAAACGGTGATAGCTCATTTGAGCACTTGGATCTATCCCTGGAAGGAGACAAGACAACCAGGATAGACATGAAGATATCCCACTGCTGCCCAAGGTAGTCAATAGCGTCGGCGATAAAAATATAGAGTTTGGAAGATTCATTTCAAACGTCACTACCGCTCGGTGGTAATGGTTATGGCTCAGCATTAGCGCAAACTTTATATAGAAATCATGTGGCACTAAGGAGATAAGAGTGTGTACAATTAAAATTTACTGCCGCTCTGCGGTAGCCGCTATCGTCCATCAATAGCTCGAGCCTTTATGTGGAAACCTTTGTCGTATTGATGACAAAAAAAGTGTGGGAGATTCAAAATTTAACGCTATCGCCTGATGGTAGCAGCTCCCAGAGAAATAAAGCCTTATTTATTTCTCTCGGGATCAAGAATTAATCAAGAGATTTTGGAGAGAGGAGGCCGCTCTAACCATCCAAGAGCACTCCAACACTCCCATCCATCAACTTTAAGAGATTCCAATGAAGATCAAAGATTAAAATGAACATTCAAGAGAAGAGCTTGCATAGATCGATAATAATCTCAAGAGAGCCTTATTCATCTTACTTCACCATATGATTTTGGGGGCTTCTCTACTGCACTATTTTATTCTCTCTTGTAGTTCTTTTGTTGATTTGAGTTTAGATTGAAAATCTTTGTAATTGTGGGAAATCGCCTCTAGTGTGGCAACTAAATCTAGGTAGTTCTAAGGAATGGAATTCACCTTGTGCATGACATCTAGGTCTAGGAGAGATCAAGGAAGTTCTCCTAGGAGGAGAGGCTTGTGGATAATCTGGGGGTAGATTACCTTGGGTCAATCGATTCAATGAGAGAGTCAATATAAAAAAACACGATCTTTATTTCTACCGCCTTCTTAACTTAGAGTTAAATGATCGAACACATTATATGTATAAAGATTTTATTTAAATGATAAAGTTTTCTTTTTCCTGATCATAATATTTTGAATCTCTAATTCAGTTATGCAAAACTCTTTCATCATTCAAATTTTTAATTAGTAAAAAGACAGTTTTTGTAAGAATCATGCTTATTCACCCCCCCCCCCCCCCCCCCCCCCCCCCCCCCCCCTCGTGCAAGAGAGTTTGATTGGTATTCATTATTGTGAATCTAAAAGAACTCTTGTATAAAGGCACTCTAAGGAATATAGGAGAAGTTTCAGCTATGCAGCCCTCATAGTTATAGGTGTTGGTGAGAAGCTCAAGCGTCGGGCACCTCGCAACCAACTCACACTTTATGATCATCTCACACATATAAAGGATCCATTTGGCGGGGTGTTTTTGCTCTGGTGAGTTTATAAAAAAAATGCCACCATTATAGAATGTATGTTTGGCATGACAATGGTTATGACCGCCACCAAGAAAAAAATTAGTTTTGAACATAAAAGTGGATGAAGTTCATTACGTGAGGTCGGGGGGCACGAACGACTGTTCATAACCATTGTGTTCATGACCTCCACCACCATGCCAAATGAAGCCAGAATCACATCACAATTACCATACATGGGTGAAAAGGTGAATTGCATGAAAAGATGGTAAATTTAAACTACCAGTTCGTTAAACATCAACATAATCTCAAAATGAATCGATTTGACTCGACGAAACAATAATTTGGTACAAGCATTGATAAAAATCCGACTATTATTATAACATCATTTTTCAAACCACAGATACATAAAGACACTACATAATGGGTCACTCCACGGGTTCGGGGCATGGTGAGTCATCCATCCCAAATTGGTCGTGGACAACAAGACGGTCGTTGAATACACAAGATGGAGATCTCCCTGACCGGTGACCTTCATCACATACATCTGTTCTGAAGCAATACAGACACCATGCGAGACCCTTAGAAATTGATGGTGATGGAGTTGAAGCGTCCCTCCAACTAGTAAATCTTGTTCCCTATGCTAGAAATATCATAATTTTGATCCTCGGAATCCACCAGTCGTGACTCATACCTCACGTGAATGTTAACAATGAAAGTGACTAGGCAGCTCTAGAGATCACCAACCATCACCTGATCATAGATCAGGGTCGAAACAATGGCATTGTGATCATAAGCCCACATGCCTAGTGGAGGCAGTTGTACTAGAAATTTTTGAAGCACCTTGCCTTGTGAAATGGGTTAGAATGGATAGGCAGGCAATCGTACCAACAGAGCCTCAGAGAATGAGATGATATTTGGCTTCTTTGATGGGGTTGAAGCCGAACCCTCTTTGAAAAACATAGGTGTCTCATATCTCTTTTGCAAGCTCCGTACAAGGAAATGAACTAACAAGTGATAGTGAAGTCAAGCCTCATCAAAATTGGTTACCTCACTTACTTCATGATAGAGTCCTGGGCTCATCGTGCCCTTGGCAGAACAACAAAGCATAGACATAAGAGGGAACATGGATGCTCTACTTATAGTTGATTTGCCAACCCTTTGAATCCTGAGCATCACACCATTTCTAAATCTCGTGTTGAGATAGAGAAAGTTGGGATTGTCCACGACTATTTTTTGTTGAGACCTATAATAAGACATCCAAGTAAGTCAGAACAACTAGAAGGGACCCATATACCTTGATTGGGGCCCACAATCACATTGTTGGTTGACAAAAAACTCATAGAACCTCCCCAACGATCTGTTGGATCTCACTTGCTGTGGGGACCAACCTATGACAATTGGGTATACCCCTTATGCAATTTCCTCTAAATATAACCCATTGTCGAGGTGGAGCGGCCGTGTTAACAGCTCCCATTGGTACTCTCCAAAGCTAATGAGCTTATTTGTTCTTAGATTGTGCCCATCTGTCTCCCGCTAAACCTAACACATTATTTGGTTTGGGATGACGAGTTCCTTTACACTTCTGGGTACATGGTGAGACCTCCTAGCTATATCACAACCACATTTTCATGTAACCTAAAAAATAAATATTTCCAATTTTCTTCTTGTTTCCCTTGTACTTGTATTTTGTTTCTTTGATGGGCTAATAAATTTTGGTTATACTCTGTTTGAATTATGCTATTAGCACCTCTGGGGTTCTTACACTCTGACTTTACCATTTGAAATTTCTGACAGTGCGACACAAATTTCGTAATGTATTTCTTCATTCCAGACTAGAAGATTGTGCAACAAAGGTCAATGTACATCGTAACGACCCTTGGGTGTATGTAATATCTCGTGTGGTGTGCCTTACGGAGAATCTACTCCTTGATTACTCCTGTGGTTGGAATTAACACCCAGTGATGGAATTGTAAGATGTCATCATAGATTATATAATCAGCGTGTTTCATTATCGTGCAAGGACTATACAATCTATGTTATGGATCCTTTTGTTGTGTCTCTTGGATCATGTCTCGAATATCACATTGGATCTTCATCTAGTGTAGATGAGTTTGATGTCCATTAGGATCCTAGTAGGAGATAACTGTAATGTCGATCCTCTCCAAGGATCTAGCAAGGCCGTTGATGATGGTTTCCATCTGGTTCTCTGATTCTCTGTCTCTCTCATTCGATGACTTAGAGAACTAGCCGCGATATTGGCCTTCCCTGGGTGGTAGTGCAATGTGAATTCCTAATCACATAGGAATTCTCACCAATAACCTTGTTGAATGTTAATCACCTTCTGCATGAAGATGTACTTCAAGATTTTGTGATCTGAAAAAGGTCTCACACTTGACACCATATAAGTAGTGCCTCTAAATCTTTAGAGCAAAAAACAACCACCCCTAACTCTAATTGTGGGCCAGATAGTTATGATCGTGCTTCTTCAATTATCTGGAAGCATATGCCACCACTTTATCGCTCTCCATGATTACAAATACTAATCTCTTCATCGTGCATCCAGATAGATATTGAACTCGTCAATCCCAGATGGGGTGGTAAGGATATGAGCTAACATTAATCGGTCTTTCAGCTCGATAAAAGCAATCTTGCTTTGGAGTCCATCTGAATGTGTTATCCTTTTTTGTGAGATAGGTAAGTGGTAAGGCAACCTTCAAGAAGCCCTCGATAATGTTTTGGTAAAAATCATTCAGTCCAAGAAAACTCTGAATATTTGTTATCTTCAGTGGTGGTTACTCTCATACTGCATGAATCTTGGTTAAGTCTACAACTACGCTTACAAAATTGACGGTGTGTCCTAATAAGTAGATTCCCTTGAACCATAATCCACACTTGCTGAATTTGGCATATATTGAGTTCTCCTACAACTTTAATAGGACCATCCTCAAATGCCTGACATTTGCCTCCTGGGTGTCCGAGTAAACTAGGATGTTATCGATGAATATAATAACAAAACGGTCTAAATACAACTCAAACACCCTATTAATCAGGGTTATGAAAGCATATGGAGCATTGGTTAGCCATAAAGGAATAATTGTAAACTCATAATGACCATACTAAGAATTGAAGGTTGTATCTGACACATACACATCCCAAATCCTCAGTTGGTAGTAGCTGGCCGCAAATCCTGCTTGGAAAACACGATAGCACCCAATAGTTGAATAAACAACTCTTCTATCCTCAGAAGTTGGTAGGTTTTCCGTACCGTGAGTTGGTTCAACTCTATGTAGTCGATGTAGAGACGTAGATATCCATCCTTCTTTTTCATAAATAACATTGTAACTCCCCAAGAAGAGCAACTTAGATGAATGCATCTTTTGTCGACAGACTCGTGCAGTTGCATCTTTAAATCTGTAAGCTCCATCATTATCATAAGGTATGGGGTTCATGATATAGGTTGATCTCCAAGTTCTAACTCAATTTGGAAATTAACCTCTCACGGAGGGTGGGGGGAGTCCCTGGAGAGACTATGGGAAAATATCTGAAAAGTCTCAAACTACCGATACTTCGAGCATATGAATGTGTTGTTGGTCATCTCTAAGTAAATATATAAATATCGTCCCCTCATCTAGCTATTTTTGTTATTTACACACTGGATAATATGATTCGTGGAGCAAATGATATATATTGGGTTGCGATCAGCTGTCCTTCGAGGCACTGAGAATGACTTCCCTACTCATGTAGTTAATCTGAGCTCCATGTTCCTGTTGGACATGTGTGTCACATCCCTTTATTTGAGAATAACAAATCCCATATTGTATTTGATCTAGTCTTTTGTGTGTTTATAGTGTCCAGGTTGTACAGGTTCAATGAGGAGACAAGTCCTCATTCATGGGCATAATCCGAGAGTGTGTACACATTAGAAAAAGCAAAAGCATGAGTTGTGTGCTGATCTTAAAATGGCCATAACTTTCAATCCAGGAAGAGTTATAGAACGTGCCACCCCATTTCGGAGATGAGAACGACTCAATCTACAGTGTGGAGAAGTTTCGGACTCAATCTCCCGCTACCGCCAGGCGCTATCTCCAGTTCATGCACAGCGCCACGCCGCCGACGGTTTCGCAACCGCTCCACACGAACACTACCGCCGGCGCTAGCCACTACCACAGGCGCTAGCTCCAAGTTCTATAAAATGGTGGGCTCTCTCTCGTTTTGGTTAGAGATCCTAGAGAGGTTGCTTGTGCCACAATTCCAGTGTTGTTATGCTGTCGAAGATGGATCTCCCACAAAAAGCTTAAGGAGAATTCTGGAGGAGGACTACGCCACGCTACATCCGAAGGACGATCGCTTCGACCTCGCTCATACAATAGCAATCCTTCATCCTCATCTTCAGAAATCTCATATAGGGAGTTTTACTATTGTTATCTTTATTTTCATTCCATACTTTTTATAACCGTTTAGAGAATTCGCTTTGTGTTGGCGACTAGGTCTGGGTAGGACTTAGGGGGAAATTCGCCTTGTGTTGGCGACTAGTTCTAGGTGATTAGATCTAGGGGTGCTCGAGGCCATATCCGGGGAAGGATTGGCTAGAGCGGCTTGAGGGCATATCCGGGGAAGGATTGGCTAAAGCCAACCGGTTTGTGGGGATACAAGTCGGTATAGAAAAGGAAAAGAAATTTACTTTTGTACGCCTTCGATTTCTAGCGATATTGAAATCAAATTTATGTAAACACTTTTTCTTTTATATAAATACAATCATGTCTCTATTTGTGTTTACTTGATTTCTCTCCTTTGGCGTTATCTCTAAAATATTGGTTACAAAGTCTTAAATCCAAATTACTTTATCTAAATTGTTTATTTCAATCTCTTAATCATAAAACAATTTAGTACTTATTTCTAAACTTGAAAATTATGATATTCTCACAAATTAGCTAAATTATCATTTTGCCTTTCTCATATTATACAACAATTTAGTATTTTCCATAAAATTATAAAAAGATTTTTATTCCCTTATTCACCCCCCTCCAAGGGCGCCGTAAGATCCAACAGTTCCGCCAACCATTCCATGCCCAAAATGATGCCAAATGCTATGATATGAAGGATCGTGGCAATGATGACAAACTCCAAGTCATCTTGATGAGCTTTAATTACACAATGCTGCATCGAGGTTATCTCTGGACCATCTAGAAGTCACACTCTAACAAATATCCTCGTAGACCCCGTGACACCGGCTTTCACAGAAATGAAATCTTGAGCTATGAAACAGTGAGTGGATCGGGTGTCAAATTGTGTCTTAGCGGAATGATCATGGATAGAAAGGAATTTTGAAATGGTTTCCCACCCTAGGTTATAACATATCCTAACAAAGCCCGTAGTTTAAATATACAAGTGAAAGAAGGGGATTTTGAATTAGTGGAACCTACCAATCATTACAACCTATGGTGCTTGCCCTTGCCCTAAATCTAAATCATAAGTATGATGTCACTACTAGAAAATAGATTTTTTGCCAGGGCAATTTGCCGTGGCAAAAGGTCTAAAACCGTGGCTAAAGATCTTTTGCCACGGTTTAGCCACGGAAAAAAATTGTGGCTAAAGATCGCGTGGAGAAAGAGTTGTAGCCACGGATTGGCCGTGGCTAAAGGTATTTGCCACGAACAAAAAAAATCGTAACTAATACTTACAGTTTTAGCCACGGTTTCTCCTCGTAGCAAACGTATTCCAATGTATGTATTTGGTTCTTTTGCCACGGTATAGTGTCGTGGCAAATGTTATGATTATTAGCCACGGCACTATGTCGTGGCTAATACATATTATTAGCCACGGTCTAGGGCCGTGTCTACTTTGGTCCCTATTAGCCACGGTTTATGTCGTGGCTAATAGTATTTTCAATTTTTTTTTAAAAAAACTATAGCCACGGTTTAGAACCGTGGCAAATGTTGTTTTTGATTTTTTTTTTAAAACATGTTGCATGCCATCACAGTTTCATGGATGTGGAAATAAGTACTACAGCCATCACAATATCAAGAATAAAAACAAGTGCTTGATGGAAAATTAGAACTTACAAAACTGACATCATAATCATTCATGGATCGAACCCATTCAGAACCTATAAATGCTATACAATCCTATTTCAAGCCAAATCATGGAATTTTTTTTAATAAACTAGCAGCCTTACAAGTGGTTCTCATTGCACCCATAAACAAGACATGAGACCTTCAGGTCGCCGCCGCCGCTCAGCGCCACCCTGGGTCGCTTAAACGAGCACCCCTCGGCACCACCGGCCGGAGATGGCTGCGCCATGGAAGCTCTTCTCTACTCCTTCCAGTTATCAGCCAATCCGAAATCCCCCAAACCCCCCAGCTTGAGATCAACGGAGCAGCCCAGGTCTTCCTGGAACAATCTACAAATTTATGTTGAATCACTAAGGCGCAATGAGATGAATCTATAAAAGTATGATTAATTAGAAGGAATCTTAGATGAAGAGGAGCATATCAATCCTAGCAAAATCAAAATTATTACTATTTATTTCAGAAATCTCAAGTAAATAAGCGCAGGACGACAATCCTTGTGCAATAAATTGATCAGTCGCACCTCTCAATTAATTGACGTATCGAGCAGCTTTCTACTTGAAGATGAGATCCACCATAGCTTTAACTGCACCGGCTTCAGTACTGTCCGTCTAAAAAAACAACATTTTTTACATTTTACAGGATGAAATCAAAAGAAAAAATTTACAAAAAGGAGTTGCAACACCTTGTGCCTTACAAACAATGTTCCTATGTTGAATCCATAAATAAATACTGGAAGAGTTGGAGACGAACTTTAAAGCGTTCTCCTTGGCTATATAAAAACATGATATGTACTAAATTTAATTTAGAACTGTCCCTCAAAAGTTAAAAATATATAAAAAGTATTTTTATAACAACTATGCTTATTTGCAGTATAAAAATTGGGGCTTTCCCAATGGGTGATACCTGGTACAATCTGCCAATATACAATAGATATGTTGGACATTCCTTGGATTGATCTCGATATAGTGTAAAATCATAATTACATTTTCTTTTTGCAAACTATTTCAGCTGCAGTGATTACCCAAACAATCATTCCAAATTATTCCCGGACCTCAATTTACAGGTGCTTCCATCTTTTGCACCATATTTTTCTACTTGTCCTTGGTAAATGTCAGCTCTATACTTAGTCATGTACACTAATAATAGAAGCAAAAATTTACCAAAAGAAGACAAGATTTAGTAATACTAAGGGATTTTAGAGTCATTGCCTCTATTGCAGAAACAGTTGTCTTGGACTTATCAATGTTAAAATTATGATAGGGAGTAGAGATTCGACGGAGGAATGCAGGGAAAATTAAGCGGGAGAGGAATGCATTACCCAATGTCCGAGAATGGGGCATTCCATCAGTGACCAAATCTGAATCTGAATTTTTCTCCCAGTCCCAGCTCAGCTAAAGAATATCCATGATTTCACCGAAAACCCGCAATGGGAATAAAAACAAAAAGAAACAACTACATAAATGAAATAAAATATTAGCCGTGATTTTTTTGACGTGGCTAATGTAGAAAAATTCATAAGAAAAGAAATCGAATAGCACTTAGAACATAAAGTAATCTTTGAGATGTTCATATATGGATTTATGTTTGGAATAGGATTTAGGCCTTGATTTGGATAATTTCAGTCATTGCACCCTACCAATTCTAATTTCACCATTGCTTACCCATGTTAAGACTACACCTATTTCATTTGATTTAACACCACATTCACATCACCAAAGCCAAAAAAACTTTCATTTATTCACACTTAAAATGTTGAGTTTCATGTTTTTTATCTTGATGATGAGAATTTCTTTCATTGTGAAGTGAAGAAAGAAAATAAATTAATAGGCATGTCAAAAATGGGAACCATACAAACCAAGAAAATTAACCAAGACTAATATGAACCATACAAACCAAGAAATGAAGTTCAAATTAATAGAAATACCAATTGCAATAAGAAAAATGCCCTAAAATATAATTGAAACCTCCAAATCAGTCCCCGAAAAACACTCTTTGCTTTCATTCTCTCTTGTCCAACCCATATTTCATGAGTAAATTACGTCTAAAAAAGTTTAAATTTCATATAAGTAAACATCAACTTTTAAGCAATTTCTTATAGGAATTCAGACAAACAAGTGGAGGGTAACATAAAATTTCTATGCAATTAAATAGTTTAAGGTTTTACAACTCTTTCTAATTTTTAAAGAAAACATAGAGAAAATTGGATTTAAATTAAGAATTCTCGGAAATATGAATAAGTGATGTTATGTGATGAGAATGTAATCGAATATCATTTTCAACAGGTGTGTATGATCAACATGTTACTACATACATACATAACATCAGGCGACAACATCTACACCAAAATCAATCTATCCACAACAGCCGACAACATCTACAACTGCTGAAATAAATCATATACTAGCTAACTGAATCCATCCGGCCACAACAACATTCAAGAATCGAAATAAAAACAGAGACTGTTACCAGCTGCTGTGAAGTGTGAAGGAATGTTACCAGTGATGAGGAGGTTGGTAATTCTAGGATGGCTTGGCGATGGTGACGGACGACAACAGCGGCGTGGATCTGGATATTCTGGAAACCTAAATCGAAAAAAAATCATGTACCAGATGAATACAAGGAAACATATGCAACTGTTGTTGTCGGTACCAGATGATTTCTGGAAACCTAAAATAGATAATAAAAATAGAGAAATGGAAGATTTCTGGTAGGACTGAAACCTAAATAAAAAAAACAGTCCTCCCGGTGGCAGATAAGATGAAGATGAAGACGAGGAGGAATAAAGAGGCCAGAAAACTCACCGGCGGCGAAGTATTCTGTGCCGCGAGAAGAGATGCGTCGTGATTTCTCTGCAGAAATAAGGAAGATGAAGAGGAGGAAGATGAAGAGGAAAACGAGGAGGAATAAAGAGGCCAGCAAACTCACCGGTAGCGAAGTCTTCCGACGGAACAATGGAACCCTATCAACGACCGCAGAATCGATCTTCGGAGAAGTGGAAAGTAGCGAGATCTTCAATCTTTCGATGGAGATGGCAGAATCGATCTTCGATTCGACGGAGATGGCAGAATCGATCTTCACTCTTCTGTTTTTCGCTTCGTTATGAGAGGAGACGGCAGCAGCTGCCTTCGGGGGAGAATATTCATGGGCGCGGGATAGGGTTTTGGTGAGAGCGATCGTGGTTAATGAGACTTATTTGCTACAAATAAATAAAAACCGTGGCAAATAGCCTAATGTTTTGCCACGGCCACAGTTTATCGTGGCTAATACATACGTATTAGCCATGATTTTTTAAGCCCTGGTAAAATATACTTATTAGCCACAGTTTTTGCAGCCGTGGCTAATAATAATGTATTAGCCACGGTTTTTCAACCCTGGCAAAAAAAAGTGTGGCTAAAAATCAATTTTCTAATAGTGTGTGGTACGACCCTGAAGTCCCTCCAGTTCTCAGAACAATTTAGCTACCCTCTTTAACCATCTCAACCACATACTACCTCAAGGTTCCAGAGCACGAATTGGTTTCCCATCGTCTTGTGGGCAGTTGACCATCATATGTCCCGGCTAGTGGCACGAGTAGCAGTTTCCTGTTAAAGGAATCCTCCATGTTCGATGTCAGAATTAACTGTTGTGGGCCAGTGGTGGTGGTAGTCATCTTTGATCTTGCCTCTGCTGATGCAGTGGTGGATAATTTCTTCCTAGGATGCAGTGTATGTCCTAGAATCTGGGATCGGTAGGCACCTTTAGAGGGGGTGAATAAGGGCTTAAAACATTTTCTTATATTTTGAATAATAAGCGATTAAGATGATGAGAAAATAAAAGCACACTAAGTAAAATCAAATAGAGACATGTTTTATTAATACGAAATATAAGGTTTACAAAAGTTGATTTCTATAACGCTAGAAATCGGTGGCGAATAATAATAAACTCCTTTTGTTTTCTATCCCGACTCGCATCCCCACAAACTGGTGGCCCTATCCTATCCTTACCCGGATACGGCCTCAAGCCGCTCTAGACAATCCTTCCCCGGATATGGCCGCGAGCACCCCCTAGACCTAACCTAGATCTAGTCGCCAACACGAGGCAAATTTCAGCCCTAAGTCCTACCCAGACCTAGTCGCCAACACGAGGCGAGTTTACTAAACGATTATAGAAAAGATGTGAAATAAAATGACAACAATATAAAAACTCCCTATATGGATCTCTTGGAGAAGTAGACAAAGACCCGCAGAGTATGATCGTAGTCGATGCGGTCTTACATCACGATGATGATGCGTGTTGAAATCTTCTCCATGGATCTGCTTAATCCTTCATGGATTTGTGGGAGTACCTCTCTGAACCTTCCTCTCTATGTTGTGGCACGAAGCTCTGGAATTTTGGAGTGGGAAAGGATGAAGAAGACGGATCTAAGGGATCCTTTTTATAGCCTTGGAGCTAACGCCTGCGCTATCGCTACCGTCGGCGCTTTCCTAGATTAGGCAATATTCTCCATGTGAGAATCCTTCATTTTAAGCAAGCCTGCGGCCTTCCTCTATTGCTTTGAGCTACTACCGGTGCTAGCCGATACCGCCTGCGCTAGCTGCTACCGCCTGCGTTAGCTCCTATCGCCTGGCGCTAACACCTTCCATAACTATTTCTGGAAATTTCTTAAATCAAAGCTAGCGCTAGCACAGGTGCTAGCAGGCATGTTGGAATTCTGGCTTCAAATTTTGGCGCAACTTTCTTATGTTATCCTTGAGTCATGTGGACTTGTTTTCCTGCACACTTAAACACACAAGATCAAATACACATAGGATTTGTTATTCCCAAACCTAGGAGATGCGGAAGACCATGTTCCAACAAAGTCTCCCTTTTGAAAATAACAAATCCATTAATGATAAATCAGAGCATCAATATATCAGCATGATGAAACCTACTTGTGTGTGAGAGAGAGTAATGACTTAGGATAATTATTGATTTTAGTATTTATAATTGCTCCACCTAAATACATGATCCCCCTAAGTGAATGCTCCCCTAATATGTAAGCTATCATCTTAATTAATCATATTATGATAGCGGATTTTATTTATCATGTTAGTTCTCCCCCTTTTGTTATTAGCAAAAGTGGGTAAAGGAAGCAAACACATAAAAGTTTTGATAATAAGATAATGTCATGATCGAGCTTTGAGAGAGAAGAAAAATGATAAGGAGTTTTTAGAATAATTTTCATAGAAATATATTAGAGTTTTTAGCATAAAGATGAGCAATATAACATTTGCCATGTAATCAATATTATCATGTTAGTTTTCCCTTTTTAGTTTTAAGCATAAAAAGGTAATGATTTCCAAGTAACCAATCTACCCAGACAATATATCTACACATTAGCCCCATACTAAGTGACGGATGGTCATGAGGAGCTGCATACATGTCGTAGGTTGGGGTGTTAGTCCCATATGCAAACATTAGAAAATACTCAACTTAGCACTCTTTCCCCCTAGTGCCTCGCAAGGCCCCACTGGAACCCTCCCCGGTTAAGGACAAGACATGACTTAGAGGTTAGGTTATCTAATGTCTACAACCCTACGCCCCTGCTATGGTGAGATATGTACTCATGGATAATAATTATTGGAAACATTTAAGCATTTTAAATCTAATTATAATTTCATAGCCAATGGGTTTTATATTTTTATTTGAATTTTTTTTTAAAAGCTCACATAGCTAATCCATTAATAAATCAGAGTTTTAGCATTGCGGAAGACTTGACATTTTGGAAAAAATAAGAATATCCTTTTAGCAATTAGGAACTCAAAACACAATTTGATTTGAAATTTAAGTAGATGTTTTTATAAGCAATATGTCACTTGTTGGTGGAGTGTTTAGCATAAAATTGATATTCGTGTCAGAACAACCAATATAAATTCTACCAAGCAAGTCGATCATTTGTGAAAGAGGAATTTTGAGATTTAAGACTTTGATATAAGCCTGAAAAAATGCAAGGTAAAAAAAATACGTGGTGATGATGCAGAAGACTTATAAAACACAAGAAATATCTTTTTGACAATTCATAAAATGATATATGAGTTAAATTCCAAAAAATGAAGATGTTTTTGTAAATTAATTTGCATTTAAAATCTTTAAGTTTGACAATAAAGTAACCAAGCATGAAATAATGTTTTCAAAAAGAGATTATTACAACGTCATATTAATTCACAAATTCAAAACATACAAAACATTGTAGAGAGCATGTTAGGGTATCTAGTGCATTTATATATATAAAGAGAGTATAGAATTTTAGCATTAGGATCCAATACTCATGAGAAGAAGTGTTATGGAAGATAATGATGTGCACATAAGTGTATTTTTAATAGAGTAAACAAATGATTTAATCAAAAATACAAGACATATGTAGAGTAAAGTATACAATAAAACACAAATAATTTTACTTCCACACCTTCAATGCACATAGAGAAAAAAATGTACAACAACCAAGGTGCTTTGCACACACAATGCTCATTAAGACTTATCAGGGTGCAAAGTAGTGCTTGGGGGATCATACACTTTATTTTTCAATATTGATTTTTTGTGATCCGGTGTACTTAAGAATAAGTGGTTTAAAACGATGAAGGTTTGCACAAGACACTTTACTATTCTTTCCAAGGTGCTCAACCTCACAATGCTTATTAAGACTTATTAGGAGGTTCAAGTAGTGCTTGGTGGAGTTACCTTTGTCAATTTATTTCATGATTATTTTTTTGTACAAAGTTCTCCGAATACACTTATTTTGCAAACCAATGTAATTTTGTAAGTACAACCACTTTTCTTAAATATTAAGAGTGCAAATAAAGGTGGTGTATGTAAGATGCTTGTGCAAAGTTTAATTCATTGTACAGTTACAATACACAAGCAGGCATTATTAGATTAAAAGCACATGTAGACTTTGCAAAAATAAGTGAGTGAATAAAAATCATTATCAACCATAAGACATTTACTCATACTTAGAGGCATGCTAAGCTTGGTTCTACACAACCTTTTTATTACAATTGGTGCACATATGAGTAGATATATCAAAGCATGATAAAAACAATGTTCAAAGTAGTTTGAAAAGATGAATTGCAACATTGAAGAAGGTCTAAATGATGGGTTAAATCATGCTTGATTTTTCAATGAAGTCCATACAGTATTTTTTGATATTTTGAAGAATAATTTTGATTTAAAGTTTGAACTCATAAGATTGATCTTGGACTTCCCGAGGACTACCCTGTGAGGAGTTCGCCTGGTACTAGGAGATGTGATGGGATGACAGCCCAAATCTCCCTTTCGCAGGATGCATGTAAATAGAAAATTAAAGTTCAAAAAATACTTGTTGATACTTGTTTTTGTTTTATATTTTTGCATTTGATTTTTGCATATAGAAATAGAAATCAAACAAATAACCAAAGTAAGACAAATATTTTTTGTAATTTGGTTTTTGTAATTTTGTATTTTAATTTTTCAAAAATCAATTTATGCCATACATGCAAAAATGAGTAGTACACATAAAATAACATATTCTTAGTAATTTTTCAAAATTTTAAAAAACACCAAAATTTGACACTCGAGCTAGCGCCGGCGCAAGTGCTAGCATGGCAAACAGTACACTGGTTTTCAAGATTTTGGAAATTTTGATTATGGATCTTGATTAAGTGTCGCAAGAGTAGTTTCATGCAGAAATTTCAGAATTTTTGGAGATGTCTAGATAGTGCAAATTGCATGAAACATTTGCGATTTTGTATATGACTTTACCAAATAAACATTGCATGAGATATATTTTATTATAACTTCATTTTTAATTTTTCTAAGGCTTATATTTGTCAATTATGGTGTAAGTTGAAAATGATAGGAGATGTAAGCACAAGATATCATGTTCGAATAAGCCAAATAAGCATAACTTAAATGATTAGTATGATGTTTATGCAAAGAATATCAAGGATAAGCCCTAGATAAAAATACCCAGCCTGTATATCTTGGTAAACATATAAAGCCTAACATAGACACAAATATTCTTTAGGTGACTATGTTAGTATGATAAGTTTGAGATTAATGTTATGCCAAAGTTTGAGTGTTTCAACTTATAGACCTAGAATGAAGTGAAGATTATATTTGATTTGATCTTATTAATATCAAGATGATTCTAAGGTCTAAACTTGAAATAAATCACAATACACACATAAACACCAACCATGATAAACTATTATAATACCAATTGTTATCATATAATTCACATACATGTGATGGAGATACTTGTTGTTAGATGATTTTCGATATGAATTATGATATATGATTTTTAGAGAATTTATCAAAGGTCATCAATAGATCATGGTGGTGCGTGTGGCATCAGTATTTAAGACAATTAATCTTTCAATATATCTTTTGTGATTTTCTTTATAATTTAGATAAATATCTCATAACAAATTTAGAGTTTGATTCATGTGGATAATATAAGATATTTATAAGCATGTATAAGCATGTGGAATATAAGAATAATAGATAGGTGGTCATCAAAATAAAATATGATTTTGAATTTTAATCAATTTGATTTATAAACTCATTAAGTTTTAAGAGATAAGATCATATTTCCTATAATATATAAGATGGCCATAACATGATAGCATAAAAAATAAGAAAAACAAAAA
Organism: Dactylorhiza incarnata; assembly: GCA_033032865.1. Taxonomy (NCBI): domain Eukaryota; kingdom Viridiplantae; phylum Streptophyta; class Magnoliopsida; order Asparagales; family Orchidaceae; genus Dactylorhiza; species Dactylorhiza incarnata. The sequence continues at coordinate 16,413,708 of JAWHQI010000004.1, read as the reverse complement.
GAAAAATAGAAAGACATTAAAGCATATCATGAAGTAGAAAATTTGTATATTTCATTTTTGAAAGTATTCTACTTCATGCATTTGGTGATACCTAAAGAATAAGTGATTTAGGTATCCAAAGGGGACCAAGTGTGGTGGTTCCTTTGGGCACCCAATGTTGAAAATGTTGAAGTGGAAGTTTTGAAGTTGGAGGTCTGGGGGGAGACCGCGCGGTCTGGTCTGACCGCACGGTCTTGCGGTCTCCTCTGGCGGTCTGACCACTCTGGTCTAGCCGCGAGTTGTTCAGCGTGACCGCCATTCTTCTGTCCAAGGGTGCCGAGGTGAGGCCGCGCGGTCTGGTCGCGTGACCGCGTGGCGAGCTGGTGAGACCGCGCGATCTGGTGCGCAGTGATCGCGTGGTGGGGGACAGCCCAGTCTGGTGGCTGTCTGGTTTCCTTGTGGTGCGCGTGGACTAAGGTCTTCTTAGTCGCGCGGTATCTGGTTTGTGTTCGCATGGCTGGTCATTCGGCGATCAGCTGGCATATGCGGTCACAGGTGTTTGGTCGTGAAAGTATCTAGTTGCGGCCTAAATCACCTAGAGGGGGGTGAATAGGTGGATTCTATGTCTTTACGCGGAATTAAGAATTATAACACAGAAAAGCACACAATAAAGCACAGCACAGACACAAGGATTTTATAGAGGTTCCCCGATGTGGGTACTCCTCTTTCCCGCCTCGCCTATCTAGCTCTTCGAGGCTAGATTCGGCTACTTCACCAAACTCAGATTAAGATAATCTTACACCTCGGAGTAAGAACTCCTACAACTCGGAGTGCACCACTCCTACAACTCGGAGTAAAAAACAACTCCTACAACTCAATCCTTAAACAAGGATCTACACAACACTCGGAAGTAAGCTTCCTACAAAGTTTATAAAATTGTTTATTACAACACAACGTAGATTTGAAACAATCTTCTTAAACTTCAGATGAAGTTTTTCTTCAGATCTTGAGAAATAGATTTCTTCTTCTTGACAAAGAATCTCAATACGTTTAGAGGAAGAACGAAGAAATCTTGAGCGATTCTTTACTGGATCTGAGATGCTTGAATCTGTAGAAGACGGATCACAAATCACAGCTTTGTCGGAGACGAAACTTGAGCGCGAGAGAGATCGGTCGAGACTTGCGATTCTTTCTGTTTGATTCGCGATTTTTGATTCGATTCAGATTGATTGGATTAGATTTGGGCTAAACGGAAATACATCAGGAGTATTTATACGGTCTTCTACAACGGTCATATGCGCGAAGTACGGATCTAATTCCACGTGTACTGAACATAGGAGAAGCCCTAAGAAACGCGCATTCAAAAACGAACCGGAAGAATTACTGCAGACCGATTCGGTTAAATGGTATAACCGAATGGCAATAACCGAATCGAATTCGGTTAAATGATATAACCGAATTGCAATAACCGAATTCGGTTATTCTAATTCTTCAAGGAAATTTGAACTATGATTCACCGAATTCGATTATATCCATCCCAACTATATAGTCGAATTCGACTATATGTTTCTGAATGATATAACCGAATTTTACTTGGGAAAAATCCCTTTCTATGAAAAGTCCACCATCAGCTCCAGTCCTCCTTCTCTTGCACTTAGGAAATGAGGTACATCCCAATAGAGAGATCTCACATGAGCCAACACTTTGGTCTATACAATGAGGGATTACATTGCACAAGCCTGTGTTTGACGACTCATTGAAAACTGACATTGGTTTGTACCTAGAGTGGAATGACCTGTCACAACACAGCTAAAGTGCATAATCAAATACAATTACAATTCATCCTAGTTTGAAGGGGACTTCTTCAAATCAGGGCAATTGTGGATACAATACCCAACAATCTCCCCCTATTTGAAGAAGTCAGAACCCTATCTACTGAGGTGAATTGCTAGGAGAAAAATAAATATAAGCAAGTAAAGAACTGAACTATGAAGCTATATATAGTCATCATAAACAAAAGATTGAAGTTCATAACACTATATAAATGTTCTTAAAAGAGATCAGTTATCATGCTTCTTTCCCTTTTGATACTTCTTGAGCTGTCTCTCAAAATAAGCCTTCGGCTTCGGAAAATACTTCGGAGGAGGAGGAGGAGGCTTTTCATCTTCTTTATGATTTCTGATATGAATCTTTCTCTTCAGCATTGATGCTTGCCATTTGTTAATTTCTTCCCGGTCATAAAAAGTTGATGGAAGTTCATTTGAACAGCTGATAAGTCTGAAATGATCTAGGATGATATTTCTTGATTCAGGGCTCCAGACTTCGCCATCAATCCTTCTTTGGTGAGGAGCTCCTGTACTAACAACTTTTGAGCCTTCAGCTCTCTGAGTATCCTACCTTGGATTTGCTGCTCTGAAAGCATCTCTCATGAATCCAGATCCAGCAGCTTCAGATCTTTCAGATCTCACCCTTTTTCTAGATATTTTATTTTCATCATCAGACCAGATATAGCCTTCGGGAGGATCATATTCACCCTGAGGAGCAGCAAACTGACTGTCTGGATTAAATTCTTCAGAAGGAAAGGCTGGCTGCTCAGAAGATTGACCTGTCCCTTGGAAACCATGGGCATAGCCTCTTGATAGCTCATTATGCAACCAAACCTGATTTTGATGCAGATAACCATATAAGTCTTGAAATTTGCTATCAATACTTCTTGAAACTTCAGCAATCTGAGATTGAACATTTAACTATGATTCCTGAATCCTTCCTTCTAACTCTCTATTTAAATCAAAGATTTGAGTTTGAATTCGTTCATGCAGTCTTTCCTCCCCCTTTCTGACTTCTTCAGATAGGGTTTGGATGATCTCTGTCTTGATAGCTTGGAGAGAGTTCTGAACTGAAGATCTTCCCTGTTGATCATGCTGAAACATGTACTCTTGATTTTCAGAAAGCTTTGTAGTATTCTCACAAATGGCTTGTAATCCTTCCCCAACATGCTTAAGGGTGGATGCACCCAGAGAGAAGTACTCATCCTGTTTTTCTTTTACCTTGTCCATGCTGTGAGCTATAGATTGCAAGTGATTGCCCATTCCTTTGTCTATATCTCTGGTCTTGTCAAAGATTTGATGAATAGCAAATTCAAAGTACTTTTTCTGTTTGATAAGCATTTCTTCCATACTGAGTAGCATTGAGTCGACGGCAGAGGGAGGTTGATCTTGCAAGCGAGAAGAGATTCCAAAATCATCTTCTGCTACGAGGAAATCTGCTGAATCCACATCCTTCATATAGTGATAAAACTGTTGAACATCAAGAGTTTCTTCATTTTGAGCTGGAGGAGGGGAGGGTTCTTCATTTCTTCTGTCTTCGACTGTTATTTGGATTTTGTGCACCTTGGGAGCTTGCACAGATTTTCCCTTAACTTTTGAAGTTGAGGCAGAGGGCCCAGCAACACTGTCATCTTCTATGAGGATAGTAACATGTTCAGGGGTTGTAGGAAGGTCTGCCTGCTCTTGCTTATCTTCTTCAGGAGCAGAGAGATCAGAATGAACATTCTCCCCCTCAATTTGAGCGGGGATAGCAGCCTCAGGAGGAGCAGCTTGACCTTTCTCTGATTGACCTGTCTTCACAGCATCAATATTAGGATCATCTCCCCCTTCATCATCTCCATCACTGTCAATGTGGCTATCAGCATTTTCTTCTTTAGAAGGAGAGCTGTGAGGAGATGGAATCTTGGGAGATACGACTGTAGAACCCACTGGAGAGAGGGGAGGATTTGGTTCAGGCAGCTTGGAACACTCCCCCTTGGAGGGTTCACCTTCTTTCTCATTCAGGTCTTCACCCTGCTTCTCATTTTCTTTCTCACCATCTTGGTTCTCATGGTATTGCTCAGCTCCCTGTTCACTCTCCTTCTTACTGGATGGATCACTTTCTGTTTCACTGTCAGATTCAATGCGGGGAATTTTCTTAACTTTTGGAGCCCTGGGAGATATCACTCTTGACTCACCAACTTTCCTGGACCACCTCTCAATCATAGAGGAGTCAATTCTTTTGAAATGATGGAGGGGAGTTCCATTCTTCATGTTGAATCTTGTTTTATCCAGACGGTAGAGATATAGAGAGAGAATTCTCCCAAAATTTGGGGTATTTAAACTAGCGGAGATTCTGTCAAACAACACACTTCCCCAGTCAACCCTTTTTCTGCAAATAACTGAACCCAGTAGCTTGAACATATCATTAGAGAGATAGTCGTGAGAGCCGACTTTACAGAGGAGAACCTTTCCCATAATATCAGACAGTAATTTTCCTTCCTCATTCATCTGCTTTCGATAAATGGATTTTGTTCCTTTGGGCAAACCACAAAACCGGAGAGCTTGTTTGAAATCCTTTGGAGATAGAGTATCTGTTTCTGAAACTTCTGGTAGCTTGAGAAGCTTGGTCAGACTTGAAGAAGAAATTTTGATTTGGACATCACCAATCCTGCTTTTTATCACAGACCCTTGCTTTCTCAGTTCTGCATGCTTGAAGAATTTTAGAACCTCTGCTTCCAACACCTTGCAAGGATGTTCTAGAACATAGCCCAGACCGGCCACCTCAAGAATGAGAACGACGTTTCTGAATTCATCTACTGAGGTGTCGAAACCAGTTCTGACTAGCTCACTTCCGAAGAGCAGCTTCTCTGAGGCTTTCTTAGGCATTGCGTAGGTGTGGTGAGGAGGAATCGGTTGAAGGAGGTGAGGATGCGAGCGAACCAGACGAGCGGCGGTTGGAGAAGAGAACCACGAACGGACGCACGAATCGGGAGATGAAGCGTCGCACGATTTGGAGTCAAGGGTTTCGAATTTCTCTCTTAAGGAACATTTATATAGTGTTATGAAGATTTAGAGAGAGCGCGTACCTGAGATTTGAACCGTGACCCTTCGAATTCCATTTAGGAAAGAATTGAATTCCAGAAAATTCGTCATTCGGCTAAAGGAATTAGTCGAATTCGGTTAATCGATATCGCCGGATTCGGTTAAATAGAATCGCCGAATTCGGTTAAATGAAGGTTCGACAAAACATCTTTTTGACTTCTGAGATTCTGAGAGTCTCTAAGAGTCTTTGTTTAACATACCAAGCTCCATTTTGAAATAATTGAACTTTGATTCGTCGAGCGGCTTAGTGAAAATATCTGCAATTTGCCGATCCGTCGGGACATAGCTAAGATCAATGTCCTTGTGCTCCACATGCTCTCGGATGAAGTGATAACGAATCTCTATGTGCTTTGTCCTGCTGTGAGACACGGGATTGTTGGCAATTGCTATGGCGCTTGATGAATCACAGTACATAGGAATTTCTTTGAGCTTTAGGTTGTAATCCTCAAGTTGGTTCCTTATCCAGAGCAATTGTGCACAACAACTGCCTGCAGAGATATACTCCGATTCAGCAGTTGAGATAGCAACACAATTTTGCTTCTTACTACTCCAGGAGATGAGCCGTTTTCCTAAGAATTGGCACGTTCCTGAAGTACTTTTCCTGTCATCTTTGCTTCCTGCAAAATCAGCATCTGAAAAACCAGTGAGCTCGAAATCATTACTTCTTGGGTACCATAAGCCAAGATTTGGTGTGCCTTTAAGGTATCTCAAAATCCGCTTTGCAGCTGGGTAGTGAGATTCCTTAGTGTTCACCTGAAATCTAGCACAAACACATGTTGAAAACATTATATCCGGTCTACTTGCGGTAAGGTAGAGCAAGGATCCAATTATGCTTCTAAACTTGGTTTCATCAAAAGGTTTCCCTTTCTCATCCTTGTCTAGAGACATAGCTGAACCCATTGGAGTCCTCATAGAGGTTGCATTCTCCATTCCGAATTTCTTAATTAACTCTTTGGTAAACTTCGTCTGAGAGATGAAAATTCCATCTTCAGATTGCTTTACCTGAAGTCCTAAGAAATACTTCAGCTCTCCCATACTACTCATTTCAAATTTCCCTTGCATCAAGTTGGAAAACTTTTTGCAGAGGATATCATCGGTAGATCCGAAAATAATGTCATCGACATAAATTTGCACTAGCAAAATCTTGCCTTTTACTTCCCTAAGAAATAATGTCTTGTCTATCTTGCCTCTTGTGAATTTGTTTTCAAGGAGGAAGCTAGACAACGTCTCATACCAAGCACGGGGAGCTTGCTTGAGACCATATAAAGCTTTTCGAAGAAAATAAACATGATCAGGAAATGAGGAGTCCACGAAACCTGGGGGTTGTTCTACGTATACTTCTTCCTTTATATCACCATTAAGGAAGGCTGACTTCACGTCCATTTGATAGACTTTAAATCCTTTGTGAGCAGCATACGCTAGAAACAACCTGATCGCTTCAAGCCTTGCTACGGGAGCAAAAGTTTGATCGAAGTCGATCCCTTCTTCTTGTCTATACCCTTGAGCAACAAGTCGGGCCTTGTTCTTGATGATCACACCATCCTCGTCCAACTTGTTTCTGAATACCCATTTTGTTCCAATGACATTCTGTCCTTTGGGTCTGGGTACAAGCGTCCACACTTTGCATCTCTTAAATTGATTGAGTTCTTCTTGCATTGCTATGATCCATGAAGCATCGTTCTTTGCTTCATCGAATTTCTTTGGCTCAACCTGTGAAAGAAAACTTAAGTGTAAAACTTCATTAGCTGTACCTCTTCTTGTTCTAACACCAACATGGGTATCTCCAATAATTTGCTCTGCAGGATGGTCCCTTAAGTGTCGGATCATTCCAGCATTTGGATGTCCACGGGGTTCCTGCACTTCCGGTACATCTTCATCTTCTTGAGGTTCATCTTCCTCATGTGCGGATGGAATGTTGACTTCAATAGACTTTGGAGCATCTTCCTTTACATCTTCTTCCAAGTTTATGTCCTTGAACCTTGCATCTGCATCTTCAACAAAAACACTAGAAGAACTGCTTTGAAGCATACTAGTTTCATCAAATATAACATTATAAGTTTCTTCTACAACCAGGGTTTTCTTGTTGAAAATCCTATATGCCCTACTATGGCTACTATATCCTACGAAAATACCTTCAAAACATTTTTCACTAAACTTAGTTTTGTAATATTTCCCGTTATTAAGCACGAAGCATTTACTGCCAAAGATTCTAAAATAAGACAGGGTTGGCTTCTTGCCCTTCAGGAGTTCATAAGGAGTCTTATGATGGTTCTTGTTGATTAGTGCTCTGTTTTGCACGTGGCAGGCAGTGTTGATGCCTTCAGCCCAGAAGTATTCTGGGAGAGAAGAGTCACTCAACATTGTTCTGCAAGCCTCTATGAGTGTTCTATTCTTTCTCTCAGCTACTCCATTTTGTTGTGGAGTACGAGGAGAGGAAAACTCATGAAAGATACCTAGGCTTTCACAAAATTCGGTCATAGCCCCAGACTTGAATTCTGTACCGTGGTCACTTCTGATTTTGACCACAGAACATTCCAGTTCATTCTGAATTTGCTTGACGAATGTGGTGAACGAGTCAAAGGTGTCTGACTTGTGTTTCAGAAAGAATACCCAAGCAAAGCGTGAGTGATCATCAACAATAACCAGCGTATAAGACTTGCCTCCTAAACTTCGGATTGGCATGGGACCAAACAAGTCCATATGGAGCAGATATAAGCATCTGGTAGAATCTTTGCCAATAATGCTTTTAAAGGTAGCCCGAGTCTGCTTACCCATTTGGCAGGCGTGACAAGGTCTCTCTTTAATGCACTTAACATCTGGAGCATCACGAACTAAGTTGTGAGAGAATAACATACTTATTGTTTTGAAATTAATATGTGCTAGTCTCTTGTGCCACTGGTCACAAAGAGATGCACTGTCTTTTGCTAAAAGACACACTGGTGTAGAAGAGTCTAAACAAAGAAAATTTAAGCAGAAAATATTCCTACTCCGAGTGCCTGTTAAAATAGTTTCTGACGTATCAGACGACTTTATCAAGCACTTGTCCTTGTAGAACTCAACCATATAGCCTTTATCACATAGTTGACTTATGCTAATTAGATTATGTTGTAATCCTTTGACATAAGCTACATCTGTGAAAGAGACTATACCGTTGGTTATCATACCGTAGCCTTTCGTGATTCCCCGATCAGATCCGCCAAAAATAACTTTTGGTCCATCCTTCACGGGTGTATACTCTTGTAACAAACTTCTTGTTCCGGTCATGTGCCGAGAACATCCACTGTCCAAGTACCATATTGGATTTGAATTGGCCTTTGGACATACCTGCAATCAATAATCAATTGCCCTTAGGAACCCAAACAGATTTGGGTCCTTGGCTTCTTGTCAGATGACCACCAATTTGAGTGTTAACAGTGCGAGGAGTCACTCTTGCATTGTTACCTCGTGGGGTCTTAACATAACTGTAATTAAACCAGCAATCTATGGCGAAGTGACCAACTTTGCCACAGCACCAACAATCAAATCGGTTGTACCTTCTCTTGTTCTCCTGCTTTACCTTTTGAACGGGAGGTCTAGTAGGAGCAACCTTCTTAGAGGTGGATGCCTCGTGTTTGCAGCAAACACAGGGTTCCATCTTCTCATTAGGCTTAGCACTAACAGATTTAACTTTTGGTGCTTTCTTTGCAACTGATCCATGAACAAATGGACCATGGTCTTTGAGAATTACTTCTTCATAAGGCGCCTTGAAAGGAGTCGAGTCAAAGTTTCGAGGTCGGCTCCATCCCTGATATCTATTGCTAGATTTAACAGGTAATGGTCTAGTGAGATGACCATAGGATGTTTCAAAGTCAAGCGGGTTTGTCGGAAAAACGACCTTCTTGAACGAAGGTTGACTTTGATCAGCCTTCCCTTTACCTCTTTTGGCTCTTATCTCGGCAGCCTTACTATTTTCAGCCTCATGACCAATGCCACTAACCTTCCCAGGAGTGGAGAACTTATAAATAAGAGGAAGAACATTTTTTGGCTTGTTGAAGCTTTCTGATATTTTCTTCTCTGCCACCAGCTTTTCTTCCAGTTCAGTTATAAGTTTCTCTTTCAGAATTGATGATTCAGTAGAGCTTCTTAATTCCTCCTTCAAGGATTGGACTTCATTTCCGAGGGGAGTTAATCTTTCGATTTCCTCTCTCAGAGCCGATTCCACGTTCTTGAGAGAGACAATTTCTTTTGCTTGAGATCTGACAACCTTGCGGCATTTGTCAAAACTTTGCAAAAGAGCTTTGTACTGAGTCATTAATTCTGACTCATCCTGTGAATAATAGTCTTCATTTGCTCTGGATGCAGTTTCACACTCAGAGGCAGAAAGAGGAGTATGAAGATTTACCTTTGCCTTATATGAGGTGTCGCTTGCTTCATCATCCGTTTGTGCCATAAGCCCAAAGTAGGCTTCTTCATCAGTGCTTGACACCTCTGAGTCGCTGTCACTCAGAGTCTTTGGCTTCTTTGCAATGAGGCTCTTTTCTTTCCTTTTACCTTTGTAGGATTTCTTATCCTCTTTCTTTGAGCCTTCCTTTTTCTTGTATGGACACTCCGCAATCATGTGTCCTGGCTTATTACAGCAATAGCAAATGATATCGTTAGAAGAATGTTTACTAGGTTTAGATTTATACCTGTCATCTTCATGCTTCTTTTTGTGATGATCCTCATTACGGTTTGATCTTCTATGACGAGAAGACGAGGTTTGACCTCTCATGTTCCTTTGTTTGTTAAAGAACTTTTTGAACTGCTTGGAGAGTAAAGAGAACTCTTCATCTGACATTTCTGAGCCTGAGGGGCTAGCATCAGATTTATCTTCATCAGAGGAGGATCTCCTGACAGGTGGGAGAGCCTTGCCTTTTCTTGAACTTACAGCTTTAAGTGCAGTGGACTTCTCCCTTCCAGAGGCTCTGGTTCCTTCTTCTTCAGCTTTACGGGTGTTCAACTTTAATTCATGGGACAGGAGCTTCCCAAACAACATTTGTGGCTCCGTTGATCCGAGTTTTCCGAATTCTCTAATGGCTATAACTTTAGTGTCCCATTCTTTGGTCAGGGATCTTAGGAATTTATCATTAAGTTCGCCAGTAGTGAATTCACGATCATAGTTCCTAAGACCATTTACGATCTTAAAGAACTTCTCATAAGTATCAGAAATGGATTCACCAGAGCGTTGCTTGAAGGCTTCGTATTCTTGGTTCAGCAATGATCTTCGATCATCCCTTACTTCATCTGTTCCTTCCATCAGAACAACCAGAGAGTCCCACATTTCCTTGGCGGACTTGCAGTGAAGAAGATTCTGCAACATGGAATCATCGACTGCACCTGCAATGATATTCTTTGCCTTCTTGTCCAGAGAGACCAGTGCAATCTCATCCTTTGTAAGTTCCAGCATCTTCTTGGTGACCATAATTGTAGAGTTTATGGAAGATGGTTTCATAGGAACATGAGGACCTTCTTCCACAATCTGAAATATTCTTGGATCAGCAGCCTCCATGAAGAATCTGACTCTCTCCTTCCACATAGGAAAATTCTCTTTTGTGCAGACTGGAAGCTTGACGGAATCCTTGGTCTTATCCATGCCAGACATACTTGTTCAGGCAACTAGATGAGGAGGCCTTGTTCAAGGTGTTAACCTATAGCGAACAACCTGCCTCTGATACCAATTGAAAGTATCTAGTTGCGGCCTAAATCACCTAGAGGGGGGTGAATAGGTGGATTCTATGTCTTTACGCGGAATTAAGAATTATAACACAGAAAAGCACACAATAAAGCACAGCACAGACACAAGGATTTTATAGAGGTTCCCCGATATGGGTACTCCTCTTTCCCGCCTCGCCTATCTAGCTCTTCGAGGCTAGATTCGGCTACTTCACCAAACTCAGATTAAGATAATCTTACACCTCGGAGTAAGAACTCCTACAACTCGGAGTGCACCACTCCTACAACTCGGAGTAAAAAACAACTCCTACAACTCAATCCTTAAACAAGGATCTACACAACACTCGGAAGCAAGCTTCCTACAAAGTTTATAAAATTGTTTATTACAACACAACGTAGATTTGAAACAATCTTCTTAAACTTCAGATGAAGTTTTTCTTCAGATCTTGAGAAATAGATTTCTTCTTCTTGACAAAGAATCTCAATACGTTTAGAGGAAGAATGAAGAAATCTTGAGCGATTCTTTACTGGATCTGAGATGCTTGAATCTGTAGAAGACGAATCACAAATCACAGCTTTGTCGGAGACGAAACTTGAGCGCGAGAGAGATCGGTCGAGACTTGCGATTCTTTCTGTTTGATTCGCGATTTTTGATTCGATTCAGATTGATTGGATTAGATTTGGGCTAAACGGAAATACATCAGGAGTATTTATACGGTCTTCTACAACGGTCATATGCGCGAAGTACGGATCTAATTCCACGTGTACTGAACATAGGAGAAGCCCTAAGAAACGCGCATTCAAAAACGAACCGGAAGAATTACTGCAGACCGATTCGGTTAAATGGTATAACCGAATGGCAATAACCGAATCGAATTCGGTTAAATGATATAACCGAATTGCAATAACCGAATTCGGTTATTCTAATTCTTCAAGGAAATTCGAACTATGATTCACCGAATTCGATTATATCCATCCCAACTATATAGTCGAATTCGACTATATGTTTCTGAATGATATAACCGAATTTTACTTGGGAAAAATCCCTTTCTATGAAAAGTCCACCATCAGCTCCAGTCCTCCTTCTCTTGCACTTAGGAAATGAGGTACATCCCAATAGAGAGATCTCACATGAGCCAACACTTTGGTCTATACAATGAGGGATTACATTGCACAAGCCTGTGTTTGACGACTCATTGAAAACTGACATTGGTTTGTACCTAGAGTGGAATGACCTGTCACAACACAGCTAAAGTGCATAATCAAATACAATTACAATTCATCCTAGTTTGAAGGGGACTTCTTCAAATCAGGGCTATTGTGGATACAATACCCAACAGGTCGACTTGGCGGGTTGTTTCCCTAGTCGGTCTGGTGTGTTCGCGGTCTCTGGAGGAGATCGGGTGGCGAATACAGGTGGTGAGCGACATGACCGGGCGAGTTGTCATGATCGCACGGCTTCTGTTGAAGTCGGCGAGCTCACTAAGCAGGAGGTTCTTTTGCTGGTCGCGCAAGTTGACCGATCTGGTCGCGCGGTCAAGGGGTGGTGATCCTATCTCATAAGGTGGTGACTGGATCAGGTCTCACGCCTATAAATAGGAGCCACTGTAGCAGCAAATATATAGCACCAAGTGTAAGCTGAGATCGCGACTTATTCTTGCGGTCTGTTTTTTGTAACCAGCTGGCTAGCTGATCGAACTTATTTTGTGCAACTTTTGCGGATTGTGCGGGTAGCTGCGGTCACCTCCTCTTCTGAAGGTGTTCGGGCGGTCTCGCGGCTTGCAGTGCGGGTTGCTGGAGTTTGGGAGGATCAGTGGAGTTCGGGAGTTCGCGAGGTTCTCAGTTGGTGTTGTTCAAGGCGCAGGCAGGCAATTCGGGCGATCTGGTTTTCTAGCCGGGCGGACTGTCAGGTCGGGTGGTCAGGCTGTCTGAGTTAGTCAGACCGCTGGTTTTCCTTTCAGCTGCTTTTCTCTTCTGTTTTTTTTTACTGGCGAAATCATGTCTCGCCATGTATACCTCGCTCTGTAATGAAGAACTTTGCTTATCAATAAAGATTGTGTTTGCTTCATGTGCTTCTGGTTGTTTGGCTTGAACTTTTAGTTATACAATTCCTGCTCACTCCTAGATCAACGGAAAATTTTACACCCAAATATAATGAGATGACCTTTTGGGAGATGAGAATGAAAGAACCCTTTCAAGTGGAGAGCAAAAGACTTGTTCGTTTTATCGACAAGTTCTTATGTTGACACGATGCGGACAAATGATAGTGTTGTCATATGGCACGAGAGGTTGGGGCACATAGGGATGGACAAGCTGAAAGTTATGGCGGTGAAAGGTCTGGTCAAGGGCATGCCTAGTCTATCTTTCTACGGAGACGGTCATGTGTGCGCAGGATGTCAGTTCGGCAAGTCTCATCGACTACCGTTTGACAAGTCGCAGACAAGGAGTAGTGCGCCGTTGGAGTGCATCCACGGTGACTTGATGAGACTGACTGCTACCCCAAGCCTCGGAGGCAGCAGATATATGCTGGTGCTAATCGATGATTACACCAGATATGTCTGGGTATATTTCTTAAAGGAAAAGGCGGAGGCGTTTGCCAAGTTCGTGGATTTCAAGGAGCTTGTGGAGGGTCGGCTTGGCCTGCAGGTTAAGAAGCTGAGAACTGATAATGGAGGGGAGTTCACCTCTGGTGAGTTCTCTACTTTTTGCAGGAAGGTAGGCATCCAGAGGGAGCTTACTTGTGCGCATACTCCACAGCAAAATGGAGTTGCATAGCGGAAGATCTATCATCTGACGGAGACCTGCAAGTGTTGGCTGTATGCCAAGAGTATCCCAAAGTCCTTCTGGGCGGAGGGAATGTCTTGTGCTGCCTACGTCATCAACTGAATGTCTCTTAGTCCCATCAATATGAAGACCCCGCATGAATTGATGTTCAAGGAAAAGCCAAGCATGGTGCACCTTCGGGTGTTTGGTTCCACAGGTTATGTGCACGTTCCAGATGCGCTTCGGACGAAGCTAGATGCGAAAGCAAGGAAGCTAGTCTGCGTGGGTTATGATGATCGAAAGAAGGGCTAGAAGTGCATGGACCCAGAGACGCGTAGATTTGTTGTATCTCATGACGTCGTGTTCGACGAGGTGACGTCTTACAAGGGAAGTTCTGGTGTTGAGCTATGGGAAAGTAGGGTGGAGGAGTCGGAGAGAGCTGTGGAAAATCTTCAGGTGGAGCTGCCCGTGTCACCAGGTGGTCCATCAATTTCTAGTTCTGAGGCGGAGGCTTCTGGATCAGGAAGCAGGGGGAGCGATGCTCCAAGTACATCTGGAAGGGGAGCTAGAGAAGAAGCAGCTGAAGATACTGCGAGTCAGGGGAAGGCGTTGCGGAGATCGAAGCAAACCATCATTGCCCCTGATCACTATACAGGAGGAAACATGGTGAGCTTTGTCTCGTGTTTCTTTGCTGGTCCCTTGGATGAGAGGGAGCCGTCGAGCTTTGAAAAGGCCAAAGGCGTGGAACAGTGGGATTCAACTATGCAAGAAGAGATGAGTGCTCTTGAGAAGAATGAGACTTGGTCTCTGCTGCCCAAGCCCAAGGGTATCACCCCTGTGACATGCAAGTGGGTCTACAAGCTCAAGAAGAAGGCAGACGGTAGTTTTGAGCGATACAAGGCTCGCCTTGTGGCTCGAGGGTTCTCGCAGCAATACGGTGAAGACTATGAAGAGACATTCATTTCGGTGGCAAATATAACTTCAGTTCGGGTTGTGATTGCCTTGGCGGCGTGTTGTGGGTGGGAGATTTGGCAACTCGACGTAAAGACTGTGTTCTTGTACGGCGAGATTGACAAGGACATCTTCATGGTCCAGCCGCCAGGCTTCGTATCTGAAGATTTTCTGGAGCATGTCTGCAAGTTGAAGAAGGCCATGTATGGGTTAAAGCAAGCGCCGAGGGCGTGGTATGGAAAGATAGCAGAGTATCTCTTATTCTGCGGGTTTGGTGCTTCAGACTCAGACTCAAGCTTGTTCGTCAAGAAGAGCGGGGAGCTTCAAGTCATCGTGCTGCTTTATGTCGATGATATGATCATGACGGGGAATTCGAAGGAAGAAGTAGCAAGGCTTCGGGCTGAGCTATCTATTAGGTTCGAGATGAAGGACTTAGGTGAGCTTCACCATTTCCTTGGACTCGAAGTGCAGAGGAAGGAAAGTGGAGTGCTGGTGTCCCAGGCTGGATATGCGGAGCGAATCGTGGAGCGGTTCAGCATGAAGGAAGGGAAGTGCATTTCCACACCTCTGGAGAAGGCCATGAAACTTCGCAAGGATGAGGGGAGGATTCTGGAAGATCCGCTGGTGTTCCGGGCTCTGGTTGGGAGCTTGATCTATCTAACAATTACCAGGCCGGATATTACATATGCAGTTGGCAGGGTGATGTTGGATCGGTAGGCGCCCTTAGAGGGGGGTGAATAAGGGTTTTCAAAACTTTAGTGATATTTTAAGAACTTTGTAATAATGCAAGATTAAGACAATAGAAAGTCAAGTAAAACAATTGAAATAACGTAGAGATATGCTTTATTAATATCAAATAGGGTTTTACAAAAGTTGACTTCTATGACGCTAGAAATCGGTGGCGATGAATAGTAAACTCTTTTTGTTTTCTATCCCGACTCGCATCCCCACGAACCGGTGGCCCTAGCCTATCCTCCCCGGATTTGGCCTCAAGCCGCTCTAGCCAACCCTTCCCCGGATGTGGCCTCGAGCACCCCCTAGACCTAGCCTAGATCTAATCGCCAACACGAGGCGAGTTTCCCCCTAAGTCCTACCCAGACCTAGTCGCCAACACGAGGTGATTTCACTAACCGTTTACAAGAAAAATATGAAATGAAAATAAGTAAAAAAAACTCCCTTCTGAAGTCGGAGGTGAAGATCCGCTGTAGAATAAGCGTTGTAGAAGCGGACTTCGTTTGGATTCGGCGTGATGAGATTCTCCTTCAGAAGTTTGCAGAACTTTGGTAGGACTTCAACTTTCGGCCAAGATAGCCTCTGGAATTCTGGCACTCTATCTCTCTATCTATCTCTCTGGTGTATGTCTGAAACGAGAAGAGAGGAGTCCTTTTTATAGCCTCAGCGCTAGCGCCCACGCTAGCGCTACCGCCGGCGCTATCCCATATTAGGACATGTTTTGCGCGGTAGAATCTTCAATCTGAGGAAACAATTCCTCCTTGCCAACTGTGTGCGTCGCTACCGCCTGCGCTATCGGCTACCGCCAGGCTCTATCTCCTTCCATTTCTGCTCCCGGAATTGCGCTATCATCGCTAGCGCCAGGCGCTAAGTGCTACCGCCGGCGCTAGTGGGAGTACTGTCTTCTATTTTCATTCGTCGGAATTCGTCGGGAGTTCTCGAGAACATTCGACGAATTGACTAAGCCGCACAATTTCCTTCACAAGTCTGCCTTTTTGACTTCTGTCTGTGTTCGTCGATATTCGTCGGGAGTTCATGAGAACATTCGATGAATTGACTTAGCAGCACAATTTCCTTCACAAGTCTGCCTTTTTTACTTCTGTCTGCGTTCGTCGATATTCGCCGGGAGTTCATGAGAATATTCGACGAATTGACTTAGCCGCACAATTTCCTTCACAAGTCTGCCTTTTTGACTTCTGTCTGCGTTCGTCGATATTCTTCGGGAGTTCATGAGAACATTCGACGAATAGACTTAGCCGCTAACAGTTCGTCGAACGACAGCTAGCGCCTGCGCTAGTGCTACCGCCAGCGCTAGTGGAAGATTTGGATTTGATGGCTCAACTTTGGGGGCAACCTTCTGTTGGAGTTACCATTGTGATCTAGAAGTGGTCAAACATGTAATGTCACTGCCAACGCGATATGAGCCTGCAGGGTCGCACATAAGAGCATGTGGAGAAGTTGGAAGATTGACTGTGTTGGTAAAGGTTACCAATCACCATAAAGGATCGGGGAGGTAAAGCAAATGTTGCTGTCGGAATTCGTCGGAATTCGTCGGATGGTATTCGTCGGGATTCGTCGGACTGTTCCGTGAAATCTCGATGAATTATAACAGAAACCCTGATCTCGGCAAATGTTGCCGTCTGATCGGAGTTCGTCGGAATTCGTCGGATCGTTCCGTGGAAACCCGACGAATTATCACAGAGACTCTAAAGTCGGCAAATGTTACCGTCTGATATGATTCATCGGATTCGTCGGATTGTTCCGTGGAATCCCGACGAATTGTTACAGAGTCCCTAATCTAGGCAAATGTTTCCATCTGATTTGATTCGTCGGATTCGTCGGATTGTTCCGTTGAATCCCGACGAATTATTACAGAAGGCTGTTTCTGTATGGACTGCGGATAGCGATTTTTTTAGGTCTTTTATACTTCGGGTATAAATAGACGGTTCGACGGTTCTTCTTGAGCATCCACGATCATTACGCGAAGAAGAAGAGACGAGACGGAAGAAGTTCCGCCTCACGAACCCTAGCCGACGGAAGTGTTCCGCCGTCTCGATCGCCTCCGCAGATCTCCCCTCCGGCGATCGTCGCCGTGATTGTTCTTCCTGGAGCGAACCTAGCAGTTTGTGGAAGTGCAAAGGTGCAGTCGTTCTTCTCCCGGCTCGTGTGGATCACTGTAGAGACGTAGACATTATTCTACGTGAGAACTCTCGCATAGCCGGCGCAAGGACTCTTCTTCTTGGAGCATCTAGGTTGGATTTCATCCAATCCAGCAAAGGTAATTTCATACCTAGTTTTGATTTACTTCTTGATTCAATATTCATGGCCGATCCAAGTCTTTTTGGGTTGTTTCTCTTTTATTCCGCTGCGCCTACATGTGATGTATGCTTCTAGAAAAACCCAACAGTGGTATCAGAGCTAGGTTGCGATCATGAATGTTGTTTCAGAAGTTAGGTTATTCCAGTACGTGCAAATCTAGGTATTTGAAAGCGTTCTAAATGTCAAGATTTCTTCTTGGAATATCACATTTGATGTGATTTTGTGTGGTTTCTGGTGGTGGGATTTCAAAATTTTGGTCGGGGCTCTGCCCCGCACCCCGCAAGGGCTCTGCCCCTTGGACCCCGTAAGGGGCTCTGCCCCTAAGACCCCGCCAGGGGCGCGGCCCCTTGGAACCCCGCCAGGAACGTCTGGGATTTCGTGGTTATTTCTAATTGTTAGAAATTGTTGTCTCCTTAGCAGTAACCGTCCCTCAAGTGGTTAATGAACCCTTGTATTGTTTTGGATTTTGAATCCAACAATGAGAGACGAGCTTGTCTACTGTTTTAAGTCGAGTTGTCTTTGCCTTTGTCCAATGCATGTAAATCTGAAGATTTGGAAGAGTTCTAAATGTCCAGATTTAGCCCTTTCGTCTATCAAAGGTTGATAGTCTTATGTTGTGCACATAAGGGATGCATGTGGATTTTAGAATGCTTGTTTTTCTGTGGGTGTGCACTTTGATCAAATGTTGATCATGGTTAAGTGTTAACCTATTATTTAAAATTAAATCCCTTCATCAAATATTAAGTGTTCGGATGCCTTCCGATGGATGACACTCTTCCTGCCTCGATCGATGAAGTGTGGGCTTGCCAAAGCAAGGTGCATTAATCTATCTTGGTAAGGGTGCGAGCGGATAATTGTGATATCCCACTGTCGACATCGGGTCTAACTTAACTAGGTGACCTCAAAGGTTGAGTGCCTAGAGGCATAGGGTTGGTATGCTCCATATGATGGATGCGAATAAGGAGTTATTCACCAACCATACAAGAGTTGCATGAGGATGCAATTGGCAAGCGTTGCCTACCTAAATAACCGCATTATGAGAGGAACGCCAAAGCGGACTCGTGGTGTTGGTGAAATACGGATCTTGTCCACTAAGAGAGTAGCTCACATGGACTCTCCGAATTGATAGTGAGGGCTATCAATTTGAATAAAATAGTGGGAGTATTTAATTGAAGTCCAAATTAAAATAAATTGTATTTTGAAATTAAGGTACTGATTAAATTCTGCATGAATTCTTGTAGAATTCCATGGCAAGTGGTTCACATTCCACCTTGTCCCTGAGAGCTATCCTTGAGAAGGACAAGCTTAGTGGGACGAATTATATGGACTGGTATAGGAACCTGAGAATTGTTCTCAGGCAAGAGCGAAAGCTCTACGTCTTGGAAGAAGAAGCCCCCGAGGTGCCGACCGGGAACTCGTCCCGTGTTGATAAGGATGCTTATAAGAAGTATACCGATGACGCCTTAGACGTCGAGTGCCTTATGCTTGCCACCATGAACTCTGAGCTTCAGAAGCAACATGAGAACATGGGGTGCAAGGAGATTGACGAGCACCTAAAGAAAATGTTTCAAGGGCAAGCTCGTCAAGAGAGGTTCGATGTCACGAAGGCATTATTTCAGTGCAAAATGGGAGCTCGAGACTCAGTTGGTACTCACGTACTCAAGATGATTGGGTATATAGAGAACCTGGAGAGACTGGGTTTTCCTCTGGGTCAAGAGTTGGCCACAGATCTTATCCTGCAATCATTGCCGGATAGTTATGAGCAGTTTGTCTTGAACTACAACATGAATGAAATAGACAAGACACTGCCCGAGCTCCTAGGCATGTTGCGAACTGCCGAGATAAACATGAAGAAGGCCAAGCCTGCTAGTCCCATATTGATGGTACATAAAGGCAAGGGTAAGGCAAAGGGCTTCAAGAAGACGAAGGTGGGACCTAAGTCACATCTTGAGCCCAAATCTTCTGCGTTGAAAAAGAAGAGCACCGTGAAGGAAGGGAAATGCCACCATTGTGGCAAGGCTGGTCATTGGAGGAGGAATTGTCCTTCGTACATTGAGGGTCTGCAGAAAATGAAGGGAGGTATGACTTCCGCTTCGAATATTTACGTTATAGAGATAAACCTTTCTGCTCCTTCATCTTGGGTATTGGATACCGGATGTGGTTCTCACATTTGTACAAATGTGCAGGAACTAGGAAGGAGGAGATTGCTGAGTAAAGGAGAGGTGGACCTGCGCGTCGGCAATGGAGCAAGAGTTGATGCTGTAGCCGTAGGGGTTTACCGTCTTTCTTTGCCCAGTGGGCTTGTAATAGAACTTAATAATTGTTATTATGTTCCGGCCATAACTAGAAACATTATATCCATTTCATGCTTAGACGTGATTGGATTTTCTTTTATAATTAAGAACAATTGTTGTTCTATATTTAAGAATGATGTTTGTTATGTTGTAGCTCAATTGTTTAATGGTCTTTATGTTTTGAACCTGGACCATCCGATCTATAATGTAGATAATAATAAAAGACTAAGAACAAATGACTCAAATCCTACATATCTCTGGCATTGTCGCTTGGGCCATATAAACGAGAAGCGCATATCCAAGCTCCATAAAGATGGACTATTGGACTCATTTGATTATGAATCATTTGAGCGATGCGAGTCTTGTTTATTAGGCAAGATGACTAAAGCCCCTTTCACTGGTTATACTGAGAGGGCTGAGGATCTTTTGGGTATAGTACATAGTGATGTATGTGGACCCATGAGTTCTATGGATAGAGGTGGGTATTTCTACTTCGTTACATTTACTGATGATTTCAGTAGATACGGATACGTGTATCTTATGAAGTGCAAATCCGAAACTTTTGAAAAGTTCAAAGAGTTTAAGAATGAAGTGGAGAACCAATTGGGTAAAAAGGTTAAAGCACTCCGATCTGATCGAGGTGGCGAATACCTGAGTCATGAATTCCGTGATCATCTAAAAGAGTGTGGTATTGTATCACAGCTCACTCCACCTAGGACACCGCAGCATAATGGTGTGTCTGAGAGGAGAAATCGTACTCTGTTAGACATGGTACGGTCGATGATGAGTCATGTAGACTTGCCTGTTTCCTTTTGGGGTTTTGCTTTAGAGACTGCTACAATAACACTGAATCGCGCTCCAACGAAAACGGTTCTAAAGACACCATATGAGATATGGACTGGGAAGCATCCTAGTATGTCATTCATTAAAATTTGGGGCTGTGAGGCATACGTACGACGTCAAATGCCTGACAAGCTGGAACCCAAATCAGATAAGTGTTATCTGGTGGGATATCCTAAGGAAACGAAAGGATATTACTTTTACCTAACGTCTGAGGGCAAAGTGTTTGTCGCAAGGACGGCTGTCTTCTTGGAGAAAGAGTTCTTGTCAAGAAAGACGCAAAAGGTAGAACTTGAAGAAGTTCAAGAACCACAAGTAGTGAATGAACCAGAGTTGGATTCTGAGCCAGGACTACAAGATGTTGTAGCTGGAGAACCTGCTCAAGAGACACAAGTCCTACGTAGATCTGGTAGACCAAGATTTGAGCCTGAGAGATATGGATTTCTCATGTCTCAAATAGGTAATGTGTTGCTTATGGATCATGATGATGAACCAGCGACCTACCAAGAGGCTATGAATGGACCGGACTCCGACAAATGGCTTGAGGCTATGAAATCTGAAATGGACTCCATGTATACAAACCAAGTTTGGAACTTGGTGGAACCACCTGAAGGGGTACGACCCATAGGGTGCAAGTGGGTCTTCAAGAAGAAGACCGACATGGATGGGAATGTACAGACATTCAAAGGGCGACTGGTGGCTAAGGGTTTCAAGCAAATTCATGGTGTTGACTATGATGAGACCTTTTCCCCTGTTGCCATGGTAAAGTCCATTAGGATATTGCTTGCTATTGTTGCGTATTATGACTACGAGATCTGGCAGATGGATGTCAAAACGGCTTTCCTAAATGGAAACCTCCTTGAGGAAGTGTACATGACACAACCCGAGGGTTTTGTATCCCCAAATGAAGCCACTAAAATATGCAAGCTGAATAGGTCCATCTATGGATTGAAACAAGCCTCTAGAAGTTGGAATCTTCATTTTGATGAGAAGATCAAAGAGTTTGGTTTTGTCAAGAATGAAGATGAACCGTGTGTTTACAAGCGAATCAGTGGGAGCATTGTAGTCTTCCTGATATTGTATGTAGATGACATACTGTTGATCGGGAATGACATACCTACCCTGAAAGTTGTTAAGAACAACCTAGGGAACTGCTTTTCTATGAAGGACTTGGGTGAAGCGACTTACATACTCGGTATTAAGATCTATAGAGATAGATCGAAGAAGTGGCTGGGTTTGACCCAGAGTACGTACATTGAAAAGGTGTTGAAGCGGTTCAACATGCTTGAGTCCAAGAAAGGATTTTTGCCCATGTCTCATGGTGTGAATCTCTCTAAGGACCAGTGTCCAAAATCTTGTGAAGATAAGGACCGCATGAAGTTGATTCCATATGCTTCGGCAATTGGGTCAATAATGTATGCAATGTTATGTACTCGACCCGATGTCTCTTTTGCTTTGAGCATGACTAGCAGGTATCAGTCTGATCCTGGTGAATGCCACTGGATAGCCGTAAAGAATATCCTGAAGTACTTGAGAAGGACTAAGGATGTATTCTTGGTGTATGTTGGAGAGGAAGAGCTCGTTGTAAGTGGTTACACGGATGCCAGCTTCCAAACTGATAGGGATGATTCGAAGTCTCAGTCAGGGTTTGTGTTTTGCCTGAATGGAGGAGCTGTGAGCTGGAAGAGTTCCAAGCAAGAGACAGTTGCTGATTCTACAACTGAGGGCGAGTATATCGCTGCGGCAAATGCAGCGAAGGAGGCTGTATGGATTAGGAAATTCATCGGCGAGCTAAATGTAGTTCCTAGCATTGTTGGTCCCGTAGTTCTCTACTGTGATAACAATGGTGAAATTGCACAATCTAAGGAACCTATATCCCATCAGCGCTCCAAGCACATACTTCGGCGGTTCCATCTTATTCGTGAGATTGCGAACGAGGAGATGTGAACATTTGCAGAGTGCCGACTGAGGAGAATATTGCAGATCCACTGACAAAGCCTCTCGTGCAGAGAAAGCATGATGGTCATACTAGATCAATGGGTATACGATACCTGAGTGATCAACTCTAGTGGGAGTCTTGTGGGTTGCATGTAAAATATATATTCTGTTGGCTGTTTAATATTTATTCATATGATGAATTGTGTACCAATGATTTCCTTTTACAATTAATGGCAAGTTCTTTTATTACGATATACTGTTTCTATATGATAGAATAAAATTCGTGATAAATACCCTTAGAATGTTCGCTTCCATAGGACATCAAGTACGTGACTTGAATGTGAGAGCCTATGATTTCGAAGCTTCATTCTTAAAAGATCCCTGGTCGAGGTATCATCGTAGAAGCTAAGGGTGATGATGATACATTAAGACTAGCATGTGTGTTGACTGATGACCGGTTCTCACAGGTCATGATATTGTGATATCAAGTCATCACGTGGGTACTTGTTAGTGAACAAGTTGTACTGGACAGACCCAACCTGAGACTACTTTGTGGATTGTTACTTAAAAGTGTCACAAGTAGGTCTCATTTGACAATGGTGTTGTGGTCCTTTGACCTGAAGTCACAGCATTCATCGAGTGAGGAAGAGCGTGCTTTGATGTCATCTAAAGTCTTCCTTGAAGAAGGTTGATGATAAGGGTGGTCGTTGGGTACGTTACGAATCATTTGGGTGTTTGGGTGTGAGCAGATATGGGATTTGTCCTCCTATATAACAGGAGTTGCATCCATGGGCCCCTTGATGGAATTGGACTGAGAAATGCATGGTCATGCTTGGTTGAGTCAATATGTGATATTGAGCTCACCATTCTCTAGAAGTCCATTCTAGATCAAGAAACTTGGATTGAGCTATAAAGAGGGTGACACGGTCCATGCCTCTAGTTCTTTCCGGATGTAAGGGACAAAGGGACAGAGACAACGCTGGAACATTGGTCATAAAGGCTTATGAGTTATGAACTCTTATTGCTTGGGGAGCAATGATGCATTGCTAGATGCCGCTCATTGTTTGTGAGGTTTTTGTTTGATACTTTCAAGATCAAGTGGGAGACTGTTGGAGTTACCATTGTGATCTAGAAGTGGTCAAACATGTAATGTCACTGCCAACGCGATATGAGCCTGCAGGGTCGCACATAAGAGCATGTGGATAAGTTGGAAGATTGACTGTGTTGGTAAAGGTTACCAATCACCATAAAGGATCGGGGAGGTAAAGCAAATGTTGCTGTCGGAATTCGTCGGAATTCGTCGGATGGGATTCGTCGGGATTCGTCGGACTGTTCCGTGAAATCTCGACGAATTATAACAGAAACCCTGATCTCGGCAAATGTTGCCGTCTGATCGGAGTTCGTCGGAATTCGTCGGATCGTTCCGTGGAAACCCGACGAATTATCACAGAGACTCTAAAGTCGGCAAATGTTGCCGTCTGATATGATTCATCGGATTCGTCGGATTGTTCCGTGGAATCCCGACGAATTGTTACAGAGTCCCTAACCTAGGCAAATGTTGCCATCTGATTCGATTCGTCGGATTGTTCCGTTGAATCCCGACGAATTATTACAGAAGGCTGTTTCTGTATGGACTGCGGATAGTGATTTTTTTAGGTCTTTTATACTTCGGGTATAAATAGACGGTTCGACGGTTCTTCTTGAGCATCCACGATCATTACGCGAAGAAGAAGAGACGAGACGGAAGAAGTTCCGCCTCACGAACCCTAGCCGACGGAAGTGTTCCGCCGTCTCGATCGCCTCCGCAGATCTCCCCTCCGACGATCGTCGTCGTGATTGTTCTTCCTGGAGCGAACCTAGCAGTTCGTGGAAGTGCAAAGGTGCAGTCGTTCTTCTCCCGGCTCGTGTGGATCACTGTAGAGACGTAGACATTATTCTACGTGAGAACTCTCTCATAGCCGGCGCAAGGACTCTTCTTCTTGGAGCATCTAGGTTGGATTTGATCCAATCCAGCAAAGGTAATTTCATACCTAGTTTTGATTTACTTCTTGATTCAATATTCATGGCCGATCCAAGTCTTTTTGGGTTGTTTCTCTTTTATTCCGCTGCGCCTACATGTGATGTATGCTTCTAGAAAAACCCAACACCTTCTTATGTAATCCTTGAGTCATGTGGACTTTGTTATCCTGCACACTTAAACACACAAGATCAAATACACATAGGTTTTATTATTCTCAAACCTAGGAGATGCGGAAGACCATGTTCCAACAAACTCTCCCTTTTGATAATAACAAATCCATTAATGATAAATCAGAGCATTAATATATATAAGCATGAAGAAACATACTTGTGTGTGTGTGAGTGATGACTTAGGATAATGAACAATTTTAGCATTTAGAATTGCTCCCCCTAAATACATGCTCCCCCTAAGTGAATGCTCCCCTAATATGTAAGCTATCATCTTTAATTAATCATGGTAGTTTCTATTTTGATAGCGGAATATATTTATCATGTTAGTTCTCCCCCTTTTGTTATTAGTAAAAGCGGGTAAGGAGACACCACTAAAAAGTTGATAAGAAGATAAAAGCATGATCGAGCTTGTAGAGAAGGAAATGATAAGGAGTTTTAGAATACTTTTCATTTAAATAGATCAGAGTTTGAGTATTATAATATTTTCATAAATCAGAGTTTGTAACATAACCAAAATGTAATGATTTCCAAGTAACTAAACTACCCAGACAATATGTCTACACCCTAGCCCCGTACTAAGTGACGGATGGGCATGAGGAGCTGCAAACATGCCGTAGGTTGGGGTGTTAGTCCCATATGCAAACACTAGACACAACTCAACCTAGCACTCTTTCCCCCCAGTGCCTCGCAAGGCCCCACTGGAACCCTCCCCGGTTAAGGACAAGACATGACTAGAGATAAAGGTTATCTAATGTCTACAACCCTACGCCCCCGCTATGGTGAGAAATGAAGTCATGGATAATAATTATTGGAAACATTTAAGCTTTTTAAATCTAATGACATAGCCTATGGATTTAAATTTTTATTTGAATTTATGAAAACACTCACATAGCTATTTTGAAATCCATTCATAAATTAGAATTTTAGCATTACAATATTTTCATAGAAATAAATCAGAGTTTTTAGCAAAAAAAAAATATTCATGTTTAAAGTGACCAATATAAAATTTACCAAGCAAGTCTACCATTTGTTGAAAGAAAGGGATTTTGGTATTTAAGACTTTGATATAAGCATGAGAGCGCAAGGTAGAAATATATGGTGATGATGCGGAAGACTTATAGAAATACAAGAAACATCTTATTGTAATGATGATCCATAAAAAGATATATAAGTTAAATTTCATAAAGAAGATGTTTTTGTAAATCATTTTTCAATTAAAATCTTTAAGTTTGATAGTAACCAAGCATGAAATAATGTTATCAAAAAGATTACTACAATGTTACTTTAATTCACAATTTCAAAACATACCAAACATTGTAGAAAGCATGCTAGGTTATCTAGTGCATTTCATAAGTAAAGAGTAGTATAGAATTAGCATTAGGATCCAATACTCATGAGAAGAAGTGTTATGGAAGATAATGATGTACACATAAGTGTATTTTTGAGTAGAGTAAACAAATGTTTTAATCAAAAATACAAGTAATATGTAAAGTAAGAGCACAATAAAACACAAATAATTTTACTCCCACAAACTTCAATGCACAAAAAATGTACAACTACCAAGGTGTTTTACACACACAATGAAGACTTATCAGGGTGCAAAGTAGTGCTTGGGGGATCACATAGTTTTATTTTTCAAGATTGATTTTTATTGTGATCCGGTGTACATAAGAATAATTGGTTGTTTATTTTGAAAGAAAGTTATGGTTTGCACAAGATACTTTACTATTCTTTCCAAGGTGCTCAACCTCACAACGCTTATTAAGACTTATCAGGAGGTTCAAGTAGTGCTTGGTGGAGTTATCTTTGTCACTTTATTTTATGATTTTTGTCTTGTACAAAGTTCTCCGAATACACTTGTTTTGCAAACTAAGATAATTTATGAGAAAGATAACCACTTTTCTTAATTAAAAGTGCAAATAAAGGAGTGTAGGTAAGATACTTGTGCAATTTTAATTCATAGTACTAATACAAAACATACACAAGCATTTTTAAATTAAGCACAAATGTAGACAATGCCAAAATAAGTGAGTGAATAAAGATCATTATCAAACATAAAACATTTACTCATACTTAGAGGCATGCTACGCATAATTCTACATAATTTTCAATATAATTGATGCACATGGTAATAGATATATCAAAGCATAATGAAAACAATGTTCAAAGAGTTTGAAAAAATAGAGAGCAACATTATAGAAGTTCTAAAGAATAGATTAAATCATGCTTGATTTTCATAGGAAAATCCATACAGTTTTTTTTTTTTGATAGTTTCAGTGTTTTATATTTTTGTATTTGATTTTATTTTGCAAAAAGACATAACCTTTAAACACAAAGCAAAACATATTTTTGTAATTTGTCTTTTGTATTTTTATATTTGATTTTTCAAAAATTAAATAGAATTAGAAGTGCAAAAATAGATAGTACATATAAAATAATATATTTTTAGGAATTTTTCAAAATTTTAAAAATACAGAAAAACAAAAATGCACGCTAGCGCCGGTGTTAGCGCTAGCGTGGGAAATAGTACATGATTTTTTATGATTTTGAAATTTTTAATTGTTGATCTTGATTAAGTGTCCCAATAGTAGTTTCATGCTGAAATCTCAGATTTTTAGGAGATGTTTGCGATGGTTAAAACTTGCATAAATTGTGTTTTGTGAATGTGTTTTAACACGAATGATCTAGGACACCTAACTCAAGTCGTAATAATTGAAATCTTGCATCGGGAAGAGGTTTAGTAAATATGTCAGCGAGTTGAGAGTCCGTGCCAATGAAGCTTACGTTTACATGCTCTTTCTTAATGTGATCCCTAATGAAATGATGACGAACATCGATGTGTTTGGATCTAGAGTGGTGTACGGGATTATATGTGAGGTCTATTGCACTTTTGTTGTCACATTTAAGAACAATGTTTGTAAGATGAAATCCAAAATCCTCTAGTGTTTGACTCATCCATAAAGCTTGTGCACAACAGCTACCAAGTGCGATATATTCGGCCTCCGTGGTGGAGAGTGCAACTGAAGATTATTTTCGACTAGACCAAGCTACTAAAGAGGGTCCTAGAAAGTGACAAGTACCGCTAGTGCTTTTTCGATCTAGTGAACACCCGGCGTAGTCCGAATCGGAATAACCATGGAGTGTGAATGAATCATAGTGTGGGTACCATAATCCTAATTTAGATGACCCTAATAGATAACGAAAAATAAGTTTTACTACTTTTAAATGAGATTCTTTTGGATTGGCTTGAAAGCGAGCACATAAACATACGGCAAACATTATATCTGGTCTAGATGCACTTAAGTAAAGAAGAGATCCTATCATTCCTCTATATAGCGTTTGATCAATTGAAATTCCGGATTCATCTTTTCCTAGTTTTAACGAAGCACTCATGGGAGTAGAAGCTTGTTTGAGATTTTCAAATCCAAATCGTTTAAGCATATCGTGAACATATTTTGTTTGACAAATAAAGATACCATCAGTTTGTTGTGAGATTTGAAACCCAAGAAAATATGATAGTTCTCCTACAAGACTCATTTCAAATTCATTTTTCATTACTAATACTACTTCATTACACAAATCTTCATTAGTGGCTCCAAAAATGATATCATCAACATATATTTGTAAGATAATTAGATCGTTATTATTATGCTTAATGAAGAGTGTGTTGTCGGCACTTCCCATAACATAACCGTGCTTTAACAAAAATGATGTAAGCCGATCATACCATGCACGGGGCGATTGTTTTAAACCACAAAGCATTTTTTCTAAATTGTAAACATGATTAGGGAATTTTTCATTTATGAAACCGGGGGGTTGTTCTACATAAACTTCTTCTTTTATAAACCCGTCTAAAAAGGCACTTTTAACTTCCATTTGAAATAATTTTATTCGTTTAAAACTCGCAAATGCCAAAAATATTCGTATAGATTCTAAGCGAGCAATGGGTGCAAAAGTTTCTTCAAAATCTACCCCCTCAATTTGAGAATAACCTTGAGCAACTAAGCGTGCTTTATTTCTTATAATCCTAGATTCACCATCTAATTTATTTTTAAAGATCCATTTTACGCCAATAATTGGATGATTAGATGGTCTTTCTACTAGATTCCAAACTTTATTTCTTTCAAATTGTCCTAACTCTTCTTTCATAGCCAAGAACCAAAATTCATCATTTAAAGCGGTGGAAACGTTTTTAGGTTCGATTTCGGAAACAAAACAAATATTTGAAAACGTTTCATGAAGAGAGGATCGAGTTCTTACCCCAGTAGACGGTTCCCCAATGACTAGCTCTTTTGGATGATTTTTTGAGAAGTTCAACACACTTGGAGGTACATATTCAACTTCATTTGACTTCTCCTCCTCTTCTTTGGACGGTTCTTCTTCGTCGTGCTCCAAAGATGGCAAAGGTTCATCATTTGTACCTGTAGAAGGCTTCACTGCACATGGAATAAACTCATCAAATTTAACATTAATAGACTCTTCAACCTTACTCGATCTTTTATTAAATATTCTATAGGCTTTACTGGTTGAAGAATATCCAAGGAATATTCCTTCATCACATTTCTCATCAAATTTTCCTAAAGAATCTTTCGTATTAAGAATAAAACATTTACATCCAAATACTTTAAAATATGATACGTTAGGTTTCTTTTGAAAATATAGTTCATATGGTGTGAGATTTAGTGATGGGCGAAGCATAACTCTATTCATTACATAGCATGATGTGCTTACGGCTTCGGCCCAAAACGACTTAGGTAATTTATATTCAGATAACATGGTGCTGCTAGTTCTTAAATTGTCCTATTTTTCCGTTCTACAACACCGTTTTGTTGAGGTGTGCGTGGAGCAGAGAACTCATGCTTAATACCTAACATTTCACAAAAAGATTTAAAATTTTTATTTTCAAATTCACCTCCATGATCTGAGCGAATGCACTTTATTTTTAAATCTAGTTCATTTTGAATACGAGTACATAATTTTGAGAATTCGCAAAACGCATCAGATTTGGAAGAAAGAAATAAGGTCCAGCAATATCTTGAGAAATCATCTATTAGAACGAAGGTGTATATTTTACCACCAAGACTTGCGGTGTTAACGGGACCAAAGAGATCCATATGAATTAGTTGTAATGGTTTTGAAGTGGAAATTTCGTTTTTGCTTTTAAAAGATGATTTTGTAAATTTTCCCTTTTGGCATGGTGAACATAGTGAAGATAAATTTCCATTCAACTTAGGCAATCCTCTAATCAATTCCCTTTTTGCTAGTTTTAAAATGATCTTTGTACTAGCGTGACCTAAACGTCTATGCCATAGTTCTAATTCATCATTTTTGGTTATAACACATTTTATAGATGATTTGGAAAGATCATGAAACGAAACTATGTAAACATTGTGAATTCTAGGTGCAGTTAGTAACACATCTTTTGTTTTAGGATTAACTATTTTGCAAAGATTAGTGGATGATTCAAATAATACGTCTAATCCTTTATCACATAGTTGACTTATAGATATTAAGTTATGTTTTAAACCTTTAACATAAAGAACATTTGAGATAAGAAAAGATTCGTTACCCACTGTACCAACTCCCATGATCCTTCCTTTACCGTTATCACCAAACGTTACGATCCCTCCTTTCTTCTTTTCTAGGCTAAGAAATTTTGCTTTGTTGCCCGTCATGTGCTTGGAGCAGCCTGAGTCCAAGTACCACACGTCCTCCGTTTCCTTAGCCTTCCTGCAAATCTAGAGAAAAGATGAGAGTAAAGATCCAGATACCCAAGAGGTACCACCCATAGAGTAAGTGGATTTCTTAGGTACCCAGATTTGTTTTAAAGAACGTTGTTTTATATTCCTGCAAGAGCTAGACGTGTGTCCAAACTTAAGACAATTAGCCCACGAAATAAAGGGAGTTGAGACCCTTTTCTGAGTTTCTACGTTGCTCTTGTTGGGTGATGCTTGAATATTAGAAAGAGCAGAAGATTTTTTAAGACTTGAGCTACCGCCGGCGTTAGTGGCTAGCGCTGGGCGGTAGGGTTCACTTTTATATCCGACCCCAAATTTTGCAGAACCATAACATTGGTTTCCCAAAATCATATCCAGGAATTTTTGACCAATCCCGAATTTTTTAATGGCTATATTGAGGTCATGATTTTGTTTTTTAAGAAAAGTATTTTCTTGTACAATCATAACACATTTGTTTTCAAATCCCTTTTTGTTATTTTGAATTTATAAAAGAGAGGTTTTTAATTTTCTCTCTAAGTCCCCCTTTTCTTTTGCAATAGTTTTGTTTTGTGAGAGGGCTTTAGAAATAGAAACTTCAAGTTCTTTTGCCAAAAATAAAGAGTGCTCACACTCTTGACATGAAACCTTTCTTTTTTCAAGGGAATTCACCCTTTTTGTGATTTTATGATTTTCTTTGATAATAGATTCATTTTCACGATTTAATAAAATATTATCTTTTATACTTTGATCATAGGATTTGCAAGTTAAAACAAATTCATCATAGAGTTCTTCGAAAGTAGGAGGAATTACCTCAGTGTCGCTAAGAACACTGGTGTCGTCATCGTTGCTCTTCGTCATTAAGCATAAGTTTGCTTCCTCCTCGCTACTTGACTCAGACTCGTTTGATTCTTCAGAGGAAGAATCATCCCAAGTTGCGGCTTTTAGTACTTTCTTCTTCTTTTTTGCTTTGTGTTGTTCTTTTTGCTCCTTTTGATACTTTGGGCACTGGCTTCGAATGTGCCCGGTCTTTCTGCAGTGGTAGCACTCTGGTGGTGGTCTTTCTTCTTCATCTTCGCTTCTTTTTTCTTTCCTTGATGAAGAGGAAGATCCCTTTCGTCGAGTATCCTTTTGGAAGTATTTGCGGAATGTGTTCCTTCTTTCCGGGTTCCTGATGAACTTCCTGAAGTTCTTCACCAGGAGACCTTCTTCATCTTCATCATCATCTTCGATGCTCTCCTTCTTTGACTTTAGTGCTAGCGCCTTTTTCTTTGGCTCTTTGTTGTATTCATCGTGTTGAATCTGGAGTTCTACCTCATGGGTTTTAAGATTCCCAATATGGTTCTCGATCTGGAGCGTTCTTAAGTTGTGCGACTCTGAGATGGCTGTCACCTTTGGATTGAACCTTGGAGGTAAGGAGCGAAGAATTTTCCTCACCAAGTCCCCGTCTGAGTAGGTCTTTCCAAGTGCCTTTGAAGCGTTGACGATCTTGGTGAAGCGGGTGTACATCGAGTTAATGTCCTCTTCGGTATCCATCCTGAATTTTTCATATTCAGATTCCAGTTGGAATAGCTTTGCATCTTTCACCTGCGATGTACCTTCATGAGTAACTTCCAATTGATTCCAAATATCATAAGCAGTTGTGCATGCAGAAATTCTATTAAACTCAGTCCTATTTAAAGCGCAATATAAAGCGTTCATTGCTTTAGCATTATTTTTACACCATAGTTTATCGTTATCATCCCATTTATCTTTAGGTTTTGCTAATGTCGCCTCTCCTACTACAGTTGTAGGCGGAGAGTACCGAACTTCTACCATGTTCCATACTTCTACATCCATGGTCATAAGAAAACACATCATTCGATTTTTCCAGTGGTTAAAATCTGACCCAGTAAAGAGAGGTGGTCGACTAACCCCTTGACCCTCAGGAAAAGCGAGATCATGAGATGCCATTATTCCCGGTTGTTAAGCCGATTGGAATAACTTTGCTCTGATACCACTTGTTGGATCGGTAGGCGCCCTTAGAGGGGGGGGTGAATAAGGGTTTTCAAAACTTTAGTGATATTTTAAAAACTTTGTAATAATGCAAGATTAAGACAATAGAAAGTCAAGTAAAATAATTGAAATAACGTAGAGACATGCTTTATTAATATCAAATAGGGTTTTACAAAAGTTGACTTCTATGACGCTAGAAATCGGTGGCGATGAATAGTAAACTCTTTTTGTTTTCTATCCCGACTCGCATCCCCACGAACCGGTGGCCCTAGCCTATCCTCCCCGGATTTGGCCTCAAGCTGCTCTAGCCAACCCTTCCCCGGATGTGGCCTCGAGCACCCCCTAGACCTAGCCTAGATCTAGTCGCCAACACGAGGCGAGTTTCCCCCTAAGTCCTACCCAGACCTAGTCGCCAACACGAGGTGATTTCACTAACCGTTTACAAGAAAAATATGAAATGAAAATAAGTAAAAACTCCCTTCTGAAGTCGGAGGTGAAGATCCGCTGTAGAATAAGCGTTGTAGAAGCGGACTTCATTTGGATTCGGCGTGATGAGATTCTCCTTCAGAAGTTTGCAGAACTTTGGTAGAGCCTCTGGAATTCTGGAACTCTATCTCTCTATCTATCTCTCTGATGTATGTCTGAAACGAGAAGAGAGGAGTCCTTTTTATAGCCTCAGCGCTAGCGCTACCGTCGGCGCTATCCCATATTAGGACATGTTTTGCGCGGCAGAATCTTCAATTCGAGGAAACAATTCCTCCTTGCCAACTGTGTGCGTCGCTACCTCCTGCGCTATCGGCTACCGCCAGGCGCTATCTCCTTCCATTTCTGCTCCCGGAATTGCGCTATCATCGCTAGCGCCAGGCGCTAAGTGCTACCGCCGGCTCTAGTGGGAGTACTGTCTTCTGTTTTCATTCGTCGGAATTCATCGGGAGTTCTCGAGAACATTCGACGAATTGACTAAGCCGCACAATTTCCTTCACAAGTCTGCCTTTTTGACTTATGTCTGCGTTCGTCGATATTCGTCGGGAGTTCATGAGAACATTCGACGAATTAACTTAGCCGCACAATTTCCTTCACAAGTCTGCCTTTTTGACTTCTGTCTGCGTTCGTCGATATTCGTCGGGAGTTCATGAGAATATTCGACGAATTGACTTAGCCGCACAATTTCCTTCACAAGTCTGCCTTTTTGACTTATGTCTGCGTCCGTCGATATTCGTCGGGAGTTCATGAGAACATTCGACGAATAGACTTAGCAGCTAACAGTTCATCGAACGACAGCTAGCGCCTGCGCTAGTGCTACCGCCAGCGCTAGTGGAAGATTTGGATTTGATGGCTCAACTTTGGGGGCAACCTTCTTATGTAATCCTTGAGTCATGTGGACTTTGTTATCCTGCACACTTAAACACACAAGATCAAATACACATAGGTTTTGTTATTCTCAAACCTAGGAGATGCGGAAAACCATGTTCCAACAGGTGAGCCGTTATATGGCGGAACCACGGATGCCTCATCTTCTAGCGGCCAAGAATATACTGAAGTATGTCAAGGCGACTTCGGATATGGGTCTCCTGTATAGGAGGGATGCGATCTTCGAGGTGCATGGGTACATGGATGCCGATTACGGGGGATATTCGGATGATCGGAAGTCGGCGTCTGGATACGTCTTCATGGCGGGCCCCACGGCTATATCATGGTGCAGTAAGAAGCAGGATTCCGTGTCTGTCTCAACCACGGAAGCGGAATACAAGGCTTCGGCCTTGGCAGCTCAAGAAGCCATCTAGCTTAGGAGGTTGGTTGGAGACGTCCATAAGGAGGTTCAGGGTCCGACTCTGCTCCGCGGAGACAATGAGAGTGCTCTCAAACTGGTTACTAATCCAGTTTGTCACGCGAGGACCAAGCATATTGAGATCGAGCATCAATTCATTCGTGAGAAGGTGCTGGAGGGGTCTCTTTCGGTCGAGCATGTTCGGAGTCAGGACAACATTGCTGACATCTTCACAATGGCGCTGGCGAAGGGGTCGTTTACTCGGCTAACGAGTTTACTTGGGCTATTTTCAACTTCCCACTTCAAGGGGGACTGTTGAAAATATTGAAGTGGATTATGAAAACTAAGGAGCATCATTTCTTTGATTTTAATTTTATAAAAACTAATAGCTTATTATGAAGTGGGCTATTTTCCAGCTAGACATAATCTAAGGAGCATCATTTCTTTGATTTTAATTCATCATTCTTGATCTTTAGATTATGTCTAGCTTTATTATAAGCTATTGTGCTATTTTTAATAGTAGAGACAATAGAGTCAATATGATTTTGATAGTCATTTCTAAATTTCTCAAATGTTTCGTCCATCTCTTTGATTTCAATTTTATAACTTTTGCATGTAGCACAATCATTTTTCAAAGATGAATTTTCTAAAGATAATTTTTCATTTTGTTCTTTTACAATTAATAGTTCTTTTTCAAAATGCTTGAATTTTTCTTTAATATTATTACAATCAAAACACGGTTTTATATTTTTAATTAAAGTGCAAGGTGGAGAATAATCAAACACATCAATCTTTATTTCTACATTAATTTTAGCTTTTAAGTTTTTATTTTCTAAACGTAATTTTGAATTTAAATTTTTTAATTTCTTAATTTTACGCTTAGAAGTTTGTAGCAATTGTAATGCAGAAATAGAATTTCAAAAGATGGAATTTGATTTCCTTACAGCGTTTTTGGACACGATGAGATTTGAGCATAGAGTTCCTTTGTTATCTTTATCTTTTTGGCATTCGTCTTTCAAAGACACGATTTCTTCTTTTCCACTTGATGTGCTCTTGATAAATAGTAATTATACGTGTTTTTCTGTATAGTTTTTAGTGTATTTTTGCTTAGAATTATAAATAATATATGTAATTAAATAAATAAATTGTTTGTTTTTGTTATTTTAAACTTTTAACTAAGTTTTATTTTAATTTAATAAACTTTCTGTCTTTTTGTTAAGACACGGCCTTGGACACGCCCGTGTCCAAGGGCGTGTTCACTAATCCCTAACATTTTCTTCTCTCTGTTCTTTTTCCAACTCAAACATCAAGTCACGCCCTCGGTCACGCCCGTGACCGAGGCCATGTACTTGGTCACGCCCGTGTTGGATATCCATCCCAGATTCCAGCCACTTGAAGCATTTCATCCAAAAAGTCAAAGTCACGGCCGTGACATTTCAGACACGCCCGTGACCCTTAATTCCTTCCTGAAGAACAAAGGACATGCCAGGTGTCACGCCCAGTTCAAGCTCCAGCCAGCCGACCTAGGTCACGCCCGTGACCTAGGCCGTGTACGATGGTCACGCCCGTGTACTTCCAAAGTTGCCGGTCAAGCCTTCCAGATGCCTGCCTGGATCCAGCTGTTCTGGCTATTCGCACCCCAAGCCGTGTCACGCCCTCAGACACGCCCGTGTCCGAGGGCGTGTAATTCCAAAAAATTTCCTATAAATAGCCAGATTCAGCTGAGTCTAAGGGTTCAGAATTTTGAGACCTCTTCTTAAGATTGTGGACCAATTTTTGCTGTTTTTATGTTTTAGCTCTCTTTTTGCATTTTCTCTCTCTTGTTTTGTAACCTCTTTATGTTGGAAATGAAATAGATTTGCTTCTTTGTAATTCTCTTATCTTTGTTTGGGTTAAAGTGTGTGTGTATGAGGCTAATTTTCATGTTTTTAGCTTTTTTGTAATTTTTAGATGGTTTCATAATTTGTGTGTGTGAGTGTATGAGTTTAGGTTAATTTTTCTCTTTTTTGTATTTTTATTTTTCTTTTTAGTTTTTTAGTGCTTTTGTAGTTTTTATTAAAGTAAGTGTGTGTGTGTGTGTGTGTGTGTGTGTGTGTGTGTGTGTGTGTGTGTGTGTGTGTGTGTGTGCTAGTATAGATTTTGTTTTATTTTAACTTAGATTTCATTTTTAGTAAGGGTGTGTGAGTGTAGGAGAATAGATTTTATTTTCTTTTAACTTAGTTTCATTTATGTTGTGTGTGTGAGTGTATGAGTATAGATTTTTGTTTTCTTTTAACTTAGATTTCATTTCAAGTAAGGGTGTGTGTGTGTAGGAGGATAAATTTTGCGCCTTTTTTGTAATTCAATAGCTTTTATTTCTGTCACGCATTTATTTCCCGCCTATCCATTTGGATAGGACTTGTCACGCATTTATTTCCCGCCTATCCATTTGGATAGGACTTGTCACGCATTTATTTCCCGCCTATCCATTTGGATAGGACTTGTCACGCATTTATTTCCCGCCTATCCATTTGGATAGGACTCGCTCACGCATTTATTTCCCCTCTACCTATTTGGGTAGGGATTGCATTTCTTTAATTTCTGCAATTTACCGCTTTCATTTTAATTTCGTAGAGTGTGTGCGTTTTCAATTAGTGCGTCTTTTGTTTTTAATATAATTGCTTTTTGCTAATTCCGCTAACCGCTCAATCACTTAAAATCGTCGTAGTTATCATTATCGCTTTATAAAACTCTAAAAAAAAATCTAAGCAAAACTACTTTCTAAATTAACGTTTTCGTGCTTTCTCGCTTTTTATCGCAATTATCGTTAAACGCACGCCAACCTTAATTTTTGTCATTAGTTTTTCTATAAAATTATAAAAATCAATTCAAAACTCTTTTCGATAAAATAATAGCGCGCTCCTAAGAAGTAGAAATAATCGATACGACCTTGGAAAAATACGACCTTGATATTTCAAAAGAAATATCCTATACTACTATCGATAAGGTCCACTTGCCTTTATTGATTTTAGTCCGGATAATTATATAAACCCAAAAGCTTTCTCTGCAAAGCAATTTTTAAAACTCTCTTTTAAACACTTAGAAAATTGTTGCAACAAACCTTTGGTTGTTGCAACTAGCTCAAGGTAAAAGGAGTTTTAAAACTATCATTTACAAAGTTGTTGCAACAACTCACAAAATTGTTGCAACGACATATTCAAAAAGCTTTCAACTTTCATTTCAAACATAAGCCTTTCAAATCCCCTACTTAGCTTTTGGCGACGCGGCCAAAGAGTAATCCTCGATATTTCGAAAGAGGAAAAGGTCGTTACTTCTATCTTTAGATAGGATAACGGGTAATTCCTCGAAGTAGAATTACTCGCGGGACTCTTCGAAAACGTCCGGCTAAGGTTAAAGTTAAAGAAAGAAAGGGCTTTTCTAAAAAGTTAAATTTTAGCGTATCAAATTTTTGGCGCCGTTGCCGGGGACTTGTGTCGTTATTTTGAAATAGGAAACGCTATTAATTTTATCTTATATTTCACCTCTCTATCAATTATATATTTTACTTTCATCTTAAAAACAACAAAAAATTTAATTAAGAAAGAAAAAAAAAACCTATCTAAGAAAAAGGAAAATCTAAAATTTTCAAAAAAAAAATAAAATATAAAGATATATCTCCTTTATTTTTACCACCTCTTATAAACTCATATTTGCAGAATTTAAAAACTTTTGCAATTTAAAACTTTTGCTTATATATTTACAAACATACATCTATATGTTCATATAAAACCAAACAAAACAAAACCTTAAAAATCATCCAAAAAATATATATATATATAGCAATATTTTCTACTTACGAAAAGAAAATAAAAAATAATAATAATATATATTTTCCCCCTCTTTCTTTCTTTCCTTGTTTTTCTTCCTTGTAAAAATATTTCCAAAACAAAAACATCAAAAAAAATCTATAAAAAGAAAAAAAGAAACTATTTCTTCCAAAAAAAAATTTAAAAAAAAAAAAGGATAGTGTATGACCCGAGGAGAATCTTCGGATAATCTAATTTTACCTTTTGATCCCGAAATCGAGCGCACGCTTCTCGAGCGCCGCCGATCTCGTAATCAAAATCTACAAATAGATCCCGAAGAATCCGTCGGCGATATACATATAGGCGTGATGGGCGATCCTAATCTAAATGCGGCCCCACAGCGGACCATGGCCTATTATGCTAGGCCAAATTTAGAGGATATAGGATCGAGCGTCACCCGCCCCGTGGTAGCTAATAATAATTTCGAAATCAAATCCAGTATAATCCAAATAGTACAACAGTCGATTCAGTTCGACGGTTTGACAGATGAGGACCCAAACCAACACCTTAATAATTTTTTAGAAATTTGCGACACCTTCAAGATTAATGGCGTCAGCGATGACGCCATTCGCTTGCGCTTATTTCCCTTTTCCCTGCGGACAAAGGCGAAATCGTGGTTGACTTCTCTTCCGAGAGGGTCCATAACCACGTGGGCCGAATTGACGGAGAATTTTCTAACTAAATATTTTCCTCCGTCAAAAACCGCTAAATTACGCACCGATATCGCATCCTTCATTCAATTCGATTCTGAGTCTCTCTACGAGACTTGGGAACGTTTTAAAGAATATTTGCGTAGGTGTCCTCATCACGCGCTACCAACTTGGCTTCAGGTACAAATGTTCTATAACGGCTTGAATTTCTCAACGAGATAGATGATCGACGCAGCCGCTGGGGGAACGTTAAACAACAAAACCCCGGAGGCCGCTCAAGCTCTGATCGAAGAAATGGCCATGAACGCGTACCAATGGAATGTGCCAAGGTCGCGTCCTCCTAAACCGGCTGGTATTTTCGAAGTGGATGCCACTACTCACTTAGCCTCGCAGGTAGAGCGGCTAAGTAAGCAAGTGGCGGAGATGACTGCTTCCTCCTCCACTCCCGCTTGGGCTAATAATCCTAATAATAATAATAATAATTTTAATAATCCAAATAATAATAATAATAATTTTAATAATCTTAATAATAATAATCTTAATAATAATATTAATAATAACAATAATTTAAGAGAGGAATCGGTGGATTACGTGGGCAATCAAGTGCGGGCGCCCTTCAACCCATATAGTAATAACTATAACCCGGGTTGGAGGAGCCACCCGAACTTCTCCTGGAGTAACCCTAATAATGCGCAACGCCCTCCACCTGCGATCCCGCAAGGATTTCCGCATGGATATCCCCAAGGATTTCAGCAGGGTTTTGCGCCTCCTCCTCCAAAACCTTCTCCGCTCGAGGAGATTTTTGCAAAATACATGGCTTCCAACGACGCAAATATCCGGAATATAACCGGATCGCTAAAAAATTTAGAAATGCAGGTTGGACAGCTTGCAAAAATGGTCTCCGAGCGGCCACTTGGAGCACTACCTGGGAACTCGGAGCAGAACCCGCGTGAAAATGCCCACGCCATTACCATACGCAGCGGCAAGGAGGTCGACTCCCCATTGCGGGTTGAGCATCAGGTAACTGTTTCGCCTCCGACCCCTGCACCCTCGTCTTTTATTTTAGTAGATACGGAAAAAATATTAGCGCCGGGCGTCTCGAGCCCGCAAATTCCGTACCCCGCAAAATATAATAAAGAGAAGGAGGACGAACATTACAAAAAGTTTTTACAAATATTTAAGCAAATTCAAATTAACGTCCCCTTCTACGAGGCACTCTCACAAATGCCGAAATATGCGAAATACCTTAAGGAGCTCCTTTCTAATAAAAAGAAGCTCGAGGGTATTTCGCGTGTTTCCTTAAATGCGGAATGCTCGGCGGTCCTACTTAATAAATTGCCGCCTAAACTAAACGATCCGGGAAGGTTTTCCATCCCTTGCCTATTCGGCAATTTATTAATAAAGTACGCCCTAGCGGACCTGGGAGCGAGCATCAATTTGATGCCCTTCTCCCTCTTTAAAAAACTAGATTTGGGTGTTCCCACCCCAACAAAAATGAGCATCCAACTCGCGGATCGCTCGATAAAATATCCTATCGGGGTAGTGGAGGACGTTCTGGTCAAGGTTGACAAGTTTATCTTCCTGGTAGACTTCGTCATCCTCGACATCGAGGAGGACGCCGAGGTACCAATTATCCTTGGTCGCCCTTTCCTCGCGACCTCCCGCGCATTAATTGATGTGAGTAACGGTCGCCTCCTCCTTCGGGTAGGGGACGACGAAGTTACCCTTCTTATTAATCCCTCGATGCGAAACTCTTTATCGAACGATGATTCCTGCTTTCACTTAGAATCCGCGTTCGAGGATGAATGTTCTTCGCTTGCAGAATTACTCGCTTTAACTTTAGACGAACCGGATTTGGCGGACCTCGCCCTTTTGGACGAGCTACCGCCAGATTCGTCTTTCGAATCTTTTAATTCTAAAAGTTTAAAAATTACAACTTCTTACGAAGAACCCCCGGTCTTGGAGCTTAAGCCACTCCCCGACCATTTAAAATACGCTTTTCTCGCCGCGGACTTAAAACTCTCGGTTATTATTTCGTCTTCTTTAACCGATTCGGAAACCTCCGAATTAGTTAAATTTTTGTCCACGCATCGCCATTCAATTGCATGGCAGATTTCCGATATTAGGGGGATAAATCCCTCTTTTTGCACGCACAAAATCTTCTTAGAAGATAATTCCCGCAAAACCATCCAGCCTCAGCGACGACTAAACCCAAATATGCGGGATGTCGTTAAGGCTGAAGTAATCAAACTCCTGGATGCTAGTATAGATTTTGTTTTATTTTAACTTAGATTTCATTTTTAGTAAGGGTGTGTGAGTGTAGGAGAATAGATTTTATTTTCTTTTAACTTAGTTTCATTTATGTTGTGTGTGTGAGTGTATGAGTATAGATTTTTGTTTTCTTTTAACTTAGATTTCATTTCAAGTAAGGGTGTGTGTGTGTAGGAGGATAAATTTTGCGCCTTTTTTGTAATTCAATAGCTTTTATTTCTGTCACGCATTTATTTCCCGCCTATCCATTTGGATAGGACTTGTCACGCATTTATTTCCCGCCTATCCATTTGGATAGGACTTATCACGCATTTATTTCCCGCCTATCCATTTGGATAGGACTTGTCACGCATTTATTTCCCGCCTATCCATTTGGATAGGACTCGCTCACGCATTTATTTCCCCTCTACCTATTTGGGTAGGGATTGCATTTCTTTAATTTCTGCAATTTACCGCTTTCATTTTAATTTCGTAGAGTGTGTGCGTTTTCAATTAGTGCGTCTTTTGTTTTTAATATAATTGCTTTTTGCTAATTCCGTTAACCGCTCAATCACTTAAAATCGCCGTAGTTATCATTATCGCTTTATAAAACTCTAAAAAAAATCTAAGCAAAACTACTTTCTAAATTAACGTTTTCGTGCTTTCTCGCTTTTTATCGCAATTATCGTTAAACGCACGCCAACCTTAATTTTTGTCATTAGTTTTTCTATAAAATTATAAAAATCAATTCAAAACTCTTTTCGAAAAAATAATAGCGCGCTCCTAAGAAGTAGAAATAATCGATACGACCTTGGAAAAATACGACCTTGATATTTCAAAAGAAATATCCTATACTACTATCGATAAGGTCCACTTGCCTTTATTGATTTTAGTCTGGATAATTATATAAACCCAAAAGCTTTCTCTGCAAAGCAATTTTTAAAACTCTCTTTTAAACACTTAGAAAATTGTTGCAACAAACCTTTGGTTGTTGCAACTAGCTCAAGGTAAAAGGAGTTTTAAAACTATCATTTACAAAGTTGTTGCAACAACTCACAAAATTGTTGCAACGACATATTCAAAAAGCTTTCAACTTTCATTTCAAACATAAGCCTTTCCAATCCCCTACTTAGCTTTTGGCGACGCGGCCAAAGAGTAATCCTCGATATTTCGAAAGAGGAAAAGGCCGTTACTTCTATCTTTAGATAGGATAACGGGTAATTCCTCGAAGTAGAATTACTCGCGGGACTCTTCGAAAACGTCCGGCTAAGGTTAAAGTTAAAGAAATAAAGGGCTTTTCTAAGAAGTTAAATTTTAGCGTATCAGCTCTCCATTGATTCATCATGAGAGGAGCTTTCTTGAACATCTGTGCAAACATGTATGTTCTCCAATTCTTGCGTTTGTTCTATACCTGTAGATGGAGAATCATACATTTCTTCAAGAAAATTCCAAACTTTATATGCACTAGAAAAATAATATATTAATTTGAAAACTTCATTTGATAAACCACAAAATAAATAGTGTTTGGCTTTTGCATTTAAATGACGTTCCTTTTTATTTGATTCATCCGCTGGTCTAACTATTGCTAAATTCCATGCTTCGATATCTATAGTTTTAATAAAATTTTCAATTAAAACTTTCCATCCACTATAATTTGTCCCTTTAAATAAAGGTGGTGCTAGTGATTTTTCTTCTTCATAAAAATTTACCCCACTAATAGAAGCGAGATCATGAGACAACATTATTCCCGGTTGTTAAGCCGATTGGAATAAAACCTGCCTCTGATACCACTTGTTGGATCGGTAGGCGCCCGTAGAGGGGGGTGAATAAGGGTTTAAAACTTTTTCTTATATTTTGAATAATAAGCGATTAAGATGATGAGAAAATAAAAGCACACTAAGTAAAATCAATTAGAGACATGTTTTATTAATATGAAATATAAGGTTTACAAAAGTTGATTTCTATAATGCTAGAAATTGGTGGCGAATAATAATAAACTCTTTTTTGTTTTCTATCCCGACTCGCATCCCCACGAACCGGTGGCCCTAGCCTATCCTTCCCCGGATACAGCCTCAAGCCGCTCTAGCCAATCCTTCCCCGGATAAGGCCTCGAGCACCCCCTAGACCTAACCTAGATCTAGTCACCAACATGAGGCGAATTTCAGCCCTAAGTCCTACCCAGACCTAGTCGCCAACACGAGGCGAGTTTACTAAACGATTACAGAAAAGATGTGAAATAAAATGACAACAATATAAAACTCCCTATATGGATCTCTTGGAGAAGTAGATGAAGACCCGCAGAGTATGATCGTAGTCGATGCGGTCTTTCATCACGATGATGATGCGTGTTGAAATATTCTCCACAGAAGCCTTCATGGATTTGTGGGAGTACCTCTCTGAACCTTCCTCTCTATGATGTGGCACGAAGCTCTGGAATTTTGGAGTGGGAGAGGATGAAGAAGACGGATCCAAGGGGTCCTTTTTATATCCTTGGAGCTAGCGTCTGCTCTATCGCTACCGTCGGCGCTATCCCAGATTAGGCAATATTCTCCTCGTGAGAATCCTTCATTTTAAGCAAGCTGGCCGCCTTCCTCTATTGCTTTGAGCTACCACCGGCACTAGCCGATACCACCTGCGCTAGCTGCTACCGCCTGCGTTAGCTCCTATCGGCTAGCGCTAACAACTTCCATAACTATTTCCGGAAATTTCTCAAATCAGAGCTAGCGCTAGCGCTAGCGCCGGTGCTAGTAGGCATGTTGGAATTTTGGCTTCAAATTTTGGCGAAACTTTCTTATGTTATCCTTGAGTCATGTGGGCTTGTTTTCCTGCACACTTAAATACACAAGATCAAATACATATAGGATTTGTTATTCTCAAACCTAGGAGATGCAGAAGACCATGTTCCAACAGAATCTTCCCCATCCATGGGATCTTTCCTCTTCCTGTATGCTAAAGTAGAAGCAAACATTTTTGTATGTCTCTTCCTCCTCTACTGCACTATATGTTGGTAAATCTATAAGGTCGTGGCATAAGTTGTTATGTTGCAGAAAGATGACTATGACTCCATGATAATTGGTTTTCTGAGAGTGTCGCAAAGTCCTCGGAAGAGACTAATAGCTCGATTGTGGTTGCTAAGAGGCATCAAACCCACACATCAAGCTAGGTGGGTGAACTCCCATTGATACCATATCACTAATCAGTCTCCTTGGAGAAATTGGAGGAAGTGCCCCTGCACCTCAGCATTATCAATGGCCGACATGAAGTGATCTAGAAAGATATTAATGAATTCTTCTTAAAAGATATTGTTAGTGTGGCAACCTAAAAATG
This sequence comes from Dactylorhiza incarnata, assembly GCA_033032865.1. Classification (NCBI taxonomy): domain Eukaryota; kingdom Viridiplantae; phylum Streptophyta; class Magnoliopsida; order Asparagales; family Orchidaceae; genus Dactylorhiza; species Dactylorhiza incarnata. Next base: position 16,369,552 of record JAWHQI010000004.1, on the reverse strand, counting down.
CTTGATTGATTGGTATTCTACCACCAATATCGAGCGCACCCTTTCAGAAGTGTGACAATGATGGGGATTACTAAATCAGTGGGGAATCTCATCATGGCAAGAACTTTCTTAACCTTCTCGAGCATTGTACATCAAATGCACTACAAGCTCTTATGACATGTTACAACACCCATTGTTGATAAAGTTGGACTTTCACATTAATTGGGTTGCTAATTGCATTGGTCTCACTATCGTGGCAAGATAATAATAATAATGGGACGATCTTTCTTACTCTTAGATTAGTTTCACACTATGAACCTAGGCCCTAATGTACATCATCATGTACTATAGATATATGAGACATCGTCGTACAAGGCCATATAATTAATTAACCAATTAACTTGTAGAGTACACCATTGACAAAATTTAACACTTAGGAACACAACCTAAAATATGATAATCTAAGGGGTCCTACTTTCTAGATCATATAGTCGCCAAAGTCTCTCGTCAGTGTGATCTGCCCGGAAGAGCGACTGACCTACCACAACAAACACCCATCAAATTTACTAACACGTAGTTATAAGGACAACAGTCCTCACTATGACAATACATATCCAAAGAAAACATCAAACAAATCAGTATTAGTATGAGCTCCTAACCTATGCTACTCGAATAAGAGTATATGTGTGAGTTGTCGTCCAACAAGAATAAGTGTTTTGCCCATAGATTACATGAATCGTCTCAGACATAGTTAATACGACTTATTATGTCTTTCAAGGGTAACTCCTCACCAATGAAAACCTACATGACAGGATGTTAGAATAACTTTTAAGTGATTATAGAGTACTTTTATTTCATGTTACATTAAAGTGCGAGGGTTCAGAATAATTATTTTGCTTGAGATAAACTTCATGGTTTCACAATTTGACCCTTGTTGTGTTGAACATAAAACTCGATTCCGCTGTCCAAAGATGAATCATATTCATCTTGGGCACAAATCAGAATGGTGCCCATAACCCTGGATATAAGAAACTTGACATGAATATGGTTAATTTTTGACCAACTTTGTTTACCCATAACTTCCTCATTATTATTACTAAATTAATGAAATTAAAAACATTGGCTCTCTAACCCAAGATGAACAACTTCCTTTTAGGCACAAAGATTTTTGGGCTCAATAGCCTAGGGTAATATGTAGCATAAAATATTAGTTTATTAAGGAGGCTTAATACGTTGAAGGTTAACTTTGGAGGGATAATATTTCTCCAAATCAACTCCAGTTAAGATGAAACTCAAACCTTGACTTCTTTGACATTAGGTAAGATTTTTCCTCCTTGGGGGCACGATGAGTAGAAGTATACAAGTAGGAGTTCACAAAGGAGCAATAATACTTCCATATACCTAAGGATTTAGAGTTGGGGTTTTGTGAAAACCTAACTTTTACAAACTAAATCCAATATTTTTCATATATTTATCCTAGGCTCTATACCCCAAGAGAAGCAATTTCTATGTTGGTGGCAGAGGCTTGATTAGCCCATAATAATTTATTGAAGTTTGGAAGTTTCATAATTAATTAATATGAATGAGTTTATTGTTTGGTGGATTTTATAGGACAAAATGCCTTAGAAAAAATTGAAAAAAAAAAGAGATTGAAAAGTTTGTAAGATTCTCTACAACTTTCGTATTTTACACTTTTAATTATGAGCTCATCTTAACCCTTAGATAATTTATTAAATTCTACTAGCTCAAATTATTATTCACACCCAATATTGATTCTTGACACAGATCCTACGAGTGAGGTCAAGTCGAACCAAATTTTTACAGCGGTCTCCATAACAGATTGTGTGCAGAGATGTTGTGGAGCCAATCATTAATTTATACATTTAATAATATCAACCCCATTAGATCTAGATTGTGAGATCTAACCGTGGGGTACGTCGACGGTGGACCGAACTTTTTAGGCTTCATCCATCGCTGGTCAGCCATCCTTTGACCGCGGCACCTCCATCGGTGGGTTCGTCAAAGGTTGTCAAATATTATGGCAGGGTCCTGATAACCTGGTTCGTCGACGATCTCTATAATAAACAAACTGGGAGTCACGATACAATGCCATTGGGAACTTGCTTTCAATGTGGTGGCACCACCTTATGGGTCTTCAGAGGGGGTTGTGGATCTCCCTCTGACCATGCAGAGCCATTCAAGTGAGTTATGAATAGCCCGGACAATCGCTGTCATTAATTGTAGTCCGAGTCTAGTGGAAGTTGGAGATGGAGTGAGATTTACAAATGGAGAGGATTAAGGAACACATAATAATTGCGTGTCTTTGAGCATTTCGAGCTTGGGAGGCATCACCAAAGTTTGTAACTATAAAGTTGCTAGAGAGAGTTACGCATGCGCTGACATTAGGTATTTGCATGATCTATGTAATCATTTCGAGTCATAAGGGTCTGTGTAAGATGAAGTCAGAGTAACCTCTTACGAGAAAACTGAGAATGTCAAATACCCCCCTCCACCTCTCTGCTATATATTTTTAACCTTTGACGCCATAGGGGGAGTATAAATCTTGTACTTGGGGACTCCGTCTTTGACTGATAGTGGGGGGATGCGAGGAGTAAGTGGAGCTTGAGTGGGAGAGAGCTTGATGGATCCTTAATGGGTCAAATCGGCACATTAAGTGGTTTGACTTGCCAATCCCCCTTGGTGGGTCATGAAGTGTCAACTAGGGCTATGATTGTGTGGACTAGGGGTTGATTTGGTCAAATGGACATATTAGGGCATCATTAGGCCAGACTTGAAGAAGCCAACTAATGTGGGGGTGGCCCCACATGCACTACACATTAGGTTTAGGTCCCATGATGAAAATGAGTTGAGGTTGATCTAATAGGACAAACGAAGACTCCTTGATGTAGGGGTGTCCGTGAGTTGGAGATCGACGCGAACAAGAATTCTCGCGGCGCCCTTCACGCCTAGATCTACCGCACCTACACAAGCATCTATCGTCGCAATACGATTAGCATCTAACGCAGCACATACACCACAAGGGAGGAATGATCGACTCTAAAATAACGATCAAAAGAGAGTCGGATTATTCCCCAAATTAACATAAAGGTTGTCAATCCTTTTGGAGAGCAAAACCAAGGCTATATGCCAAGATCCGCTCAAACAAATTGGACCTGCCCGATCCGGAATAAAGAAAGTTCGATAACAACGAAATCTATTTCAGAAAATTGCAAGCGAAGTATTTAAAAATCACGGATAAAACGGATGCTCAACCTCCACAAATTCTAAAGCAAGAAATCACAAGATGGGGAAAGAGATGTTACCCAACCCGAATCCAACAAGCACACAAGATAAGTGGGAGAATCACTCTCTCCACGAATCCACCAGCGTCACACTGAATGGGGGCTGCAACCTTCTTCCTTGGAGTCGCACCGAAGGAATCCACGCCGGAGTCGCACCGATGAGGGATGGAGGGAGCAAGGGATGGCTTCACACCAACAAGGGGGGCGGCGGTTAAGGTGGAGACCCTCTTGGCCGAAATTCTCTGTGAGAGGATTTAGGTTAACTTTTTTTCAAATCTCCTTAATCCTCATAAAAGTCTCCTTATATATGAGTTACAAACAACATATAACCGTCCAAGATGGAGATATAATCTCAACCATCCTGGCGGTTAAATACGCACCAAATGTTTTAAAAGTGCAGGAAATAAATAATACAAATTCTTACATGAATATAAAATTATTACCCAAACATGGAATAATTTTATATTCACAAATATAAAATAAAAGAGCATAATAATTAAATAAATTGGTCTTCAAGTGGGTTTAACATGCCGCGGGCGGAGGTTGTTGTGAGGCCCCGAGCCAGACCTCACAGAAATTCTGTATCTGAGTCTCTTTGCAAGCATTTATCGCAGCATAGTCAAATATGAGTACAATGAAAATACATAAACTAAAGTCATACCTTTGCTCGTTCTTCAGTTCGAGTCCGTTTAGCTTTTCTCTGAGCACTCGGAGTCGCATCCGCTACCTAAAAAGGTAAATCACAACGGATTTAGTCATAAAGAATATGACTAAGCGAGTAACATACCTCTTTAACTGCTGTACATGCAAGCAACAAACGTTAGTAGCAATATGCATATATTCCATTTCAGTGTTTATACCAGCATGGTATTCAATTGCAGTGTACAAAAAACTCTAACATATATCAGAAATAATGAATAACAGTAAATACAGTGTTCGTACATCAATGATTTCTGTTTCAAGTTCTGGTAGTTGATCTATTCAATATTCATTTCATTCATTCGTATCAAATATTCTTCCGTATCAAACATTTTATCAACTCAGTTTCATTGCCAATTCAATATTTTCCAGCGATCCTTGGATTATCAGTGATTCAAAATTCGAACCATTTCAATTTCATGTCAATGCACAATCACTAAAATACTTTCTGTAGAGTAGAGAAATCTAATCAAGTGTATATATTCAAAATAATTCAAAACTATGCATAATTACAGAAATAAGTACTCACCAAGTTTCCTTTGCCTTTAATTGTACCAGGATTTTCATCGGGTCTATCTCTGGATGCCATCCTCTGCAGTATCAATGAAATCATTTACTTTAGGGTTGCGTCGCGAATTAGTTACGATTTATTTCCTACGACGATTACAACTACGACTCGAAAGGAGCTGCCTAAGGAAAGACGACTTTGGTGACAAAATGAAAGTAAAAACCCTTCATAATCCTAAAAATATAGCAGAAATCATCCCATACAAAGGGGCAAAAACAGCCTCAAACGTGCTGCTATAAACAGCTCCAAGGGCTGCGGAAACCGCAACTCCAAGTGCTGTTAAAAGCAGCTCAAAACTAAGTAAAACACTTCCAAAAACTGGACAGCTCAAGTAAAATCAGCAAATAAATAGGGCAACCATCTAATGAGTTTTCCCCCCATCAAAAGAGCACTAAACAGGAACCCAAACAGCAATAATAAAACATCTCATGCCAGCCCACAATAGCTAGGAACAGCAGCCAACAATCCCACATTCTAAACCCGCAGCAGTTATATAGTCGACCAATTATATACCAAAAACCAAATGGCATAACATCTAAGGAGGAAGGTCTAACAACACAAGCCAACAAAATCAAACCCAACATGTCCCCCAAAATCAGATCAAGCCCCCCATCAAAACCCTAGCCGGCCAAGGCCAATTCAACAAAATTAAAAGCCCCAAATCAGAAACCCTAACCGGCCCAAACTGTACCAAAATCCAATAAAGAAAAAGTAACAACATAACTCAATAAACCAGCCCCATTATTTCAAATATTAAGGAAGGAAAGGAGAGGAGAAAGAGGAGCTCACAGAGGGGGGGAAAGTTCACCCAGAACTGCCGGCCAACTAAATCAGATAACCAGCGAGGTCCAAAGGCCCTGAAGGTAACAGCAACAGAAGACACAGCACGATCCCAAGCTCCCTCAGCACAGGAGGAAGAACTCAAAGGAGTCGAGAGGTAGGAGAGGAGAATCGCAGGAGAAGCCAAGCCCGGCGCTGTCGAGGTTTTCCAGGAGACGGAAGAGGAAAATAAAGCCATATAATAATGTAATCCACCGCTTAATATATATATATATATATCATAGATATATCAGCAGCCAAACAAACTCAGCCAGCATTCTTTTCCAAGCTTATCAACCAGCCAGCACAAAACAGCCCAAACCGGCCCATTTAAATATTTCAGCAGCAATTAAAACCAGCCATATGCAGATCAATATTAAGGAGGCTATTAGCAGCCCAATTCCAAACAGTACATCAACTAACTCAAAATAGCAGGAAGACTTAAATGAACCCAAAGCTAACAGTCCACAAATCCCCATAATACTAAAATATGTAATGTTAGGTGCCAAATAACAAATAAAAAAATGAAAACGAAATGAGCGTCGCAAAAATCATCGGAAACAATTCAAAACTTCAAACTTAAAGTGTGACGTCGTATCGACACTGATTTTATTTTTCTTTCATCATCGGGAATTTCATTAATTAATTTTCTTTTGTTTTTGGGCCGTTACAGTTGTAACGCTGTCTTCTGTTAGCGTCATCATGGCACCTAAACTCTTTATGTCATTGTGCATCGGCAACCCGATCATCATAAAGTAGTGGTGGATGGGCCGCGGCATCAATCCTCCCCCGCTCAAAATCATGTATAGCCAATGCGTGGTCCGAGAGATAGTGGTGGAGAAGAGCGGCATCCAAGTGTTGAAGCTCCGTCTCGAGTACCCATGAGTCGTCCGAAGGGGGACGGTCACGCCAACGGATGAGGAAGCGGTAGGTATCACCATCAGTAGTAGCAAGTGGCTCAGCAGCAAGTATCGTATCTGGAGTGAGAAATGTCTTGGGAAACCTGGGAAACATGTCAGCAGTAGGAATAAAAGAATGCAACTCACCATCCAATGGTATACCTGCGGGGACCGAAAGAGAGAGATCATCTGAACTACCACTCCCCAACCCATTAGAAATTTTAGTGGAGGGAGAAGACGACAAAGAATTCAACTCTTGTGGAGGTGAAACAAACGACGTCAAATCCGAGACATTAAAAATGGGGGAGATACCCCCAATCAGTAGGCAAATCCAAAATGAAAGCATTGTCACCTAGCCTCTTCATAATCCGAAAAGGGACGACGCGCTTTGGTGATAACTTTTTAACGGTGCCAGATGGCAGTCGTTCGGGAACTAACCGGACTAAAACCAGATCGCCGGCTTTAAAGTGTGACACTCTCCTATGTAGATTAGCGTGTGTTTGATAGGACTCATATTGAGTAGTCAAGGTAGCCCGTATACATGCATGTAGATCATGAATGTGTTGGGCGAAGGATTGTGCAAACTGACTTTCTTTGTACGTTGGAGGTAATGGAACCAAGTCAAGGGGCACCGCAGCCTTATACCCGTGAACAATCTCATTAGGGGACATACTCATGGACCTATTCTTAGAGTTATTGTACGCCAATTGGGCATGGAGAAGAAGTAGATCCCACATGCCCTTGTGATCGCTCACAAGACACCGAAGAAGGTTCCCCAAACTCTGATTGACCACATCCGTATGCCCGTCGGTTTGCGGATGATAAGCAGCGGAGAATAATAATTTAGTTCCCATTAAAATCCATAAGGTCTTCCAAAAATAGCTAGTGAATTTCACATCCTTATCCGAGACAATTGTCTTCGGCACTCCGCGATGGCTAACGACCTCTTTAAAATATAATTTCGCTAAGTGAGGCGCATCGTTGGTCCTAGTGCACAGAATAAAATATGTCATTTTTGAGAACCTATCCACAACTACAAAAATAGAATCGTGACGGCGTAAAGTGGTGGCTAGGCCTAAAACAAAGTCCATACTCACGTCTTCCCATGGTGTGGAAGGGATAGGAAAGGGTGTATATAATCCTACGTTGGTTTTGGTGCCCTTGGATACCTGACAAGTATGACAACTACTCACTACCCTTCCCACCATCGCCTTAAGTTTTGGCCAATAAAACTTTTCCTCAACTAGCGTAACGGTCTTATCCCTACCGAAATGGCCACTCAACCCTCCGCTATGCAGCTCCCAGATGATATGGAGTCGTAAAGATGACTGCAGGATAAACAACTTCTCATGCCTAAATAGATAGCCATCTTTAATAACAAACGCAGATATAGTCGTGGGGGAACTATCCTGGGCAGATAAATATAAATCCTGAAAATCTGGGCAAGTAGCGTACTCATCCTTAATGCGCTCAAATCCTACAACATTAACCTCCATAGTGGAAAGCAAAATGGTAAGGCGACTAAGAGCGACCGCGACTCAGTTGTCAGCTTCCTTAAGGTGCTTAAGATTAAACGTGTAACCTTGTAGAAAAGCTACCCACTTAGCGTGACGCGGGCTAATTTTATGCTGTTCATTGATGAACTGCAATGCTTCGTGATCGGAGAGGATCACAAACTCCTTGGAGAGGAGATAGTGCCTCTAATGGTGCAAACATCGAACAATCGCATAAAACTCCCTGTCGTAGTTCGAATAATTTAACTTAGCGCCAGATAACTTCTCACTAAAGTAACTCACAGGGTGCCCTTCCTGACTCAAAACACCTCCCATTCCCACACCAAAAGAGTCACAAGTAAGCTCAAAGACTTTGGTGAAGTCAGGTAGACGTAAGACAGGTGCCTCAGTCATAAGCTTCTTAATGCGTTGGAAATCATGGGTGGCGGACTTCGTCCAGGTGAACTCGCCCCTCTTCATGCAATCAGTAATGGGGGCCATGCTGCTACTGAAGTCCCGTATAAAACGGCGGTAAAATGTAGCTAACCTGTGGAAATTACGCACCTCTCGTAAGGTGGTCGGCTCGGGCCAGTCCTTAATGACTTGAACCTTGCTAGGGTCAACTCTAATGCCCTCTGATCCGACTATGTAGCCTAAGAACTCCACTTCAGGGACATAGAAAGTGCATTTCTTAAGATTAAGAAATAATGTTTCCTTCCGCAGGGTGGAAAGAATCACTCTCATGTGGGAGGTGTGCTCGGCAGTGGTGGTGCAATAGATCAATATGTCGTCAAAGTAGACCACAACAAACTTTCCCATGAACGGCTGAAAGATGTAGGTCATCATCCAAGAAAAGGTGCTGGGGGCATTGGATAGCCCAAAGGGCATCACAAGCCACTCATACAACCCATCCTTAGACTTAAACGCAGTCTTCCATTCGTCTCCCTCACGGATCCTAATCTAGTGATAGCCACTCCGTAAATCTAACTTCGAAAAGATAGTGGCGCCAAATAAGACATCTAAGAGGTCATCTAATCGTGGAATAGGAAAGCTATACTTGATGGTAATCTTGTTGATAGCACGATTATCAACACACATCCGCCATGTACCATCCTTCTTGGGGGCAAGCAAGGCTGGTACCGCACATGGACTCATGCTAGTCCTAATGAACTCCTTCTTCAACAGGTCCTCAATTTGGTCCTGTAACTCCTTGTGGGCAGCAGGATGGAGTCAATAATGGGGCTGGTTGGGCAAAGAGGAGCCCGGGACCAGATTTATCGCATGCTGAATATCCCTAAGCGGGGGTAATGACGACGGTAACTCTTCCGGGTACACGTCCCTATACTCTTCCAACAGTACCCGTAACTCTCTGGGCAGATCATTCAAAACACTAGAATCAGGCTTCGCACTCATAAGTACTAGTGCATACATCACTCCATCAAGAAACAGATCCTTCACAAACTCCTCCCTACCAACTAGACTCAACGCCCTCCTCTCTACTGGGATAGTGGTGTCCTTAGCCAAAACTACTGGCTCCTTAGGGATGGTCGGCCTCAAGGTAATGGTTTTGCCATTGAATTTAAATTCATACGTGTTGGCTCTATCAAAATGCGTCACATCACGGTCATAGAGCCAAGGGCGGCCTAGTAACACGCGATAAGCGTCCATCGGTAGGACATCACACCATACCTCATCAGTATAAGATTTGAATGAGAGGGGGACCAGGCATCGCTTGGTAACCGGGACGGTGATCTTGTTGATCCAAGCTACCTGATATGGGGTCGGGTGTGGTTCCGTGGTCAAGGACATACGTGCGACGACGTTCTCAGAGATAACATTCACACGGCTACCACTATCGATAATCAGCTTGCAGAGTTTCTCTTCACTCTTAAAAATTAGAGAAAATATGCTCGTCCTTTTCCAATCATCTAACGGACGAGGAGTGGTCAAGATACAACGCATCACCATAAGGTGGTGATCGTCCTCTAAATCACTTGGGACCCCTTCTGGGTCACTCTCCTCAGCAGCCTCGTATACGTAATCAGCGGGATCGGTAGTCGAATCTAAAAGGGCTATGGCCTTATGTTGGAACAACCCTATTACTGTTTTGGGCTAGGATCACTATGTCTTAACTAAGGATCAAGTTTACCTCATTGTATAGCTTAAGGGTCAAGTCTTTAGGCTGATTGATTAGCTAGAACTTAAGGAATATTTAAGTTCCCAGCTTTCGACAAATGGCGAGCGGCGTTCGACGAATGTCTAAGTTCGTTCGACAAATTCTTCTCAGCAGACTGAAGAATTATAGCCAGTTCCATCGCTCGACATTCTCTGAGCGGCGTTCGACAAATGGCAAGCAACGTTCGACGAATTCCAGCCAGAGCTCGACAAATTCTATATTAAAGCTCAGTTCGACGAATACAAGTCCAGATCATCTATATCAGTTATTTTGTCAACACTCTGAACACAGATCGACGACCTTAACGGATCTATTCAAGTACTTTTGGACGTATTCAGTCAGTTTAGTAAGGATATCTTATTCATTTATTATATTCTTTTATTCCTTCTATTCCAAGATGAATAGTCGTTGACATTTAATGCTACAGCATCTTTCACATCAAAGGAATCAAAAAGGACCTGCCAAAATCGTTTTGGTGGCTGTTACAGTTCCAAGAAGGATTTAAGCCAGAATAATATATTCCTTAAACACAGGTGATTTGAATTTGAAAATGAGAAATCCATCACAGAAGAGAGTATATACAAAAACAGTCGTATACTCCCTTACATATACAGATCTTACACAGTTATTTAAAAAGTTTTCTGAGATATACAGTTCTATAGAACAACAAGAATATAGAAGGATTAGAGAAAGAAGAAGAATATACACACAGAGAACATATACTTTCAGTCTTCTTCTTCCTAAAAGCAGCATCTTCATCTCTCTGAGAACAACATTCATTCTCTCAGATCTGCTGCAAGTTCAAGTCTTCCAAAGAGCAACAACAATCTGAAGATTTACTTCTTCCAGATTAATCTGCTACAGAAGATTTCTGTTTTAGAGAGAGCTTCATCCTCAAGCTGTCAACAACTTCAAACAGACAGGGGGAGCTTTCATCCTCAACACCTTTTGTCTTCTCTCAGAAATATTGACAGAGAAGAACACTCTAAACCTTCTTACCTTATCTTGTACAGGGTTAATTCTCCCTCCAAAAGTTTACACAGTGGTGGCAAGACACCTTATCAAAAAATCCTTGTGTGGTTTTTAAGCATCTTATCAAAAGCTTATTGGTGTGTGGACAGTTTATCAAAAAAATCTTGGTCTTGAGCACCTTATCAAAAGCTCTGTAGTGTGTGGACACCTTATCAAAAACTCCTAGTGGATGTCCTACCAGCTGTGGTAGAAGAGTAGACGTACCCAAATTTATTGGGGAACTACTATAATTCCTTGTGTCTCCTGTGCTTGTGTTTTTCTGTTTTGTTTTTGTGCTGTGTGCTATTCTCTTTATTCAAATTATATAACACACTTTGCATTACACATATATATACATCAGTATTTTAATTCCGCTTTAAAGACTAATAAAATTTTTTTAATACTCTATTCACCCCCCCCCCCCCCCCCCCTCTAGAGTAAGTTAAGATCTAACCTCCATTTTCACCTTAGTCTTCGTTGGTCACTCAAAGGCATAGTGACATTGAATGCCGCAAGAGTAACATGTAGTATTGGCCTTGCTCACCTTCCCTATGGGGATACGCTCACTCGTGGGATTCCTAGAATTCCTAGCAGTGATCACGACACACTTCGACTCGGTGGACCTAAACTTCCCCTTATCCGGATATGTGGAGGAAGAAGCTCCAACGGTGGTTTTGTTCTTCATGTGGGAATAACGGGAGTGCGCCTTCGAGGCTAGATGCTTTTCAATGTCAAGGGCGGCATTGAAAGTCGTGTTCAGGTCCGTATGACCATAGCGCATGAGCTTCTTTTGAATATCGGGTTGAAGCCCCTTACGAAATCGAGATAAGGTGGACTCAGGAATCTCCCTAAGATCACACCGCACCATACGGTCCTTTAGTTCTCCCATATATTCAGCTACCGAATTGGAGCCCTACCGCAGGGTAGCAAGCTCATCGAACATCTGTGTTCGGTGGTACGCAAGGACATACTGATTGGTTAGCAAATTCTTCATCACCGGCAACCTATAAGTGGGACTCCCTGCCCGGTTCCTAATCTCCGCTCCTCATTCAGCCAAAAAGTCTTCGCATGACCCATTAACTTCATCTTGGCAACTTGGACCTTTTGAGGGTCCGTAAGGTTGTGTCATTTGTAGTAGCATTCCATATCCACTACCCAAGTAAGGAAGACCTGGGGATCTCCCAAACCATCGTAAGTGGGGGCGTCAATCTTAATGGCCCTAGTAATATCGAAGCCACGCTCGGGGCAGTGTTCTCGAGGGGGCACTCGGGGAGAGTCCCCATCAGAATCTGAATCATGTACCTGTTGGTGCCGGTTGGGCTGCCAACATTAACGGGTGGTGGTGATGGCCCTCCTTGATTCAGTGGGATTTGTGCTAACATGGTCCTAAGTTCAGTCATATCGTTACGCAGCCCCTCTATGGCCACAGCGTTGGGATCCCCGTGCTCATTCTCAGCCATCCTAGACGAAGAAGGTGTAGTGTACTCTGTTCCTAGTCTAGTGCGCATGCAGGGTTGGACAAAATAATGAGGAGTGAATTTTTGTAGTGTCGATTAAAACTCAAAATTTTGGCAGAAAAATATTCTTAGAATGTGACTAAAAGGGAGAAACTCCAGATTTTTTTTTTATTTTTTGATGAAAAATAAAGATTTTAGTCCGCTATTGGCAGACCACGGATTTTTTTTTATTTTCTAGCTTATTTTGCGCCACGGAAATGAGTATCGAGGTTGTATCAATTGAGAAATTGATACGACCGGCTTTGATACCAAATTGATGTAGGGGTGTCCGTGAGTTGGAGATCGACACGAACAAGAATTCTCGTGGTGCCCTTCACGCCTAGATCTACCGCACCTACACAAGCATCTATTGTCGCAATACGATTCGCATCTAACGCAACACATACACCACAAGGGTGGAATGATCGACTCTAAAATAACGATCGAAAGAGAGTCAGATTATTCCCCAAATTAACATAAAGGTTGCCAATCCTTTTGGAGAGCAAAACCAAGGCTATAGGCCAAGATCCGCTCAAGCAAATTGGACCTACCCGATCCGGAATAAAGAAAGTTTGATAACAATGAAATTGATTTCAGAAAATTGCAAGCGAAGTATTTAAAAATCACGGATAAAACGGATGCTCAACCTTCACAAATTCTAAAGCAAGAAATCACAAGATGGGGAAAGAGATGTTACCCAACCCGGATCCAATAAGCACACAAGATAAGTGGGAGAATCACTCTCTCCACGGATCCACCGGCGTCACACTGAATGGGGGCTGCAACCTTCTTCCTTGGAGTCGCACCGAAGGAATCCACGCCGGAGTCGCACCGATGAGGGATGGAGGGAGCAAGGGATGGCTTCACACCAACAAGGGGGGCGACGGCTAGGGTGGAGACCCTCTTGGCCGAAATTCTCTTTGAGAGGATTTAGGTTAACTTTTTTCAAATCTCCTTAATCCTCATAAAAGTCTCCTTATATAGGAGTTACAAACAACATATAACCGCCCAAGATGGAGATGTAATATCAACCATCCGGGCGGTTAAATACGCACCAAATGTTTTAAAAGTGCAGGAAATAAATAATACAAATTCTTACATGAATATAAAATTATTACCCAAACATGGAATAATTTTATATTCACAAAAATAAAATAAAAGAGCATAATAATTAAGTAAATTGGTCTTCAAGTGGGCTTAGCATGCCACTGACAGAGGTTGTAACGCTGTCTTCCATTAGCGTCATCATGGCACCTAAAATCTTTATGTCGTTGTGCCTCGGCAACCAGATCATCATCAAGTAGTGGTGGATGGGCCGCGACATCACTCCTTTAAGTCTAGATGTGTCAAGTTGGTCAAACATGACCAAATAAGATTAAGGGTGACACGTTAGGTCCACTAGGGTAACACTAAGTCAATCATAACCTAATTGATATAAGGGTGAACTTGAGTCCAATTGGGTCACAGGGGAGTCCATTTGATCATATCTGATCTAATTGAGCCAAGATAAGCACCTAGTCTTAATAGGGCTAACCATAGGTCAAGGAACAAAATTGTGGGGGGGGGGGGGGGGGGGGGGGGTTCTCCTGGCTCCTAAGGCATCCTAGTACGGGTTTGGCTACCTTAATTGAATCAGTTAGGATCCTAGTGATTCAATTAAGAAATGAGATGCTACAACTTCTTTTGCAACGAGGAAGATCTCTTTATTATGATTAACCACTTTACCCGTGATGGTCGTACTGGGTGGTTTTATGAGAGAGTTAGTTAGGATTTTATTAAAGCTCATTTTAAAAGTAAAAATAAAAATAAAGTCTACACATACATAGAAAGGAGAAGAAATATGAACTTGTGGTACTTTACATCCCTGAATTTGGGTACTTTGGTACTTTGGATCAAATATTTTTATTTTTGGCACTTAACATCAAACCTATATTCTTTGGCATATTGCACCTTATCTCTTTAAAAATACATTTAAATGAAATGGAGAAGGGCATTTTAGTCATAAAAGAGGCTTATCATATAAGTGATCCAAAACATAAAAAGAGCACATGATTTGCTATCGAGATATGATTTTGATCCAACAAGAGACATGTCTTCCACTACGTAGCCACTACGTGGAGAATTCAGTGGTGTCGTCTTGTAGAGGATTGACCGTGAGAAAGAAATGGAAAGAATCAGATAAGAATGGAAGACTAAAATATTGGATAAACTGGGAGGGATCAAATGGGGCAGAGATCGGCTAGGAGAGACTTGAAATGGAGGTTCCTAGACAACAAGTGGGGCGGATATCGACTAGGGGAGCTCAGAATAAAGATTTTCGGGTATGTAAGTGAAATTGGCAGGAGGAATAAGCTAAGGGTAGCTCTAGAATGGAGAATCAGCTAAGGGGAAGCTCTGGAATGGAAGACTTCAATAGGGAGTGGGCAGAGAGAGACTGTGATGGATTGAGTGGGGCGGCAATTAGCAACGAAGGAGTTTTCTAACGGCAAACAACTACGTGAGTGTGTTTGATAGAGATCATGGGAGGGGGGCCTGCTAGGCACTTTTTGACGGAGTTAGGAGAAGAAGAGACCTAATTTTGAGTTTATATTAGATTCTTGTGATAATATTATGCTTGCTAATTTAAATGATGTTCATTTTTGAAAATAGAAGAATGACTAGAGAATGCAAGATCTCAGAGTAATGAAATTTTAGGGTGTAAAATGCCAGAACAAAAATATTAAAATGCAAGGCTTTTTGGCATTTTGCACCCCCGAATCATGGGGTTTTGGCACTTTGCACCCCCGAAATTCTAATTTCTGGCACTTTGCACCCCATGACTGTTAATTCAGGGGTATTTCGGTCCGGCCCCTTGGACTGCAATTCCAGGGAAGAATTCCAGTCCCATCAGCCGTAACTTGCTGTAGCAGAGCGTACCAATGGCCGCCGTCGTCACTATGAAGTTCCCATCTATCCACAACGTCAGGGGAGAATCCAGGAATTTTGACTAGGGGGGCCGATCAAAAGGTAAAGCAAATTTTTTTTAATATAGTGTATTAAATATAAATTCAAAGCGAGTGGGTTGAAGTGGAGAGGCGCGTCAGGGATCTTATGTGACCGTAAAATACCATTAAAACTTAAAGGCAAGTTTTACCGTACTGCAATTAAACCAGCGATGCTCTATGGTTCTGAGTGTTGGGCGGTGAATTGTGTACATGGCAAAAAATGAGAGTTGCGGAGATGAGAATGCTTAGGTGTATGTGTGGACACACAAGACTGGTTAAAATTAGGAATGAATGTATCAGGGATAAGATAGGAGTAGCACCAATTGCAGAGAAGAGGCGAGAAGCTCGACTAAGATGGTAGAAGCTCGACAATGGATCCATATAGCCGACCCCACTATAGTGGGATAAAAGCTTGAGTGTTGTTGTTGTTTGTAATGTATTAAATATAAAAATACATTTTTGATAAAAAAACCTCTATTTTTAATAAACAAAAAAGAGACAAACAATCATATAGATGTTATTTCAATATACAAATTACAATTACAATGAAAAATTGATCAAACAATAATGAATTTGTTGCAATAAAAAAACTGGACATAGAGAAATCAACAAAAATTTCAATAGAAGTGAGTTTTTACCCTAGGTGAAGTAGTAAAGGAGCCAGATTTCTGCGGATCCTGCAAGGATGCAACAAAGCGGATGACCTGAGCTTTATTAAATTTCCTACTATACCTGATTATGCCTGTAACAAGTAGTTCTACAAGGCCGGCAGAACAGGGGTCGGTGGAGCTATAATAGGTCACGGTGGTAGTGCGTCTGTGATAAAAAACTGCGGGCCGACTGATGGGTTGACACGGTTTTTGACACAGTACGAATCTATAGGCGGCAGAAAATCCGCGACATAACCCTACATGCTATGCAAATCCGACGGCGTGAATCCAAATTAGATAATAAATTTAAAACATCCCACGCAAAATAAATTCACAGCAAGACAGAGTATTTTATTAGGATGAAAACAAACTAAGGTTTTCCTCCGCGTGGAGGGCCAAAGCTAGAGCGCGCGGCGAATAAACCCTGCAAATCACAATAATAATCTAGGGCAAAATTCCACAATAATGGTCTCCAAGCAAATATAAAATGTCCAACCCAATAAATAAAAATGCTGAAAATAATAAGTCAAATACAACGAAATCTCACCAAATAGTGGGTTGACCAAGGCACTGAAAAATCCAGAGCCGGAGATGCGTGAACGGCGATCCGAGATGGAACCATTGGCGTGGAAATGGCGGAGGTGGCTGTCCTTGGCGGAAAATGGGGAGATCGGGCCGGAAATGGATAGATCCGGCCATTAGGAAGTAGATCCGGGTAAGGTGGTAGTAGATCCGATGTTTGAGAGCGGATCCGAGCTACGGAAAGATGTATGACGGTGGAAATAATGGATCGGGGGTGGAAAAACCTAGATCTGGACTGATCTAGGAATATAGAGGGGAAAGGAGGTGGATCCACGTGAAGAAGGCTGAGGATGGTCGGTTAGGGCTGGGGCTGGGGAGGTGGGGCTGCTGGAGCGGAATCAGGGGGCTGTAGGAGGAGCGGCAGGTGGCTGGTGGCTGGGAGAGGAGCAGCAGCGGTAGAAGACCTGGGGCTGGCGGTTTGGAGGCAGAGGGTGCTGGAGATGTTAAACACGGTGGCAGGAGGGGGCTCAGGTGGGGGCTTGCTGGAAGGAAGGCTTGGAGGCAGGCGGAGGAATAGGAGGGGAAAACTATAGTTTAGGAATAGTAAATTTCATTTTTGAATAGTAACATTGAATAGGAAACAATGGGATTCTGGACAGCAAAATGGTGGCTGTTTGGGGGGTTGTTGGGGGCTGCGGGAGGGAGTTTGAGAGGGGGAAAAGAGGGCTAGGGTTAGGGGTACCTTGGGGAAGGAAGATACAAGCCTAGGAGTCGTCACCTAGGGTTCCACGGAGTCGGCACCGTGGGATGATCGCTGGAATCCGGGATTTCTATTCTCCAAATTCTGCATGCCAATAATCAGCCCCCTACCTATCTATTTATAATAAAAGGAGGGTTAGGGCATCCCCCATCAACGGCTATGATTGGCCGGAGGTGAGGCTACCCAAATACATCAAAATAAATGCAAACATAGTAAAATAATATTTCAAATTGATTCGCAACGCGAATCCGGACACATCTGTGGAGTCCGATCATCGATCCGGGCACGCCATATATGGTAAGTCGCCAAATCAGCCCCGAGTGGGCCCAAAACTCATCCTCGTGTTTGCTCCGCATCAATCTCCCCGGCTTGAAAGAATTCATCTCCCGATGAATTGGGATCGAAATTCTCTCAATGAATGTCAGGAGGTCCATCAGAGGTCGCCCAAGTGTCGTCGATGGAAGAGTGTCCTCGCCACTCGACTCTCCCCGACTGAAAGCTGTCATCTCCGGTAAATGGAGACGGACGTACTGAAGTCGAAGTCCAGGGGTGAATCGAAGACGCTCTGCTGCAAGTATCCAGGTGTCACCAACGTCTGTAGTAGGAATACACTGGCGGAATCTGGTTTCCATGAAGCTCTCAACGCTCAACTCACGAGTGGTGGATCCCGGTGCGATCGGCGACGCCGTAGGTAGAACCAAAGAAGATGAGTTCCCAGGTGGGCGGGTGTCAGAAGTGGGTGAGTAGCAGTGGCCATCAAACGTGGGTGGGCTATGAGGGTGGTAAGGCAACGGGAGTGGAGGTGTGGGCGGCTGGAAGTCTCCACTGCTTGGGTCCACATACTCACGAGGCTCGTAGTACGACGTCATATCTTCAAAACTAAATACCAGGTGGATACCCATACTTGCAGGGATATCAAGATCGTAGATGTTTGTTTCGATCCGTCTCATGATTATATAGGGATCCATTCGCCTAACGCTCGAGCTTTTAGCAAGCCTCGCACGGAGCCTCACAACGCAGATTCGCACCATCACCTGCTCGCCTTCATGAAATACATGCACTTGCCAATGAACATCCGCATGTGATTTACAAAATTTATTATCATTATGGATTCTTCGTCGGACCGACTCATGACACACATGTAAACGATGAACAAACAACACAACAAACTCATGCAAACGATGAACAGACAACACAACAGACTCATGCAAATGATGACGAAACGATTCAACAGACTCATGCAAATAATGTAAATGAGACATGACAGACACAATATACTCACTACGGGAAAAGGATAATAGCCATTTGAACATCTACCAAAGGAGGCGGCCTATCAGGAGGCTCTCTCGGAGGAGTGTAGAAAAACTCATCTCGTGTGTGACGAGTGCTCAAATGATCGTGAGAGACAACTATACTCAAATACGAGCTCATAAAGATCCAAGTGTCTCTCAGGGAACGTGACGCATCAGGGGGCTCACCAGGAGGTGTGTAAGAAAAGTCATCACGAATGCGACGACCGCCTAAGTGAAAGTCATGTGCACTGCCCAGAATACGTGGCTCTATAGTGTAGTGAGTGTCCCCGAAAAGAAAGAGCTCGTCTGGCGGGTCAGCAGGTGGTGCATCCCAAAACTCAGCGAGAGTGCGATGTGTCAGCAGGTGGTGCCTTAAATATTGGATGCTCCTCACAATATACATCCTCTGGGGCGGGGTCAGGGACGATAAAGGAAGAGGCTTCCATAAATTGATACTCAGATATGCAAGGCTCACCTAAATCTCATCCTCACCAGGATGTGGCAGATCATCCGGAGGCTCAACTGGGGGATCATCAGAGAACTCGTCACTAGGGTCATGGTCCTCCAGATGAGTACCATCGTGAGGGGTGGTGTCCCCGTGAATGGGTGACATAGCCACTACGGGATCAACACCAGGCTCTAGGCTCTCAGTCGCGATGTGACTCAGAGCAATGACAATGGGAGAGCGACATAGATCTACGCTCAAGAATGGGTCTGTGGGTGTGGTGTCAAGACGTGAGTCCAGGGTAGGAGTGCTAATCAACCCATGACATGCCAAAGGTGGTGGTGTGGGTGAGGGGCATGACACTATAGGCTCAAGAGGTCGCTCAAGCTCACTCTCCGTCGGGGTCACGAGAGACGGGTCAGAATCGAGAGATAGGTCACTCACTGGGCTAAGCACCTCACTGGGGTGAGAGCAATCCGTATTAGGTATCACTTCTGTCATGTCTGACGGAACAATGGTAGGTAGAATGGTGTCCTCGGTGTGGGAGGAGCTCATACTGCAGTGGTCAAAGTGAGGATCCAACCGACCAGCTCTTGCGGATCTCAAAGACTGTTCGTAACGAAGGGCAAGCTGATACGTCTGCTCGAGGGACTTCGAGCTATGATAAACCACCTCAGTACGAATGTCTGATCGAAGGCCAGACCGAAATCTGCAAGAGGTCATGGCTGGGTCCTCTCGAATATCGCTCCTCACAACTAACTCATCAAAGCGATCCCTGTACTCAGTGACGGATATGGATCCTTGCAGAAGGGAAAATAATTGGTCGAGCAAGCGAATCCAATACGACGAAGGCAGATACCTCTGACACAATGTACGCTTCATGTCCACCCAACTAGTGACGCGATGTAGACGGTCTCGCTCGCGTGTCCTTTCAATGCTAGCCCAATATGCCCTCGCCTGATCTAAAAGTCTAAGTTTCGCAAACTTGACGCGACGCTCACCGAATACCTCAAAATGGTCAAGATAATACTCCATATCTACGAGCCAATAACTGAAAGACTCAGGACTCGATGATCCGTCAAAGGAAGGGGCAGCAACACGAAACTGACTCTCAAGATCTCTCTCGGAACGACGATCCTCATAATAATCATTCCTAAGGTAACCGAGTCGTGTCGAAGGATCGACACGATCTGCTCGTGTGTACAGATAAGAACGACGACCATCATCATACTGATCGTCTCTAGCATAGTGGGGTCGTGTCGATGGGTCAACACGATCTCTGGAAGTGGTGTACTGCTGTTGAAACCGAGACTTGCGAACAAGACTTAGTCTCTGTGGAGTTCGGGGCCCTCAGCTAGCCGAGGGGCGACCAATCCTTACTCCTCCCAAGGGAGAGCTCTAGGTTGAAGGTGTTGGAACTAGGAACTGGACCAAGGGCTTAGTGGGGAGGTCCCGCCACATACCCGGAAGCCCCTTAGGAACTTCCCCTCCCAAGCCACTACTAAGTTAGGGCACCACTTAAGGCTCTCCTCACCCACTAGAGAGAGAAAGTGGGGAGAGAGAGAGAGGGAGAGAGCCAGCCTAGCATGAGATCCCCTCAAATGGTGCCCCTTGGTCCTATTTATAGGATTTCTGAAGTTGGGTTGCGAATAACCAAAAACCGGTCCGTGAAATTACCAAAATACCCCGGACTTGGCCGGCGAATAGCCAAATCCCGCCGTTCCACGGTGCTAAACGCAGACCGAATGCCCTCCTGGGCTCGTCACCTACTGGGCGTGGGGGCGAGAGAAGCTCGCCCCTTCCTTGGACGCGGGGGGCGAGAGGGGGGCTCGCCCCTCCTCCTCTCGCCCCTTAATGTTGGGGGTGGGGGCGAGATCACCGGGCGATGGCCCGGTCTTGCCCCCTTGCTGGGAGCGGGGGCGAGCCCTTGGGCAGCAGCCCGGGCTCGCCCCCCCTTGGCGGGAGCGGGGGCGAGCCCCCGGGCGGTAGCCCGGGCTCGCCCCCCTAGCTGGGAGCGGGGGCGAGCCCCCGGGCAGTAGCCCGGGCTCGCCCCCCTTGGGGGTGGGATCTTGTCCCTCCACCTCTCGCTCCCCTATGTAGGCCGGGCAAGCAGGAGGCTTCCTCCCTCACCGCTCGTCCCCCTTGCCTCTACCTCCCTTCCTGCTTGGGTCGATGCTACCATGATGCTCCAATGAGCCTTAGGGAGTATACTCGGCGAATATCGGGGTTGTACACAATCCCCGCTCTTCGTGAAGACAAATGTCCTCGCGAAGAATCATCCAACCCCTGATATTCGCCCGCTCCCGGATGACCTGTCAGGAATCTTTGGTGGGACCCACCCTGTGGGCTATAAATGTCATCTCGAACCCCCATTGGCGCGCGCCGTTACTTATCTTCCTTTTCTTACTTAAGTTGCCTGGAGATGCCGATTTCCGAAGAAGCAGAGGCTCGCCTGAGGGCGATGAGAGCTGGCGGGCTACCTTCCACGACCAAGGTCCCCGCCTGGATGAACCGGCCGTCCCCCGCCCAGTCGCCGAAAGTCAAGAAGGCGAAGGCAGCTCGTCGCACCGGAGACGACTCTGTGATGCTGGACTCCTCCCCGGACGATCGCCGCCCCGAGAAGGTATGAGCTACTCGAACTTACGTCAATAAATTGCTCCTCATTCATTTCTACTCACAGGATACTTTGCCGAGCGAGATCGTTGGAGAACTTGCTGAGGGGTCTCGGAGAAGCCCTCAGGTGAATACGAACCTCGCTGGGAAAAACACCACCGGTACGATCTGAATCTCGCATACCGTAATATTTCTGTCAACCATATATGACCTCCGTTACTCTTTTCTTACAGTCTCGCTCCTGAAGTCTCCGGTCCGCCAGTCGTCGCGGCCTCCTTCTCCGCTTCCGCCTGACAAAATCATAGACAAGCCTGGATTCCAACTCTTGACGAGGGAGGAGACCGGGGGTTCCGCGCCGCCGAAGATCCCTCCTACCAACAGTGCAGCCTACCCCGCTGGTTTGGGCAAATCTCTCTACCCCCACTATGGCAATGTGTTCCAGGGCCGTCCTTCGGCTTCTCGCCCCCCTCTCGGTAAGCGTTATGGCCTCGCCGAAACCCTGCGTGATCTCGCGCTCGTCATCTAACCTTGTAAAATCTTGCAGATAATGCCGAAAATCCGCATA
The DNA here is from genome assembly GCA_033032865.1 of Dactylorhiza incarnata. Classification (NCBI taxonomy): domain Eukaryota; kingdom Viridiplantae; phylum Streptophyta; class Magnoliopsida; order Asparagales; family Orchidaceae; genus Dactylorhiza; species Dactylorhiza incarnata. The sequence goes on along the minus strand of JAWHQI010000004.1, from coordinate 16,347,279 downwards.
CCGATTCCGAACTGGGCGATGACGAGATGTCTCCCCTTCCTGACCAGGTGGAGGAATTCTTAGGGGATCCGCGAGATCCGGAGACGATGAAGCAGCGAGCCGCGGAGCTCTTGAGGAAGCATGGGCGAATGCTGATGGATCTCAACATGCAGGCGAGACGGGATAGGGAAGCCGCGGAGGATAGGCACGCGGTCCTGATGGAGGAGTGCGCAAGGCTCCGGCAAGCGAGACAGCGCAATCAGGATGAGAACGCCACGACGCCGAAGGTGCACATAGCGAGAATGAGAGACTATGCTTACCTCATGGACCGGGAGGGTCGTTTGGCAGAGGACTATTATAATTCTAGGGTACCGCCGAGGTCAGGGTCGCGGGGTGGCGGCCGGTGGAAATGGCTCCCCCACGATTCTCGCTAGACGTTATATTGTGACTTTAATAATCGTCGTCGTCTTTGAACGGTCTCGCCACGTTTTGCGACTCGCATATTCGCCACTCCTACTGGCTGGTATTTCTTTCGACAATAAGTATCATTACCTTTTATGGTTTCTCGCTCGCTATCAATGAATTTATTTATTTTGTTACATCGCGCTCGCGAGGACCCTCTGTCCTCGCTAAACGTATTCTACAGGGATGTCGTTTGCGCTAACCCCGCGGGTCTCCCTCGCCCGCGTACGTGATGTGATGTTTTTGTTGATACTCGTGCTCGCCGACGTTTGGACTTCCTCCCGCCCTTTTGCTTTGGCTATAAATAGGTGGTCTTGACTGGGCCAACCACCGCATTTATTCTCGATCTTCTTCTTCTTCTGCTGCAGAGCTCTCGCTCTTTTTCGTTCTCGCGTTCCTTCCTTTCTCGCAGGTTTTCCAGATGGGTGGCGACGCGGAGTCGGAGGGTCGGCGAAGGGTCGCGAAGGCCTTTGCCGAGCATAGCTTTTTTACCTGCAACTTGACTGATGAGGAGTACTTCAGCGCGGTCGCTGATTACGTCACCCCCCGTTCGAGGCACGCCGCCCTAGCGAGGACGACGTGATCAACGACCCGTTGGTCGACGAGCTGGCCATTCCTACCGCCCATTTCGCAGTCAGTTTGCGCCTTCCTTTATGGCCAGAAGTTCGCCAGGTAATAATCGTTCTCGCTTACTTCCTATTTTTTTGCCACTCGAGTCTCGCTCGCCACGCGGATTAATCCTGTTCTCATTGCCTGTTATGTGCTCAAGCATTATGGCGTGGTTCCCGGCCAACTCACACCTAATGCCATGGCGGTGGTCACCGCTTTCGCCTGCTACCTCCGTGAGGAGCGAATCAAGTTCAGCCTCCCGGTCTTCCGGAAGCTGTTCTCATTTCGGGCCTACAAAAATGGGACAGCCTACTTCGTGGGCACGGGCCCGAAGGTGGTTGAGACCGTCAACAAGGCCCACTTCTGGGCCCAGAAGTTCGTCGTCGTCAAGGGGAACTTCGGCAACATTCCTCTCTCGCCGGTTCAACACAGCGAGACCACCTACCAGCCCACCGCCCTCGGCGGCCATGACGCCCTCCTCCATTAGTTCTTCTGCAAGAAGAACTTCGAAGTCGTCTACCTCCGCCGCAACCTAGACTCGCTGCCTCCGATTCTCGCCGGAGAAGGTAATAATCTCGCCTAATATCTTTGTCTCAATTCGCTAGCATATTATACTTATCCATATTATTGTTTGTTTTTAGGCGAGCGAGATCTTCCCCTTCATCCCCCCTACGCGAGCAACCGGAAAACCGACGCTACCATGGCTCTCGCTACCATGGGGGCGGAAGCTTGCCGAGGCGTCGTCGCTCCGGCCGAGCCCTCTTCTCGCAAGAGATCGGGGGCTTCCGGTAGTCATGCTGCCCCTTTGAAATCTCCGCCCAAGAAGAAGAGCAAGAAGAGTGCGGCCTCGCTCACTCCGTCGAAAGGTAAGGAACCTCGCGAGGCCGCATTCGATGAGTTTGACCTCACCGGCCTCTCGGTGGGCGAGGACGAAGAGCCCTGCCAGGAGGCGGTCAGGACCTCCGCCCTCCCCATCCCGGTGAACCACTACAACTTCGGGCTCGGCCAGAGGCGTCGGGACGAGACTGGTGAGCCCCTCGTCACCTGGAAGTCGGAGACCAACAGGGTGGACATTTCTTCTATTCTCCCCTCCTGGGTGGAGAAGGAGACCGTCAGTGGTCATGCCTTTGACCTCGCGTTCGCCCTTTATGGTCGCGAGGATGCGGGGTCTTATAAGGATGAGACCGTGAGGACCCTTGCTTACGAGAGCGCGAGGTCCCAGCTGCGCTCTGCCGAGCTCGCCCACATGACGGGGAGGCGTTGCTTACAGCTGGAGCTTCAGAATGTGGAGCTTGCGAGGGCCTACCAGGGGGTTCTTGCCGAGAACACGCAGCTGAAGGAGAAGCTGCTCGCCGCGGAGGGCAGTGTGGTGAGTCATCTAGACCTCCCTCATCCTCATTTCCCCTGGCCGTTTCACCTCTAACTGAACTTATTTGCAGGATGTCGAGGCCGCCGGGAGAGCCAACGCTCGCATCGAGAATTTGGAGGGCGAGGTGGCCGGGCTGAAGGCCCTAAACTGCGACCTCACTCGCGCCGTTGTTCCCCCCTCGCCTCGCCGTTTAAAAGAAGACCGGCGAACGCGAGATGAAGAAATCCGCGTGGGATCTATAGAGTCAGCTCGCTACATTTTTTCGGTGGCGAAGGCGATCGGCCACTTGGCTGATAATGCGGCCGACATGACTCTGGAAGACATCGTTCCGGAGCTCTTCCTCCCTCTTCCGCCCGTGAAGGATAGTGATGACGAAGAAGGATCGGCGGGTGGTTCCTGAAGCTCGCCGCTATTCCTTTCTTTTGCGCTGTAATTATGATCGGCGAGATCGCCGGAGATTGTAACCAAACTATGAACTGTGGAATGCAAATTTTGCTTTGCTCATTGTGTCTTCTCTTTCCTGTCTTGTTATTTTTACGCGTTGAATGTCTCGCTCTCGCTTATCTCGATATCCGCCTTCGCGGAGGCTATTCTCGCGTTGGTTGTTCTCGCGTCACGCGTTGTTGAATAGATAGGTATAGGATACTTTGGTTGCTCGGCCCTTTCGTCGTTTCTTAGGATTACTACCCTTCGGGTTATGCGTATTTCTTCCTAGGTTTCGCAAGGCGTTTTTCTTCTTGGCGAGGGCTCGCCTCTTACCCGGTGTCGGCAACCTTTCTGCCGAGGACCAGTTGTCCGGGATCGTGTAAGATTGATTCTCGCCACTCGCCTGTCGTCGTGCGAAATTTCTCTTTGCCGAACGGACAGGTCCGCCGAGCGAGACGGAGTATTCTAGCATAAAGACCTCATCCTTGCAAGCCTCTCCAGAGATCAACCTGAACCCCCCGTCTAGTGAGAGCCCGGGAGCGGAATTGATCTGGGGCATTCCAGCACCACCACCTGTTACCTTGCCAGCCCCTCCAGAGATCAACCTGAACCCCCCGTCTAGTGAGAGCCCGGGAGCGGAATCGATCTGGGGCATTCCGGCACCAACACTTGTTACCTTGTCAGCCTCTCCAGAGATCAACCTGAACCCCCCGTCTAGTGAGAGCCCAGGAGCTGAATCGATCTGGGGCATTCCAGCACCACCACCTGTTACCTTGCCAGCCCCTCCAGAGATCAACCTGAACCCCCCGTCTAGTGAGAGCCCGGGAGCGGAATCGATCTGGGGCATTCCAGCACCAACACTTGTTATCTTGCCAGCCTCTCCAGAGATCAACCAGAACCCCCCGTCTAGTGAGAGCCCGGGAGAGGAATCGATCTGGGGCATTCCAGCACCAACACTTGTTACCTTGCCAGCCTCTCCAGAGATCAACCTGAACCCCCCGTCTAGTGAGAGCCCGGGAGCGGAATCGATCTGGGGCATTCCAGCACCAACACTTGTTACCTTGCCAGCTTCTCCAGAGATCAACCTGAACCCCCCGTCTAGTGGGAGCCCGGGAGCGGAATCGATCTGGGGCATTCCAGCACCAACACTTGTTACCTTGCCAGCCTCTCCAGAGATCAACTTGAACCCCCCGTCTAGTGAGAGCCCGGGAGCGGAATCGATCTGGGGCATTCCAGCACCAACATATCCAACCTCGCCAGCCTCTCCAGAGATCAACCTGAACCCCCCATCTAGGTGAGAGCCCAGGAGCGGAATCGATCTGGGGCATTCCAGCGCCAACATATCCAACCTCGCCAGCCTCTCCAGAGATCAACCTGAACCCCCCGTCTAGGTGAGAGCCCGGGAGCGGAATCGATCTGGGGCATTCCAGCGCCAACATATCCAACCTCGCCAGCCTCTCCAGAGATCAACCTGAACCCCCCGTCTAGGTGAGAGCCCGGGAGCGGAATCGATCTGGGGCATTCCAGCGCCAACATATCCAACCTTGCCAGCCTCTCCAGAGATCAACCTAAACCCCCCGTCTAGGTGAGAGCCCGGGAGCGGAATCGATCTGGGGCACTCCAGCGCCAACATATCCAACCTTGCCAGCCTCTCCAGAGATCAACCTGAACCCCCCGTCTAGGTGAGAGCCCGGGAGCGGAATCGATCTGGGGCACTCCAGCGCCAACATATCCAACCTCGCCAGCCTCTCCAGAGATCAACCTGAACCCCCCCCCCCCGTCTAGGTGAGAGCCCGGGAGCGGAATCGATCTGGAGCATTCCAGCGCCAACATATCCAACCTCGCCAGCCTCTCCAGAGATCAACCTGAACCCCCCGTCTAGGTGAGAGCCCGGGAGCGGAATCGATCTGGGGCATTCCAGCACCAACATATATCACACCTTGTTAGTCATAATATTGCATGCGAGAAAAATAACCTAAGTAAGAAAACAAACCATTGCATTACGTGGAGTTACTGGTACAAGCGTTTTTGGTCGCCACCACTTAGCTGGGATATCATTTCTTTGCCTCCAACATCCTAGGGTCCGTCCTCCTCGACCCCCTTCGGCCAGTGTCGTTGTTGTATCGGAGCCATTGCCTCCCTTATTTCCAAAAACTCGGGGCAGGTGGATGTCGCGTGACCTTCCTCCTGGTGGAAATCATAGTAGGATAACTCCACCCTACCCCCCTCCTCTTCCTCTTCTTCCCGCTTTCCTGGCTCTCCTCCTTCCCACGCCCATCGCCATAGCTTGCGGAGGCGGTGGAGGGGGTGTCCTTGGTCCCTGCCTCCACCTCGGGCAGCTGGATCTTTTCCTTTTATGGTTCCTCCTTTCCCCCCCTCGTGGAGTCGGCTTGTTGGCAGCTGCGCCCGCCGGGCTATTGGATGGCCGCCTACAGGGGTGGTCTCGCCCACAACCCTTCACTCGATTTCTTTTGGGGTGGGGCGAGTGGGGGCCGGATGCCTCCCCGCTCGCCCCCTTTCGGGACGGGGCTAGAAGGCCCGGGGCGAGCTGGGAGGGCGCCTCCCTCCTGAGCTCGCCCCCTTGGAACAGAGGCGGGGCGAGCTGGGAGGGCGGCCCCCTCCTGAGCTCGCCCCCTTGGAACAGGGGCGGGGCGAGCTGGGAGGGCGGCCCCCTCCTGAGCTCGCCCCCTTGGAACATGGGCGGGGCGAGCTGGGAGGGCGGCCCCCTCCTGAGCTCGCCCCCTTGCAGGGGTGGGGCGAGCTGGGAGGGCGCCTCCCTCCTGAGCTCGCCCCCTTGCAGGGGTGGGGCGAGCTGGGAGGGCGCCTCCCTCCTGAGCTCGCCCCCATGAGGATGGGCGAGTGGGGGTATGGCACCTCCCCACTCCCCCCCCCACCGGTACTTCCTTCCTGGACTGCTGGCCGAGAGTTCCCTCGTCCACCTGTTGGGGCGGGATCTCCGGACCATCTCTTCTGCCTCTGACTATCATGGTGAAAGCAACCTGGACGGTCTGTAAGACCTCTTGCTTGAAATTTTCGAACATCTCCAACGTCACCCCAGCCACCGGGGGCTGGGAGTGACTTGGGTCTGATCTTCCACCTCCGTCCATGGAACTCATCTTGAGGATTTCTTGAATCGGTCACACTCCACGCTCACCGCACCATGTGTTGAAACCGAGACTTGCGAACAAGACTTAGTCTCTGTGGAGTTCGGGGCCCTCAGCTAGCCGAGGGGCGACAATCCTTACTCCTCCCAAGGGAGAGCTCTAGGTTGAAGGTGTTGGAACTAGGAACTGGACCAAGGGCTTAGTGGGGAGGTCCCGCCACATACCCGGAAGCCCCTTAGGAACTTCCCCTCCCAAGCCACTACTAAGCTTGGGCACCACTTGAGGCTCTCCTCACCTGCTAGAGAGAGAAAGTGGGGAGAGAGAGAGAGGGAGAGAGCCAGCCTAGCATGAGATCCCCTCAAATAGTGCCCCCTTGGTCCTATTTATAGGATTTCTGAAGTTGGGCTGCGAATAACCAAAAACCGGTTCGTGAAATTACCAAAATACCCCGGACTTGGCCTGCGAATAGCCAAATCCCGCCGTTCCACGGTGCTAAACGCAGACCGAATGCCCTCCTGGGCTCGTCCCCTACTGGGCGTGGGGGCGAGAGAAGCTCGCCCCTTCCTTGGACGCGGGGGGCGAGAGGGGGGCTCGCCCCTCCTCCTCTCGCCCCTTAATGTTGGGGGTGGGGGCGAGATCACCGGGCGACGGCCCGGTCTCGCCCCCTTGCTTGGAGCGGGGGCGAGCCCCTGGGCAGCAGCCCGGGCTCGCCCCCCCTTGGCGGGAGCGGGGGCGAGCCCCCGGGCGGCAGCCCGGGCTCGCCCCCTAGCTGGGAGCGGGGGCGAGCCCCTGGGCAGCAGTCCGGGCTCGCCCCCCTTGGTGGGAGCGGGGCGAGCCCCCGGGCAGCAGCCCGGGCTCTCCCCCCTTGGGGGTGGGATCTTGTCCCTCCACCTCTCGCTCCCCTATGTAGGCCGGGCAAGCGGGAGGCTTCCTCCCTCACCGCTCGTCCCCCTTGCCTCTACCTCCCTTCCTGCTTGGGTCGATGCTACCATGATGCTCCAATGAGCCTTAGGGAGTATACTCGGCGAATATCGGGGTTGTACATACTGCGTTCGCGAATAATCATCGTAGTATCGTGAGGGTCTCCCTAAAGGGGATCTATGAGAGAGGGTGCAAGTGGATTCGAGACCTCCAAAGCGAGGAGTGGAATAATTGTGACACCTAGACATAATGAAAAACCTATAGACTCTATGACTGCGTATCGAAAAGTGCACGCAACATAGCTCTCTGATACCAATTGACGCAGTACGAATCTATAGGCGGCAAAAAATCTGCGACATAACCCTACATGCTATGCAAATCCGACGGCGTGAATCCAAATTAGATAATAAATTTAAAACATCCCACGCAAAATAAATTCACAGCAAGACAGAGTATTTTATTAGGATGAAAACAAGCTTAGACTTTCCTCCGCGTGGAGGGCCAAAGCTAGAGCGCGCGGCGAATAAACCCTGCAAATCACAATAATAATCTAGGGCAAAATTCCACAATAATGGTCTCCATGCAAATATAAAATGTCCAACTCAATAAATAAAAATGCTGAAAATAATAAGTCAAATACAACGAAATCTCACCAAATAGTGGGCTGACCAAGGCACTGAAGAATCCGGAGCCGGAGATGCGTGAACGGCGATCCGAGATGGAACCGTTGGCGTGGAAATGGCGGAGGTGTCTGTCTTTGGCGGAAAATGGGGAGATCGGGCCGGAAATGGATAGATCCGGCCACTAGGAAGTAGATCTGGGTAAGGTGGTAGTAGATCCGATGTTTGAGAGCGGATCCGGGCTACGGAAAGATGTATGACGGTGGAAATAACGGATCGGGGGTGGAAAAACCTAGATCTGGACTGATATAGGAATATAGAGGGGAAAGGAGGTGGATCCACGCGAAGAAGGCTGAGGATGGTCGGTTAGGGCTGGGGCTGGGGAGGTGCGGCTGCTGGAGCGGAATCAGGGGGTTGTAGGAGGAGCGGCAGGTGGCTGGTGGCTGGGAGAGGAGCGGCAGCGGTAGAAGACCTGGGGCTGGCAGTTTGGAGGCAGAGGGTGCTGGAGGTGTTAAACACGGTGGCAGGAGGGGGCTCAGACGGTGGCTTGCTGGAAGGAAGGCTTGGAGTCAGGCGGAGGAATAGGAGGGGAAAACTATAGTTTAGGAATAGTAAATTTCATTTTTGAATAGTAACATTGGATAGGAAACAATAGGATTCTGGACAGCAAAATGGTGGCTGTTTGGGGGGTTGTTGGGGGCTGCGGGAGGGAGTTTGAGAGGGGGAAAAGAGGGCTAGGGTTAGGGGGTACCTTGGGGAAGGAAGATACAAGCCTAGGAGTCGTCACCTAGGGTTCCACGGAGTCGGCACCGTGGGATGATCGCTGGAATCCGGGATTTCTATTCTCCAAATTCTGCAATGCCAATAATCAGCCCCCTATCTATCTATTTATAATAAAAGGAGGGTTAGGGCATCCCCCATCAACGACTATGATTGGCCGGAGGTGAGGCTACCCAAATATATCAAAATAAATGCAAACATAGTAAAATAATATATCAAATCGATTCGCAACGCGAATCCAGACACATCTGTGGAGTCCGATCGTCGATCCAGGAACGCCATATATGGTAAGTTGCCAAATCAGCCCCGAGTGGGCCCAAAACTCGTCCTCGTGTTTGCTCCGCATCAGTTTCCCTAAAGGGGTTGAGCTCGATGGAAGGAGCAGCGGGCGGCTCATGAAGAAACAACAGCTCTTCCCCATGCGGTCAGCAAGAACGACACACGCGAGTGATTGAGCGGATTCGATCAGCAAGGATCTCGTGAGTAGCGAGCAGGAGTCGATGGGCGCCGAAAGGGGAGATAGATGGAGGCGGCTTCATAGACGGGGGGGGGGGGGGGGGGGGGGGGTCAAACATCGTTTTCCTCTCGTAAATAAAAATGAAAATCTCCATCTTCTCGGAGACATTTCTCCCTCATTCGGACACCGTTTTTGACGTGTAAGTAGTCAAAATTCATTGGCTCGGCGAGAGGAATCCAAATCTCCTAATATTTTTGCAAAATTCTGGGGGGGGGGGGGGGGGGCCCGGGCCCCCGCCGGCCCCCCCTTAGATCCCCCCTGCACAGCGTAATGGCTGAAGCTGAAGCCCTCACCCTAGCTCCAACCAGAGGCCGTCTTTCCCTTCCCCGCCTTCTCAAGCTCTGCGCAAAATCCTCCGCCCTCTCGCCCGACGAGCAGCTACACGCACTTTCATGGAAGCTCGGCCTTCACCCCGACCTCTTCCTAAATACCGCTCTAATCTCCTTCTATTCCTCCTGCGACCACCTTCACATTGCCCTCAAAGTCTTCGACAAAATGCCCCATAAAAAACGTCGTCTCATGGACCGCCACCATCAACGCCTACCTCTGCTTCGGCCGCCCAGGCTCCGCCCTCTCATACTTCTCCCAGATGCTGGAATCTGGCATTGCCGCAGATAGTTTCTCCCTTGTCGGAGCCCTCTCTGCTTGCGCTCACCTCTCCTCTCTCAATCTCGGGCGCAGCGCGCATTCTTACATCCAAAAAACCGGCATGGAAATTGCAGACTTCACCGGAACGGCTCTCATCGACATGTACTGCAAGTGCGGCGGCATTGACGATGCAGCAATGGTTTTCAGCTCGATACCCATTGATGCAAGATCCATCCAGACCTGGAACGCAATGATTCACAGGCTCGCAGTCCTGGGACGAGGCCGCGTGCGAGTGATGATTCGCAGATGTCAACGACGTGGAAAAAAGTGAGGTTCCAAGCGGATGAGTCGGAGCTGCAGATGCCAAACAATTTGGTCTGTAAAGAGGCTGGGATCTCTCCGGCGATGGTATTAGAAGAGAGGTTAATTACCGAAATATCCCTGAATACCCCTGAATTATCAGCCCTGGGGTGCAAAGTGTCAGAAATTAGAATTTCGAAGGTGCAAACTGTCAATTTTAAACTTTGGAGGTGCAAAATGCCAAAACCCATAATTCGGTGCAAAGTACCCAAAAAGCCTAAAATGCAAAGTATCAAAAACCAAAATTAAGAGGAGCACACTGCTAAACGTTCGAAGAAATATTGAAGAGAATTTTCGTTGCGGCCATCACACGCAATTGAGTTATACGGATTAAATTCTAAAAGGCCGGAGAACGCCGACTCTCTCCCCCCCTCCCTTTTCCGTGGCATCGGTTTTCCGCCTGGAAACCCTAGCACTTCTTTGGGATCGGTCTCCCCCCTAAGCCAAGGAAGGAAACCCACCTCTACTTTCTTCTTCCACCTCGCTCTCATCGCCGATCTGATTAGGTTTAGACTCAGTGTTATGAGATTTGTTTCTGATTTGGAGGAGGCTGTCAGTAGCTCTATATGCTTCCCAGCAAGAGAACTTGCGTAGCTGTGGTAGAAGACGACGGTGCTGTTAGGGAAGAAGTGCTGAAGAAGTTCAAGGGAGAGGGTTGCGTGATCTCGTCGTCCTCGGCTGAGGTGGCAGCGGATAATAACTACACGCCCCTGAAAGTTATGGATTACGAGGCGAATGGGAAGAAACATATGGAGATAGACGAAGATCTACACAGTCGGCAGCTCGCCGTCTATGGAAGGGAGACTATGCGGCGGCTCTTTGCTTCAAGTGTTCTGGTTTCTGGTCTCCAGGGCCTGGGCGTGGAGATAGGTAACTTAATGTCTCTGAATTTTATATTTTGGATAAGCACCTAAACCATGTAGATTTACCAAGTTGTTCTCGACTATTCTACCTATTAACTCCTGTTGTACAACAAACATCACAAGATGAGCCTATCCTTTTTCTTCCCAGTGAAGATGTCCCATTTGCAGATGTTTGGAGTAGAATTTTATTACATAACTGGATTTATATATGAATATTACTGTGAGATCATGTACGGTTAGAGTGAATTCTATGAGATCTCTTCCGGCCAAGTTATATTCACTTGTGATCGTGTTTCTCCCTGTCATACTCTATTCCTGGCGGAAATATATAAAGCTCATTTTGTTAGTTAGAGAAAAAGGTTATGATTACTGATATTTTTTATATAGAAAATTTTGATGTCCAGAGGCATCTCAATCATCTTGGAAAATGGTTGAAGATGGGGTTGGTTGATACTTTGTCATCATGCCCAATGAATAATAAGTGACAATTATTTTGTAATGCCACATGGAGAGGCGGAGAGCTAGTTATTATTTCCATTGCTTTCTTCCCTTACATTTCCTTGCCATCCCCCGCCCTTCCTTTATAGGGATGCTTTTTATAATATTTTTTTGTATAGTTTTTACATTCCATTTTGCACTTAATGTTTCCTTTACTATTGATCATGGATTACTTACTGCTGTTATTTGTTCTTGTAGCAAAAAATCTTGTGCTTGCAGGTGTTAAATCCATCAGTTTGCATGATGAAGGAAATGTCGAATTATGGGATTTAGCCAGCAATTTTTATTTCTCTGAGGACGATGTTGGGAAAAACAGAGCTATTGCTTGCATTCATAAGCTGCAAGAGCTGAATAATGCTGTTACAATATCTTCCATAACGGGTGCTTTGTCACAGGAGCATCTTTCAAAATTTCAGGTTCGTTCTATAGCAACATGTTGTTTGCTATCACATGTCCCTATTGTTTATGCATCCTTGAAGTGAACTAGTAATTATCTTTTGTGTAAACTAAGAAATTGAGAAGACGCTAGAAAGATAAATAACACAATGCTCATGCTAAGAATTTTATTTAGGTTACATAGTACACTATGTGGTTTTCTATCATCGTGCTAGTATTAACTCCTAAATTATTTTTTCAGCTACGTGGTTCTTCAGAAGTATAAATGAAATAAAGATTTGGTATTGGACAAGACTATAAATTCATTATGTGCAGTGCAACTTTCAATTTAAGATGTAGTAGAACCATATCTTATTTCCTATACATGTTATTAAAAGCATCTAGCATACTCAAGGAGATTACAATTGCTGGCTTAAGGGCCATATCATTGGTTCTCACATGAAGCTCTAAAATGAAATAGATGTTCTTAATTTATTTATGTTGAACAATTCTGTAATATAGGGTAATGATCATCACATGAAACTATTTCCAAAACAAAGAATGGATATTCAATTTCAATTGTGTTATTTGTTTGTAAATATTGCTAAATGGTTTGTCAATTAAATTTTGGTAGATAACTTAAGTTCAAAGAACTTTTATTGCCGGATTAGGCAATGTTTTTCCTTCGACATTACAACATTCAACTTAAGATCCAATATAAGCGTTGATTTTATTACCTATATAAAGGCATCTAATGTCATCAAGGTGATACAATTGCCCATTGCTTGAAGGCCACACCATAGGTTCTCGAGAGTAATAATCATCACATGAAATTATGTTGTATTAATTATATTCAAGTTCCATAGGTTTGAAAATGTGCTAAATAGGTTTTGTAAATTACATATTTGTAAGTAAATCATGTTAAAATCAAAATAATCTAGGGAGAAACTAATGGCCTATATTTTCTATTTTATCTGCACCATCATAAAATTTATTTATTTTCTTATTGTTTAATTTGCATCCCTTATTTTTTGCTTTTGTCTTAAGATTCATCCTTTTCATCTTCAAAGTGTACTAATCTAGAGCTTGAAACTCTTGACAAATATTTAACTTTGTTTTTAAGAATGCATCATTGTGCGGTTGTGCCACAACTCCTGATGCTGTTGCTACATTATTTGATATGAAGTTGCAATTGTTACAAAATAAACTCATTAGTTTTAGAATAATAGTAGCATCCATTTTTTGGAGCTCTTTCGTTTTGTTTTTGCTTATTGCCCAGATAAGCACAATGACCCTTTTAACTTCTGCAACTTAGACATGTCTCTTAGGTACTTCTCATAGTGAATGCTAATCACCCTTTCCATGGAGAACAAGCTTGAGTACCTTAATCAGATGGATCTCTCTCATCCCATATCGATAATACCAAGGAATTATTGTTTGATATTCTCTACAGCTTACGCTGGTCCCCAACTAACCACACCTGCATGCCACATACTCAACTTCTATGGAACTTTCCAGATTGGGAAGCATGGTGGAGCCTCCGACCTTCACTCCACCTCCACGACCACGACAACCACCACGACTACCACCATGACCACCACCATGACCACCACCATGACCACCACCATGACCACCACCATGACCACCACCACGACTACCACCATGACCACCACATAGTCCTTGGAAGATGGAGATTCCCTCTTCATTTTGACCGATCCTTCAGGGTGGATAACACACACAAAGCAATGTTTCGAACTCTTGACCACTCTCGAAACACACAAGTTCCGCTTGCAATGATCTTCATAGAATGTGTAATGCTACACTAGTTATGTTGACTTCGGAAGTCCAACCTCATAATGACATGAACAAAACTGAAGGAGAGCTTGTCGATCAATGCGACTCGTCATAACGAGAACGCTTTTGAGTGACTGAGTTTAGTCTGTCAAGTTGATTTGGTTAGTAGCACCGTGTATGATTTCATTGAGTTGGCCACAACACTTGGGCCATTTTGTGCATGACCCTTAGCCTCGGACTAGGGCATGACTTCATAATCTAAATTCATCCAATCTCACACAGGATATCCAACAAGCTCATTCTGTGTAGGAAGAGTTTGCGACTTCGTCTGAAAATTTTGGAAGTCGTTTGAGTTAGTTTCATTACTAACAACAGTTCGCCTGCTCCTTCTGCAAGGCATCCCTCTCAGCTGACTGGCCCATGCCTACTAACACCACTCAACCTAAATATTTTCCACTGCCTCGGACCGCTGCCTTTCAGGGCAAACCCCAAACCTCCAATACAACGTTTGTCCCGATAGGAGTACCTTGATTTACAAAGGGCTCGTTTTTTCACTGCAAATTATTTTATTATGCCAAATAAAGAATTTATATGTTTTACGTGAAGTTGGAGGAAATTGTGGTGGTGTATTTTAAGAACTTACTAATGGGCAATGACCCTCCTCTGGATGTCATTGTCTCACTTCTGATTCGCTGAGAGCTCCCTTTTTATTCCGTTGGCGTTATTACAAGCCCTCTGACCAAGGAGCTTCGTTTACTTCTGTTCAATAGAATTGTTGTGATGTTTTACAGGTGGGCCGGTCAAAACTTCATCTCCACGATTTGGTCTCTTCATTATTGATGGTCGTGGCTTCTAATTCCAACGTTTTTGTTTTCCTTGGAGTTGGCCGCCGAATGTTGAAGGAGGGTGGCTTCCCACATGTGCCCATCAAATAAAGGCCCTTCATCGTGAATTTTTAGTCTTTATTTTAGGTAGTGTGAGTATGATTTTGGGAGTCGCATGGTTGTAGACATTGGCGACGTGCAATCCAATAGGACGACTCTTATCATGCCCGTCTCTATTTACAACATACCCATTACTTGAAGGGCAAGCGTTTTCTTTCTTGTTCTTTGATGGAATTACACTCCGACCACACGTCCGGATTGGATTTCTCTGCAATCCTCTGGCTGCCTCTTTTGCCCTTCAATGGATTTCATTTAGCCAAATCAGTTTGCGACCTTTTTTATGGAGTTCCCATTTTTACTGAACCACATGGCCTTTTCCTCTATCAACCGTAGTACCACCGTTCCCGTCTAACTTTGGGGGCCAAAGTCTTATCAGTGATCCTGCCCAAAATGATGAGATTGAACAATAACTGTTTGAAATGTTGGCAGACGATATCATCTATAAGCCCACCACGAGTCTCGAGTCTTGCGTTGTTAGTTCACAAGAAAGAAGGTAGGTGGCGATTATATACTGATTACCATGAATTGAACAAAGCCACTATTTTTGACTGATATTTAATTTCAGTGATTTATGAGTTGTTGGATGAGTTACACGGGGCACATTTTTTCTCACCAAACTTTTTGCATGAGCTATGACCATATCAACATCCATTTTGATTGTGTAGAAAAGATGACTTTGAAGGCTCATGATGCACACTTCGAGTTCTTTGTCACTGGGCTTGCCAACACCCCCATTCATGAACGATATATTTCGTCCCCATTTACATATGCTTGTCCTCATTTTCTTTGATGACATTCTAGTGCATAGTTTCACTTGGAAGACCCATATCCACCCCTTGCACACAGTCTTAGCTCTATTATTACATCAACATTTCCGCATCAACCAAAAGAAGCGGCTCTTAGGTAACAGAGATGCACTATATGGGTCATATCATCCGCATGAACGGAGTGGTGGTGGATCTCATTGAAGTTTTAGCAGTCTTGGAGTGGTTGATGCTTACTTCTGATTTTACATCGTGAGATTTCTTAATCCTTACATGATACTATCAACGAGTCATCCATCGTTGCGACTCTTCACCTCCATGCTTCATAAAGATTGTGTCTACTTTTAGTTGGTTGTTTGAGGCACAAACCACGTTCATGGCCCTTCAATGGGCCCCGATGACACCCCATGCGTTGGTCATGCTTGACTTGACTAAATCATTTCTGATCGAATACGATGCATATGTGATAAGGATTGGGGTCGTATTATCACAAGTGTCTTACCCAATGGATTATTTCAGTGGCTTTGAATCAAAAGTCGCGAACAAATCAACATATGCCATGAAATTCCATGCCATGGTGCTAACCGTCCATTGTTTGCTCCCTACCTCATGGCACCATTTTATAGTTCAGACATACCCATGCAATCTCTGGTAATTGTTGGAGCAGAGAATCATGGCACCAAATCAATAATTTTGGATTGCCTAGCTCCTCGGATACCATTTACCTATAGAGTACAAGGTAGGCATTTCCGACCCAACCACCGACTCTCTTCAGGGTACATGAGGGAGTGTCTTTCTACATAATCTCACACCTCATTAGGTCGACGCTATTCTAACTGAAGTGAGTCGTGCACATGGTACTCGACCACGATTACCGACTTTCTTTCTGGCCCATCTTCACATCCCCTATTCCGACTATTGGGTGACTGGCGGCATACACTTCATGTTGGATACCTTATCTTTTCCCTCAGTTTCACTTTAGTGTGTTTGAAGGTTTATGTTGGAGCACTCTTCATGTTTGAAGGTTTATGCTTACTATGAAGCACTGATACTTAGTCTCTGTTTGGCACGGTGGGGGCGACTGGAAAAGCAGTGGTGGGAAGCAGTGAGGAAATAATCAGCTGTTTTGCAGAGTGGTGGCAGAATCTGTGAAACTGTTTGGAAGAACAACGTTTGCAGTGGTGGAAGAACTGCGTTTACAGAATTTATATAACTTATATTAATATAATTTTTTTATATTATATATAACTAATATTAATTTAAATATTAATATAATAATATGATTATAACATAATATATTATATATATTATAATATATTATAAGTTTATAATATTGGATTATAATATATGATAATATACGTTTAATATATTATATTGTGTTTAATATACGTTTAATATTATATTATATTGGAGTGCAGCCTTTTGCAGCGCTAGGCTGCAGCGCTGCAAGGCAGCAGGGCGCTGCTTTTTTGAAGTCGCGGATAATTTCCGCGACTCAAAAACAGCAGCCCCCTGCTGTTTTTCACGGTGGCATCAGCCACTGTGATACCTCCATAAAAAAGTTTGGCGCGGCTTTTTAAAAAGCGGCGGTCCCCCGCTCCTAAAACGCCGCACCAAACAAAGCCTTACATCGACCTTACTTATCGTATCCGAAATATTTCAAAGTCGGGAAACTCTCCGAAACTTTAGGAAACTCGTCTCCAAACTCTCATTTATTTTCATTTTAGGTATGAAAAAATTCGGATACTCATGGATACTTTCAGATATTATCAGATGCGCTTGAGTATGCTAAAAATGCTTAAAAATTGTGTTTTACTATGGTGGCATGGAGAAAGACATGTGATAGAAAAAATGTAGAATGATAAGTGGTAAGATTCAATTGATTACATACTTTTATTCACGACTCCGATTTAAGATGTGGTATATTTTTGTGGCACATAAATCTCATTTTCGTATAATATATGGTCATACATGAGATATAATAATGAAAAAAATGAAGATTTGAATGTCACACATGCCTTCATATTAAGTTGTACTTATATTTAGATAACTAAACAATTCATAAACATATCTCGTATCCTAGGTTTTTTAGAAATCACGTTTTCCGTATACGTATCATATCACGTATCCCGTTCCCATCTTTGTTTTCGTGCAACATAGGTTGCTTAGCCACCACGCTTCATTTGCACAACATGATGAAGAGTGTTCAAAATTTTTTGCCCGATTCCAGGTATTTCAACATGCCTTTAATGGAAACTACTTGGATGGACATCATAATGGACTTGGTGCCGCGCTTTCCAATGTCCAACGACAATGCAACATTGTTTTGGCAGTTGACTTGATATTAAAGTTATGCTCACTTAGTCCCCCTTTACTACCCTTGCACGGATTTATTTATGGCAAGTTGTTTTGTGAGGGAGAAGTCTGTTTACATAGATTCCTGTGGTACATCGTCAATTACCGTGACTTCATATTCATAATCTCATTCCGACGCAAGCTTTTCAAGGTTCTTGGTACCAAGCTGCATTTAGCTGTGCGCATCTGATGCAACCCGAGTCCCATCATGTTTTATTTTTATTTCTCGCATTTTTTAGTGTCACGCATGTTGTTTGTGTATGTGTGTGTTTATGCATTTTTACCATGCTTGTTACTCGTGCTTGTTGTACTCGTGCTTGTTTGTTTCGTCTTATTGTTGTGACCGACCATTAAGATCATGAATGCAAAGGTCCGTCAAATTAGGTAGAATGATATTTAGGGCAAGCTTTGAAATTTTAATATAATTATTTTAAGTTTAATTTTCTGAAATTAAAAGTATGTTTTAATTACAAAATGATGAGAGAATATTAAGAGTTTTAAAAATTATGAGGGAATTTTAAAATGTCCAAATTCTATTCCCTTGCCTCTTAATTATCTTTCCCTTTTATCACCATTAAACTACTCTTTAAATTTTTGACTTCTCATCCTTTGAAAAAACTGCCATCAGCCAGTCATTCATCCTTTAGCATTTATTCCTCCCGTTTAAAACAGCGGCCAACCCACCTCCCCATTTAATTTCCTTTAATATTATATATTAAAACCCCTATCATTATTATATATTGAAAATAGACAGTAAACTGATTATTTCTTTACAAAAGTTGATAATCAACTCAATTGGTGATGAGAAGTGGAAAAACTCCATAGTTAAGCGTGCTCAGGCTGGAGCAATTTCGGGATGGGTGACCTCCTGGGAAGTCCCCATGTTGCATGCTTAACTATCGAGTTTGCCTCATCAAAGGGAGGTTGTTGTCACCAACAATCCGCCTGTGGAGGGAGATGGAGTAGGTGCTTGGGCTGCAGCCCAGACGATGCCAGGTGAGACCACAATGGTCCTTGTGTGATCCAGAGTGGGCCGGCCCTAGGTCGTCACAAAAAAGTGCATTTTTTGTAACGGTCTCCCCAGCACACAACTCACAAGGACGACCGCCGGCACCCCCAGCATCCAGCTGCAAGGGTTCAGCCTCAACCGGTCTGCAGACCGTGCACCCCAACCCCTCTCCATCCCACCACAGGGCACAACGGGTTGTTGGAGGCCGCAACCCTGGCCTGGAAAAGGGAACTGAATGAGACTTGTTTGTCTTATTCGGTTCCCCTCCAGAGCGACTCTGCCGCACCTCTCATCACCAGACTCCACTTCTTCCTCGCAACCCTCAGTGGCCCTGTTCGGTCCCGATGAACCTTTCCCCGCCTACTTTCAGGGGGTATATCATATATTCCTCTCTATGCTCACACCTTGAATGTTTAATTTCATGCTTAATGTTTATTTTGATCACTAAATTTTCAGAGCTTGCCTAATTATTACTTCTACCTGTTCGTCGTCAATTTGAAATTTTGTCCGTTCTCGCACTTTCAATTCTCGAATTGCAAGCTTGTGGATCTCGTAACTCATATTGCGGAATGCGCACGAATGTTTAGCCTTATGAGTGTTTGCGAACTCAAGACTGGTTATCGCTAGATAAAGCTCACGAAAATTTGAAAAATGCCACGAAATTTAATTAGATCTCAAATTTTATGTTTTTAAATAAATTCCTAATTTTAGTATACATCAGTTTGGTTTCAAAACGAGGTCCGATTCACTTCTATCGTGAATCGGACGATCCTGATTTTAATTTATTTAGTTACGTTGTTTAAAAAAAATTGCTTTAACAAAAAGTTTTCATTTCCTGTTTTGAAAAAAAAAACATATTAAAAAAGATCTTAAAAAAAGAAACTTAGAGTATTTTAAAATTAGGATTTTACTTTTAAAAACAAATTTTAGTAAAAAATAAAAATATTTTAAAATGGAGAATTTTGACTAGTGTCTTAAAAAGTTAACGAAAAACGTTGAGATTTTCTCCGCTAATATTCAACGGGAAGTGAATGAGATGTGGACTACGGTTAAAAACTTGATGCGAAAATACCCAAGCCTTACATTTTACCTAACCACCTCCCAACTTCGTATCATATAGTGGAACCTGAGGTTAGGTCTCTCAATAGTCCTCTTCCTCACACCTTGGTCTCACCTACCCTACCATGTATTTACCTTCAGTCGTGGAGGTTCTTCCTGAGCCCCAGCTTCTTCCTCCTCATCCCGTTTATCACATTGTATCACAACGTTTAGTCACTGAGGTTATCTCCGAGCCCCTGCTTTAGGAAGAACTTACTAGTAATGTGCACTCCTTGAATGACACAAACTCAATATCTCTTCTCCCGAAGATGGAATTGGCTAGCGAAGAGTCACTCATTTTATAGGGCATAGACTCGATCTCCTTATGTCCCGACTCTCCTAGCCCATTGCAGCTGCAAACCCTCGGGGCCGCAAATGTTGTGTTTGGTGGCCACTCACCAGTGACATTCGAGTCACCACCCTATATAGACTTTGTTTTCAGTGATCGCACTTTTAGTTATTTAAACTATCTTATGATTATTGGAGAGCGCGTTAAGTTTCGTTGTCAATTTATTAGCTTTTTCACGCCTAGTTGTGTTAGTAGGATAGTCACGATCCCTAAAGTTTTCATGCCTCATAGAGACACGCGCTTTAAGGGATTTCTCTGGATGGTACTATTTTTGAGATAACTAATCTGGTTTTAGTTGACGCTCATAAGTGTTTAGCAGATGAATGTATGATGCGATATGATTTATTGACTCCACAGGTCGATCGTGCTTTCTTCTTCCCTTGCTTCTTCCCTTGCTTCTTCCCTTGCTTTTTACCTTGCTTCTTCCCTTGCTTTTTACCTTTTTCAATCCATCGTGTCTTCTACTTTGTAATTCTCTCCTATTTGTTGCTCTGATTTTTATTGGTCAATTAAATGTTCTGCATAAAATTATGACTAACAGTTTGTGAGTATCTTCAGAAATCTATAATTCCTTGATTGATTTTCTCACCGGGGATCATATTTTTCCGAAGGAGAGAGGTTTTCTGTCTATTTCAGGAACGAGATTTTACCTACAGATCTTTGGTTATTCAGCAGCAGCAGCGTGATAGCATAACATTTCTCAAATCGACATTTTGACATTCTACTAGCAGGTCACATCACAGTCTCGCCGGGGTCGAGCTCTTTCAACCCTGGGAGAATTGATGCAACTCGAGTCACATCATGTTTTACTTTTATTTCCCGCATTTTTTAGTGTCGCGCATGTTGTTTGTGCATGCGTGTTTATGCATTTTTACCATACTTGTTACTCGTGCTCGTTGTACTAGTGCTTGTTTGTTTCAGCTTATTGGTGTGACCGACCATTAAGACCCTGAATGCAAAGGTCCGTCAAATTAGGTAGTATGGTATTTAGGGCAATTTTTGAAATTTTAATATAATTATTTAAAGTTTAATTTTCTGAAATTAATATATGTTTTAATTACAAAATGATGAGAGAATATAAGAGTTTTAAAAATTACGAGGGAATTTTAAAATGTCCAAATTCAATTCCCTTGCCTCTTAATTATCATCCTCTTTTATTACCATTAAACTACTCTTTAAATTTTTGACTTCTCATCCTTTGAAAAAACTGCCATCAGCCAGCCATTAATCCTTTAGTATTTATTCCTTCCGTTTAAAACAACTGCCAACTTGAAACCCCCTCCCCATTAATTTCCTTTCCCCTCCCCATCAATGTCCTTTCCCCTCCCCATTAATTTCCTTTAATATTATATATTAAACCCCCATCATTATTATATATTGGAAATAGACAGTAAACTGATTATTTCTTCATAAAAGCCAATGATCCTCATCATGAAAATGGCCTGGAAAAGAGAACTGAACGAGACTTGTTTGTCTTGTTCGGTTCGCCTCCAGTGCGACTCTGCCGCGCCTCCCATCGCCAGACTCCACTTCCCTCCACGCCGCCGCCCTCGGTGGCCCTCTTCGGTCCCCACGAACCTTTCCCCGCCTACTTTCAGGGGGTATATCTTATATTCCTCTCCATGCTGGCACCTTGAATGTTTAATTTCATGCTTAACGTTTATTTTGATCACAAAATTTTCAGAGCTTGCCTAATTATTATGATAGAAGCGAAAGGCTAGGGCTACGCTGGGTCGTATCCCTTCTTCAATTTCTTAATTTCCAAAATAAAACATACATAATTCCATGATAGGTCTCTTCCCCTTATATATAGGAAGACCCAAATACAAAATAAGAAAAAACGCTGTCATGATAAGGGAAATACAAAAGTCTCGGCGCATTCTCAAACCGCGCCTAGTTCCCGTGCGCGCCTCATGTAAACCCTTACGTAGCTCTTGCTGATGATGGGGTCTTCCGCACTCGTATCAACACCCCCGCGCTCCACAACGACCTTGTCCTCAAGGTCAAGGAACTAGGCTTTGATCTCCTCCAGGTTCCACGTGGCCTCCTCGGCCGGTTGGTCCTTCCACTGGATGAGAACCTGCCGCACTGTTCGCCCTTGAATGTCTTTGATCAGTGTTCCCAAAATTGCTGCAGGCTCATACCGAGGAACCGAATCAACAGCTAAATCGCCTGGTAATGTAGCCTGGAGGGGGTGGTCCCCCAGGGCCCTCTTCAGCTGCGAGACATGAAAACGGGGTGAATTCGGCAATCGCCGGGGAGCTGCAAATGGCAGGCTACCTCTCTGATTTTCTCTAAGATCAGGAAGGGCCCAAAATAGCGAACTGAGAGCTTGGTGCGAACTCGGATCACTCCGCAAATCCCGTATCATGGAGGCGTAGTGGGGGTCCCCACACACCTCTGCATGCAGGGCATCAGCATCCCGCCAACGGATCTGGGAGATCACTGCCAAGGTTCCCACGTGCTCTCGTCGGGACAGGGCGTCAATGGCGGTGTTCGTACTCCCTGTCTTGTACTCGATGGAGAACTGGTATCCAAGGAGTTTGGCAAAGCGTGAATACAGAGAGATCCCGAAGGTTATGTGTGCACTCGAGGAGGACGACACCCTTACTAGTTGGAGAAGCACAAGAGATTTCGAATGAACAAGCTAAAGGGCACATAGGGCCTTTTGGATTTTGTATGGACACCCTTACTAGCCGGAGAAGCACAAGAAATTTCGAATGAACAAGCTAAAGAGCACATAGGGCCTTTTGGATTTTGTATGGTGAGGGCTATTTTGTGTCCCATATTTAAAGGGAAGTGTGTGCTATGAATGAGTACATCCTAGTGGTCTGGGCAAAAGTGAGGAGCTCCTCTTGTGTGAATCTGTTATGGACCCTATACGTCAGTTATCTAATTTTATTATTATTATTATTGAGTCAACTTATTGTAACGAGTCAAATATATTAGTCGAGTTGTTTCGTTTTATTAGTCGCGTTGAGTCCGTTATGTTTTATGTTTTCGGGTTATTTACACCCATGCCATTGAGGGTCTTATATAAACCCATGGAGTCTTGTGTTAGGAATTATCAATGAAGAAAGTCTATTTTCCTAAACCCTAAAGATTTTGGAAGCTCTATCTCTCTTGAGCATGCCCCGCTTAGGTAGCCGCGGTTACGACTCCGTCGTATCTTCCGCCTTCATCTCCGCCTCCAGTCATCCTCCGATCACCGCTCAGAGTAGGCCCATAACAACTTGGTGTCAGAGTTATCCTTCCTAGGCTCGGCACTTCCGTACGCCATCGCCGCTTCATCAAGCCAAGGTTCCTCCAGCCCGCTGCACGTCCACTAAATTCTCTCAAGCGGGATCGTCTCCTTACCTGCAAGCAACGACTGCACCTCGTACTCCTCGTTTACAACTCTTCCCCCATCCCCTTGCAGCTGTCGAGCGCTCGTCTCCTCTGTTTCGTCGACACACGCCGTCTCCTCTGTTCCGTCGACACCAGAGCCGGTCGTCTATGAGCGCGGACCTCCCCTTCGACTGCAGTTATCGTCGCCATCTCCTCTGAGTCATCAAGCCGCAACTTCCGCCCGTCGTCTGCACGCAACGCACCCTTGTCATCGTCGGCACTGCTCCGATCATCGCTCTCCATCAGCGTTGCCCTACTCAAGCCCGCCGCAGCTTCAGTCACACAAGATTTTCCAACCGCACGACAGTTACGAGCGTCTAACAACACACGACGATGTCTCCGCGTGAAATCTAACCGCACGACAGTCACGCGCGTGTAACACAATAATTAATTCCATTGTAGGGTCTCCATCAGCTACGCACGCCTCATCTACTTCCCTCGAGCCCAACAGACGCCGCACACGTCTTTATTTTTTTTGAGCCGTGTGCTCACTGTTTTCGCCAGCTACTCCATTAGGCCCCACCTCTCGTTATGATACGGCCCACCCCTTTAGGTGGCTCAGTTGGTGATGAGAGCCGTGTTGAAGGCTCCTTATCAAGGAGGTCTGGGGATCGAATCTCAGCCTCAACAACCCGCCTCAATTAAACTGGTTGAGGAGACGGGTTGGGGTGTGGGGGCCGCAGCCCTGTTAGGGGATCCCGATTGGGGGGCCACTATGGACCATTGCCGTGGACTGCTTCCCGTGGTGCGGTATTTGAGTAGCTGGTATTGCCCACGGGTACGGGTGAAGCCTTACCCCACATAAAAGTGCACCCGTTAGGGGGGCTTCACCCGTACCCATGGGCAATACCAGCTGCTCAAATACCGCACCACGCGAAGCAGTCCACGACAATGGTCCATAGTGGCCCCCCAATCGGGATCCCCTAACAGGGCCGCGGCCCCCACACCCCAACCCGTCTCCTCAACCTGTTTAATTGAGGCGGGTTGTTGAGGCTGAGATTCGATCCCCAGACCTCCTTGATAAGGAGCCTTCAACACAGCTCAGTTGGTGATGAGAGCCGTGTTGAAGGCTCCTTATCAAGGAGGTCCGGGGATCGAATCCCAGCCTCAACAACCCGCCTCAATTAAACTGGTTGAGGAGACGGGTTGGGGTGTGGGGGCCGCGGCCCTGTTAGGGGATCCCGATTGGGGGGCCACTATGGATCATTGTCGTGGACTGCTTCGCGTGGTGCGGTATTTGAGCAGCTGGTATTGCCCATGGGTACGGGTGAAGCCTTACCCCTAACACGTTAAGTGGAAGTCCTCTATGTTAGCCGGTTGATAAATAGTAGATTTAGATGTTTAATTAATTTTATCAAGTATTATTCTTGATTAATTAATTAATATTAAATCATATTATCGCATTATGGGGAACATCAAGCTCAGTGCCGCAGAGATAGCCGTCCTTCGTTCGATAGAGGAAATGTTGACCTTCTGGGACGCACGCCTTTAGGACACCGCAACTTGTCATTTGGATGACACGACTACACTCTTCCACAAACTTGATAATTTAATAGCCGCCTTCCCTTCAAAGTTTCCACCTTCCCCGCTGCAGATTCCACTAGAGTGGTCGTCGTTCCCACCGCAGTCCGCAGAAGCTCCGCCTCTCCTCGTTGTTCGTGTCATGCCACCCCCGCCGCCAGTGGTCCTCGCACCCCGCAAATGTCACTTCGCTACCTCTCGTGCCGGCCTCTGCCTTGCCGGTTCTTCAGGCCATCACACCGCCTCCTCTACCGGCTCTTGCTCCGCCGACCCCTACTGTGCCGCTCCCTCCGGCCACATCACAACTTCTTCTGTTGGCCCTTGCTTTGCCGACCTCGACGGATCCGTTCCTGCTGCCGACCGTCGTTCCTCCGGCCTCCTTGTTACTACTGCTCACTACCGCTCCGGCAGCCCCACTAGACACATTCCGTTCGTTGCCCGTTGTTCCGACGACACCGCTGCTCCTCGCCAAAGTCACCGCCGACGCGACACACTACCGAGCGCTATTCTGGCGAGATATCAAGATGCCAGATGACTCAGTCATCCACACGAAGTTCGAGCTTGAGGGCAAACTCGATTTCAAGGATGGATGTGATGTTATGGATCCTATACGGTCAGTTATCTAGTTTTATTATTATTATTGAGTCAAGTTATTGTATCGAGTCAAATATATTAGTCGAGCCGTTTCGTTTTATTAGTCGTGTCGAGTATGTTATGTTTTATGTTTTTAGGTTATTTACACCCATGCCATTGAAGGTCTTATATAAACCCATGGAGTCTTGTCCTAGGAATTATCAATGAAGAAAGTCTATTTTCCTAAACCCCAAAGAGATTTTGGAAACTCTCTCTTGAGCACGCCCCGCTTAGGCAGCAACGGTTATCTCCGTTTCCAGTCATCTTCCGGCCACCGCTCCGAGTAGGATCATAACATAATCATCTTGTTTTCAATCTTCAATGAGATCTTCACTTTCATTCTCCCTTATTTTTTTCATCTGATAATATCTTGAATCCATCTAATCAGATTTGAAGATGAAGCTCATAGATATCTCCAAAAGTAGGTTCCATCATGGCATCCTCAGTTTGCTGCCTTTTCTCTAGACTATCTTCCCACCTTTCAATAAGCTTTACTATGGCCACTGGAATTTCTGTGACAAAGTCCTCACCAACTATTCCTCTTTCTTCTTCTTATTTGCCTTGACACCGACCTTTACTCTGTTGCAACTTTATTATTTTTCACGGTTCCTCCATGCCTATGTCCTTTATAGCAGTATTGTGGAGTAGCAAGGGGCTTCTTTATTTGTAGGTTAAAAATCAACCATGCCATGCAAATTTTTTGTACTTGATAATGAGATGCTCAACAAAATGATTAATATGGTATTAAATGTATAGATCTATGTAGATGAACACGGAAGAGAGAGAGAAAAATAAATATTTTATTAATTTCTCATACAAATACATACATCTTACAAGTATTTGTACATTTATATAGGAAGAGAGAGTGGAGCATAAACTCCATTCTGAGATGTGAGATTAAATACTAAGGAGGTAATGAGCTCTAACTGGGCCTGCACTATGGGCCTTTGTACACATTCTCTTAACACTCCCCTGCAAGCTGGAGTATACAAATCGTAGGAACCAAGCTTCGACAAGAGTTGATGATATAGAGGACGCGATTAGACCTTCGTAAAAACATCAACAATTTGCCCAGCAGCAGGAACATGTCTTAATTCTAATTTCTTTAGTTTAACATTTTCCCCAATAAAGTGACAATCGGCTTCGATGTGCTTGATACGTTCATGGAATCCATGATTCTTGGCAATATGGATAGCAATTTGACTGTCGCAAAATAGAGTGGCCGGAGAGGAGAGTTTGACACCAAGGTCTCTCAAAAGGCTTTCCAACCACGTAAGCTCATAAACGACGGAGGCCATCGAGCGATACTAAACTTCGGCTGATGAGTGTGCAACTACGGATTGCTTCTTGCTTCGCCAGGTGACAGTGTCCACCTAAGTATGTGCAATATCCACTAGTGGAACGACGATCATCCAGAACCAGCATAGTCAGCATCAGAATAGATAATTAGAGATAAGGAAGAGGAGGGCTTGTATACAAGCTCTTGTCCAGGAGCAGTCTTCAGATATCAAAGGATGCGCTCAACTTCCTGGAGGTGAGAGATCTGTGGAGTATGCATAAATCGACTGACAACACCAACGACAAAGGATATATTAGGTCTTGTAACTGTAAGATAAATCAGCTTCCCTACAAGATAACGATAGTTCTCTGGGTTTGGAAGGAGTAGCACAAGACTTATGATTGACATCCACAGGTGTGTCAGCGAGCTTGCATCTAGAGTAGCTAGTGTCATGAAGAAGATCAAGACAGTACTTTCATTGAGATAGGACAAGGCCATCAGGACGTTGGGCCACCTCGCAAGAAAGTACCAGAGATTTCCCAAATCTTTAATCTGGAATGCAGAGGCCAAGTGCTTCTTGATCATGTGTATGCCTTTGAGATCATCACCTGTAATTAAAATATCATCAACATTCACCAAGAGTATCACTGTGCCTGTTGGGCGATGTCGAGTGAATAGAGATGTTGGCCGAGCTTCGAGTAAACTCAACATCACGAACAACCTAACTGAACTTGTCAAACCAATCTCGAGGAGACTGTTTGGGACCATGAAAGCTTTGGTACGATGCTGAGAATTACTCTGGGGGGTGAATAGAGTATTTAAAATTCCTTTCTAACTTTAAACAATCACAACACATTCACATTTACAGAATAATTTGTTTGTTGATTTAAACGCATCAGAAAGAAAGAAGTAAATCAGAGCAACAAACAAACACCACAAAAAATGCAATCCAAAAGACACAAGGTTTTTATAGAGGTTCCCCAAATTTGGGTATGTCCCATCTTCTACTCCTTGGTAGGCTATCCACTATATACAGTGCTGAGTCTTTTGATAAGGAGACTCTTCGAAGCGATTACAACAGAATCTTTTGATAAAGAGATTCTTAGAACCACAAGAGATTTTGATAAGGTATCTCAAACCAATCAAGCTTTTTGATAAGATGGCTAAACCGAACAATGATTCTTTTGATAAGGTAGATCAACCACTCGAAGAGCCTTTTGAGTTTTGATAAGGTTGACTCAAAACCAATTAGAGAGCCTTTTGATAAGGTCGACTCAAAACCACACATATCCTTTTGATGAGGATCAAACCACCGCTGAATATTTTCGAAGACAGATTCAAGAACTCTTTCGGAACGTTGATGTAGTAGTTGATTGGATGCAGGGAATGTTGTCCTCTCTGGCTTATGAGGATTTGTTTTACTTGTAAGCACTGAGTAGAATGTTCTGAGGTAGACAGAACTTGTTGTGGACTTCACTTTGATTGATCAGATTCAATAAACAGAAGATTGAATCTGCTGAGAGGATATCTCGGATGAAGCCGCTTATATTTTCTTCTTGATAATCAGTCTTTGGATCGAAAGAAGATGATCCTTGACGACTGAAATTCTTCTTCCAGTACCTAAAGAGAAGAACACGAAGAGAGAGAGAGGGTGAGAGGGAGAGGAAGAAAGCCTCGACCGACTTTATATATATGTTTTTCTATTTTTAATGTATCTTTTATTAATACTACATCTTATGAATAGGAATGTGAATATATATATGTATATATATAATCCCAATAATCTTTTGTCGAATCTGTTTCAATGAGAATAATAGCTTTCTTTATTTGAAAGTTAACAGCTATAATCAAATTTGATCTTCTAGTACATAATCAATTTGATTTTGACCGGTACACAAGTCGACACACCACTTCTTGAACTTTGACTTCCTATCAAAGTAAGTTGATGGATATGCATATATACATACATATATATATGTAAATATTTATCACAATATTTTATTATAAACCATAAGATTAATGCTTTGACACTCCTTTAGAAGGATCTTATCATAAAGAGTATATAAGTCAATCATTATATATTGATTTTTAATCAGAGCATAAAAGAAATAGATATCATTAAGATGAATTTAAGAAAAATCTCTTAATGCACATCAGAGCTCTAACTTATGTTTTGAAGATCTTGATGCTTTACTACATACATTAGGAAAATGCAGGTTATAATCCAGATAGAACACAAAACAACTCAAAATACGTCAACATATCTTTTGCATATAACTCGACGTGCGTCGACCTGTCCCTTGAATATTTCTCGATGTACGACGACATCTGCCGATTGCCTTAGATTCATCTCGACGTATGTTGACATCTTTTCTTGACTGTCTATTTATAGAGATGTCAATGTTTTAAGTACTAGAAGTATTTAGCAAATGCTTGGGCTACAACATCATATCATTCAGTCATAAGTACAAATATCATATTTATGCTTATGATAATATAAGACTTATATTGCTCATAACAACTTGATATACCAAATCAAAAAGGGTTTTCCCAAAAGACCATAAAGAGATTTTTTGAGGTGACATACAAGAGGCTCCCCCGTGGTCTCAAAATCGAGAGACTGGTGCATGTAGACAGTCTCAACGAGGGCGTCATTCAGAAAAGCATTTTTGACGTCTAATTGATGGAACTGTCATTGTCGATGAACAGTAAGAAAGATCAAGACACAAACAATATTCAATTTCGCGACTGGTGAGAAGGTCTCGTAGTAGTCGAGATCGTGTTGCTAAGTAAAACCACGAGCCACAAGATGAGTTTTTAGACGTTTAACCGTCCCATTCGGACCATGCTTGATAGCGAAGACCCACTTATAACCCACACATGTCTGGGCAGGAAGAAGAGGGACAAGATCCCAAGTTTGATTTGCCAGAGAGCAGTCATTTCCTCATTCATAGCCGCCCGCCATCTTGGATGCTGAAGAGCCTCCCGCAAAGAAGTAGGGGTGGAAATAGACGACAAAGAAGTTGCAAATTTGTGAAGCACCAGAGACAAGCGATGCAATGATACGTAATTAGATAGAGGGTGAGCGGTAGAAGCTGGTGCCGGATCAACAGTCCGTGGAGCATCATTAGTAGAAGGTAACTGCTGTAGAGCATATGAGCGAGGAGGACGTCAAGTGTATACACGTAGAAGAGGAAGTTTGGAGGTTATGGTGGCCGAAGTGGGTAGGAGAGGAGGAAGAGGAGAGTTAACAGGAACGGCAGGGCGCGGTAGTGTAGGAGTTGCTGGAGGGGTCTTAGGGAATGAGCGAAAAGGTTGGTCTTCAAGGAAGGTCACATCCGCAAACGTAACGACCTTGCGACCGATGTGAGAATAACAGATATAGCCTTTTTGAGTGCGGGAATATCCAACGAACATATATCTAGTAGCTCGGGGAGCAAGTTTGTCTGTGGAGGGGCCAAGGCAGTGAACATAGCAGACACAACCAAAGACGTGAGGTAGTGTGGGAAAGGGCGGTGCGGATGGGAAGTGAAGACTGAAGGGAGTCGCAAAGTTTAGAATAGACGAGGGCATGCGATTGATGAGATAGCGGACGGTAAAAACCGCGAAATGCCAATAAAGCTTGGGAACCTGCATCTGAAACATAAGTGAGCGAGCAACCTCAAGAAGGTGACGATTGTTGCTCTCAGCTACCCCATTTTGTTGGGGTGTATAAGCATAAGAAGTGTGATGAATGATCCCAAACTTAGTACATAGATCTTGAAACACATGACTCGTGTATTCACGCGTATTGTCGGTCCGAAAAGCTTTAATAGGGCTGGAGAACTGTGTACGATTCTCAACAATAAAGGCACGAAATATGCGAGGTAGTTCAAAGTGATCGCGAAGTAAATATAACCTGGTCATGCGAGAGTAATCATCAATAGAACAACACTCAAGCCTTTATCCCACTATAGTGGCGTCGGCTATATGGATCCTTTGTCGCCACTGTGCCCTATCTTTAGTCATAATCTCACTAATGCCTAAGTACATCATGTCTTTCCTTATAGTCTCATTCCAAGTCTTTATTGGTCTATCCCTCCTCTGTTATTAAAGCGCGCGCATGAGGCGCCTGACGCATCGGGCTTCGCCTCTGCAAGGCAAAGGCGGGCGAGGTGCCCCAGGCGCGTGCCTTACCAGCTCCCAGGCGCACCAAAGGCCCGCCTGGGCATTTCAAGGCATTTTCTTCAACTTAATGAAATTTTTTTTGGAGGTAGGCAAAAACATGATCTCAGACTTAGATTACATGATTTCTTATATGTATCTACCATCAAGTGAGAGAAGTTACATTTATTTAGTGACTTGGAAGAATTAAGATGCACTGTAATGGTGAAATTACATAATTAAACCTGATAAATGCTTCGGGGGCGCTACTCCCCACCCCCCCGCGAAAAGCAATGGATTAATCATCAGTACAATCAGTGAACTATATTCAATTATAATTCACCGAGCTCACTTATAGCCTTTATACACAGTGCAAATAACAAAGCATGACTTAATTACCATCTAATTACAAAATATACTCTAATATGGGTACGAATCCATATCATTTCTCGTGCACCAATCAATCTTTCATCACTAAAAAAATTTGTAGTTATGTCTAATTCTTCAATTATATATCACCAAGTGAACTCCACTGATGAAGAAGAACAATTTAAATTTTATGCGATTGCAGCAAGTTGCAGCACTTGCACCTATAAGTCTATAATAGTAAATATTTGTAAAACACAATCTAAAAGTAGCTTTGGGAGTTGTGATATATGCAATTCTAGTGTGTTGATATGATGATAGATTTATTTTGTGTTTTTTGTATTTAATAAACTGTATTTTTTCCATTTTTTCCATTTTTTCCATTTTTTCCATTTTTCCCATTTTTGTGCCTCATGTGCCTCAGGCGCACGCCTGCGCCTTGCGCGTTGGCTCCATGACCCCTTTGTGCCTCGGTGCGCCTTTAATAACTTAGACCCCTCCCCTGTTTAACATGCCTAGTAACTAAACTCTCACAACGCCTAACAGGTGCCTCTAATGGTCTCTTTTGTACGTGTCGAAATCATCTTAGTCGAGCTTCTCACATCTTCTCCGCAATCGGTGCCACTCCTGTCTTATCCCTTACATAATTAAACCTGATAAATGCTTCGGGGGCGCTACTCCCCAACCCCCCGCGAAAAGCAATGGATTAATCATCAGTACAATCAGTGAACTATATTCAATTATAATTCATCGAGCTCACTTATAGCCTTTATACACAGTGCAAATAACAAAGCATGACTTAATTACCATCTAATTACAAAATATACTCTAATATGGGTACGAATCCATATCATTTCTCGTGCACCAATCAATCTTTCATCACTAAAAAAATTTGTAGTTATGTCTAATTCTTCAATTATATATCACCAAGTGAACTCCACTGATGAAGAAGAACAATTTAAATTTTATGCGATTGCAGCAAGTTGCAGCACTTGCACCTATAAGTCTATAATAGTAAATATTTGTAAAACACAATCTAAAAGTAGCTTTGGGAGTTGTGATATATGCAATTCTAGTGTGTTGATATGATGATAGATTTATTTTGTGTTTTTTGTATTTAATAAACTGTATTTTTTCCATTTTTCCCATTTTTGTGCCTCATGTGCCTCAGGCGCACGCCTGCGCCTTGCGCGTTGGCTCCATGACCCCTTTGTGCCTCGGTGCGCCTTTAATAACTTAGACCCCTCCCTTGTTTAACATGCCTAGTAACTAAACTCTCACAACGCCTAACAGGTGCCTCTAATGGTCTCTTTTGTACGTGTCGAAATCATCTTAGTCGAGCTTCTCACATCTTCTCCGCAATCGGTGCCACTCCTGTCTTATCCCTGATACATTCATTACTAATTTTATCCAGTCTCATGTGTCCACACATCCACCTAAGCATTCTCATCTCCGCAGCTCCCATTTTTTGCTCATGTACACAATCCACTGCCCAACACTCATAACCATATAGCATCTCTGGTCTAATTGTAGTATGATAAAACTTGCCTTTAAGTTTTAATGGTACTTTATGATCACATAAGACCCCTGACGCGCCTCTCCACTTCAACCAATCTGCTTGGTCTCTATGTATCATCAATAAATGTAAGAAAATAACGATAACCAGAAATACTAGCTGTTTTATAAGGTCATCAAATATCAGAATGAATTAAAAGAAAAGGAGCATTGCTCTGAGTATAATGAGGAGGAAAGAAGAACGATGATGTTTGCTGAAGATACATGACTCACAGGTGAAGTCGGTGAGGGATAGATCAGGAAGAGTTTTCTTGAGAATTGGGAGAGGAGCATTC
The DNA here is from genome assembly GCA_033032865.1 of Dactylorhiza incarnata. Taxonomy (NCBI): domain Eukaryota; kingdom Viridiplantae; phylum Streptophyta; class Magnoliopsida; order Asparagales; family Orchidaceae; genus Dactylorhiza; species Dactylorhiza incarnata. The sequence continues at coordinate 16,314,316 of JAWHQI010000004.1, read as the reverse complement.
CCGAGACGCGGATGCCAATCAACAAAAGTAACAGAGGAGAGGACTATGGGGGAACGTCCAAAGTGTAGAGCCCGTTAGTCAGTTGCCCTTTACCAATGATATTCTGCGTTCGCCGATCCTGCACAACAAAGGAAGAGGAAGAGGAAGAGAAAGTTGCAGAGCAATCAAGGTCTTGAGTAAGACGACTAATAAAAATAAGATTGAAATGAGAGCCCGGAACATGAAGAACCGAGCGAAGAGAGAGAGACGAAGTCAGGGCGACATCTCCAGAGCCGCAAACTTGGGTGGTGTCGCCATTTGCCACTGTGATGAACTTAGGATACGTAGAGTCCAAGTACTGAGGAGGTTTTTGCGGATTAATATGATTTGTGGCTCCGGAGTCCACAATCCAAGTTGGACTATGAGAAAGACAAGAGATACCTTCATTAGATATAGACGCAACAGAGCCAGAAGAACGACTGCTCAACCTCTGAAGATGCTGGAGCTGTGTGCGCAAGGTATCAATGTCGGTGCGGGTGGTGGAAGGTGCATCGACCACAATGGAGGCATGCTGTTGTGGAGGCACACCATGCTTACGATTGCACGTTGCCTCAAGATGACCATCCCGACCACAATAAGTACAATTGGGACGAGTCCGACCGTTATGAACCCTGCCCCGAGATCCGGTGCAAGCCCCACGATCCGGTGGATGAGCGGAGTGAGATGTAGAAGAGTGTTGGAGAAGAGCTGGAGAGACTGTCCCGAGAGCATGGGGGGGGTGACCTTTAGAAGCATGGAGTACACATCCGAGCGAGAGGGAATGGTGGAGGAAGAAAGGATATGGGCACAAACGCTATGGAGATGAGGCGGGACACAATCCATCATCATGGTAATACCAACCGCTTCTTTCTGGGCACGTTGGGCGGCGAGATGCACCGTGACAGGCTGATGTTGAATCCAGGCCTCGACAAGAGTTTTGGACCTTGCAACAAAGGAGGTCAGGTTGCCATCCACCCCCAGTTCAAGAGATTGGAAGTCCGTGAATATGTCGAACATGTGTTGCAGACTGTCCTTGCCAGAATATAGGGAGTGAAGTTCATCCCACATCGCTTTGGCCATTCATGATACATGACCATATGATAGGGTTCACTGTCCATACAATTCAGAATCCATGATTGGAAGCAACCATCATCGTAGAGCCATTCCTCGGTGGGCTCAGTAGGTGTTGCCTTAGAAAGATGATGAAGGATCCCTTTGGTCTGGAGAACACGACGTACGGAGTGTACTCACTCGACAATGTTCTTGCCACTAAGTGAGATAGTGGTGTTCCGAAGCTCATCCCGAACTTCAGGGAGAGGAGTCGCGACACGAACCGGAGGAGACGGGGCATCATTCAAGGCCATTGACCGGCGATGATAGAGAACATGTGAGGACGAGAGGAAGGCAGTAGAATGTTGCGGCCAAAGATACTCGACAGGGTGAGGAGTCGCGACCAGAGGCTGTGCGGACAGAAGGAGGTCGAATGATGCGGGTACCGGAGGTCGCAGAGGAGGGAGGAGCGAGCTCACAGGACGCGCGAACAAGAACAGAAGCTATGCGACAGACGGAATGCCGACACACATGTCGCGCGGGCAGAAGGAATGCGGCAGAAGATTGCTCGAGTAGTAGCTATGCGGGTCCCACATGCAGCGCTTACTGAAGATGCCTATAAAACTAGCAGGGACGGGGGAGTCCTCGACGCAGAGGAAGATGCAGAGGAAAGCAGAGGAGCGATCTCAAAGATGAATCCTCGAGATCGCGCGAACAGTTGTTCGAAGAGAAGCTACGATGAGCTAAAAAAGATCTTTAGGAGGAATGTCGCTCTGATACCATGTAGATGAACACGGAAGAGAGAGAAAAATAAATATTTTATTAATTTCTCATACAAGTACATACAGGTTATAAGTATTTGTATATTTATATAGGAAGAGAGTGAAGCCTAAACTCCATTTTGAGTTGTGAGACTAAATACTGAGGAGGTAATGAGCTCTAACTGGGCTTGCACTATGGGCCTTTGTACACATTTTCTTAACAGTCTAAATATCATGGACGTGTATACACAATGAGATATTATAAGGGAACATATTTTACGAAATGTTCATCTGTGAAAAGAACTAAATGCAGGACTAGGTTATTAAGGTTTATGACATGAGTTGAGATGATTCTATTATTGCTGTCGGATTAGTTTGCATATCTTTTCTCCTGGGATCTGGTGCCTACATCTTTTTATCTAAATGGTTATTATGAAGCAGACTTTAAAGCTTTGTTTGGTTTGAAGGAATCTGCAGGGAGGAAATGAAACGAAATGGAATTTAAGGAGTTGAATTGGAAGTAGTCTTCTTCTGCTTGTTTGGTTGACGAGAAATTGAGTGAAAAAATTATTACTTTTGCTTGATTGATAAAATATCACAATCTTATTTTGCTCGATGGTGGGATGTGAGTTATAGTGATAAGTCAAAAAATTTTTTCCACTATGGTCGAGTATGGAATTGCTTATGAAAAAATGAGCATGTTTACATTTCCTAGGTAAATCAAATTACCTATTGGTTCCATTGTAACCAAACACCCAAATGCGCGTATGAGTAAACTGAATTTGCATTTATTACTCCAATCCACAAGCCTAAATTTTAACGCTTTTTGAGGGTTTGCTTTTAAATGTTTGAACCTTCAGTTCTTTTGTGCCCCAAGCATGTTATTTGCACTTAACAATGTCAAAAAGACTAGAAGTTAAGCGTCTACTCCCATTGATTGCGGAAGTAGCACCACTGAAATTTGTTAGACTTGTTCAATAAGAGGACATGTCTGGTCATTTTATTCAGAGGTCAGTAGTTAACCTTCAAAATTTTTTGACTTAATATTATTTCCAACTCTTTTATGTTCATAAAATTTCTTGTCTTTACATCTATAGTCATACATTAATTTATTCATGTTTTCTTTATTTCTTTACGAGATACCTGGTCTTACATACCTTGGTATACTCTTCTTTGCAGGCTGTTGTGTTCACTGATATCAGCTTAGAGAAAGCTATTGAGTTTGATGATTATTGTCGCAATCACCAACCTCCAATTGCTTTCATTAAATCTGAAGTTAGAGGCCTCTTTGGGAATGTATTCTGCGACTTTGGTCCAAATTTTACAGTTGTGGATGTTGATGGAGAAGAGCCTCATGCAGGTATAATTGCATCAATCAGCAATGATAGCCCTGCACTTGTATCTTGTGTTGATGATGAACGGCTCGAGTTTCAGGATGGGGATCTTGTCATATTTTCTGAAGTGCAAGGAATGGTTGAGTTGAATGATGGTAAACCTAGGAAAGTTACAAGTGCAAGGCCATATTCTTTTGCCCTTGAAGAAGACACTACGGAATTTGGCCCATACAGTAGAGGCGGTATTGTGACACAGGTGAAGCAACCTAAGGTCCTGCAATTCCAGCCTCTCAGAGATTCTTTAAGAGATCCAGGCGACTTCCTTCTAAGTGATTTCTCAAAGTTTGATCGCCCGATGCTGCTACATCTGGCATTTCAAGCATTGGACGCCTTTCGACATGATTTAGGGAGGTTCCCTACTGCTGGATCGGAAGATGATGCTCGGAAACTAATAGATTTAGCTTTCAAAATCAATGAGAACTTGGGTGGTAAGCTGGAAGAGATAGATAGGAAGCTTCTCTATCATTTTGCAAGTGGTTCCAGGTCTGTTTTGAATCCTTTGGCAGCAATATTTGGTGGTATTGTTGGGCAAGAAGTTATGAAGGCTTGCTCTGGAAAGTTCCATCCACTTTTCCAGGTTAGCTTTTCTGCCTTTTTCTTTCTTTCTGTGTGTGTAAATATATGTTTTTTGGTCAATGTAGTTGGTACACTTTTAATCTAACAAAACTTGGTACTTTTGTTGGATAGTTCTTTTATTTTGATTCACTAGAGTCACTTCCTCCCGAATCTCTGGAGCCTAGTGATCTGAAACCATTGAATTCGCGATATGATGCTCAAATCTCAGTATTTGGAGCCAAGCATCAAAAGAAAATGGAAGCTGCTAAAGCATTTATAGTGGGAGCAGGTGCTCTTGGATGTGAATTCTTGAAGAACCTTGCACTAATGGGAGTTTGTTGCAGCCAAAAGGGAAAGTTAACAATAACAGATGATGATGTCATTGAGAAGAGTAATCTTAGCCGCCAGTTTCTTTTCCGTGATTGGAATATCGGACAAGCTAAATCCACTGTCGCTGCTGCTGCTGCTGCTGCTATCAACCCTAGTCTCCACATTGAGGCTCTGCAAAATCGAGCAAGTCCTGATACAGAAAGTGTATTTGACGATGCTTTCTGGGAGAGCTTGGACGTTGTTATAAATGCTTTGGATAATGTAGCTGCGAGGATGTATATGGATGGAAGATGTTTGTACTTTCAGAAGCCATTGCTAGAATCTGGGACACTCGGCACCAAGTGTAACACACAAATGGTTGTACCTCATCTTACTGAGAATTATGGTGCCTCCAGAGACCCACCAGAGAGGCAGGCACCTATGTGCACAGTTCACTCTTTCCCCCACAATATTGATCATTGTTTGACGTGGGCTCGGTCCGAGTTTGAGGGCATCCTTGAGAAAACTCCTAATGAGGTGAACAAATTCTTAACTAATCCAGGTGAATATACAGGTTCTATGAAAGCTGCAGGTGATGCCCAGGCAAGAGATCTTCTTGAGCGTGTCATAGAGTGCCTTGTCAAGGACAGATGTTACACATTCCAAGACTGCATCATTTGGGCACGGCTCAGGTAAACTTAATTTTTTTCCTAGTACAACAACATGCCATAATTTTGTTCCTATTAGATATTAATATCGTATATGTATTTTCCTGTATTTTATTTTTTCTTGATTTCAGACTATATATACACACATCCTTATACCTCTCATGAGGTATGGAGTTCTCCAAAAACTTAACCAACATGGTATCAAACTACGGATAGAAATCAAAGGAGAAAATTAAACGTGGCGGTCCCTATCCCGCTTCATCCTCGATGACGAAGACGATCCCGCCTCGTTCAGAGGACACCTGATCCCACTTTGTCCTCGTCGACGACGATGACGAGGATCCCGCTTCATTTCGACGACGGCTGATCCCAATTTGTTCTCGACGACGACGATTTCGCTTCATCTCGACGTTTCCTGCTTATGCTTTGTCCCGACACTGCCTACTTCTGCTTCGTCCCGGCAACGCCTGATCCGACTTCTTCCCACGCCTCTGGCCTGATTTGATTCGCCTAATCTAACTTGTTCGACGACAGTGATCCTACTTCTTTTGCTTCATCCCTACTGCATTTGATTCCTCTTCGACGATAATGGCCACCTAAACCTTGAGCCCCCTCTTCTGACTGGTGACAATACTGATCAACAGAAGCATGTCTCTCTTCTGTCGAGCCATGGTCTTATTAGACTGATATTGTGGTCGATGGGCTCATTGCTACTTATTCCATTGACCACTCATACTGATTGATTGACTTGCCACCACCATTCTTACATCGAATTTCCAATCATGGAAAAAGGGAGTCACTGTGTCTCTAGCTGGCATACGACGTATGCACCACCTTATCAGGCTCCCATCTAATGTTATAGGGAGTCAAGGATATGGGGATTGATATAATGATGATTGTTGGATCTTTGCTCTTCTACTGAGTTCTATGAACCTCTCATTTCAGCAAATGTGTAAGAACTGCAACAATACTAAGGAGTTATGAGATACTTTACATATGATGTTTTCTTGGGAGAAAAATCTCACCGACCTTGTGGACTCTTCCCTAAGATGGCTGAACTAAAACAGGGCGCTCGTTCAGTCACCGAATACTTCGCCGAATAGAAGGTTCTTGCAGATGAGATCTTGGATGTTTGGGAGATCCCTACCGCCAAAGAAGAGCACCATACTCAACGTGAGAACCTTATACTTATTTGGGTATTAAATGGTCTTGATTCAAAATATGCTTGCCAGCCCTTTTATTCTGCAAACTGCTAGTGTGTTACCACATTATGACCAAGATTGGAGCCTTCTCCACCCATATTGCTTCTGCATTGCATGCTACATCTAGTGATCCATTAGCACTTGCTTCTCGTGGTGGGAGAGGGAGTGACCGGGGTGATCGCTCAGGTTGTGGTCGTGTCAACGACACAAGACATTGCACTCATTGCGGGCGTCAGGGCCATACCAAAGACACTTGCTGGGCTGTGCATGGAAAAGCTCGAATGGGCAACCAAGCCCCCTCCATCTCCCCTCTCTTCTCACCTTGCTGACTCTGTTTCTGGATCTGGAATCCAGAGAACTATTGAGATATCTGAAGAGGAGTATCGTCGCCTTCAGTCTCTCCAGATTGAGACTCCGACCCACAATACTGCAGTTGCCCAGGCCGTTCAGCCAACATGTACTTCTTAACGCCATGTTCTTTGCTGGAAGATTCTGTTGCTTCAGATCATCTTACCAGTACTTCAAGTATCTTACATTTGTACAAACCTCATAGTGGATCATCTATTATAGTGGCAGATCGATCAACTATATGCATTGTTGGGTTTGGTAGCTGTGATGTGACTCCCGACATCTACGAAGCACAGATACTTAAAAATGCTTCGCGTATCGGCTCGAACGCGTATCAGATACGGGAAACGCCCGGAAACGCGTTTCTGAAACGTAGGGAACACAATATTTAAATTAAATAAAAAAATTAATTGGGAAACGCGTATCCCCCTTGTGGGATACGCGTTACCCGCTATTTTATTCACGGCGTCAGGCGCGCAGTCACACCTCATATTAAATGGTGGCTAACTCTTAGAAATAATTTCTTCTCCTTACAAAATCATTTTATTAATTTAATGCTAAAGAAGATTTGTTTATGTGAAGAGTTTGATGATCATCATTAAATATTATGATATTAGTTCTCAATGTGTACTTGTAGGCCCAATCTTGACACTTGAGTAATCTGTATTGATAATAAATAAATCAAACTAAATTGTGTATACTTGTAGGCACTATAAATAATGTTTGTGCTTTTGGATACCTCAAGGAATAGATTGCATGAGCTATTCTTCATATCTTCTCTTCCTGTGATATCCAATACCTTCTCTTAGCCTAATCTTTCCCATTGTGCCTAAACAACATGATTGTGCGCTAATTACTCTTTATTGAATGTAGTGACTGAGATGGTACCTTAGTTTGTTAATTGTATTTTTTTATATTAATTAATACCTATATTAAAAAAAAAATTAAAAACGTTTTCCGTATCCGAATTTTTTTAAAAATCACGTTTCCCGTATCCATTTCGTATCGTATCCCGTTTCCGTCCCCGTGCTACATAGCCCGACATGACTCTGTTATTGGTTGCTCACGTTCCTCAATCTGCTAACAACTTACTGCCCTTTAGTAAGCTCACTTGCGATTTAAACTTCACTACTACATTTACATCTTCTGATTGTGTATTTTAGGAACAGTCGGCGAGTCGTGTATTGGTAGAGGGAAGCTGAGTGGTGGAGTGTATGTTCTTGATGAAGTCTCGCCCCTTGCTTGTTTTGCTGCTTCCTCCAAGGTTTTGGATCTCCATTGTCACCAGTCACAAGTAACTTACTACCCGATTATCTTTGATCTGCATTGTTTGTAGAAGTGTATCCGAAGTTGGGAAATGTTTCCCATCTCAATTGCGAGTCTTGTTATTTTACTAAACATCGTAGAGTTAGTTATGTTCCTTGTAGCGAGACTCGTGCTACTGCACCATTTGATTTACTTCATTATGATGTATGATGATCGTGTGCTGTCCCAACTTTACTAGGACATAAATATTATGTTAACTTTATTGATGATTTCTCTCGCATGACTTGAGTGTACTTAATGAAAAATCGTTCTGAACTTCCTTCTATTTTTCAAAGTCTATGAAATGAAATATTTACTCAATTTTATGTTCATATTAAATGCCTTCGCACTAATAACAAGGAAGAGTACTTATCTCAATCTATGTGCTCTTTCCTTTTAGACAAGGGTATCATGCATCACACTACTTGTCATGATACCTCTCAACAAAATGGTGCGGTTGAACGAACAAATCGCCACCTCCTTGAAGTTGCCTGTGCCATTCTTCATCATATGCATGTCCCAAAACACTTTTGGGGTGATGATGTTCTTACAACGACACATTTAATTAATCGTCTTCCCTTTCATATTCTTTAGGAGGAGATACCCTACCATATTTTATTCCCTACTCACTCTAGCCACTCCTTACCTTTACGTGTATTTGGGTGTTTCTGCTATGTTAGAGATGTTCGTCCTCAGTTTACAAACTTGACCCTACTTCTTAAAATGCTTATTCCTTGAATATTCATGCATTACTAAAGGTTACATATGTTATTCTTCTGACCTAAATAGATACATCATTTCTGCATGTTGCCTTTATTGAATCAGACTGCTATATTCCTAGCACTCCTAGCTCCACATATCCCAACTCTTCTCTTGATTCTATTCTCGTACCACGTACTGAACCCGCCGGGCTTCCCCAAAGGACATTCAGAATCCTCTACAGGGACAAATTTACTCTCGTCGTCCCTCTGACACGAACCCACCTCAGCCTACCTCTTCCCACGGTAGTCCTATGACCGTTCCTCAGGAAGAAAATTGCTTGTGCTAACCAATGTGCTCTACCTTCTTCATTTATCATTGTTGTGCGTAAGGGAAGTCGTGCATGCCGGGACAAACTTCGGTTTGTTATTTCTTATTAAGGTTTATATGCTTTTTTTACTGCATTAACCTCCACACTTGATCAATACATCATTACTTTCACCCTTACTGATGCACAAGCTCATCCTAGCTGGGCTGCTGCCTGCTGCTATGCAACATGAATTGGATGTCCTACCACTAAATCAAACATGAGACGTAGTTCCCTTGCCCTCAAGCTAACATGATATTGATTGCAAGTGGATATACTCTGTCAAAGTGAATGCAGATGGTTCTCTTGACCTGTTAAAAGCCCGCTTGGTGGCTAAAGTATATACTCAGTCGTATGGAGTGAAGAGTGGACTATGATGAAACGTTTACCCCGATTGCCAAAATGTCCTCCATTTGACTTATCCTATCTCTTATAGCCTCTCACTAGTGCCCCCTGATCCAATTGGATATCAATAATGCTTTTCTTCATGGGATCATTAGAAGAAGAGGTGTATATGGAGCAACTACCTGAGTTTGTTACTGTGGGGGAGAGAACTAAGGTGAGCCACCTCAAGAAGTCTCTATATGGATTGAAACAAACTCCTTATGCATGATTTACTCGGTTTAGATCTGTTGTCACTCAGTTTGGTCTTACAAAGAGTGAGAAAGACTCGTCCCTCTTCTATCAGTCCTCTCCTGCAGGATCCATCCTATTATTGGTGTATGTCAATGATATTGCTATCACAGGGAGCAATTCAAAGGGGATAATCAAACTCAAAGTATTCTTACTTGCCAACTTTCAAACAAAGGATCTCGGCCACTTACGTTACTTCATTGGCATAGAAGTAGAAAATTATAATAACTCCATCTTCATATGTCAAAAAAGTATGCCCTTGACTTGTTAACTGATCTGTGATGTCTAAGTGTGATCCTGTGGACTCCCCATTCGAACCAGGAGAAAAGAACCTCGCCGTCGAAATTAAGTTATTTGATTCACCTAAGAAATACCATAGAATAGTTTGAAAACCGAGCTATTATACCATGACTCGCTCAGATATCGCATGTACAATAAGATTAGTCAATTTATGGCAGCCCCTACCAAATCCCAATGGGAATCTGTCCTCCAGATTGCTAGATACAACAACAACACTCAAGCCTTTATCCCACTATAGTGGGGTCGACTCTCCAGATTGTTAGATATATAAAGAAAAATCCCTACCTCGGGATCTCATATAAAAATCGAGGGCATTCCTGTTGGGTTTTCTAATACCATTTCAAAAAATGACAATACAACATATCACATATGCGCATCGGAATAAATAACTAGAACAACCCAAAGAGTTAAGGAACTTGCGATTTTACTGATTCAAGAAATAAAATAACATCCACAACACAGTGCAGAAATTATACCTGAAGGAGATTTGAGTCGATACTCAAACCAAGATGCTCCTCACTGAGTCTGGTAGAACCAATCTTGAGTTGCAAGAACCGAAATGGATCAGCCCCTCTACAGAGATCCACACAAGTGCTGGAGAACCTCGATGCCTTGTCGAACAAGGAATGAGTCGGAGAAGAAGAAAAGTTCTCAGCGTCCCCACGGACTGTTAGATCCGAGACAGGGGAGGCGACGACTGTCGGAAGAGGAGAGAAGCCCTAGCGGAACACTTCTGGCGCTGCTCTCTCAAACCACGAAACGGGTCGGTTACAAAATCTGTCTCGCACACCGAACCCTAAGATCGTGTTCTGCTTATATACCAAAGGCTGCGTTCGACGAACTCAAGGGGATCTGCGTTCGACGAACTCAAGAGATCTGCGTTCGACGAACTCAAGAGATCTGCGTTCGACGAACTCAAGAGATCTGCGTTTGACGAATCTGCGTTCGACGAACTCAAGAGATCTGCATTCAACGAACTCAAGAGATCTGCGTTCGACGAACTCAAGAGATCTCGTTCGACGAACTCAAGAGATCTGCGTTCGACGAACTCAAGAGATCTGCGTTCGACGAACTCAAGAGATCTGCGTTCGACGAACTCAAGAGATCTGCGTTCGACGAATTTGCGTTCGACGAAGGCGCTACACTAGCCCTTTTCGTCTCAGCGGTCGACGAACGCGCTACAATAGCTCTTTCGTCTCAGCGGTCGACGAACGCGCTACAATAGTCCTTTCGTCTCAGCGGTCGACGAACGCGCTACACTAGCCCGTTCGTCTCAGCGGTCGACGAAGGCACTACACTAGCCCCTTCGTCTCAGCGGTCGACGAAGGCACTACACTAGCCCTTTCGTCTCAGCGGTCGATGAATGCACTACACTAGCCCTTTCGTCTCAGCGGTCGACGAACGCCTTCAGTTCGATTAAAGTCGCGCAGGATGGCCTGGTTTCTCGTGAAATCCCAAGATTTAATTTCTTCCTCCAATTTCTCCAAGCACTTTTATGTGCGACCCTATATACTCATATTGCGTTGGCAGTAAGACTAACTGTTGATTGCTTTGAGATCACCTCAGAAACTCCAACAGTCTCTCACTTGATCATAAAGTGTCAACAAAAGTCTCACAAACAATGAGCGACATCTAGCAATACATCATTGCTACCCAAGCAATAAGAGTTCATAACTCAACAAGCTTGTCATGACCAATGTATCAGTGTTGTCATGTCCTTTTGTCCTTTACATCCAGATAGAACTAGAGGCATGGACCGTGTCACCCTCATAATTGTTCAATCCTAGTTTCCTGATCTAGAATAGACTGACAAAAATGGTGAGCTCAATATCATATATTGACTCAACCAAGCATGACCATGCATTTCTCAATCTCATTCCATCAGGGGGCCCATGGATGTAACTCCTGTCGTAAAGGAGGACAAATCCCATTTCTGCTCACACACAAACATCCAAAATGATTCGTAACATACCTGACAACCACCCTTATCGTCAACCTTTCTCAAGAGAAGACTTTAGATGACATCAAAATACGTTCTTCCTTACTTGATGAATGCTGTGACTTCAGGTCAAAGGACTACAAACACCATTGTCAATTGAGATCTACTTGTGACACGTTCTTATAACAATCCACAAAGTAGTCTCACGGTGGGTCTGTCCAGTACAGCTTGTTCCTAACAAGTACCCATGTGATGACTTGATATCACAATATCATGACCTGTGAGAACCGGTCATCAGTCAACGCACATGCTAGTCTTATGGTCTCATCCTCGCCCTAATTTCTAGGATGATACCTCGACTAGGGACCATTTAAGAATGAAGCTTTATTTAAACATAAGCCCTCACATTCAAGTCACGTACTTGAATTTCTATGGAAGCATACATTCTAAGGGCATTCATTATGTTAATTAGCCTATCAATAGAAATAATTGACATACTAAAAGAACTTGCCATAAATGTAAAATGAAAAACATAGTACAAATCACAATTCATCAAATGAATAAACAACCAACAAACATACAATCCACAAGGCTCCCACTAAAGACGATCATTCATGTATCTAATACCCATTGATCTAACATGACCATCATGCTTCCTTTGCGCAAGAGGCTTCGTCAGTGGATCCGCTATGTTTTCTTCAGTTGGTACTCTGCAAATGCTCACATCTCCTCGATCGACAATCTCTCGAATAAGATGGAACCGCCGAAGTATGTGCTTGGAGCGCTGATGAGATCTATGTTCCTTAGCTTGTGCAATAACACCGTTGTTGTCACAGTAGAGGACTACGGGATCAACAATGCTAGGAACTACATCTAGCTCGCCGATGAATTTCCTAATCCATACAGCCTCCTTTGCCGCATTTGCTGCAGCGATATACTCGGCCTCAGTTGTAAAATCAACAACTGTCTCTTGCTTGGAACTTTTTCAGCTTACAGCTCCTCCATTAAGGCAAAATACAAAACCTGATTGGGACTTTGAGTCGTCCCTATCAGTCTGGAAGCTAGCATCTGTGTAACCCTTTACGACGAGCTCTTCCTCTCCACCATACACCAAGAATTCATCTTTAGTCCTTCTCAAGTACTTTAAGATATTCTTGACTGCAATCCAGTGACTATCACCAGGATCAGACTGATATCTGCTAGTCATGCTCAAAGCATAAGAGACATCGGGTCGTGTACATAACATTGCGTACATGATTGATCCAATTGCCGAAGCATATGAAATCAACTTCATGCGGTCCTTATCTTTCAAAGATTTTGGACATTGGTCCTTAGAGAGACGCACACCATGTGACATGGGTAAGAATCCTTTCTTGGACTCAAGCATGTTGAACCGTTTCAACACCTTCTCAATGTATGTACTTTGAGTCAAACCCAGCAACTTCTTCGATCTATCTATATAGATCTTAATACCAAGTATATAAGTTGCTTCACCCAAGTCCTTCATAGAAAAGCAGTCCCCTAACCTGTTCTTAACAGCTTGCAGGGTCAGAATGTCGTTCCCGATCAACAGTATGTCATCTACATACAATATCAGGAAGACAACAATGCTCCCACTAATCCTCTTGTAAACACAATGTTCATCCTCGTTCTTGATAAAACCAAACTCTTTGATTTTCTCATCAAAACGAAGATTCCAACTTCGAGAAGCTTGTTTCAATCCATAAATGGATTGATTCAACTTGCATAATTTAGTGGCTTCATTTGGAGATTTAAAACCCTCGGGTTGTGTCATATACACTTCCTCAAGGAGGTTTCCATTAAGGAAAGCCGTTTTGACATCCATTTGCCAGATCTCGTAGTCATAATACGCATCAATAGCAAGTAGAATTCTGATGGATTTGACCATGGCTACAGGGGAAAAGGTCTCATCATAGTCTACACCATGAATTTGCCTGAAACCTTTAGCCACCAGCCGGCCTTTGAATGTCTGTACATTCCCATCCATGTCGGTCTTCTTCTTGAAGACCCACTTGCACCCTATGGGTCGTACCCCTTCAGGTGGTTCCACCAAGGTCCAAACTTGGTTTGCATACATGGAGTCCATTTCAGATTTCATGGCCTCAAGCCACTTCTCGGAGTCAGGTCCACACATAGCCTCTTGATAGGTTGCAGGCTCATCATCATGATCCATAAGCAACACGTTACCTATTTGAGACACGAGAAATCCATATCTCACAGGCTCAAATCTTGGTCTATCAGATCTACGCAGGACTTGTGTTTCTTGAGCAGGCTCTCTAGCTACAACAACTTGTAGTCCTTGCTCAGGTTCTAAAAGCGGTTCACTTATTGATTGTGGTTCTTGAACTTCTTCAAGTTCCACCTTTGCAGTCTTTCTGGATAAAAACTCTTTCTCCAAAAAGACGTCAGTCCTTGCGATAAACACTTTGCCCTCGGACGACGGGTAGAAGTAATACCCTTTGTTTTCCTAGGATATCCCACAAGATAACACTTATCCGACTTAGGTTCCAGCTTGTCAGGCATTTGACGTCGCACGGATGCCTCACAACCCCAAATCTTAATAAAAGACATACTAGGACGCTTCCCAGTCCATATCTCATATGGTGTCTTTAGAACCGTTTTCGTTGGAGCACGATTTAATGTGAAAGCAGCAGTTTCTAAAGCAAATCCCCAAAAGGAAACAGGCAAATCTGCATGACTCATCATCGACCGTACCATGTCTAACAAAGTACGATTCCTCCTCTCAGACACACCATTATGTTGTGGTGTTCCGGCGGAGTGAGCTGTGATACAATACCACACTCTCAGATGATCACGAAACTCATGACTTAGATATTCGCCACCTCGATCAGATCGAAGTGCTTTTATCATTTTTCCCAGTTGGTTCTCTACTTCATTTTTAAACTCTTTGAACTTTTCAAAGGTTTCAGATTTGTTCTTCATAAGAAACACGTATCCGTATCTACTGAAATCATCAGTAAATGTAACGAAGTAGTAATACCCACCTCTAGCCATATAACTTATGGGTCCGCATACATCACTATGTATTACACCTAAAAGATCATCAGCCCTCTCAGTATGACCAGTGAAAGGGACTTTAGTCATTTTGCCCAATAAGCAAGACTCACATCTCTCAAATGATTCATAATCAAATGAGTCTAATAATTCATCTTTATGGAGCTTAGATATGCGTTTCTCATTTATATGGCCCAAACGACAATGCCAGAGATACGTAGGATTCAAGTCATTTGTTTTTAGTCTTTTAGTATTTTCTATGTTATAGATCAGATGATTTAAGTTCAAAACATATAAACCATTAAACAATTGGGCAACGCCATAACAAACATCATTTTTATAAATAGAACAACAATTGTTCTTTATAATAAAAGAAAAGCCAATCATGTCCAAATATGAAATAGATATGATGTTTCTAGTTATAGCAGGAACAAAATAACAATTATCAAGTTCAATTACAAGCCCAGTGGGCAAAGAAAGACGATAAACACCAACGACAACGGCAGCAACTCTTGCTTCATTTCCAACACGCAGGTCTATCTCTCCCTTACCCAGCATTCTTCTCCTTATCAGTTCCTGCACATTCGCACAAATGTGAGAACCACATCCGGTATCCAATACCCAAGGTGAAGGAGCAGAAAAGTTTATTTCTATAACAAATATACCTGAAGTGGAAGTCATACTTCCCTTCTTTTGCAGATCCTCAATGTAGAGGGGACAGTTCCGCCTCCAATGCCCTGCCTTACCACAATGGTGGCACTTCCCTTCCTTGGCCAGACCTTTCTTTTTCAGTGTAGAAGACTTGGGATCAAGAAGAGACTTAGATCCAATATTCGTCTTCTTGAATCCCTTGGCCTTGCCCTTGCTCTTATGTACCATCAGTATGGGGCTGGCAGGCTTGACCTTCTTCATATTGATCTCGGCAGTTCTCAACATGCCTAGGAGCTCGGGCAGTGTCTTGTCAATTTCATTCATGTTGTAATTTAAGACAAACTGCTCATAACGATTCGACAACGATTACAGGATCAGATCAGTGACCAACTCTTGGCCCAACGGGAACCCCAGTCTTTCAAGGTTCTCTATATACCCAATCATCTTGAGTACGTGAGTTCCTACTGGTCCCGAACTCCCATCTTACACAGAAACAACGCCCTGAATATATCAAATCTCTCTTTGCGAGCTTGCCCTTGAAACATTTTCTTCAGGTTCTCCACCATCTCGTAACAGCTCATGTTCTCATGTTGCTTCTGAAGCTCAGAGTTCATGGTTGCGAGCATGAGACATTCTACATCCAAGGAGTCATCTCCATACTTCTTATAAGCATCTTTATCTGCACGAGGTGCAGTAGAGGATGGCTCCTCGGGGGGATCTTCTTCAAGGACATAGAGCTTACGCTCTTGCTTGAGAACAATTCTCAGGTTCCTGAACCAGTCTAGGAAATTCGTCCCATTGAGCTTATCCTTCTCAAGGATGTCTCTCAGGGACAACGTGTAGTGTGAAGTATTTGCCATGAAAATTCTACAAAATAATGCAAAGTTTATTTAGTACTATATTTCAAAATGCAATTTTATTTTAATAAGGACTTTAATTAAATACTCCCACTATTTTATTCAAATTGATAACCCTTAATATCAATTTGGAGAGTTTATGCGAGCTACTCTCTTAGTGGACAAGATCCGTATTTCACCAACACAATGAGTCCGCTTTGGCTTTTCTCTCACGATGCAGTTATTTAGGTAGACAACACTTGCCAATTGCATCACTATGCAACTCTTGTATGGTTGGTGAATAACTCTTTATTTGCATCCATCATATGGTGCATGCCAACCTTATGCCTCTAAGCACTCAACCTTTGAGGTCACTTAGTTAAGTTGGACCCGATGTTGACAATGAGATATCACAATTATCCGCTCGCACCCTTACCAAGATAGGTTAATGCACCTTGCTTTGGCAAGCCCATATTTCATCGATCGAGGCAGGAAGAGTGTCATCCATCGGAAGACATCCGTATACTTAATATTGGATAAGGGATTTTATTTATAAAATTGATTAACAATTAATCATTGTGCACTTATACAAAATTACAACATTCACATCCAAATACATCCCAGAAGTGCACAAAATAATATTATCAACGCTTGATAAAAAAAGCTAAATCTGAGCATTTAGAACATTTTCAAATCTCCAGATTTACATGCATTTGACAAAGGCAAAACAACTCAACTTATGCAGTAAACAAGCTCGTCTCTCAAAGTCAGATTCAAAATCCAAAACATTTGGTTTCATAAACTAATTAGAGGGACGATTACTGCAAAGGAGACAATTTCTGAAACAATAAAATCGCAACGCAATTACATGCATTCCTGAGAGTTTTTCCAATCTAGAACATTTCTTCGAAATTCAAACATCCAGGAAGAAATCCAAACATTTAGAGCACTTCTAAATTTCTGATTTACATGCATTAGATTGCGTAACCTATCTCTGATACCACTGTTGGGTTTTCTAATACCATTTCAAAAAATGATAATACAGCATATCACATATGTGCAGCGGAATAAATAACTAGAACAACCCAAAGAGTTAAGGAACTTGCGATTTACTGATTCAAGAAATAAAATAACATCCACAACACAGTGCAGAAATTATACCTGAAGGGGATTTGAGTCGATACTCAAACCAAGATGCTTCTCATTGAGTCTGGTAGAACCAATCTTGAGTTGCAAGAACCGAAATAGATCAGCCCCTCTACAGAGATCCACACAAGTGCTGGAGAACCTCGATGCCTTGTCGAACAAGGAATGAGTCGGAGAAGAAGAAAAGTTCTCAGCGTCCCCACGGACTGCTAGATCCGAGACAGGGGAGGCGGCGACTGTCGGAAGAGGAGAGAAGCCCTAGCGGAACACTTCCGGCGCTGCTCTCTCAAACCACGAAACGGGTCGGTTACAAAATCTGTCTCGCACACCGAACCCTAAGATCGTGTTCTGCTTATATACCAAAGGCTGCGTTCGACGAACTCAAGGGGATCTGCGTTCGACGAACTCAAGAGATCTGCGTTCGACGAACTCAAGAGATCTGCGTTCGACGAATCTGCGTTCGACGAACTCAAGAGATCTGCGTTCGACAAATCTGCGTTCGACGAACTCAAGAGATCTGCATTCGACGAACTCAAGAGACTTGCGTTCGACGAACTGAAGAGATCTGCGTTCGACGAACTCAAGAGACTTGCGTTCGACGAACTCAAGAGATCTGCGTTCGACGAACTCAAGAGATCCGCGTTCGACGAACTCAAGAGATCCGCGTTCGACGAATCTGCGTTCGACGAACTCAAGAGATCTGCGTTCGACGAATTTGCGTTCGACGAAGGCGCTACACTAGCCCTTTCCGTCTCAGCGGTCGACGAAGCCCTTTCCGTCTCAGCGGTCGACGAACGCGCTACAATAGCCCTTTCGTCTCAGCGGTCGACGAAGGCGCTACACTAGCCCGTTCGTCTCAGCGGTCGACGAAGGCACTACACTAGCCCTTTCGTCTCAGCGGTCGACGAAGGCACTACACTAGCCCTTTCGTCTCAGCGGTCGACGAATGCCTTCAGTTCGATTAAAGTCGCGCAGGATGGCCTGGTTTCTCGTGAAATCCCAAGAATTAATTTCTTCCTCCAATTTCTCCAAGCACTTTTATGTGCGACCCTATAGGCTTATATTGCGCTGGCAGTAAGACTAACTGTTGATTGCTTTGAGATCACCTCAGAAACTCAAACAATTCCAACATAGAAGCTTATTGTAACTCTGATTGGGCAGGTTGTTTACGTCAAGGCGCACCAAGGCGAGCGTCGGGCGCCTTGACGCTTAGGCGACAAGGCGCACGCCTAGGAGACAATAAGGCGATCAAATGTCAGACGACAATTATTTCAAAAAAAAGAAATGAAGACTATAGACAACGGTTATTATAATAACCGCTGTCTATAATGACAGCCAGAGGACTATAGATAGCGGTTATTATAATAAGAAAACCCAAAAAACTCCTAAATCATCCAAAAAACCTAAACAAAATAAAAAAAAAAACCGCAATGATATTGAGGTACTACTACACAATCAGTCAATCACACATATAAATAAAGAACTATAGAAGAAGTAGGAAGTAGGAAGTAGGAAAATATAAAATGACCATTCAATTTGGAAATTATATGAGGAAGTAAAAAAAATCTTAAGATCGAACCAAAGGAGATGATAATCTTTCACAAAATCGTCTTTAGGGTTTTCACATAGAGCAGCAGCGGCGGTAAAAAGTAAAATGTGGAGGTAAAATCAATTGTTTATAGCCTTATTAGACAGCGGTTGTTATATAAACCGCTGTCTAATGTACCCGGAACCATACAATAGACAACGGTTTATATATAAACCGCTTTCTATTGTACCAGGAATGATACAATAGAAGTCTGTTTATATATAAACCACTGCCTATTGTATCATTCCTGGTACAATAGACATCGATTTATATAAAAACTGCTATCTATTCGAGTATTGACAGCGGTTTTTATATAAACCGTGTCTATTCTCCTATTTTTTAAAAAAAAAAATAAGGCGCCCGTCGCCTTGTTTTCAATTGGGCGCCTGGACGCCTAGGCGACGCCATGACAAGAATGGGGTCGGCTCTCCATATTGTTAGACATATACAGAAAAATCCCGGCCTCGGGATCTCATATAAAATCGAGGGCATTCCAACATAGAAGCTTATTGTGACTCTGATTGGGCAGGTTGTTTAGTCACTCGGAAGTCGACTACAAGATTTGCTATAGTTATGAGTGGAAATCTTGTCTTTTGGAAGAGAAAAAAACAAACCACCATTTCCAGATCCAGTGCTGAAGCAGAATATCGAGTGATATCTCATACTGTTGTTGAAAGGGGGGGGGGGGTAAAAATGTCAAGAACCGAGAACCAGACCAGGACCAATCCGGGTTGGTTCTTATTGGTCTCCGTTCTGTTATGGGTCCAAATTTTCAAAACCTACCACTATGTTCATTTTTCGGTTCTTACATTCGGGTACCCAGAAGGCCAGAACCGACCCAAGAATCGAGTTATTGAAATTAAGTATAAAAAATATATGAGTCGTCCAATCGTTATTTTATTTCATATGAGCCTTCTGATCTAGTCCAGGTTAAGTTAAATCTAAAAGCTTCACCCTTCCTATAGATCAACAATCTTTTCAATTTGAGTCTATTTGTGCTGTATTCAAAATTTAGTTCACGTTATTGTATGAGTTTTTTTTGCTCTTTTAAGGGTATGTTGGTGTAAATTGAAAAAGAGTATGTATGATTATGTTTTTTTTGCTCTTCTAAACGTACAATTGTTTGATCATATTATTTTCTTTATAAAGTATATTTGTGTTTACTATTTTCTTAAATGAATATAATAATTATGAATGTTTACTAATACACAAATTTATATGAAAAATATCATGACGCGTGAGTGGAACCGAGAACTGAACCGAGTTTTTCAGTTTGGATATGGTTCTATACCTTGGGTACATGGGTCAGCCCGGTTCCGAAAAATTGGAACCGAACCTATATGGATCGGTTCTTGGTTTTGTGTGGAACCAATCCTAACCGACCAGAGTTGCACGTCTAGTTGCTGCAATTATGTGGACTAGACAAACCATCAATGAAATGGGATATTCTATTCAAAATCCCACTCAACTATGGTGCGATAATCAAATTGCTGTACATATTGCTCTAATCTTGTTCTTCATGAACGGACAAAACAAATTGAGATTGATTGTCACTTTATTAGAGAGAAATATGACGGACTTATCTCACGAAGTCATGTGAAGACCAGAGATCAAGTTGTAGATATTCTTATTAAAGGAATCATTGGCTCTCGAATGAAATTTTTATGTAACAAGGTGGGTCTCGTTGATGCCCATGAGGGGGAATGTTAGATATTAATATTGTATACGTATTTTCTAATATTTTGTTTTCTCTTGTATTTTTTCCTGTACTTCGGACTCTCTATATATACATCCTTATACCTCTTGTAAGAAACCTACACTTCCATCCCAAAAAATCGAAATAGGTGGAGTGGGATGAGGCTATAAGCACAGACAGATGATGCACGGTAGGCGATGTGGGACTAATCAAAAGAGGGCCACCAGGGATTATCCAATCGAAGATAATCTGCTCTTGGGCGGTCCCACACGATGCAGTCCCACACGACGCGGACCCACACGACGCGGACCCATTGGAATCAAAACAACCAACATGACTCCGCAACGGGTCAATTCTCGTTCCGATACTATGTAAGAAACCAACATTTCCATCCCAAAACTCCGAAGTGATAAGAGGAGTGGGACATGGCTTATAAGCCCAGACGGGTGATGCACGGTAGGCGATGTGGGACTAATCATACGAGCCACTGGGGATAATCTGCTCATGGGTAGCCCACTAGACACAGTTCCACACGTCGCAGACATGGTATCAGAGCTACATGACTCCTCACGTCAACCTCATGGGCAGTCCCACACGACGCGGTCCCACACGTCACAGACATAGTATCAGAGCTACGCGACTCCTAACGTCAACCTCTCGACGATTGAGTGACTGCTCTCGCCGATTGAGTCTTTAATTTCGGCTAGATTCTTCTTTTTGGGTACTCGCAGACCTCCCCTGCTGCGCTCATCGAGCTCCTATGCTCCTGCTTCTGTCGGCCTCAGCACCCCTGCCCCGCCTTTTATATGCACAGTTACTGCCACCCGTATTCGCTGCCTCACCGGGTGTATTCACTGCCACCTACTGCCGTATACTCCACAGCTGCGCCCTCTTCCTCTCCCGGATTCGCAGACTACCGCTCTTCCAGAACTCGTTGCCTTCTGCTCAAGCTCGGGAGCTTCCCACTTACTGCGTGCTCGCGAAACCGCACCTGGACCCGCTGCTGCCTTTATAAGCAGGACTCATTGTTTCTGGCGCCATTAGACCTGCTGCTTCTCTCCCACGACTTGCTGACCTCTGTGTTTTCGTGATGGACGTCGCTCGTCTCCTCGGACTCGCCGCTACCTTGACTGGTGCCACTGCTTCTCCGTCTCTTGCAGCCCCTCCTGCCGAGCTTGCAACTGTTTGCTGCCCGCTGAGTTCGTTGTCCCCTCGCTTCCAGAACTCTCTATGATCGACCTCATGTTGATTTGAGTATCCGCCAGCCTTTTTTTCCATCTCTCTCCGTTCCTCGCATCTAGAGGTCGCCGAACCCTGCTCTCCCTGCTCCATGGGGACAAATCCTACATCTTCCTCCTCTACTCTTCCGTCCCTCGCTCCGGCTCCACATCGTGACATCTGTGATGAATTGTGCATCACCATTATCTCCCTCACTGGATAGAAAAAAATTGTTTAGTGGATCTACTCTGTGCGCCGAGTCCTCCAAACCAAAGGTTTCTTCATCATCTAACTCGCGCTCCACCTGTTGAGCTTACTGAACAATGACCCCGGGATGATGGCCGCGTTCAGTCATGGATTTTAAAATCCATGGAGAGTGAACCCTATCGAATGACTATGCACCACGAGACGGACAAGACCATGTGAGATGAGCTGAAGTCCCTCTACTCTGGACAAGATAGCCTATAACACTTGTTCGATCTCTTTCGAGACCTTCAAACCGTGGAACCCAGTCCAGACGGTGACCTGACCTCGTTCGTGGTACAATACAAGGCTACTGTCGGGCTTGGTTTGATAAGTTCAATTAGGTCGTTCGAGGTTTTGGCTTCACTGAAGTTTGATAGACTTCTCCTTATTTACTCGTCGCCTCCCTACAAGCACAGTGATACTTCTTGTATATGTTGATGATATTGTCATCATGGGCGATGATCTGACTGGTATATCTACGATCAAGAAGCAATTGGCCTCACATTTTCAGACCAAAGATCTGGGCCGCCTCCGATACTTCTTGGGTATTGAAGTAGCTCGTCAACCTGATGGACTCGTTTTGTCACAAAGGAAGTACTGCATCGATCTCCTACAAGATACTGACTGCTTAGGTTGTAAACCTGTTGACACGTCAATGGATGTCAATCACAAGCTTCGTGTTCACGAGTCCGATTCTGATTCACTTCTCTCTAATCCGGAGTACTATCTTCGTTTGGTTGACAGGCTTATTTACCTAACTATCACACGACCTGATATTTCATTTGCCGTTGGCGCAACCAATTCATGCATGCTCCGCGGATATCCCACCTCCAATCTGTCGAGCGAATACTCCGGTATCTAAAAAATGCTCAGGGACAAGAGCTTGCGTATAAGTCCCCCTCTTCCTTATCTTTAACTACTCTCTCCGATGCGTATTATGATGGCTCGCTTGACAACCATCGGTCTACAAGTTGTTATTGCATATATCTTGGAGGGCACCTGATGATAGCGCGCAACGACCCCCACACGTCTATTCCCGCAGGAGGCGGCGATACTTCGCTCAGACGGTCGATCCGAGGCCACGGTTGCGTCCGGATCGCCGTTGCGAGTCAATTTACTATATTCATTTATGTATTTTGAGTTTATTTGGCGCCCGATCGGACCAGACGTTATGAGCCGTCCGTTTTGGGATGCCCTAGGTCAGTTTTAGTATAAGTAGCAGGCGCTGGGTTCATTGGAGGGATGGATGGTTTTGCTGGATTGCTGAACCGGTCGGTCTCCCTCTTCCGGTGCGACGCCGGAAGCCCCCTCCCCTTCTGGTGCGACTCCAGGAAGCCCTCCTCCGCCGCACTCTTCCTTCTCCGGTAAGCCCTCCTCGACCTCAGCTCCTCACCACCTCCCGTCCTCCCCTTTCCTCGCCCAGCCGCCCACAACCCTTTCGTTCCACCAGCCTCACGCCGCCCCTTCCCCCCTTTCCTCATCCAACCATCCGCATCCCTCTTCCCCTTGCCTCACGCCGCCCCTCCTCCAGCCTCCCAACCACCCGCAAACTCCCCTGTCTCCTTCCCTCCGCCGCCAACCCCTCGTTCCCGGCCGCCAGCCACCTTTTCCCTGCCGCCAGCCCGCAGAAGCCTCCCCACTGTCCACCTACAACCACCTCCCTTCTTCCCCAACCTTACAGTCACCTCGCCGGAGTTCTTAGCTGCCTTCCCCCTCTTCACCGTCTCTCCCCTTTCTCGTCTGTCTCCACCCAGCTTAAAACCCCCCTCGGGCAGCCACCATTAAGCCCATCCAAGTCCCAACCAGCCCCGATCCACACTCCCGACACCTTGTGAAAGTACACAATGTGCCTCTGAGAATCCTCTAGAGGGGGGGGGGGGGGAATATAGATTTAAATATTTTTCTATCCTAACTTTGTTCAATAATTTATTCTAAAGTATTATGCTTAACAATCCAGGCAGAATAAAGAAAGTAGAAACTGAAGTGCAGAATAAAAGAATGGGACATCACAGAAATTCACAGCACAGACACAATGAATTTTATAGAGGTTCCCCAAAATGTGGGTAGTCCTCTCTTCTACCACCTGGTAGGAATGCACCACCTGTGCCTGAGTCTTTTGATCAGGAGACTCCTAGAACCAATGATCTTTTGATAAGGAGATCATGAACCACCAGATCTTTTGGTAAGGAGATCTTGAACCACTGAATCCTTTGAAGAGGGATTAATAAAACTCTTTTACAGAAATAGAAAGAGAAGGGGAAGAAGGAAGGTTAAAGGAATTCTGTTCTTAGAATTCTTATGATGGCTGTATAAAGATCAGCCTATTAATTGTTCAAGAGATCTGCCATTGATTAGCCCCTGCTTTTGATGGTGATGGATTGCAAGAGCTTTGTATTGTCAGATTCTCTCTTCTTCTTCTGATTCAGATCTGGCTGCCAAAAG
This sequence comes from Dactylorhiza incarnata, assembly GCA_033032865.1. Classification (NCBI taxonomy): domain Eukaryota; kingdom Viridiplantae; phylum Streptophyta; class Magnoliopsida; order Asparagales; family Orchidaceae; genus Dactylorhiza; species Dactylorhiza incarnata. Next base: position 16,289,909 of record JAWHQI010000004.1, on the reverse strand, counting down.
ATGATAATGAAGAGCAGCTGTTCAGATTCTTGTTCTATCAGATGAAGAACACTAGGTCTTTCTTTTCTCTTTCACAGCTCTGTATTAGGGTTCCTGAGAGAGAGGGAGAAGAAGACAGGAAACCCTAATTTGAGAAGAGACGGCTGATTGTGATTAATGCTGTATTCTTCTCTTCCTTCTCTATCTTTATATACCCTGTCTCTATTTTGAATTTGTTTTCTTCTTATGAAAGACCTGAAAAGGTATATCTGATAGACATTCTCTTTCCTTTCTTAATTACTTCTCGACCCGTCCAACCAGAAGTTGTATGCTTCCAAGAAAGCCTTTACCTCCTTCTTTAATGTTTCCTTCTTCTTCAGACAATTATTAGACCGTTGGAGAACGGTCTGAAAGATGTGGGTCATGATAGAAGCATCAGAATGACAGCTGTAAAGATTGAAATTTCAGACTGTATTCGACGTAGCGTCGAATTAACTCTCTCTTATCGACGCTGCTTCGAATTCATCTAAGAGTTGCGTCGATTTCTTCTGTGCTCTGACTGAACTCAGCTAGTCGACGTTGCGTCGATTACTTCTCGACGCACCCGTCGAGTTGAGTAGCATCCACTCTGACTTCCATTAACTCCGTCGAGATGAAGTCGACGTTGCGTCGACTTTAGATAGCTTTGACATGTATTCCCTTCTGCGTCGAGTTTGAAGTAGAAGCTGCGTCGATTTCTCAAGTTCCTTCGACAAGTCTCTGGTCTCTGCGTCGATATCTATTCGACATAACGTCGACTAGTGTTACTTCAACAGAAGGGTTACTTCAACAGTAGCGTCGACATGAACTCGATGTTGCGTCGAATTCCATTCGACGCCATTATTAACTTTGCCCAAATTTGCAGCCCTTTAACTGGTCTTGACACTCTAGGTTGAGTGTGACATCTTAAAACATCTAATGACCAAATTACCATCACTATACAATGAGTAAATTAAATCCTAGTGAATAAAATCACTTTTAATTAATTTGTTAAGTTAAATCAAGGGTTTTCTCAACAATCTCCTCCTATTTATCTTAACAAATTTTACATTTTGTTCTAAGTGATTTTATACAAATTTTTATAAACAACAATACATTTCATAAAAAATAATACAGACATAATAAAATGACAAGTTATTTTCTCAGATCATTTCATTCAATAATATATGTAACCCCAACTGTTTAAGAATAGACTGTACTTCTTTGCAAAATACCTGAGCTTTACTGCTCTTTCTCAGGAGGGGTTTTCCTTTTCCTTGAAAACATCTTGGGGATTTTTCTTTGAGCTGCCTTTAGAGGCTGATCTTCATCATCTGCTGCTCCAGCATCCTTTTTCTCTTTTGACAGTTCCCCCTGATCATCAGCATTCTTGTCAGCTTCTTGGGGAGCTTCTTGAACAGCTGTTGTGCGTACAACTTCCATTTCCACATCCAGATTCCTCTGAATGTCTGGGGCTGGCTCCCCCTGGTTCTGTGCAGTTTGCTCAAACTCCTTTGCGGTATCCTGTGCAAGCTCCCTTACTGCTTCCTCTGTAATTTTTGGGATTTCATCTATCATTTCCTCATCCTGAGGCTGCCTTTGATCTACTAGCTCCCCCTGGATCTGTGCCACCTGAAAGGTAGTTACCTTGTCAGGGGCAGGCTCTTTATCAGCATTACCCTGATCCTGTCCACCCAACTCATGGACATGATCCTCTTCCTCTAGAATATTCTCCCCCTTCTTGACCTTACTGGCCAGTGAGGTTAAGAAATCTTTAGTCACCATTGAGGAAGAGACAAATTCCTTCAACCCCTGATGGGATCTCTTTGTATCCAGCATCTTAGCCTCTAATTGTGCATATTTCCTTTCAAAGCTCCTTGCCTGGTTGGCAACCATATCAGCAAAGGTGGAAGAGGCAAGAGCTACAACCTTAGAGATGGTTTGCTCAATGTCAATTGGAGGATGAGCTGGAGGTGGAGGTGATGAAGGGAAGTCTTCTGGAATGGTAGAGAGAGGATGGTAGACATCAGGAGAGAAGTATGTTGATGATGATGGTGGTGGAGGTGGAATAAATTCAAGATCTGGTATGAGGGTGGAAGGCTGAGGAGATGGCTCAGGAATTGAAGTGGATTGAGATTGTTGTTGTTGTTGTTGTTGCTGTTGTGTGTCTTCATGATGGGCCTCTGTAACTGTGTCCATTTGGGAAGGATCATCCCTTGGGGGATCTGGAATCTCCCTATTTGATTCTAGGTGAGGAGGAGATGGAGGAGGAGAGGATGTAGCTTGACCAGGCTTCAAGATCTGACTGGTTCATTTTGAGAATATCCCTATATTTATTCTTTTACCAGGAGGAATGGGCACTCCTTTGGACTTGCAGATGTTTGGATAATGTTTGAGGAGCACTTAACTCATTATTCTCATATAAGCATTTTCTTTATGGGCATACTTGTGCCCAATCATCTTTAGGAGCAGTCTTCCCCAGTTCACCTTCTTCTTAAGTACCAGAATTCCCATTACTTGCAGCTGCTGCTTTGGTATTGCATCATGAGCAGAGACCTTGCAGAGCAACACTTTTTCTACAATATCAGCTAGGAATCTGTATTCCTCTGCCAGGTCAACCTTTTTGAGGTTAATTGGCTTCTCCTTCCTGAAGTGCATTATTTCTAGTACATTTTTTACCTCTTCTGCTGTTAGTTCATCTAATTCATTCCCTGTGTGTAGATCAAATGCTTGGGAGAGAACTTCTTCAGACACACTGATGTCTTGGCCAGATATTGTCCCGTGGAGAGCACCATCATCTGTCACTGAAACGGTATCCTTGAATTCTGTAAGTTCTATGTCTAGAATCTTACATCGTGTGGAGATGAGCTTTGTTAATCCAGCAGACTCAAATAGGCCAAGGATGAGCTTGAAACTTTTTGCAACCGCATTGAAGGAGTCAATGTCAACATCGAATCCTGAGTTTACCTTTGGTGGAGCCATTTGAGTTAATGTACCTGCAAACACAAAGAAAACGAGAGAGAAAGAGGCACGAGAGAGCAGGAGAGCAGAGGAGAGTAGGAGGAAGAGAATTCGAAAGCGTAAACGTTTCGACGCAAGTAATTGCTTAAAAGTAGATGAATCGCCGCTACTTCGGGTTTATGTCGACGCACCGTCGATATTACTTATTATTTGGCGCATAAATCTGTGTTGAGATTGCTTCTAGATGCAATTCTGCGCGCGTTGATATATCGACGTTGCGTCGACTAGTACTCGACGTAGCTTCGAGATTATTTAACTCCCCTAAATCGACGCAGTCCTGTCGACGTTACGTCGAGTTCCAATCGACGTGACTTCGAACTTAATCGACAATTGTTAAGCCGACGTATGCGTCGATAAGATCTTGACGCTGCGTCGAATTCTATTCGAATTGTTTGCTCTTCGTGCTTCTCGACGCTGGCGTCGAGTAGAAGTCAATGGTGCGTCGACTTCTATTCGACGCATCTCTCAATGAACATATCGATTTCTTTTAGAAGATTCTTGCTGTTTTTCCCAGCAATTTTATTTATTGAAAATAGATTATACTATTAGTTTTATAAGCCATAGAAGCGGATCAAGATAGAGTTTACTCCCTTGGATGAAGTTTGTTCCTTATCTTTGTTCTACATTTTCTTTCTCACTCAATCCTCTCCTGAGTGGGATCCTACCTACCCCTGCACATGTAATTTAAACATTAAAGGGAACCCAGGTTACCTTGGGTCCTTTGCTTTTACCATTATAGGGTTCAATGAAAGAATAGAATGGTCTTTCATGATACCCTTTGGGATGATAAGGAATTGATCTCCCAAACCTATTATGTTGATACTTGAAATGAGAATAAAATGTATCAACATATAACAAGTCAGCAGAGTGTCTTATTATCCTAGGTTTTACTTTACCCTGTTGTTCTTTGCTATTTTGTTTTCCTATGTTGTTCTTACCTAAGTGTTTCACCTTATTAGTTTTACCAACTCTATCTGAATGATTGTGATCCTTACTCTTAGATGGAGGATTCTTTTCATTGGGTAGATGATCACTGGGTCTAACAAAAGCCACTGGATTTTTCCAGGCAGGCTTCCTAGATGGTTCTGTGCTAGTGGAGGGTTCTGCCCCTAGTCCTAGATGATTAAACCTCATGGAGAGGTTTTCTGTGATATCCTCGAGCTTCTGACTCCTCCCATTGAGTGAGTCCTCAAAGGCCTTTGTGTTTGCTAGCTCCTCTTTTAGATTTGTATTTTTCTCTCTAAGCTTAATCAACTCTAACTCTTTATCATTAATTTCATTTGTTAGGTTTTGATTAGTTAGATGCATTTCATTTTTCTTAAGGCTCTCTAGTTCAGTTCTAGCTATGCCTAGTTCTTTTTCTACCCTAAGATGCTCAATGCAGAAATCTTTAAAGCATGATTTAAAATCTTCTGAAGTAAAATCAAATTCATCAAAAACAGATGATAGCTGATCATTTTCTTCATCTGATACCATCCCAAGAGCCATCATGCAGGCTGCTACTGCTTCTGCTTCATCTTCACTTTTAGATGAGGATGAACTCTCCTCTGCTTCTGAGTCATTCCAGGTTTCAGCAATGAAACCCTTGTCTTTCTTCTTGCCCTTTCATCTGAAGGACTTCTTCTTCTCCTCTCTATTGCTGCTTTTCTCCCTTTGCTCTTGTGGGCAGTCAGGAGCAATGTGCCCTGGTTTGTTGCAGGTATAACAGATAACCTCCTTCTTTGGAGTCTTATCATACCTGGGCCTTGAGTTCCTTTCTCTCATCCTTGAGTCCTCAGTCTTTACCCACTTCTTGAATCTCTTTGCCAACAGACTGAACATTTCATCCTCTGGAGTGGAGGACTCTCCTTCAGCAGCTTTTAGAGCAAGGGACCTTTGAACAGGAGCGGGAGAGGTCTCCCTTTCTTCAGCATCAGCCCTGTTTTTCAGTAGCATCTCATAAGACTTAAGCTTTCCTAGCAAAGCTTCAGTTGAGATCTCTCTGTGGCATCTGGATTCTCTGATTGCCCAGATCCTTGAATCCCATGAGCTAGGGAAGCACATGAGAATCTTATCATTAATTTCAGTCAAGGATATTTCCTTGTCTAAGCCTCTGAGCTCATTAATGATAAGACTGAGTCTGTCATACATATTGGCAACAGATTCTTCAGCCTTCTTTTGAAAATTCTCATACTGGGATATGAGAAGAGATTTTTTGTCCTTTCTTTCATCAGTACTTCCCTCAATCATTGTGGTGAGAGAATCTCAGATCTTTTTTGCTGATTGGCATTCAACAACTTTCTAGAAAATGTCATCAGACATTGTTGATACCAGAATATTCATGGCCTTGGCATCACATGTCTTGACCTTCTTCTCAGTCTCTGTCCATTCCTTTCTTGGAACAGCCTAAGTTGTTGAGGATTCTCCCTCCTTTTGTCTGACTGGAGTAGGAGGACCTGTGAGAAGAACATCATAGATATCTTCATCAATGGAATTCATGTAAAGTTTTATTCTAGCCTTCCAGAGTGTGAACTTATTTAAGTTACACACTGAAGGTCTTGTTGAAGCATAATCCCTAGAACTCATTTTCTTTATAAAGTATATTTATAGAAAAGAAATGAGAGTAGGATGCCTTTTTGATCTAGCTGTTAACCTTTTATTGATCAACCTCCTTCTGATACCAATTGAAAGTGCATAGTTTGCCTCTGAGAATCCTCTAGGAGGGGGGGGGGGGGTGAATAGAGATTTAAATATTTTTCTATCCTAACTGTGTTCAATAATTTATTCTAAAGTATTATGCTTAACAATCCAAGCAGAATAAAAAAAGTAGATACTGAAGTGCAGAATTAAAGAATGAAACATCACAGAATTTCACAGCACAAACACAATGAATTTTATAGAGGTTCCCCAAAATGTGGGTAGTCCTCTCTTCTACCACCTGGTAAGAATGCACCACCTGTGCCCGAGTCTTTTGATCAGGAGACTCTTAGAACCAATGATCTTTTGATAAGAAGATCTTTAACCACCAGATCTTTTGGTAAGGAGATCTTGAACCACTGAATCCTTTGAAGAGGGATTAATAAAACTCTTTTTACAGAAATAGAAAGAGAAGGGGCAGAAGGAAGGTTAAAGGAATTCTGTTCTCAGAATTCTTATGATGGCTGTATAAAGATCAGCCTATTAGTTGTTCAAGAGATCTGCTATTGATTAGCCCCTGCTTTTGATGGTGTTGGATTGCAGGAGCTTTGTATTATCAGATTCTCTCCTTCTTCTGATTCAGATCTGGCTGCCAAAAGATGGTGATGAAGAGCAGCTGTTCAGATTCTTGTTCTATTAGATGAAGAACACCAGGTCTTTCTTTTCTCTTTCACAGCTCTGTATTAGGGTTCCTGAGAGAGAGGGAGAAGAAGACAGGAAACCCTAATTTGAGAATAGACGGCTGATTGCGATTAATGCTGTATTCTTCTCTTCCTTCTCTATCTTTATATACCCTGTCTCTATTTTGAATTTGTTTCCTTCTTAGGTAAGACCTGAAAAGGTATATCTGATAGACATTCTCTTTTCTTCCTTAATTACTTCTCGACCCGTCCAACCAGAAGTTGTATGCTTCCAAGAAAGCCTTTATCTCCTTCTTTAATGTTTCATTCTTCTTCAGACAATTATTAGACCGTTGGAAAGATGTGGGCCATGATAGAAACATCAGAATGACACCTGTAAAGATTGAACTTTCACAGACTGTATTCGACGTAGCGTCGAATTAACTTCCTCTCTTATCGACGCTGCTTCGAATTCATCTAAGGGCTGCGTTGATTTCTTCTGTGCTCTGACTGAACTCAGCTAGTCGACGTTGCGTCGATTACTTTTCGACGCACCCGTCGAGTTGAGTAGCATCCACTCTGACTTCCATTAACTCCGTCGAGATGAAGTCGACGTTGCGTCGACTTTAGATGGCTTTGACATGCATTCCCTTCTGCGTCGAGTTTGAAGTAGAAGCTGCGTCGACTTCTCAATTTCCTTCGACAAGTCTCTGGTCTCTGCGTCGATATTTATTCGACATAACGTCGACTAGTGTTACTTAGACAGAAGGGTTCAACCACTTGGACTTCTAGTCAGAGTAGCGTCGACATGAACTCGATGTTGCGTCGAATTCCATTCGACGCCATTATTAACTTTGCCCAAATTTGTAGCCCTTTAACTGGTCTTGACACTCTAGGTTGAGTGTGACATCCTAAGATATCTAATGACCAAATTACCCTCACTATACAATGGATAAATTAAATCCTAGTGAATAAAATCACTTTTAATTAATTTGTTAAGTTAAATCAAGGGTTTTTCCCAACACCTTGTCCGCTTGTTACGACCTTCGATGCCCTCCACACTCGCTGTTACCGCCACCTGCACACGTAAATTGTGGTAAAGTCATTCCTTTTTGTTGTTGTTTATTTTGGCTACTTGTATCGTGGTGGATTCTAATTTTATTGTGCTAGTATTTCATTTGTCGTACAATTTGCGGGACTTATTCTGTGTATGCTTAAAATTATTTGCGATTCTTTGTTTGCAAAATTAATAGTTTGTTCTCCTTTAATCAAGCAATTGTGACTGCATGTGCCCCTGCCGACTTTCTTTATAATAATTAACTACTTGTTGTAATTTTAGCGGTACGCTCTTGCACTGCATTACTTCTCATCGTATTTTGGGCTGCATTTAGAAAACCCCCATCCGTATCGACCTTCCACTGCATTCAATTGGTATCAGAATATGCTGTGCTCCATTTGCATCATTCGCTTCATTTTTATGAGTCAGTTGAGTCATTCATTCATCATTTGCATGCACTCCATGAGTTGGTCCGTAAAAAAATTGCAACTAGTAATGATTATTATAAAGACCGAGCAGACCAGCACATGCATGAACAAATTTTTGAGGCGAGAGAGCAAATGTTGATTCGCATTCGACCAGAGAGGCTCCCGCAAGGGCATGCAAAGAAATTAAGCGCTCGCCGAATGAGCCCCTATACAGTCATGCGACGGATTGGTACGAACGCATATGAGATTGACATCCCTCATGGTATGGGTATCAGCCGAGTATTCAACGTAGAAGATTTGGCTCCTTACCACGAGGAGCGCGTGTATGTGGACCCTCTCTCCACACACACCCCTGAGCCTTTACCACCCGTGATCCCTAGCAGTTCCACCCCATCCCCGCCTGAGGAGTCACTCCAGGAGGTTCACCCAACGCCCGCGACGGGCCCGCCGAGCCAGCAGTCCGACGGAGGTACATCACAGTCAGAGACACCTAGTCCTACCGGCGACATATGTCATATCTTGGACCACGACTTCTACACCGTTAGCGGACGATCTATTTTCTGCTATCTTGTTCGTTGGAGCGGTCGCCCGCTATACGATACTACATGGCTTTCTTCTGAGGAGCTCGAGAGACTCGCACCGCAGCTTCGCCGAGAGTATGATCATCTTCATTCACCGGAGATGAGTTCTTTCAAGTCGGGGAGAGTTGATAGCACACAACGACCCACACATGTCTATTCCCGCAGGAGGCGGTGATCCTTCGCTCGGACGGTCGATTCGAGCCCACAGTTGCGTCTGGATCGCCGTTGCGAGTCGATTTACTATATTCATTTATGTATTTTGAGTTTATTTGGCGCCCGATCGGACCGGACGTTATGAGCTTTCCGTTTTGAGATGCCCTAGGTCAGTTTTAGTATAAGTAGCAGGCTTTGGGTTCAGCGGAGGGATGGATGGTTTTGCTGGATTACTGAACCGGTCGCTCTCCCTCTTCCGGTGCGACGTCGGAAGCCCCCTCCCCTCCTAGTGCGACTCGAAGCCCTCCTCTGCCGCCCTCTTCCTTCTCCGGTAAGCCCTCCTCTACCTCAGCCCCTCACCACCTCCCGTCCTCCCCTTTCCTCGCCTAGCCGCCCGCAACCCTCTCGTTCCCCCAACCTCACGCCGCCCCTCCTCCAGCCTCCCAACCACCCGCAAACTCCCCTGTCTCCTTCCCTCCGCCGCCAACCCCTCTTCCCCGACCGCCAGCCACCTTTTCCCTGCTGCCAGCCCGCAGAAGCCTCCCCACTGTCCACCTACAACCACCTCCCTTCTTCCCCAACCCTACAGTCACCTCGCCGGAGTTCCCATCCGCCCTCCCCCTCTTCCCCGTCTCTCCCCTTTCCCGTCTGCCTCCACCCAGCTCAAAACCCCGCCCGGGCAGCCACCATTAAGCCCATCCAAGTCCCAACCAGCCCCGATCCACACTCCCGACACCTTGTCCGCTAGTTACGACCTTCGATGCCCTCCACACTCGCTGTTACCGCCACCTGCACAAGTAAATTGTGGTAAAGCCATTCCTTTTCTTGTTGTTTATTTTGGCTACTTGTATCGTAGTGGATTCTAATTTTATTGTGCTAGTATTTCATTTGTCGTACAATTTGCGGGACTTATTCTGTGTACGCTTAAAATTATTTGCGACTCTTTGTTTGCAAAATTAATAGTTTGTTCTCCTTTAATCAAGCAATTGTGACTGCATGGCCCCCTGCTGATTTTCTTTATAATAATTAATTACTTGTTGTAATTTTAGCGGGCTGCTCTTGCACTGCATTACTTCTCATCGCATTTTGGGCTGCATTTAGAAAAACCCCATTCGTATCGATCTTCCACTGCATCAACTGATCTCTTGGCGGAGTAAGTAAACCGTTATGGCATGCTCCTCTGTAGAAGCTTAGTATCGTGCGATGACATCTGTCATTTCAGAACTCATGTTGCTGGAGAGCCTTCTTACTGATCTTGGTGTCGAGCTCACCTCTCTGACCATCCTCTATTGCGATAGTCAAGTTGTCATCCTCTATTCCTGTACAGAGAAGTTCTCCTTGTTCTGACTGTGAGAGAGAGAGAGAGAGAGAGAGAGAGAGAGAGAGAGAGAGAGAGAGCTTTAGAAAGAAGATGACTGAATGGGATAGAATAACTTCAAAAGGGTTGTGTTGTCTTTCTTCCTCTGAATACTTATTCTTTGTCGAATATTGTTTTAATTTGTTTCCTCTTCTATTCTGTATTTAGAAGGAATGTCCATTGGATAATGAATCTCTCTTTCTATTTCTGTTCACGGCCCGTCAATCTGAATTTGAATAACTTCCAAGAATGTCTTTGTTGTTTCTCTTGAGTATTTCATTTCATTTCTTGGCAATAAAGGAGCCGTTAGACTTTGAATTATATCCTTGGATACCTTTTGAAAAGGATCAGAAAATGTTCTATTTCTGTCTATATTCGATGTAGCGTCGAATTCATTTTCCTTCTAGTCGACGCACCTCCGAGTTCTAATAGAAGCTGCTTCGAATTCCTCTTCAGCTTTGAACTGAACTCAGATATTGACGTTGCGTCGAATCATTATCGACGTATCCGTCGAGTTGAAGACTTGGACCTTGAACTTCATCTTCTGCGTCGACTTCAAGTCGCAGTTGCGTCAACTTCTAATACTGTTTCGACTGACTCTGTCTTCTGCGTCAAGTACATCTCGACGTTGCGTCGACTTGGACTTCAGTCTGAGTTACTTCTACTTGTATTTGAAGTTGCTTCGACTTTCAGTCGAAGTTGCGTCGACTTCTATTCGACGCAAGTTTAACTCAACTGATATTTGTGCTTATTTTGGACAGGTCTTGACACTCTAGTGTGAGTGTGATATTCTAGGACATCTAATGACTAAATTACCCTCTCTATACATCATGGTAATACATCCTAGATTATGAAATCACTTGTAGGTAATTTGTAAGATAAATCAAAATGGTGTTTTTCCCGGCACATTTAATCATGAATATGAAATTGTTGAGAGTTTTTACTTATCTTTAAGATTCAAGCATTACTTCTTAGCTTGCTCTTCCAACTTTGTTTTCATTCTCACATATTGTTTACTGATTAGATCCTTCAACAACCAAAGAGTGCTTAATGAATTCTTGTTATAAACCGAAACACTTCTATTAGCTGGAAGTTAGTTTTAAAGTGTACATATTTACTAATTGGAACATTTGTATCTCAGATTTGAAGATTACTTTGCTAATCGTGTGAAGCAACTGACATTCACTTTTCCTGAGGATGCTGTTAACAGCAGCGGGTCACCATTTTGGTCGGCACCTAAACGTTTCCCGAGTCCGCTGCAGTTCTCAGTTAGCGATCCAAGTCAGGTGGACTTTATCATGTCTGCTTCTGTACTAAGAGCAGAGACATTTGGAATCCCTGTACCTGAATGGGTTAAGAACCCAAAGGAACTGGTTGATGCTATTGAAAAAGTAGTAGTTCCTAATTTTGAGCCCAAGAAGGGAGTCAAGATTGTTACTGACGAGAAAGCTACAAACTTGTCATCAGCATCGGTAGATGATGTCGCTGTCATAAATGAGCTTATTGCAAAATTGGAAGAATGTGCAAAGAGGTTACCATCTGGATACCACATGAGCCCTATACAATTTGAGAAGGTATGCACTTGAATACCAAAATACAGATAGCTGCTTGTGAACATTTTATGTATGATTTAAAAAATTGTTGAATCTTGTTTCACTTTGTGATATCTTGGTCTGATAATGAAATATATCTGTTTGAGTAACTAGCACACAGGCCCTTGAGGTTTGCATCACACTCACAAAGGTCTATTTTCTGAAATCTATCATTTTGGTCTCTTACAAAAATCTTTTGTGATACTCTTTTCAGTAACAAACATGAATTGAGCAAAAATTAACAAACAAAATTCTACTTTTTCCATGCATTTCTTCCCTCGGACAATCGTGAGGCAGACATTATCCCTTCCTTTCCCTAATGATTGAAGGTATTGTAGGCTGGGATGGTTCGACACCTCTCCTTGATGTCGGGCTTTATGTCTCCGCTGCAACACTAAGATGCGACACAGAGCGCGACCATATAACATTACAACACTAAGATCTCCATCAACAACACTAAGATGCCCCGCTGCTTTCAGATGCGACACAGAGCGCGACAATCGACCTCCCTTATTTCAGTTTTTTGGCTGCATCTTCCTCAATTTCATCGTCAACAAATTTATCATGACTTTTTCCTTTTCTCTAGACCCCCTACTTCGCCATCAACTCGTTAAATCATGAAGAAATTTGATTTGGAGGTTGAATGAGCTCTTTAGAACTTCAGAGATGATCGTTGAAGCTCACATGGATTGCCAGAGAAGAACCCTAACCATATAACATTACACGTAGTTTAACACAAAAGAATTTTGGTAATAAGATATGATACAATGTAAATCTAAATAAAAACATTATATGTGAAATGAAGCTAAATTAATGGAATTATTATTTTCCTAGTTAAGGAGGACATTCATCAAGACATGGAACCTTAGTATTATCTCAAAAGGTGTTAGGTACTTGAATGGATTGTGTTAAAAAGTAGATCTACATGTGATCATAACTACTCACAATTTTGTGCATGGGCGCATCTTGAAGGAAAAGAGCTATGATACAAGTACTAAACCCCTCGACAGAAGGTGAGCGAGACCCCTGATCTTACATGTATATTTTAGGAGTACTACGACCACAAGTGACGAGTGATGAGGAGCGTGAGATGTTTTGAATAGTCATGCTACGTACATGTAGGACTTTTGCTGCTTGGGTAGGGTTTTGTTCTAACCTTTATGTAAGGGGAAGGTGATTGTGGTTTGAGGTTCTAATTTTTGACCTTTTAAAGGGGGTCTTGGGTATGGAAACCAGAGTGAATTGCTTTTCTCAGTGTATCTTACCTTTGTTGTTCATGAGCAATCAATTTCTGTCTACTCTTTCCTCTCGCATTAACACCTTGGTCTAAACCTTGCTACTTGTCCCCACCTTTGTCTGGTGGGCTCAAGTGTGCTCGATTTGCTCTCTGTCAATTCACCGTTTTGTCACACTGATGCACAAAACACATTTAGCAGCAATATGCTCAGTTGTCGTCTTCCTCCATGCGTATTCCTCCGAGCATATTCCTCCGACGCTCATAGTCGTCCCTCGCGGCACAACCAATTTCTTTAGTTACTTCACCTATTCTGCTTCTGTTCGATCGAATCTCAATGCGACACATTCCAATTTTGACAGTTTTGGAATGCCTGCAGTTTCCGACATCTGTTCTATTGCTCCCGCCAAGATTGGCGTTGAACCGTTCACGTCAATCTAGTTTGTCGGCAGTCTCTTTGCGTTGATAAGCTCTCTGTCATACCCAACCTTCTGTTGTTTCCACCAAGACATCAAAAACTCGCTCTGTTTGCATCAACCAACTAGTTCACTACGAGTGGGTGAATGACCTTTACTCATGTATGGTTGATTTTCTTGATGAACTCATCCACATAGTTTCTTCCTTAGCTTCTTGCATGGACACCTTGGGGTCCACACTCACTCACATCCTTCAATTGCATTGACACCTTGTCTTGATGAACTCAGTCACATTGTCTTTATGAACTCGGTCGCATAGTTTCCTCCCTACTTTCTTGCATGGACACCTTGGGGTACAACCAGTCTCAATTTGACCACACCACCGACCCCCGTCGCGACTCTGCCCTTTAGGGTAATGGAAATCTGATCTTTGATGGTCCTGGTCCATTGTATTGGATAACTCATAAACGAAAATATTTTAAACTACAAGCAACAACAGAAAAACACAAAATCCCTATCGTGATTATCTTTTTTGAGGGGTTGACATTACACTAGATGTCATGGATTTTAACCCGCAATACTAAAGGAAGGCTTATCATCACTATGGCCATGCATAGAAAGAAGGATGAGATCAACGAATGGTAACTAAAATGCTAGTTATTTAGCCTAGCGTTAGTTCCTTTTAGTTCCCGATAATGTTGGTGTGGAAGGATGATTCCTAATAATTATAGTGTTTAAAACGTGCTCCAACATATTCGGTATGTAGGTTTGAGGGCAAACCAACATTTATTTCTTGAAAAAATAGGTTAAATGTAGGTCGACATATCTATTTTTTCCCAATATATCAGCCGACACGCCTTTTGGAAATATCGTTTGTTATTTTATTTTAGGTTACATTATCATTATATATGCTTAAATCACCTCTATGTAATCAATTATACATATTGTTTCATTCTCTTTCATAGGTGTTAGTCCTACAATCAAGTTTATATAAATTTTCCATGCTTTGTAGATGTCGACAGACATGTCCAACATGTCGGGTTTGGTGAGGACACCAAATTTTCGATATTTTAATCATAAATGGTTTTTTCAATATCTTGCCCAATATATTTGTTGTTTTTTTGTTTTAAATATAAAATCAAGGCCAGTTTTTAAACCTGGTCTCGATTTACTTTTCATTTTGCTACTTTGGTTCGTGACTCTCTTCCTCTCCGGCTCTGCGGTTCTCTGGTTCTCTCATCTCTAATTCTTTGATTCTACATCTTCGGTTCTGCGATTTTTCTGGTTCTTTGGTTCCGCGACATCTCTTGTTTTGCAACTTCTTTTTTTGGTTCTCAACTCTCTTCATCTTCTTTAGCTTCTCTTCTCGACAGTCGGCATTCTTAGTTTAAAGTTTTATTTGTCTAGTTCTCTGATTATGTAACTTCTCTGATTGTTGGACGCATTTTATTGTTTTTCTCGTCTCTCTTCCTGCGGCTTAAAGGTTATATCTTCCTCTCTTCTTCGACTTCTTCTTCTCGACTCTTCTCCACCCCAGTTCTCTGCTTTGCGGCTTCTTCTTGAACTTCTAGTTCTCGAGTCTCTTTCTATGGTTTTATGGCCTTTTTGAAATGTTAGAAAAACATTAGCTCAATAACTCGGCTCCTCAACATACAAATTACCCCTTCCATTCCCATATCTAAGAACAGTAAAACGACACATTCTGTTTTGAATTTTCTTTGAGGCATGCAAGCTATGTTGTTAAAAGCGCGCCTCAGGTGCGCCTAAGGCTCAAGGCTCTTCAGGCTCAGAGGTTTGCGCCTTGGTGCTCCTTTGCGCGCCTTTGGAACATAAAAGACGCGTATGAGTGCGGTTTCTGTTGTAATTTTTTTCTCAAAATAAAGTAAGAACTCAATAATTTTTGCATGATTTAGTGTTTGTGAAACATAATTGAGTGTTGAGACTTAGATATGATGCAAGTGACCACATTGATTCTATTTTTTAAGAGATATAAATGGTAGTAATGAATAACTAATGAGTAGAATAGATGAAGAATCTGATAAGAAGATGAGCTGATGTTTGATGCTGATTATTTAAAATGAATGTGGTTGCGGCTTGGCATCGTCAGACACGCGTCTGTGCCTCGCGCCTAGGCTCCAAGACTCCTTTCCGCCTTGGTGCACCTTGCGCCTTGGCATCGTCAGGCGCGCGCCTAGGCTCCAAGATCCCTTTGTTCCTTGGTGCGCATTGCGCCTTTAATAACTTAGCATGCAATTTATCAGGATTGATTGTATTTCTCTTGCGTGGAGAGGCGCATCAACGATCTTATGTGATTGTAAAGTACCATTAAAACTTAAAGGCACGTTTTACCGTACTGCAATTAGACCAGCGATGCTCTATGGTTCTGAGTGCTGGGCAGTGATTTGTGTACATGAGCAAATAATGGGAATTGCGGAGATGAGAATGCTTAGGTGGATGTGTGGACAAACGAGACTGGATAATAATAGGAATGGATATATCAGGGATAAAACATGAGTGACTTGTGCCCTTTATTATATGATATATGTTAATTGTTGTACCTTGTGCCCGACCATTTTTCACGTTGAGTGAATATGCTACTTGATGAATGATGATATTGAATTGCTCTCGACAATCAACTTATCATCTAATGGATTTGTGAATAGAAAATAATAAACGTAAATTTGTAAATACAGATTGTGGAATAAAGGGATTTATGTAATAATACATGAAATCTATTATACACATTTTTGTTAAATCATTCGTTAAATTGCAATTGATTTTGTTCATTCGATTTTTAGTTTGCACAATTAGAAAATGCAATGACCACCTAAATAAAAAATTGAAATATTTTATAATAATATGTGTGTGTGTATATATATATATATTAAAATCCGACTTTTAAATGTTCCCAATAATATCCCTCGCAATTTGACATTATAATATTTCAAGCTGTCTTGGTATGTATACATGACTGATTATTTGTCTACTTATATTTTTTTTACTTTTAGAACATAAATATACTTGATATATATTTTTATTAGTGCTATGAAAATTTGATATTTTAAAATATTCTCGACATGTCTCTGATATCCGACATCCGTCATTTTAAAACTTGATCCGACATGTTGCATATTTACAACGTTGGATATTTTTGTATCAACATCCTGGAATTAAAAAGAAGGTAACTGATGTGTGCTCCTGAATGTGATCTTGTGTTGGGGCGAGTTAGGGAGAAGTCTTGGAGAGGGTTGGAGTTTCCCTTGAGCTGAGAGGATCTATGGTGACAGATGCGTGGAAGAGGATGGAAGATCGCAGGGAGTTTCGTGAATGGGAACCCTATACACAGAGAGAGAGAGAGAGAGAGAGAGAGAGAGAGAGTTTCATTTCATAAAACCCAAATGAGCTGCCCCTCCCTTGAGTAGGATAAGCCCACTAATATCCTATAATACAAAATGCCCCTCACTTAGGCCATACTACAAGTGAGTTATGCTACGATAAAAATAAAGAAATGCAAAAATTAAAGATAACATGAGTCAATCAATCATTGAGGGGCTTCACACATCGATGGTATGCATGACCCCAACATTGGTCCATAACATCCTCTTTCCCGTTGGAATCCAGCTTGCCCTCAAGATGTGGACCTATGGTGGTAAGACGTCCAATGGCTCGGGCAAGGGGCTCCCCACGAACTGCTTCAGTTGAGACACATGGAAAACATTGTGAATCATGGCCGTAGGTGGAAGTTGTATTTGATAGGCCACTTCCCTGATTTCCCGTGTCACGTGAAATGGACGGTAGTAATTGGGACCCGATTTGTTGTATGGGGTTTTGGTGGTCAACGTTTGGCGGTAAGGACGATGTTTCAGCCATACCCAGTCATGTACGATAAAGGACAATTTGCGGTGGCCATGGTTGTAGATGATTTCCATACGGGCTTGGGCCTGGAAGAGGCTTTCCCGAGTAGTCATTGGGAGCAGATATGACCAAAGACCTCGGTGAGGTCAGTGTCAGTTCTATATGACAACAATATGGGAGGATCCCTCCCATATATAAGCCAAAATGTTGTAAGTTTGCTGGCGGTGTGGTAAGAGGTGTTATTACAATACTCCACCCATGAACCAAAGAGCCCAATCCTTAGGGCGATCCCCCGTGTTGCATCATAAGTACATCTCCACCGTGCGGTTGACTACCTCTGTTTGCCCATCTGATTGTGGGTGATATGCGGTGATATGTTGTGGAAAAAGTCCAGCTTGATGCCACAAAGAGTGAAGAGTTTGCTTCCAGAACTAGTTGGTTAACACCTTATCCCAGTCAGACATGATCCTCTCTGAAAGGCCGTGTAGGAGGCTCCTTCGAATAAAACACGAGCAACGCCATTAGCTGTAAGGGGACGGGCCAAGGGAGTGAAATGCGCCCCCTTGGAGAACTTGTCGACGACCACCATGAGAATAGATTTTCCTTCGGAGGTGAGCAACCCTTCCACGAAATCTATAGGCACGTCATCCCAGATTTGTGTCGAGATGGTTGACTACTGTATGAGACCTACCAGGAGGAGGTGGCCGGTCTTATTCTGTTGGAAAACTGAACATTCCGTGATGAAATCTTGAACACGATTCCGAGTCCTCTTTAAAATAACTCTGCCATAATGTATTGGAGGGTTCCTCGTGTCCCCTACCATGGGTGCTTTCCAGAATGGCCGCAATGAGGGGAGAGGCTGGCTACAAATACATATCAGCGTAGGAGAGACTGAAACACCTCGTTCACCAATGCTTGGAATGTGGAGGGGGCATTGATGACCTCAAATGAATTGGCCAGAAACTCGAAATGGCCATGTTCAATCTAAAATGTGGTCTTCTCCAGTTCTGTAAGGGCCATGCGTACTTGACGGTATTCTGAGCAAAGATTCAACTTAGAGAAAAAACAAGTCCAATGCAACTCATCTAGGTGTTCCTCCACCGTTGGTATGGGGAACTTGCCACTCCATCATTTGGGATCCATGTTACCAACACATAGTGAATCAATCAAAATCCCACGTCAATGGTCCCAAAAGTCATAGCTACTAGACACTTAACACCACCTTGAACCCTTAGAGGTCCATTACTAAGAGGTCGATCTGGGAGTGGGGTCCCTCCACCACTATAGGAACCGACGACAGATTCTAGGACACCAACTTGTTCTCATTGGCCACAAAAGCATTGACGTGGGGGCTGACGTCACAACGAGGTGCAAACATTACACGACGGGCTTGTTGATGAAGCTATACTTTCTTCTTGAATCCATAATCACGAGCAGGGACTGGTCCCCTGGTGTGACAAGCATCTGAGGTGTCATCCACCTTCATCTAGAAGAGGCGTTTGCACCTGTGTCTCAGCCCGTACTGGTCACGCAGTTTAAACAGAGGCCCTTAGCACGACGGTTGGTGGATGTGAGCCATCGTCGCAACGGGGGATGACCTGTCTCCGTCCTCTTGGTAGTGGTGGTGTTGTTCGGACGTGCGGGGTTGCTAAATCCCAGGAGTGTCCGACCCCATCCTGTCGGCTTTGCCACGAAGTGGTGGTCCGAAATGCAGATTGTAGGTGGCCTTAAAACGTACCATATTAGATGTGATCGCTCACGTTGTAATTGTGTGAACCAAAGTTGGGTGGAGCCTATGAGGTGAAATGAGGCAACACTGATCCAATCCTCCCATGATGTCCATTGGTTCGTGAAGAAGTGTTCACAGTGCGTGAGCCATGCGATAGGGTCTTCGCTGTCATAAAAAATGGGGAAGTCCATTTTGATGTAGCGGGGAACACCGCTCCCTTCTGGACAGTGGTTCGGGTTGTCATAACGAGGTTGGTCTGGTGGCCCATCGTGGGAGGAGTCCAATTCGGCCAAGTGTGGGGATGCATATTATTGAGACTAGCGAAGAGATCATCCATTTTTACAGTGTTGGTCACCATCATCTTCTGAAACATCTCCATAACTTGAGATAATGTGAGACTGCCTTCCTCCATTGGAGCGGGTTGCAGATGGAGCGTCGGGGTATCAGTAAGAGGCAAGTGCAACAAGGCAGCCACCGTGTGCTGGAAGGGGAATCAGGGGCTACATTTGCTAGACTAGGGAAACTATTGGAGGTGGGGTGTTAGTGGCTGGGATAAAGAACAAGGAGCGTCGGCTGCAGGGATCACACACATGGGGCTGGGGTGTTGATGAAAGGTCTCTAAACCAGAGCTGATGAAGATCTGCCTGTTGCAGATCAGATGGTATCGGGCCTTGCAGAACCCACAGGGGCAGCACGTTGCAGGGGGAACGTGATGGCTGAAGGGAAATGTCGGAGTCATCTTCTGCGTCATATACAAAGTTGGTGTGTGCTCCCGATTGTGATCTCGTGTTGGGGCAAGCGAGGGAGAAGTCCCAGAGAGGTTTGGAGTTCCCCTTGTTTGGGCCGGGAGGAGCTATGGTGATGATGGTGTGGAAGAGGATGGAAAATTCTCGTTGATATGTCTGACCCCAATGTTGGTCCATAACAACAACATCCAAGATTGGTACCTGATTTCTATTATTCATGGGCCTTTGGACGATTTACCTGGACCCTGAATATTCTCCAAGCTCGATCTCCATGGCAGACAAGATAATGTTTAAACACATGGTGTCCACTATGAATTCTGGTTATTCCCTTTCGACCCAACACTCATACTGCATTCCAGTCCACTATGAATGACATCTTTCGCCCTCATCTCCATAAGTTTGTGCTTGTTACATTCTTCACGATTTATCGTCGGGTTGGCTAGTAGCAAATCATAGTTCATCCTGGGAGTCAACAAGACATTCTGACACATGATGACCAATATGAGTTCGTGGTCACGCCTTTATGCTGACCAACCCTCATAAATTTTTTTAGTCATTATGAATGACATCTTTCACTCTGCTATCTGGAAGTTCATCTGTTTTTTAATGACATCCTTCTTTATATATCCTTTTGGCAAGCCCACCTCGATCATTTGCGCATAGTACTATATCTCTTGCCATATCACTGATGACAATAAGAGGAAATTCCTGTTTTTTAGTTGACCAAAGATTGACTATTGGGACACATCATTTCGGGAGACATGGTGGCCACAAACCCAACTAAGGATTCAATGGTCTTAATGTGGCCAATGCCCGCCTTTTGTTGAATGAATTCAAACTAAACTGCATTATGTACCCTTCAACGGGCCCGGGAAACAACCTTTATGGTAGTTATGTCTGACTTCACCAAGTCTTTTATGGAGGAGTGTGGTGCATCGTTGCCAAAGATAAGGTTGATTGTACTACAAGAGCACCTCCCACTGCTTACTTCAGCTAAGTGTGGTACTCAAAGTCCCCAACAAAATTATCCCATGACACCGAGCTTCGAGTTGTGGTCATGTTCGTCCACCATTGATAGCTCTATCTCGTTGGTCATCGATTCATTGTCCATACCGATCACTGCAATCTACTGTACCCAGTTGCACATCTGCTCTTTTGGTTGCTTGGAGACCGCTTACCCTACAAGGGCCAAGTCGTGGTGATTGACTGATCAATTTGGATTCGTCATTTGATACACTAGTTTCACTCAACCTCATCTAATGGTCACACGGAGTTCTCTGCATGTTTTGTCATTTAGTTGTTTACCCGCCAACTTTACCGGAACAACCTTATGAAGAGCATCTAACCATTTGTTTTTTAGTACCAGAAGACCAAAAGACCAATTATAAGGCTATCTCTCACGGGATTCCCCGAACCTCTACCTATACTTACGCCATCTAGGAGGATATCATGATGAATTTTGTTATGACTCAGTCTCAAAATTTTGGATTCATTATGGTCATTGATGGAACACCTCTCTATGTATGTTGATTTTGTGTTCCTCTGCCACCTCATATATCACTCTATCAGTGATATGTTGTTTCGTGCGAGACAACATCAGTTTGCATGGATTCAACAGTTTTGGCATGAGCTTTTCAAGATATATGTTACATCCTTAGGTTATGCTCTGCATTAGCATCCCCGAAAAGATGGGAAGACTTAGGCCATCAACCGTTGTCTCAAGATATACTTGTGTTGTTTTATGTCAGATCAATGATGCCAATGGTCGATCTAATGTGGGCTAAATTTTCGTACAACACTTCCTGTCAGTTACAATGATGACTCTCTTTCAGATTGTTTACGGGCGTCAACTATACATATTGCACGTCTATGTTGCACGGGGACGAGATATGAGATATGATACAATACGAATACGAGAAATATGATTTTCAAAAAAAACTTAGAATACCATACACGTTTTTGAAAATTTTAATTATTTTAGTATAAGTACAAATTAATATGAAAGCACGCGTCACATTCACGTGTTTTTTATCATTATATTTCACATATCATATATTAAATGAAGATAAAGTTTTTGTTTCAAAAATGTATCATATCCTAAATAAGAGTCATGAAATAAAACATGTAATCAATTGAATCTCACCATGTATTCAATATTTTGTCTTCACATGTCTTTCTCCATGTCACCATAACAAAACACATAACTTATGTGCATTTTCGAGCATTCTCAGGCGTGTCTGGTAGTATCTGAAAGTATTAGTGAGTATTTTTTAATTTGAAATTAAAAGAAAAAAGTTTCCGAGAATTTCGAGGATGGGTTTTTGAGAGTTTCGAGGATGGGTTTCGGAGAGTTTCTAGACTTAGAAATGTTTTGAATACGATACATAAGATCGTTGTAAGTATAGGTGCTTCATAGTTGCACATTATATGTCATGGGAGCGCCAAATGGTCTCTTTAGTTGCTAATTTGTCAAATCATAATGATGCACTATGTAAGTTATATTTCAATTTGCAACGAATCCAACAACATAAGAGTCGGCAAGTTACCAAGCATCATCCCGATGTCGTTTTTCCCTTGGAGATACGGTCTTCGTCTTCCGACCCAATGCTGATTCTTAGTTCTAAGTTGAGCAACCTTTTCAGTGGTCCTTTTTTAGTCTTGAAGCAATCGACGCCATCATACACTAAATACAACTACTTGCCCAAGGACATATTCACCTGCTATTTCATGTTTTTCCCTTGGAGATTGTTGTTGTCTTGCACCCGTGGAAGGGTCACTTTTCGAGTGTCTATCCATTGAGGGAGCGTACCCTTGTGAGCCTGAATCCATCTTGATTCTGGCCTGGTGACTTGGCCGGTTGCCAATTGTCAGATGTATTAGTTAATAGGCATGTATTAAATACTTCTAAGGGAACTTTCATTAAAGAGTTACTGAAGCAATTAGCCCTACTTGACCTTGGGAGACAAGGTCATTTTTCGTTGGGGAAGTGTTGGCACAAGCATGGAACCCTACCCATGCTGGAAAGCGAAGCGGGGCCTAAGATCTTGCGGGTATATTCTAGGAGGATTGCGATCACATGTGATGAAGAAACGCAAGATGTTTTGAATTGGCCTATTAGAAATGTTTAGGGCTTTTGGGCTTGGATAGGGTTTTGGTGTAATCCTATTAGTGCCTGTTTGTCTCGACGGAATTGAGACTTCAAACCTGGAAAATGGTTCAAGTTCAATGAACATGACATCCAATTCTCAGTCCAAGGAACCAATTTCGTCCAAACGAACAGACCGCCCTACAAGACAAGTGGGTTGTGGTTTGAGGATTAAATTACTGACTTTTCAAAGGCACCTAAGACACGACAATGCATGAGTAGCTTCTCTTAATGTATATTGCATTTATTGTTCATGGGCAACCAATTTTTTCCTTCCTTCTGCTCTCCTACTACTAGCGAGCAACTTGGTTTGTGATGAAGAAACGCAAGATGTTTTGAATTGGCCTATTAGAAATGTTTAGGGCTTTTGGGCTTGGATAGGGTTTTGGTGTAATCCTATTAGTGCCTGTTTGTCTCGACGGAATTGAGACTTCAGACCTGGAAAATGGTTCAAGTTCAATGAACATGACATCCAATTCTCAGTCCAAGGAACCAATTTCGTCCAAACGAACAGACCGCCCTACAAGACAAGTGGGTTGTGGTTTGAGGATTAAATTACTGACTTTTCAAAGGCACCTAAGACACAACAATGCATGAGTAGCTTCTCTTAATGTATATTGCATTTATTGTTCATGGGCAACCAATTTTTTCCTTCCTTCTGCTCTCCTACTACTAGCGAGCAACTTGGTATGTTTTTTTCTTCTTGTGAAAAATGGGGTTATTTTGGTGAAGATAGCATGCTCTCTTTCTTTCTCAATTTCACATAAACTACACAAGTATAGGGGAAGACAAAGTACTGAGTGGAAATGACGTAGGATAAGGTCCTAAAGGGGCTAGGGATATGTTCTATATGCAAACACACATCCGGCGTTATAAGTTTCTTGCAATAATTTTTTAATTTATAAATTTGAATACCAATTATGAGTTATGACACCAAGTTCAAGAGTTTGAAGCAAAGATTAGAAATGACATCCGACCCTCTTCCATCCCGACGTGTCTGGTCGACCTGCCCAACGCCTCATAAGATCTCCCGCAGCTTCTTCTACCGGTTTTCTTCGCTGCCTGGGCTGCTCTCTTGCTCTCCTCGAGTCGCACACACCTCTGGTTCTTCTCTTCGCGCCCAGCTCTATTCCTATCCTTGCCATCGAGCGTGAAGCCCGCCTTTTTCTCCGCCGTCTGTCCTCTCCCCCTGTGACACTATTGATATTTCTATTTTCACTTCCACACCACGCTTGTTGTCTTATCCTGCCATCCTCTTCTCAATTCTCTCTCTTTTACTTATGCCTTCATTTTATTTCATTCACCTTCCCCCACCTCCCTCTCCCTACCACTTTCTATCCCCTTCACTTCATTCCGCCCAAATGTTCCCAGCATTTTTGCGCAGCCAAAATCATTAAAGATCCAAACAAGTTTCGGTGGATCTACCTTGAGAGCAAGGCCTCGCCCGAGCTGACTCTCCTTGTTGGAACCATCAGAGCGCCATATGAAAGTCGCCATAATAATTTCATATAATATTTTATAATTAATTAGTATTAATTAATATTGATTAAATATTATTAATTAATATTGATTTAATTAATTGTATTAATTAAAATATTTTGTAATGGTGTGTTCCCTCCCTCATCTAGATAGGGGGGGGGGGGGGGTGTAGTGTGTTTGAGAATCTTGTGGTTAGTAGTAGTTTGAGACTTTCATTGAAGAGAAGCTCTTTGGAGGACCCATCCTCCAAGAGTTCTGTTGGTATCTTGCTCGTATTCAACGTGTAATGTCATGTCATTATTAAACAATGTCTCTCTAGAAGTTTCTCCACCAGTAACAATATCATAATCTACTTTAACTCCCACTTCTTTGACAATATCTTCTACCAAAGAAGAAGAAGAAAGCCCAAGATCCCGCATGATTAGAAACTTGAAGTAAATCAAGGATCTAGGAGGGAGCATCGAAGGAATAAGAGGTCGAGTTGGATTGACCAACTAAGGAGTAGCAGAAGTGACGCAGGACGGTCCTATGTGATGGTGAAATAATTGTGTGAACTCCTATATGCAACCACACATGAGATAAATATGATAAGAACGGTTGACGCAGGACGGTCCAATATGATGGAGAAAATATAAATAAAACTCCTACATGCAACCATGCATAAATCCGACGGTTTACTTGCAACAATGAATATTTATAAAACAATAATAATTTGATTGGCCACAAAAAGTTAAAGCTCTCAAATATGGAAACACGTGAAGTCGTATAAGTGCAAGAGTGCCAGAAAATCAAATACTATTTAAATGGGAGATTACAAAGACTAAAAAAATTGAATGCAAATTTATAAACCACTATCTCTTCTAGTAGAGAACAAACACAAGACTCAACGGTAAAGAAATCAACACACAAACCTTGATTACCAAGACTATAAAGAGGGGAGGGCTGGAGGCGCTTTAAGAGGGCTGTCCGGAGCAGATTTCAGCGTCCAGAAGTTGTTTGGGGGCTGTCCAGAAATTGGGACAGCGATTGGGTAGTTGCAGGAAGGTAATTTCAGCAGCAAGCAAATGAGGTTTGCTGCCCTGGAAGTCTGGACAGCAACCTGGAGGGTGGTAGGTGGCTGTAAGGGAGATGAGGTGGCTAGGCAGGAGCCCACAGGTTTAATTCTGGATGGGTCTTGCTGTTCTGGACAGCAGAAAAACAGTTTCCTGCAGCAGGGATGGGGTTAGCAATGGAATTCCACGAAGGAATGAGTGATTGGGTGATGTGGCTCCACGTGTGATTGGGTGGTGGGCAGAATGAGGACAACTTGGCTGTGGCTCCACGAGAGGGGAAGAGGCAGGGAGATGGGCTGTAGTTGGAGCAGCAAATGGAGGAACCAACAACCTGGACTCAACGTGAAATTGAGGAACAGAGGAGGGGGAAATCAGCCAGGCAGTTTGGAGGAAGTGGGTGCAGTTATTGGAAGGATGTGGGTGGAGGCTTTCACGTGGGAATGAGAGAAATGGGAGGGGCTTATTTGCTGAGTGTTTTTTTTGGGGAGTGAGGGTGGTGGAGATTAATTTTAGGAGTTGTGCCTAAAATTTAGGAGAGAGGAGAAAGTGGGAAAGTGGGGTAGTTATGGAGGTGGTAATGGATGGTGGAGGTGGTTGCCGGCTGGGTGGAGGTTAGTGGTGACCGGAGGTGGCCGCCGGTGGTGGTGGCCGCCGGAGCTATTTTTCGGCGATCGCCAGAAAATACAAAATGAAGGGAAATCGATATGGGAGATGTAGGAGGATCACCGGAGACGTATTCCGGTGATCACCGGAGATGGGATTTGTGGGTAAAGATGGCTGTTTTTGTGGAGATCTTTATAGGTGGCTGTTAAGTGGGGGAGAATGATATGGTGGCCGGTGGCTGTTTTGGAGGTGCAGAGGGGAAGGTTTTGTGGAGGGGGTGGGCTGCTGCAGTTGGAGTCGGAGGAGGGGAGGTCCCTTTGAAAGGGGGGGGGGGGGGGAGGGGGCGGTTGTAGCTTGTGGTGGAGGAGGAGGAGGAGGGGTGGTGGAGTGGCCGGCCAAGGGAAATGGGAGGGAGGAGGTAGACCCGAGCTTCGCACCCGGGGTTTGGCTTCGGCACCGAGTTGACCATAGAATGGGCTTCAATACTCCATTCTTCAATGCCCAAAATGAGAGCCCTCACCCTCTATTTATAGATTCCTAGGGGCAACGGACGGCTGTGATTGGTCGAACGTCCCGACTCAAAAATACATAAAATTACAACTTGAAATAAAAAATGACAAGAACAAAAACTGCTACGATCGTCGATCCGCATAAAATGAATGGTTCTGATTCTCCATCAAGCAGGTCTATTGATGTTAGGGAATTTAGGAGGCACATTTCCTTTAGCCTTAGATGAAGAGGGCTGATTTTCAGCAGCATACGCCAGTTGGCCAGGAGACCCATATCTTGGAGGAGAAGATTTGGGTGTCTGCACTAATGAATCACCCTTTGGAGCAGCAATGGCATGCAGCTCCAAAACCATCGAAACGTCCTCTTCCACATTTAATACTGCAAATCGATTGTTCTTCCTCGAAGCAATTGGAAGTTGCCCCTTGTGCTTCGGAACAGCCATACAAACTCCTCGTTTGGCTAGGAGCCAAGGCCCAAAATCTGATGTTCTTCCCAAATTGGAGTAAGGCAAAGAAGGTGATGGGTGTTCCATAACAGCCGGCCTATCCGGAACCAACGTGGGCAACTCTGATGCCCCATCACGCACACCACCCCCTTTGGCAATGATGCACAGATACCAGGTCGCATTGGACAAGACTCCGCTCGGTGACCCACCACCCCACATTGAAAGCAAATGGTATGTAGCCCCTTATACTCCACGCGAAGTACATCATAGTTAACACAAACTTTCGAGAGCAGGGGCTTACGCAAATCAATTTCAACACATACTCGAGCAAAATGAGCTTTAACCGCCATGGCCATCGTATTATCCACCTTCAACGGGGTTCCGATATGTTTAGCCGCTTCCAAGAGTAAGTCTTCTTCAAAATATTCTAGTGGCCAATCAGGGAAGTGGATCCAAACTGAGGTGAAATGAATAGCAGACTCCGATGGACGGAAATGGGGTCACCAGCGTTGGACGGGGAAGAATGATATATGGGATATTGATATATGCTCCATCAATCTATTGAGTCATGTATATAAAGGAAATAAAAATGCGAAAGGAAAAAATGTGAATATAAAACAAGATTAGTAGCAAAAAGAAACAAATAGAATGATGTCATTGACTATGATGTACTGCTTGCCCTATCATCCGGATGGAGACAATTCGATTCATCATCTCAACACAAGTGAAAGGTATATCAAATCGATATGAAGTCTATTTTTCTTATTAGATACCTTGATGCGGAGGAATACATTTAACTACCACTACACTATATGATGAAATGGTAAGAAGTCAAAGTGTTGAATCTTAACAAGAAGCTGTATGGCTTAAAATAAACATCAAGAGCATGGAACACCCAAATTGATACTTATTTCAAGACAAATGGCTATGTTCAATGCCCGCATGAAGCCCCGCTCTACATTAAGAAAAACGAAAGGAACATCCTGCTTGTTTTGCCTCTATTTTGAAGATTTGATCTTTTACGAGTAACAATCTGTATATGTTCAAAGTGTTCAAACTAACTATGAAGCAGGAGTTTGAAATCACTGGCATAGATCTTATGGCATACTTTTTCGGCATTGAAGTAAAGCAAATATTGATTATATTTTTATTTCTTAAGAAACATGCAAAAGATGCCCTCAAGAGATTCAATATGGAGATATGTAGGTAGGTTAATGCCCCTGTAGATTGCAGCATGAAAAATAACCTAAGCATGATGATGGTCAAAGTGTTGATCTTCCTCTGTAAAAGCCTAGGTCTTTGAGGGACTTGACTTGCACATGGCTCGACATGTGTTGAAGCACTAGTCGCTATATGAAAGAGTAAGTATACTCACACTATGGCCGTGGAAAGAGTTTTCACCATATCAATGGTACAATGCATTATGACTTGTTTTATATTCCCTTAAATAATACTCAATAGCTTAGGTATTGAAATAGTTATTGATACAGAGTTATTATAGAAAGAGCACTACATTCCTCACTCACTGGTGTATCCAAGAAGGAACCAATTAATTGTTCCTTCATCACCTGAAGCCAAAAATGTAGCACCCGCATCTTCAGGTTGTAATATAGTTCGACTAAGAAGACTGCTTAATTATATTAATTTTCTGAAGAACTTGTAAAATTTTATGCAGACAACAAATTAGCTATGACATAAAATTCTGTCTACCATGAAATAAGTAAACATATGGACACTCAATTTCACCTCATAAGTGATCAAAGTTGCAGACATCTTTACCAAATCACTCAAGAACTTCTTCAAGTTCAAAGCTCTCCCTGGCATGACAAATTCAGCTTAGGAAGGCATGCTAGAAATTTAGCCAATTTTGAGAAAAATGTAGAATCTTTTCTAAGATAAACTTAACTGTACATTAAAATATGTTCTTAGGTGAATGCAAGTTTATGGATATTATGTCTCTTTAAGAGTTGTGACTCCCCAAACAAATTGTATTCAATTTATGTATGAAAAAGAAGAGTCGTTTTAACTATTAAGCCTAGTCTAGTCGTTGTGACCAATCCGAATATCAACATTTCAGCAATACAAAGTATATCCTCTCCTTTGTTCTTTTCCACAACAAATATTTTTCCTCAACACTCGTGATTTTTTATATTTTATCTTTTGTTAATAAACTTCACATTGGATAATTTTGCTTCCATTTTTCTATTGCTAATTGTATGCTATATTTGTAAATTTGGCACCTTCATGAAAAACACTGTTCTCGGTCACCAAATTTTCGACATTGGTAACACTTCTGAACCTTACTCAGGACGATGACACTAATTTCCACATGGACCTCATAGCCGGGCTCGCCAACATGCGGGCGAGAAACTACAGCATTCCGGAGGTCGACAAACTGAAAGCCAAATTCATAGCTGGAAGGATCATTCCGGCCATCGCAACCTCGACAGCAATGGCGACCGGCCTGGTGTGCCTCGAGCTCTATAAAGTTCTCTCCGGCAGGCACAGAGCGGAGGACTACCGCAACACCTTTGCGAACCTCGCCCTTCCCCTCTTTTCCATGGCCGAGCCCGTGCCGCCCAAAGTGGTCAAGCACAACGATATGAGGTGGACGGTGTGGGACCGCTGGATCATCAGGGGCAACATCACCCTCCGGGAGCTTCTCCGGTGGCTCAAGGAGAAAGGGCTCAATGCCTACAGCATATCGTACGGCACCTCGCTGCTCTACAACAGCATGTTCCCGAGGCACAGGGATAGGATGGACAGGAAGGTCTCCGAACTCGCGCAGAGCGTGTCGAAGTCGGACATCCCTTCGTACCGGAGACATCTTGATCTTGTGGTCGCTTGTGAGGACGACGACGACAACGACGTGGATATCCCGCTGGTGTCTGTTTATTTCGGCTAGTGCCCTTTGGTCTGGGGTATAGAAGGAAACATTTTAAGGGCATCCGGCTTTATTTAGATACCTCTCCACATGTTTACCCTTTCTCTAAAGAATGTTAGATCGCTGCAATTTTACATTATATTTAGTATATGGCAGGAAGGAGCGCTGCTTTTTAATTTGGGCATGACCTATCATTTCTTTCAAAGTTGGTGCTCATCTTTTAGTCATTTCGCTCGCAATTTTTGTTCGAGCATTGTTTGAAATAGCTGTGATTGAACTGTGATTATGGCGACGCACTCCTATGCTTGTAATAAAAGCTGGTCTAGATTTATGCAAAGTGCTGAAGATTGCTGCTATTTGGGATTGGGATAGTTCTTTATTTTTTTTTCTTTCAAAACTGTAATTCAATCCTTTATTGACAGCGCTTACTAGTTTAAAAGTGAGAAATGGGTTTGTCCATGGAGAAATTGTTAGATTAGGTCTGCGTTTCGGTTGTCGGTATACAAAATACAAATATTTTTAATCAGATGCACCAATTTTTTATTACAAATACAATCATTTTTTCCGTATGTATCCCTTTTTTTGTAACTATTTTAAAACTAATATTTATGTAAAAATAGGTTGTATTTTTTTTAGTGAGCGTTCGTACAGAGATGGGCTTGGTAATTTCGCCTCAATGGAAATGGGTCTCATTTTTACATTTTTGAAAAAAATCTTATTTTGGTATTAACTTCTAATTTAGGGTTAGTTTGGGTGAGCTGTTGCTGATGAAAAGCTGCTGATAGTAAAAGTGTTGTTTCTGGAAAACAAAGTTTTGGTAAAAAATTGTTTGTGTGAAATGGAGTTTGCAGAGCTTTTGATAAGCTGTTTTGTATAAACTGTTTGGCAAAAATGGAGTTTGTTTAGTGTTGACGCCAGGAAAACCCTGACCTCAAAATTCGAACCGATGCAGCCGGAGGCTACTCGCCCAGCAGCCCAACGAGATGGCTTGGCTGGCGACTACGACGGAGCTAGAAGAGCAACTAACAGGACCCCAGGTGCTGCGGCAGGGAGGTCCCACCACGTACCCAGAAGCTCCGAAGAGACTTCCCCTCCAAGGCCAAAAAATGGCCGAGCAGGGTACAAGGAAGGCACCGACTTGGCTAGTACCGGGAGTAGCGACCAAGTGTGACAGGTTCCAGGATGTAAGAGCAGGGTTTCAAAAGCTCAAGTCCAGGTGCCAATCCAAGTACCCCTGGGGTCCTATTTATAGGAAAACCAAGGGGTAGGGGGGTTTTTATAGCCCAGCCCCTGCCCGGCGACTAGCGACATTGGGGCGATCTCCCCGGGCAAATGTGCGAGTATCAGCTATGGTCGCCCACCTTTTGGCGAGTATCCGGGCTACTCGCACGAGTGCACCCCTACTCGCCTAGGCTGTCTTCTGCTCCTATGCTTGACTGCCGTATTGACTCTTTGACTTTGACCTCTGTCTACGTGGCCTTGGGTGAGTCCTACCCTCGGAGAATGAGGGTTGTACACAATCCCCGCTCTTTGCGAGTAACGTAGTTGCTTGGAAAGAATCATCCAACCCTGATTCGACGAGCTGTCTTTCTGGCGAGTATTGGTTGATAGTCGACATCCCGCTGGTTTGACGCTCTGGCCCTATATATAGAGGGGGAGGGGTCTCTGATGGCAAGGCTTTTTCGATCTCGCTTTCAAGATGTCGCGTAGTATTGCCGAGGAAGCTGCCGCTGATTTGGCCGAGCTTGCAAGTCTGCTTCCACCTTTGCGGAAGCCTGCTCGCGACGCCGAGCTCGAGGACTTTCTCGCTTCTAAGAAGAGGAAGCGTCTTGAGAGGAAGAAGGAGAAAAGGAACAAGAAGAAGAAGAATGCGGACGCCCCCGAGAATGTTGCTGACTCTCAGGTCGGCACTACCCAGCAGGTACTCGCCGACTTGGGTCTCGGTCAGTCGGGCGGCTCGCCTGCTCCTGATCCTCCTTTGTCGAATGTAGCTCCTAAGGCGAGTACTGTGGGAATCTCGGCTGAAGATCAAACTGAAGTTCTTCCTGCGCGAAGTGAGAGCTACATTCTCGCCACTTTTTAAGTTTTAGTCGCCCAAGTGTCTGACGTTTTTTATGCTATCTCGCAGATCCGCTTCGCGTCGATGCTCAGGCGGAGCCTTTGAGCGCTATTCCTCTGCGATCTTCGCCTATGATCTCGCCCAGGTCTGGGGGAGGAACTCGCCGGGGCGGATCGGTGCGGATCCTTCATAGCTCCGCGGTGGATAAGAGGCCGATGAGCGAGCAGAGGGCTCCTTCTGCGAGTAATCCTCCTCCGCCGCCACCGCCCTTGCAGCAACCAGAGATGGCGAGTAGCCCGCAACTGCTCGCGGACCAACTTCTTCCACCTCCTCCGTTCCCTCCTCCTGCCGATATGCAGGATGATCGCCGTCTTCTGTCTTCCTCGACTCCCACCATTCATCCGACTGAATCCTCGCGCCGAGGCGGGGTGGCGGGGTCTTCTGGCTTCTTCGCTCCCAGAGGGGGAGGGCGACCAGTGGATGGTCGCGGTCGGGATGATGCGCCTTCCAGCAGGGAGCACATCGGTGGGTCGCACTCGAACCGGCGAGATGGTGCTCGTCGCATTCTGTCCCCGCATCGGGGAAGGAGCACTCCTCGCCGACCATCTCAGAGTCCTCGCCGCGACTTGCGGAATGATGCTCATCGGCCTGGTAAATGGAGTCACTGTCTTTCCGAATCTCTTCAAAGAAAGGTCTTCCCGCTACTCGTCACTAAGGCTTCGTCTTTATGTCTTTTGCATCTCGTGCTCACACTCCTATCGGGGCTCTGATTGACGGGGTCGGGCTTCCCTCCCGCGAGTATCAGGAGAGGGCTACTCGCTCCATCCTGGACTTGGAGGCGAAGTTGGAACGTCTGGCGATCAGCGAGTCCCATCGGCGTCTGACCGCGGTGGAAGCGCGAGTGGAGCTCTTGGCGGCTGCCGACTCTCAGCGTCGCCTGACCGAGCTGGAGGTGCGAGCATCACGGCTGGAGGAGATTGATACTCGCCTGATTAGTGTAGAATCTCGCCTTCAGGCTGTCGGCGATCTAGAGCGTCGGGTTGGCAGGATGGAGCATCGCCAGCAGTTGCATCACGACGAGCTGGTGGGGATGCGTGCGAGCACGGGCTCCATTGGTCGCCTGACGAGGATGGAGGAGCAGCTGCGACAAGGCGAGGATGCGATGTCAGTGGCCTTCGAGCATTTCAAGCGAGCTCGCAGTATGGGCTGGGTTAGGCGACAACCACAGCTTCCTGACGCTCAGCCGAACCCCTAGGATCCTGCCCCTCTTTCTTTTTATAGCCGCTTGTAGCCTTTTGGCAAATGCTTGTAATTCTGAAATAGTTGATTTCTTTAAGTAATTTGCTATTTGGCGAGTATGAATATCGCCCTTGTTGCCTTTCTTATTTTCTGCGATGTCTTGATGTCCTTTTTTTTTTCTTTCCTGCGAGTAGTTGTTGAATGTTTGTGTTGGTGTGGCGAGTATCCTAGTAATCTGTTGCAGGTACTCGCCTGTTCGACACTGGTGATTTGACGTGCACCCTGGGTTTTGGCGACTTTCCTCAATACTCGCCACCCCTGACTTGTGCTCGCGGTGGCGTACGCGGCAAGCCAAGTTTCGTCGAGTACTATAAATAGGGGGGTGGGTACGTATTTATTACGCTTTTGGCGATCTGCCCTTTCTTTCCAGCGACTATCTCCCGATTGCTCCTCTCCTCGCATCTTCGATACTCGCTTCTTCAATCTCTTCCTTCCTGAATGGCTGACGAGGCAGCTATTCGCCGTGCAAGTCATGCGAAGAACTTTGAGGCGACTTCTTTCAAGAAGCCGATTACTCGGCCGAGAGACCTGAAGGAGTTCTCCGCTAAGTACTTGTCGCCGGAGTATGTCGCCAGGCTTCCTCGCGAGGATGAACGTCTGAATTCCTTCTCGCCGACCGAGCTGGTCTTCCCCATCCGCCACTTTGAAGTCGGCCTGCGACTACCCTTGTGGTCGGAGGTTTGCCAGATCCTCCGCTACCACGGGATAGTTCTGGCGCAAATCAACCCAAATGGAGTGGCGATGATCGTGGGATTCCTCTGCTATCTGCACGATCAGGGGATCGCCTTTGATCTCTCCGTCTTCCGGCGAGTATTCCACTTCGGCGCCACTGGCGAAGGCGTCGTCTTCTTGTGCAGTCATGTCTGCACGCTGGTCGGCACGACGAACAAGAACCATCGCTGGACAGAGCGAATAGTCGTCATCAAGGGCGACTTTGGCGTCGTGCCGACTGCATCCTTCCAGCCGGCAGAGAGTGCGTTCGCCGCCCCTTATCTGGAGGAGAGCCGGGAGAAGCTACTCGACAGCTTCCGAGGTCGCCGTCTGGATGTCGTTTTCTGGAGGAGGCGAGTGGATGAGCTCGCCGAGGTGTTCTCTGGTGAAGGTAGTCGTCTGAGCGTGTATGTGGCCATACTCGCCACTTATCTTCAGTTGGTGTCTAATGCTCTTCTCTTTATGTCTTGATGCAGCTACTCGCTCCTTACCGAGCGAGCTTCTTCCTTTGGCGCCAAAGGCGGGAGCTTCTGCCACGGTCGATTTATCGCCAGATGGCGATGAGCGGGAGGCCGCCGGCGATGATGCTGGGCCCTCGAAGAAGAGGAAGGTCAGGGCGAAATCCGCCGAGACTGGGAGAAAGAAGGAGGTCGTCAAGAGGGACCTGAAAGCGAGGGCAGATCCTTCGGAGGCTGGCGAGCCTAACGGCCATCCGCACTTCGGCGAAGGTATGGGCAGCGAGGATGCCTATGGTCGCCCTCTGGTGTCTTGGGCTGAGCGAGCCCATGAAGTGACGTTGAGCACCAATCTCCCCGCCTGGTCGGAGGATTGGGAGGATGCGGGCGAGGCGTTCGACGTGACGTTCGCTCTTTATGGTCGCGCGGACGCCGAATCCTTGCATGACGTCTCGGCCAAATATCTCGCCCATCAGAGCTCGTGTGCTAACCTGCGAGCTGCCGAGCTTGGGCATGCGACGGCGAGGAAACTGCTTGAATATGAGCAGATGATCAAGGTGCAGAGCAAGAAGCTCATCACCATGGGGCTGGAGGCCGCCAAGTGGAAAGACCAGGAGGTACTCGCTCGTCGCTTTTCCGATCTCCGAGATAGTCTCCTTTTGTGCCGATGGATGTTTGCTAACCGCTGTCTTCATCTGTACAGGCCGCCGAGCTGGAAATGGCGAAGAAAGTGTCCCAGCTGGAGAAGGAGCTGGAGGATACTCGGCAAACCTTGGAGGCCGCCCAAGTGCGAATCGCCGAGTTAGAAACTCGGCCTGCCGAGCAACAGCCTTCGTCGGCGGGCCCCTCCAGGGTTGGCAAGCAGATCCGGATAGTCGGCGACGATATGGCGCATATTCGTCGGGAGATCGCGCGAGCAACCGGGAAGGTGGTCCTAAGCAGTCTGAAGGCCGATGGCCTTTTGAAGCCGGAGGCAATGAACCTGACTGTCATGGACATTATCCCGGCACTACTCGCCGAAGAGTCCAATTCCCCCATGCGAGATCTTCCATCCTCATCCACCGATTCTGAAGATGACGATTCTGAGGACGAGGGTGATGATGGCGAAGATGTCGATCCTGACGGCGTGGATGGTGGCGACGATGCATAGTCGCCTGTCTTCTTTTTGCAAATCTGTATCATCATTTTTGTATATGTACTTATGAAAGTAAATGAATACAATTATTTTGCTCGCCTTTTGTAGTCGTCTTTTGCTTTTCTTCTTTTCGTGATCATGTCGAGTAGGCTCTTAGGCTCGAGATGAGGTTGAGTGCTTGCTAGGCGACTAAGCATAGGCGAGATAGGATGCTGCGGACGACGATCGTACCTTACTCGCTGGGTAGATGCTCGTCCATACGTGCTCGCGCCCTCATACTCGCATCTTCCTACTCGCACCTGCATATGAAGAAGGATCCTTGAGACATGCTTTTCTAGAACCTCATTTTATACCTTCAGGTTGACGCTGCTGAAGAGGTCGGCATAGTAGGGAATGACTGTCGGGGAGGTTCCGATGGAACACCTTCCAAGGGATCACAACATCCCGAGGTCTCCATCCTACTTAGGGGCTGAATGTTTCCATCCTTCGGTCGGTCGAATCGGTCCTACCTTTTCCCAAGTTGGAATGTCGGCTTCCAGACTCTCCCCTGGTAATCTCTTCAGTTGGATGAGAAATGCGGTCGGTGGGTAACTCGACCAACATGCAAGGGGGGAGCTGATCTCGACCGTCAGTGCAGAGGCTTGGTATTAGGAGAACGCACACCCGAGGCACTGTCCCATCATCCGTTCTGAGTTTTTACGAGGGTGTAGTCGGAGGCTCGTATTTCAACTTGCGGCGGTGAATGTTGATGCAGGACGACGTCAAGCAGGGAATGACAATTGGGGAGGTCCAAGGGGACACACCATCCCGAGTTCTCCATCCTACCTGGATGATGGACGTCCGCGATGGATGACGTCAAGTAGGGACTGACAGCCGGGGAGGTTGCAAAGGAACGCACCATCCCGAGGCCTCCATCCTACCTGGACGCTGAATGCCGACCGAACCTATTTCCTGTTGCTCAACAATTAAACGGGGAGTTAAGCACACTTAAGTACATTAACTCATACGATTGGAGGAAATAATCAGAAACGCATCTCTTTGTTATGGGCTTTTAGCCCTCAAGTGTGCACGACACCTTTATTCAAGGGTCCCCTGAGCTAGTTAAATCGATCATCTCTTCGCCGAATCGGGAGGTTGACGTCCAGGCTTTTTTTCTGGTAATCTCTTCAGTCGGACGAGAAATGCGGTCGGTGGGTAACTCGACCAACATGCAAGGGGGGAGCTGATCTCGACCGTCAGTGCAGAGGCTTGGAATTAGGAGAACGCACACCTGAGGCATTGTCCCATCATCCGTTCTGAGTTTTTACGAGGGTTAAGTCGGATGCTCGTTTCCCAACCTAGCGTGGAGATCGACTATACTGGCCTTCTTCTTCTTTTTTAAAAAGACTTTTCTGAGATAGTAACGACTGCCTCATCCCATATTTCAGGGAGACGTAAATTTTTTATTTTACAAATGAATTTACAAAAGAAGGGGGGCATGTACATTCCCCTTAGGGATAAAACCTTTTCAGGTCATCGCCGCTCCAGGTGTTCCCTAGCAGCTCGCCTTCCTGGTTCTGCAAGCGGTACCCTCCGGTCAGGAGAGCTTCTTGGATGATGAAGGGTCCTTCCCAGTTCGGGTTAAGCTTTACGATGGCTGCTGACCTTCCTGCCGCGTCCACTTTCTTCAGGACCAGGTCACCTGCTTGGAAGTGCTTGAGGCGGACATTCTTGTCAAAATGTCTTGCTATTCGGCGCTTGATCTCTTCTTGCCTAGTTGAGGCCATTTCGCGGAGCTCCTCGATGTAGTCGAGGGACAGCTTCTGGGCTTCCTCATTTTCCAATCGCCATTCTTCGTTTCCGTCTTCCGCGGCTACCACCCTTGGGCTTCTGACTTCAAACTCTACTAGAATGAGAGCTTCCGACCCGTGAGAGAGCTTGAACGGTGTTTCCCCGGTGGCTGAGCTAGGAGTGGTCCTCAGAGCCCAAAGGACCGAGGGGAGCCTCCACTTGGCCATTGCTCCTAGGGTGGTGTACGGAGGCGAATCGAAGATCAGTTCCCAGTTGTCTGCAAAAGTCCTCCAATTCCAAGCTGGCAAACTGGGGACCGTTGTCGGTGACGATGGCGAGAGAGATTCCAAATCTGCAGACGATCTCTCCCCAGATGAAGCTCTTCACGACTTGAGAGGTGGTCTTGGCCAAAGCTTTGGCCTCGATCCACTTGGAGAAGTAGTCGATCATGACAAGAACGAACTTCCTCTGGCCACTTGCTTGAGGGAAAGGGCCGATCAAGTCTATCCCCCAGATGGCAAACGGCCATGGGGCGGTGATTGATCGGAGCTGCTGGGCTGGTTGCAACTGAAGAGGGGCGAAGAGCTGGCATTTCTGACACTTCTTCGAGAAGGTCTCGGCATCCTTCCGGATAGTAGGCCAGAAGTAACCTTGCCTTAGGATCCTTTGTTCCAAAGTGCGAGTCCCAGAATGGCTTCCGCACTCTCCCGAATGGATCTCCTCCAACACTCGAGGTACTTCGTCTTCAGAGACACATCTGGCTAGGGGGCCTGAGATGGTTTTGCGGTACAGCTCTCCGTTTTGTAGTAAATTGTACGCCGCCTTGTACCGAAATCTTCTTTGATCTCCTTCGCCCGCCGGGAGTTGGCCGCTGACCAGGAAAGCCACAAAGGGATCCATCCATGAAGGGCGTTGCTTGATCTCCATCATCTCTTCGGATGCCTCCAGCCGGGCCGTGCCTCCAGTTACCCTCTCGAACTCCTCCGCGTCAGCCATCC
Source organism: Dactylorhiza incarnata (assembly GCA_033032865.1). Lineage (NCBI taxonomy): Eukaryota > Viridiplantae > Streptophyta > Magnoliopsida > Asparagales > Orchidaceae > Dactylorhiza > Dactylorhiza incarnata. Next base: position 16,251,902 of record JAWHQI010000004.1, on the reverse strand, counting down.
AGCTGATGGTGCTAACCGAGCTGAGGTAGCACTCGCGGGCGGCTCTTAGATCGCTCCTGATCCTCACCTGGACGTCCCCTTGGCAATACTTGAGGCACTGATGGTACGAGGATGAGACGGCCTTGAAGGTGTTGAGAAGTGGCCTCCCAAAGATGGCCTTGTAGCAGCTCGGGGCGTCCACGATGACGAAACGGCACTGGAGAGGGGTTCCCCCGAGTGTTACAAGGAGATATACTCCTCCCTCCACTTCTTGCTTCTCTCCGGAGAAGCCAAAGAGGGGACCATCCGGCTTTCGGACCCTTCCTGCGCCGACTCCCAGCCCGTCAAACGTCTTCTTAAAGATGACGTTTACGGAACTACCGTTATCGATCAGGATTTGATCAACGGTAAAATCTTCTACGACAGCCTGGATGACGAGGGCGTCATGAAAGGGGTTCTCATTCCCTAGCATGTCTTCTTCGGAGAAGGTGATCTCCTCCAACGGGGGCGGTGCCTGTGAGGTCGAAGCGACACTCCTTCGATAGATTTGATGGAGACTTCCCTTGCGGGAAGCTCCTATCCCCGCACCCCCGTGGATCACCCCCACTCCTCTACCTCCTAGGGCCACTTCTCCTCGACCTCCGTGGTCGGCTCGGTCCTCGTTCCTTCTTTGGCCGGCGTCCTGAACCGCGGGCTGCTCGACCGGAGCTTCTATTCTTCGCTGCTCTCCTCCTGCCTCTCTTGCTGCCAGCCTTCTTCTGGCTTCCCAAAAGTCTGGGCAGGACATCGTGCCATGCCCTTCCACCTGGTGGAGCTCACAATAGAGGGGAACCTCCTCTACCTGTGGCCTCCTTTGCTTCTTATTCTTCCGGCCCTGGCGGTTGCCGCGCCTGGCGACCGCCATGGCTTCCTCCCTTCTTCTCTCCTGGCGTCCCTCTGGCCTGTCGTAACGCCTTCTCTCCGGGGATCTCCTTCCCCGCTCCTGACGTTGGGGTCCCCTGGCTGGCTTCCACGGTGGCCGGTAAGCGGGGACTTGGTAGCGTCTTTCTTCCTCCCGACGCTCTGGGGCCACGATAAGCATCCTCTCCTCATTCCTTCTCGGCTCCTCCCTCCTGGGCTCTCTTTCTCTCCTCTCCTCTCTGCCTCTTCCTTCTGGCTTCCGCTTTTCCGCCCTCCTGGGCTCTTCCTTCTTCCTCTTCTCGGGGGGACTTTCCTCCTCCTCCTCTTCCTCGTCTTCCTTGGTCACTCGGGTGAGCCTGGCTAGGAAGCCGCGGTTGGAAGCTTCACCCTGGATGAACTGGTTGGTCCTTTCGATGAGGTTGGCGTAGGAGTAGGGAGGATTCCTACTGATCTCCAACTTAAAGAGGCCCTCGCGGAGGCCGAAGGTTAGGGCCAACCGCAGGGTGCGACCATCCACCTCCTGGATGTGTTGCACCTCTTCCTGGAAGCGATCGATGTAGTCCCCCAACGTTTCTTTTGGGCCCTGGGTCAGATGGAAAAGGGTCGTAGCCTCCTTCTTTAACTTCTTTGTCGTCGCGAACCGCATGTTCAGCCCCCGGCAAAGGTCTTCAAAGCAGTAGATGGAGCCTTCCGGCAACTGGTGAAACCAGTCCCTTGCCTTCCCTCGGAGGGAAATCGCGAACAGCCTACACTTGAAGGCGTCCGACATGGTCCGAAGGGAAGCGACATCCTCGAACCACTGGATATGACGGATAGGGTCCTCTCTCCCCGAGTAGTAATTCATCGAGGGATCTCTGAACCCCTTCGGCACGGGCGCGGCGAGGATCTCCTCGCAGAACGGGCTCCTCCCCCCTATCTGGCGACGATCATCATCTGACCGAGTATCTCCCCCATACTCGCTCACCTGCCGAGTATGATAGAATCTCGCCTGCTCGTCCTCCTCGCGGAAACGAGTTCCTCCAGGTCCTTGAGACGCTTGCAGACCAAACTGCGACTTCCTCGGCCGCTCAAACTCTTCGACGTGCGCCTTCCCTGCTCGCTGAGTGCGAGCACCTTCCTCGGACGGGCCCGAGCGATGAGGCGAGGTCGCCGTTCCTTTCGTGCGAGGTAGGAGAGTCGCTCGCATGGTGACTTCCATCCTTTGCGCGAATTCTTCGAAGACAGCCAACGATACGAACTCGCCGCCTCTAGCCGAGTTTCCCGCCACCTCCTCGTGGTCGCTAGCTGCTACCATCTCACTTTTCTACCAGACTTTCTTCCTATGGCCGCGGTCCACGCTCACCGCACCAAAGTGTTGACGCCAGGAAAACCCTGACCTCAAAATTCGAACCGATGCAGCCGGAGGCTACTCGCCCAGCAGCCCAACGAGATGGCTTGGCTGGCGACTACGATGGAGCTAGAAGAGCAACTAGCAGGACCCCAGGTGCTGCGGCAGGGAGGTCCCACCACGTACCCAGAAGCTCCGAAGAGACTTCCCCTCCAAGACTAAAAAATGGCCGAGCAGGGTACAAGGAAGGCACCGACTTGGCTAGTACCGGGAGTAGCGGCCAAGTGTGACAGGTTCCAGGATGTAAGAGCCGGGTTTCGAAAGCTCAAGTCCAGGTGCCAATCCAAGTACCCCTGGGGTCCTATTTATAGGAAAACCAAGGGGTAGGGGGGTTTTTATAGCCCAGCCCCTGCCCGGCGACTAGCGACATTGGGGCGATCTCCCCGGGCAAATGGACGAGTATCAGCTATGGTCGCCCACCTTTTGGCGAGTATCCGGGCTACTCGCACGAGTGCACCCCTACTCGCCTAGGCTGTCTTCTGCTCCTATGCTTGACTGCTGTATTGACTCTTTGACTTTGACCTCTGTCTACGTGGCCTTGGGTGAGTCCTACCCTCGGAGAATGAGGGTTGTACATTTAAGTTAATTTTTTCTAATTAATTTAAATTCATAATGTAATACCTGAAATCAATTTCAACATATAAAACCAACGTCACATCACATACCAAATAAAATTTCAATGTTTTTCAGATAGTTCAAAACAACATAACAAAAAAATATTTTAAACTCTCGACGAACGGATCCATTAGTTGCATGCAAATATCACCTACATAATTGAAAATACTTTATATTAGATTCTTATATTAAATTAAAATTTAAAATATGTGGGAAGAATCTTACCTTCTTGCATCATAGAGTTGTTGCGCTATAGACTCACGCAGTGTTAACATCTCGTCTACACCACTTGATGTATCAGTGCATGTATCATGTCGTCTCTGTGACTCTACTCCGCCTCCCGTACGCTGGATCTCACTTTCTCTAAAATCAGGATCCATACGTGATGAATGTCTCCGTATAAAATTATGCAAAGCCATTGTCGCCAGGACGATATGTGTTTGTTTCTCAAAACTATATGAAGGCATATCACGGAGTATTGCCCATTTTTTCTTCCATACTCCAAAAGTGCGTTCAATCACACTCCTAAGAGAAGAGTGTGTTTGATTGAAAATCTCTCGAAGTCCCTCCACTGGACGATTACCACGAGCAAAATTAGGAAAATGATATCGTGTATCTGGATATGGTTTTATATATCCTCTTTGCAGTGGATATTCAGTGTCTACCAAATAATACTTTCCTGCGTGATTAACGCACAAATTTTAATTAAAAAAGGGAAGAAGTAATGTATGAAGTACAATTATAACATCATTACCTCTGGGGGGGGGGGGGGGGGGGGGGGGTGCGGGAACATGAACTTTGGATTGCTTATAGCAAAATTTAAAATTAGATGACAAACACAAACATTCATACATATATATACACACACATACATGTATATATATACAAGCACACACACATTCATATATATATATATACACAGCACACACACATTCATATACATATACAAGCACACACACATTCATATATATATATATATATATATATATATATATATACCCAGCACACACACATTCATATATATATACAAGCACACACACATTCATATATATATACACACATACATATATATATATACAAGCACACACACATACATATATATATACAAGCACACACACATACATATATATATATACTAGCACACACACATACATATATATATACACAGCACACACACACATTCGGCCAGTAACATTGATGCTGCTATACACTCCTATACACACAATACACAGAAATCTACACTCCTATACACACACAAACACACAAACACAAACATATACATACACAATACACAGAAATACACATAAAAAAAATTCCCAAGCTTAGAAAAATTACCGGAAGAGATTTGGGGGAGATCTGGAACAAGTCGATGCTGCTGGGGAGATCGTGAGCAAATCGGCAAGGAACAGTCAAGGATCGCGAATCTGGAAGGAAATCTAGAAGGAACAGTCAAGGATCACATACAAATCATGGCTGGAGGAGATTTGGAAGGAACAGTCAAGGATCACATACAAATCATGGTGGAGGAGATCTGGAAGGGAGGAGATCGGGAAAAAATGCAATACCTATTCGCCGCAAGTAGGGTAGATCGAGAACGAAGGAGAAGGATCGCCAGATGTCTGAAGGCGGCGACGTGCGACGGCGGCGACGGAGACCAGTCGTGGGAGAAAGCACGAGGGCGCCGTCGAATCGGGAGGGAAGGAGATGAATCCGCGAGATCGCCCGGGGGTATAAGGAGCGAGAAGCACGGAGCGGCGAGGTGGAAATGGAAATTATCCCCGCTTCTCGATTTCTTATTAAACCGGCTGAATTTAAAAAAGCGGGTTTGCGGGTAAGCTGCCCCAAACGAAGCTTATTATCAAACCTCCGTTTTTGGTCTGCCACACCGGAGCAAATAAGCTCCCCCAAACGCTACCTTAGGCTCTGTTCTGTGCTTTTTTTTTACTCCGATGAGTCTAGAACAAAAATTTCACCACCAGAGAATGTATGTTTGGCACGACAACTGTTATGACTGCCGTCAAAAAAAGAAAACTAGTTATGAACATAAAAGTGGATGAAATTCCTTAGGTGAGGTCGGACGTTCACGAATGATGGTTCACTGCCGCCACCGCGTTCGTGCCGCTTTAGTTTACTATGGTTAAATTACAGCTTGCACCTTTTTATTTATTGAAATTACAAAAAAAAATCCTTTGAAAGTTTATATTTCGTTACATGTATGCACAAAATATCCCTTGGAGGGTAGCTCTGGGAAGGTTGTTATGAAGTCTAAATTTACAAGAGAGATTTTTGCAATTTTATAAGATAAATGGGCACAATATGTAATTATGCTAACTCTCAAAGTAGATTTGAGTATTTAATAGTTAGTTATTATTATGTAAATAAAAAAGCAAATTTTTTATGGATCACATCAAATTAGAAGTTAGCTTTATAAATCTCCATCAATTCCCTAGCAAAGTGTTGCAAGAGCAATGGGAAGGCTGCTAAAAATAATCTCAAGGTTAAATTTGATTTTGAGCTTCACAACAGATCAATCTTGTGGATGTCAAATATTGAGTTCACGTCGATTTGATTTAAAATATCAAGATATTGAGGATATATTAGATATATTTTATAATGTCATGTTTTAATATTTAAATAAATATATTCATATATACACATTTTTGTTAATAAATAAAATTATACATGCTATATTTATAAATTACATAATAAATATGTAATTATAAATTATAAATTGTAATGAAGTATTGAACACAACAAATCAAGCTTTTAGAACCCGGACCGCCCGGTTCAACCGGTCGGACCACCGACCGGACCCCCGTCCGGTCCGGTCGAGGATCAAGACCCGCTATGGCAGCGGACCGCCCAAGACCGGTAAACCGGACAGGCAGACCGGCGAACCGGAAACCGGGCAAGAGTTCGCAGAATCGGGCGGGCCACAAAGCCCAGGAATTTAATCTTTGAATAAAGAAAATACCCGGATTTAAACAACTACTAGCTCCATCTAATGTGCGAACTACTACACCATTTTGATGAACTTTACACAAATATATAATATAAATATACATACTTATATAAAATTAAATTTTATTGAGCATTAATATATTAAATTACCTTTTAATTTTTTTTATAATAAATTTAAAATATATATGTAATATATATACCCTTCAAATTTATTTAAAAATATATGCGATAATGGATATATCATATAAAATTATACATACCCTTCAAATATATAATATACATATTTATTTAAAATGTAATTTTACTGAGTATTAATATATTAATTTACCTTTAAAAATTAATTTTATGATAAATTTAAGATATATTTGTTATATATATATATACACACACATGAGTGGCAGTGCACGGGGGCCCATGTGCCCCGCGCGGCAGTACTATGCCCGCACCCGGCGGGATTCGCCTGCACCCGGCGGGCTTTGCCCGCAACTTGCACGCACCCAATTATATTTAAATTTTTTTTCATTTTTTAGAATTAAAAATATATATATATTTTTAATATTTGTTATATATACATATACATATATATACATATGCATACATATATATATAGATATATATATATATACATATACATATACATATAGATATACAAATATATATATACATATACTTAGATCTAAGGGTGAGCATTTTAATCGAAATCGATAGTTGCTCGAAAATCGCTCGAGTTTTTATTCGAATCGAACTCGAAATAAAAAGTTCGAATCAAATTGAATCGAATCAAAATTGGCTCGAAATCAATTTCGAGTCGATTTCGAGCCTCATATGAATCGCTCGATTATTGATTCAACTCAGCTCGATTTAAATATTTATTTAAAATTCAAATTATAAAATTTCTCTATTAATTATTAAAGACTTAAAATCCTAGCGCCACCCTACTTTTCCGTCAAATCCTCACCAGAGAGAACTGAACAGGCGACTAGGAGAGCGCGCCTACGAGAGAACTGAACAGGCTTTTGAATTTCTATCTTCTCATCTTATTTTTATTAAAAAAATCAATATATTTATTTTTAAACATCAATTTTGATTTTACTATAAAAAAGGGTGCCCAAAAAATAACATGGGATTTAAAAACACTTTTTAAACGTAGAATTTATAATAATTTAAATTTTATTAAAAAATAATTAATTTCGAGCCGACTCGAAATTGATTCCAGTCGGCTCAGAATCGAGTCGATTTCGAGTCGAGCCGGCTCGATTTCGAGTCGATTTCGAGCCGACTCCGAGTCGAAATATTTCGATTTCGAGCCGGTCAAGAATCGATCGAAATCGACTCGATATCAGGCCTACTCAGATCTGGGCCTCACGGTCAGGGTCACCGCCGCCGATGGCCCTGTCGGTGCATCGCCGGACAAACCCTGCCGAGTTCGCCGAGGTTCGGCGTCCTCGCCGGCGGGCTCCGGTCATGGCGGCGGTGGCTCCGGCGGCGGCGGAGGCGGAGGGAATAGGGGGGCGGCGGAGGTCGTTTTAAAAAAAAACATTCCGTAATTTTTTTATTAAATACATATATATATATACATATATCCGCTTAACGCGCATATACATTATATCGGCGCTTAGGGTTTAGCATTCCCGCAAACAGAGCATTCCCGCATCCCGCGCCCTCTTCCTCACACCGTGCATCCCGCGCCCTCCCTGCTATCGCCGACCTCTTCACGCCGCCGGCCCTCGCGCCCTGCTACTGAAAACCTCCTCACGCCGCATCTATTTCGTCTGGGGCCGACCTCCTCACGCCGGATCCACTCCGACCAGCCGCATCCAGTGCCCTCCCTGCACCGGAACAGTTTAATTTCAGCAATCAGATTTTTCAAGAGCGGAAAACTAGAAGGTAATGCCGGTTCTTCATTCATTCAAGAGCAGTTATTCAATGTCCAATACTAGTGTATTGGATATTCAACAACTAGTGTATTAAATGTTGTTCTGCTATGAAGCAGGATGAGTCATGAAACATTAGGCACTTCAGGTTCATCTCAAATGCGTATTGATAATATTAATAGTCATTCTGAAGATATTAACACAGTAGAAGAGGGTTCAAATTTTAGTCCTGTTCAAACTAACGAACCTTACATTGGCCTTGAGTTTGATGATTTGGATGAAGTTTACAATTTCTATAATTGTTATGCAAAGAATTCAGGGTTTGGAATCAGGAAAAATTCTAGTAGCAAATCTAGAATAACAGGAAATTTGATATGGAAAATTATGTCTGTGATAAATCTGGCAAAAAAGTTATAACTAATATGAATGAATCAACTGCAAATACAAGGCGACGTGATACAAGGGTCGGATGTGGAGCGAAGTTAAATGTGCGAAAAATAAATACGGTAAATGGTTTGTTTCTGCATTTGTTAAAGAGCATAGCCACGCATTGGACACACCAAGAAAAACAAGGAAGCATAGATCCCATCATAGACCACATAACATCATACTAGCAACAACAGTGATGGAAGATTTACATCAATCTGGAATTGGGCCATCAAACATAGCAAAAGTATTAAATGCAAGTGGAGTAGGTACAAGTATAAGCTCTCAAAATGTTATTGATCATTTATGGAAACAGAGAAAAAATCATGTTGGCAGGGAAGGAGTTTTAGTTTTTCAATATCTACAATTACAACAAAGTCTAGATGCACATTTTTTTTATTCTATAGAGTTGGATGAAGATGGTTTTCTGAGATCTATATTTTGGGCCGATTCTAGATCGAGCAATGATTATCTTACTTTTGGAGATGTACTTGTATTTGATGTGACTTATAAAACTAATAATCTTATGATGCCTTTTGCACCATTTATTGGTGTAAACCATCATAGACAATCAATTTTATTTGGATGTGCACTTTTGGCTGACGAAAAAGAGGAGACATTTACCTGGGTTTTTCAACAATGGTTGAAATGTATGTTTAACAAAGCACATCTTGTAATCATTACTGATATGGATCAAGCAATGTTCAATGCTATTAAAGTTCTTTTCCCAAAAAGTCAACATCGATTTTGTTCATGGCACATACATAAATATCTTGTAGAGAATGTTTATGAAATGAAAGATTGTAATACTGATTTTTCAAAAGATTATAAACAATGGTATAAGAGCAGAAGTATTGAAGCTAGTGAGAGTGCATGGACTGATTTGATTACAAAATATTCTCTAGAGAAAAACAAATGGCTGAGTAGAATGTGGCTGCGTAGATTGCATTGGGTTCTGGCTTATCTAAAAGGTTTCTTTGTTGCGTGTATGACATCTTCTGGTAGAAGTGAAAGTATTAATGCATATTTTGATGGTTTTGTTAATGCAAATACACATCTATTGGAGTTTATTAAACGATACGAGAAAGCAATCCAAGTTCGTCGCCATGCTGAAGAAGTCGATGATTTCAGAACAATGAATTCAATAGCATCCTTAATTGACAATACGAGCATTGAAGAACAAGCAAGTAAATGCTACACAAAATCTATGTTTCAATTTTTTCAATGCGAGTTTAAAGGAATCTTAGATTGTTGGCACCAAAAAATTGATTCATTTGGTTTGGTAAAAAAAATATAGAGTGGGTCTGTCTTCTGATTTAAGAGAAAATTGGTATACAGTTGAATTTGTTGATTCAGACCCTATCAGTGTAAGATGTGAATGTTGTTTATTTGAAACGAATGGTATTTTATGCAAGCATTGTCTTAAAATTTTATGCAAAAAACAGATCACGAAAATTCCTAAATGTTATATTCTAAAAAGATGGACTATCCAAGCAAGACATAACTGACTTATGGATCAACTGAAATGTCTACTATTAGTTCAGTAACATCGGTTATGAAGTGGAATCTAACTTGTCTCTTCAACAAACTAGTGGAAAAATGTTCAACATCAAATAAAGCTTTCAAAGAGCTGTTTGATTACATAAATCAAAAGATTGAAGAGTTTGATTTGGATGCTTCCCTAAAAGTGCCAGAAACTGACAAAAATCTGAGTCACGACGAAGATACATGTGGATTAATCATTCATGATCCTATAACAGTTCGAACAAAAGGTCGACCAAAATTTGCTTCTCGAATTCATTCAGGAATTGAGATATCAAAAGATAAAAGTAAAAAAAGAACATGTGGTGCATCTGGAGAAAAAAGACACTATTCAACATGTCCTAAAAAACTAAAGGTGCATTCTATATTTAATATTTCATTTTTTAAACTTAGAATTCACTTGAAATAATTGTCTTTTTTACATGGTAAAGTTGATGAATAGTTGCTGCAATATTAAATGATGGAGCATATTGGAAGCTTACAAGGATCAAAACTACTTTTTTGAACTAGTTATCATACGCATTGTAACATTTGTCGTGGTCGGAGACATTTGTCGCGGGGGCGATATTTGTCGTGAGGGCGACATTTGTCGTCAGGGCGATATTTGTCGTGGGAGCGACATTTATCGTGGGGGCGATATTTCTCGTGAAAGCAATATTTGTCGTAGGGGGCAACATTTGTCGTGGTAGGAGACAATTGTCGCGGGTGACGACCTTCGTCGTGGGGTGCGTTATTCGTCGTGGGACGCGATATTTTGTGTATGTATATATATATATATATATATATGGGGACATCTCATATGCGGGCAACCTTATATGCGGGCGTACAGGCAAGCTATTTTGGGGTTCAAGATAGTTTCAAATCGAAAAGTGATCAACATGAAAGTTGTAGATCTCGTCTACAACTTTCATGTTGATCACTTTTCGATTTAAAACCATATTGACCCTCAAATCAGAGCCCGAAAATAGAATTTTCGTAGTTCAAATGTAGCGGGCTCACCGCCCCAGATTTCGAGCCCTAAATCGAGGGTCAAAACAGCTCCAAATCGAAACTTGATCAACATGAATGTGGTAGATCTCGTCGAGATGAACACCTTTGATGTTGATCACTTTTTGATTTGAAGCTGTTTTGACCCACGATTTGAGGCTCGAAATCTGGGGCGGCAAGTCCGTTACATTTGAACTACGAAAAATTGATTTTCGGGCTCCGATTTGAGGGTGAAAACAGCTTCAAATCGAAAAGTGATCAACATGAAAGTTGTAGATCTCGATGAGATATACAATTTTCATGTTGATCACTTTTCGATTTGAAACCATCTTGACCCCCATAATTGCTTGCCCGTACGCCAACATATAATTTTGCCCGCACATGATCAAACCCCATACATCTTTATTATATAAAGCAATATACATATTGTTGGTGCCAAGAATGGTACCTCCAAAATTCACACTAAAGGGGGTGGGAGAAAACTGCGAAGTGTAGGTTACTGAGACAGAAGACGCTGAGGCAAAAGGAAAACGATCACAAAAAGGCGATCACGAAGAAATGAGACCGCTTACACAGGTTGTAAGCTGAAGCCCCGGAGCCAAAAGTCCTTTTCCTGGTACCCCTACCCCTCTATTTATAGACGAGGGGGCTGCCCAAACGGGCAGAACTAAAAACTACGGGCTGCCCGGGATACAGGAGAGCCTGGGCAGGGAGAAGGAGTGCAGATAACAAAAAAAAGAAAACAAGTAGACCGCTCAATCCAGCGGTCTCGCACTGCTTTGACCGCTTGACTCTTAGAAACTCTTAATTGAGAAAGCAGCTGGCGATCCGGGCGGTCACACAAACAGAGACCGCTGAGATCGGGAAAAAAGTGCCATGAGAGGAGGTCGCGGGCTTTCTGGGCAAACATAATCCCCGCACATTTTTAAGTTTCGCCTGGAACTTCGAAAATGTTAACTCTGACCGCGGAGACCGCGACCGTCATAAATGCATCTTGTTCTATAAATACCGGCTGATACCTCCATGCTCTGAGATATTGTGAAAAACTCAATCCTCGAGCGGTCACTGAAAAAGTCGGCAGGCGCGATCTCCTGCAAAGATGACCATACTTGACCTTTTAAAAACTCTTCCATCAAAAGCGAATTCTCCAGGAAAAAAGGAAAACGTTAGTTCGAAAAAAGGGAAGAGGGTGCCAAAAATCTTGTCGAAAGCGAGCGCTTCGAAGGGGACCGCTCGATCTCCGAAGAAATCTGAACTTCCGGAGGGTTCAGTTGTGCCGGTCTCTATCATTTCTGAGCCATCTAAAATTTCTTCAGATCCTGTGTTGAAATTATCTGATTTTTCAATTTCCTTTGACTGCCAGAAAACCCTGGAAGTACTTGATCAAACAGCTTCCAAGCCACCGGAGACCGCATCTACCGAAACCATTTTGGCCGGTCTGCATCAAAAACATGCCGAAGCAGAATCTCTAAGACAAAAAATTGCTGATCACGTGGGAGCTGCTGGGAACAAGAAGAGAAAAGATTTGAGCCCTTCAAGTTTAACTTATAAAAGAAGCAGAAAAAATGAAGATGAAAAAGATGTGATCGCTCCGGGGGCGATCACACTGTCTGAATCTACCGATCCGGATATTATCGCGGAAACTTCAAAGGTGAGCATTAAGGGCGATCCCTTCTTCCCTCCTGCGATCTCAGCTTTGTCAAGAGAGGATGATTCCGAATTAATCGCCTATCTTGATGAGGCTTCATCTAACAATTCGTCTTTTTCGTCGTTGCAGGTGTTGGATCCCTTTGAGGCTTCAACTCTTAGATATGCCGCCGTTGAGAAGGAGATCGCTGATAAGGAGAAGGAGATCGCTGACAGAGTGATCAAGGCGAGGGAGGAAGATAAAAAGGAGAAAGAAGAGATGAAGAAGAAAAAGGCTGATGAGAAGAAAAAGGACAAGGAAAGGGAGAAAAAGGGAAAAAGGGAGAGAGAAGAAGAGGAGAGGAAAAAGGAAGCGGCTAAGACCGCCGAGGAGGAGCGGGAGAAAGAGATGCTCAGGGCTGCCGAAGAGAAGGCAGATCTAATTGCTGAGGAAAGAGCGGCCCTGATTGCTGATGAGAAGAAAAAGGCTGCGGTCTTGCAGACCGCAGAGAATAAAAATTCTGAGGAGGAGATCGCGGAGAGATTGCAGATCGCCAAGGAGAAGGCTGCACTTTCTAGCGGTCTCCCAACTGATTCTCTTCAGGGAGACCGTTTAATCAAGGCTGCAACGGATCGTGCGGCGGCGGTCTCGATTTTGCGGTCTGGTAAGTATAAAATGATTCCTCAGCCGGTCAAGTTCCTTTCATTACCTACAGTTCGCCCTGCTTCTCCTGAAAGAAAACATGGGATCGTTTTTATTGAGACCGATGACATCCTCTTAAGTAATGAAGAATTAAAAAGGAGAAGGAAAGAGGGGGAAAAATCGCAGAAAAGAGATTTGGAAAGAATGGATCTGGAGCGCTTAAGGGGATCGGATCGTCTTTTTCTGACCGCAGATCCCGCGGTCACTAGAGATACCAGAAGAGATTTACGTGACCGCGATCTTAACTTCTTTCCAAGTACTTTTCTGTTTATTCAAAAAAGCTTATTTGACTGTACGCTTTTGATTGAAGTAACCCATCTCTTGTGACCGCAGATAATGAAAATGTTGAGATTGAGGAGGGAGAGCTTCCTCAGCGCATTGAGATCCCCCCTCAGCTGTCCAACATCCTCAACCCTATGTTCGAGGATGTTCGTTCTATGCTGATGAGGGAGCGGATTCAGAACGATCAGATCCGCGACCTCGAAGAAAAATTACGTTCCAATGAGAGGAAAATTCGCGAAGAATGCGATCTGAGGGTTGCCGAGATCGCTCGAGCTCTCAAGAAAACTGAAAAGGAGGCTGAGTACTACAAAGGGAAAGCTGCGGCGCTATCTGCGGAAAATGAAAGGCTGAGGAGCGGTCACGGAAAGATCATGATGCGTCCGGGCACCTCCAGCGATCGTCCAGCGGAGAGACCGCAACCTGAGATCGTGCTGATTCCTATGGAGCAGGTGGACAAGGAGATGTCGAAGATCCACCGGTCTGCGATGCTGGCCAATCACAGCTTGGTGTCAGTTATGGCCGCAGTGAATGATATGCAAGATGTCGCTGCTCATGTAGGAAGGAACAGGCCTTCTAGGAGATGATCATTTGCTTTGAGACCGAGCGGTCTCTGAATTCTGAACATTTTGTCTTGTAATATTTTTACAATTAATGCTCCACCTGTTCTGTGACCTTTTTATTTTATGCTTTGTGCGGTCTTTAATTCTTTGATTTCAATTTCTTTATGCATGGAAAATCTATTACTGGTGCTATTACTTAATTTATTTGAGATTGCCAAGAACGAAATGTCTTCACTTAGCCTTGCTTAGATCGAGCGGTCTGAGAGATTCTTGCTGGACGATCTGCAGAAGGTAATGATTACGAAATGACCCTTTGACCTCTATAAATAGTTGTCTTCATATTCTTCATTTTATATCCTTTTGTATGCGTGCTAAACACCGGTCTCGGCGACCTCGAAAAATGGTGTCCGCTCGTGCCTCTTCTGCTAACATTTTCTTGAGCTCTGATCACAAGCAAAGCCTCTTGTCCAAGGATGAATATATTGAATTTATTAAGAAGCATATGATCCAGACACAAATAGTTGTAAGACCGCCAGCTGAACAGGAAAGACTGAACTTTGGAGAAGAAAGAAAGTTTGTTATCCCTATCGATCACTTTGAGCTAGGATTGAGAATTCCCCTCCCCTGGGAATGGCTAGAGATTTTGGAGTATTATGGTTTTGTGCTCGCTCAGTTGCCTCCAAACTCGATCGGTCTCGTTAATGTCTTCATAAATTACTTGAGATCGGTAAGAGTGACTTTTACGATGAACCTGTTCCGCGCGACTTTCACTGCAAAAGTTCTGAAGGAAGGTAAGAAAAAGGAAGAATTCAAAGGGCTGATGTACTTCTCAGCAGAAGGGATAAAAATTCTCAATCTTCCTAACAAGATTTCTTTCTGGACAGAAAGATTTCTTGTCTTTGAAGGTGACCTTGGCGGTCTCAAGAGCTCGCCCTCTCCGCGACCTGATAGCATTTTTAAGAAGATAAAGGCGGTCTCAGAGGAAGAGCTGAAGATTCTGACCTTTTTGGCGGGTAAAAGAATCGATCTTGTTCATTATCTAGCGATCTGGCCTGAGATCGCGGAGATCACCCCTGCTGAAAGTAAGTTTTTCTTGCGGTCTCGAATAATTTCCTTCTGAATTTTTTTTTTTTTTTTTCTAACTCCTTTTTTCTTTTTCCCTTTAGCGACCTTTGCGGTTCCTGCACAGGATCCTGTTTCCCCGGCAGCAGAAACTCTCACTCAGCGAGAGAGGAGGCTGAAGCGCGAGGCCGACGTGTTTGGCTCCACTTCTGAGATCGCCGAGCGAGGTTTTCCTTTGATTGGTTTTAAGAGAAAAATGAAAGATATCAAAGGAAAACCTCTCCTGAAATGGGCGGCCAAAGGAAGTTCTGTGAAGGTTTCCACCGATCTCCCTTCATGGAGTGGGAAAGTGACCCGCCATGCATATGCGGTCACTTCGGCTCTATATGGAAAAAGAAATACAAATGAAATATTAAATATAGAGACCGATACTCTCCCCGACCTCTGTGCCCAGGTGACCGCCAGGAGCGCGATCTTAAATCATCATATGGGGCGATCTCTTCGCAGCGCTCTAGATGAAATAACCGCCTTGCAAGAAGAAAGAAGAGTAAGAATCTTATTTAATATTTTTATGAATGTGTTACCTACGATCGCGCGGTCTAACTCATATATCTTCTGCAGCAATCTGACAATGCTGCTTATGACCCTGAAAACCCGGCTTTTCAGAGGGCTATGATGCATCATATTAAGGAGACCGCCGAACAAGTGCTGAATGAAGTTCGAGCTCGGGGTGGTTTTACTGAAGAATACAAGGATGTTACATTTGCCGATCTCTTCCCTGATGCGGCACAGAGGATTGAAGAGCAGTCTGCAACTGCTGAGGAGACCGCGGGTCAAGAGGAAGACGTGGTGATCGAAGATGAGGCAAGCGGAAGCCATTATACTCAAGGCCAGGACTCGAGCTCGGGTTCTAGCTCTGGATCCAGAATTCCTCTCAGTAAATCGGAAGAGTCTTCTGCAGACACTGATTCTACTTCTTTAAGCGAGCGGTCTTCCAAGAGATCAAAGAGAGAGTGAATTGTAATCCCTTTTCCTTTTTGGAGACCGAGCGGTCTTATTGTAATTGACATTCCAGAATATATATATAGATTTGATATTTGCTGGATTTTACCTGTGAATAAGTTCGTTTCGGATGTATGTATTTATCTGTTCTTCTGAATTTAAATTTGGCATTCGATCTCAATGCCTTGGATTTATCATAATTTATATCAATCATTTAAGGAACTTGGGCGATCTCTTGGAAAAAACACCAAAGATTTTAAAAGACTGATTTTGCATAAAAATTATTCTGCGGTCTTGAGATAACCAGATCACTGAAAGAAAATCTGCAACTTACCTATGATAGAAAATAACCATCTTATTCAAAAATAGTTATGCGATCTCTTATTACACAGGTCACGATATAAGGAAACCACAAGAAGATGACTTGAACTTATTGAACTCTGGGTGATCGGCGCCTAACTGACAAGAAATCCATTTGATGACCCGTTGATAACCACGATTGTAAAAAGAATTCTTCATAAATCTTCGGATCAGCGATCATATTTTATTCAGATCGCCCTTTCTGCGGAAAATTCTATTCGACGGGAAACAAAGCATCATGCATACTCCATGTAACTTTGAATAACAGGGAATATCGGAATCTCGATCTTACTGAGACTGGCCGAACTCTATTAAGCTGGCACAGGAGATTTCCAAATAGCGACCTCAATTATCCTGAAAAATTTCATCCGACGATTTATAAAAGATCGCTCTTTGTAAGAGAGTAGAATATGCGGTCTCATAAACTGCTGACCGGCCGATCCCAACACGAGTGAATAAGACCTTTACGGTAAAAATAGAGGGATGGATCTTGAAAATGATCCAAAGGGATGGTGTGGTTATGCCGCGGAGGCTATACCGACACTCCTTTTCTTAACGGATTGCTGAGTTTGTTTGCAAATTTGCCAATCCAAGGTTCAGGTGACGGTCATAGATGTTCCTTGCCGCCCCTTACCTAACCACGCTTCAACGAGTATTCGAGAGTTACAACCGAAATGATCGGTAGGGCAGGTGTGGTCATGCCGCGGAGGCTACACCGACATTGCTTTCCCTGAAAGATCATTAAGATTGTAGCAATGTCCTTTTTGATGCCTGACAGAGCTGAGCCAGCCACCTAGACCTCCTTGAAACGCTGAGGTGTGCCAGATGTCAGCAAGGACCCGGTATCCTAAACTTCCACCGCTCGAGCTTGGCGAGCTACTGCTACACAGATTCGAAATCTCCCCGACATCTGTGGTCCTGGCAGAATTACACGTCGAGCTAACAAGTCAAGGGGGAAGATGGTAGGATCCGTCGATATCTCACTTGACAGGTTTTTGGCTTTTCAAAAATCATCTTATTTTTAGGACTTGTCATCCATTACTTATATTGCGAATGTATTGGTGATACCTGCGTGATATTTAGGAAAAGAAAAGAGTTAGGAACAGAAAATGAGTGAATTAGATACGCACATGTTAAGAAAAGAAAAGCTTAAGGTCATCTCCGCTCCAAGAATGAGGCAACTCTTCTCCTTCATAAGTTTGGAGATGGTAAGCCCCATTTTTAAGCACATTCTTTACCACGAACGGCCCTGCCCAATTTGGATTAAGCTTTCCAACTGAACCAGCTCTTGCCGCTGTATCTACTTTCTTCAAGACTAGATCTCCAACAGCGAATTCTTTGGTTCTTACATTTTTATTGAACAACCTTGCCATTCTCCTTTTCACCTCTTCCTGTCTAATGATTGCAGTGTCTCTTAATTCCTCAATTAAATCAAGGTTGCATTTTAACTCTTCGTCATTTTCTTCCATCCACTCGATTTGATTTTGTTGTGCCAATAATACTCTTGGACTTTTCACTTCAAATTCTACCGGAATAAGGGCTTCGGAACCGTGTGATAATTTGAACGGGGTTTCCCCAGTAGCAGAACTCGGAGTTGTTCTCAAGGCCCATAAGACGGAAGGTAGTTGTTCTGCCCAGTTGCCCCTAACGTTTTCTACCTTCTTTTTCAAGAGATTTATGATGAGTTTGTTAGCGGCCTCTACCTGCCCATTGCTTCTAGGATGATGCACGGAAGCGAAACGTAGCTCAATGCCAATTTGCTTGCAGAAACTAATAAGAGTTGAATTGTTGAACTGAGAACCATTATCCGTGATGATTGCCATTGGAATCCCGTGTCGACATACTATCTCTCCCCAAATAAAGTTTTTCACGGCTTGAGTGGTAATTTTGGCCAATGCCTTTGCTTCTATCCACTTGCTGAAATAGTCGATCATAACTATTATATATCGACGTTGCCCGCTTGCCATAGGAAAAGGCCCAATCAAATCCATTCCCCAAACTGCAAATGGCCATGGAGTTGCTATTGACTTAAGCTGTTGAGCCGGCTGATTTTGGAGAGGAGCAAACTTCTGGCATTTTACACATTTCTTAGCAAATTTCTCCGCGTCCTTCCTCATCTGGGGCCAAAAGTAGCCTTGCCTCAGAATTCTTTTTTCCAATGTCCTGGCTCCAGAGTGACTTCCACATTCTCCAGAATGGACCTCCTGAAGGACCGTTGGAATCTCCTCCTCCGAAACACACCGTGCTAGTGGTGAAAGGAAAGTTCTCCTATAAAGCACTCCTGCAACAAGATAATAGTTAGCCACTTTCCGTTTAAACCTTTTCCTATCCTTTATTGAAGAATGGAGCTCTCCGGTTGAAAAATAAAGAACAAACGGATCCATCCAAGACTGATGCTGATCAATCTCCATGATCTCTCCTTCCTCAATTGCCGGGCGGAACAATTCCGAAGTTGTTCCCCCTGAAAGAAGCCCAAATTTTGCCAACTCGTCTGCTTCCACATTCTCACCCCTTGGGATATGATTGATAGTAAAGCTTTTGAACTTCCCAACCTCAATTTTTACCAGAGTCAAATACTGCTTCAAGATACTATCCTTAGTCTCGAAAGTCCCATTTACTTGAGAAGCCATCACCAAAGAATCTGTGAAAACTTCGACATCATCAATCCCCAATTCCCTGGCAAACTTGAGACCGGCTAGCAAAGCCTCATATTCCGCTTGATTGTTTGTCACTTGAAAATAGAATTTCAGCGCTTGATTCAGCCTTACTCCATTTGGGTTGATTAAGATAACTCCTGCCCCGGAAGAATTTTTCCCTGAGGCTCCATCCACGAAGATTTTCCAGGCAAGGGGTACTCTGATCCCTTTTTGCGATTCAACTTCTTTAGCATCCACCATGAAGTCTGCTAATACTTGAGCTTTGATTGCTATCCTTGGAACATAAGATATGTCAAACTCACTGAGCTCGATTGCCCACTTTGCCAATCTGCCTGAATGCTCCGGCTTCTCCAAGACACTCTTCAATGGAAGATCAGTGACGACTGAAATCGAATGAGCTTGAAAATACGGTCTTAGTCTTCTCGCTGAAATTACAAGCATCAAAGCTAGCTTTTCTAGGATCGGGTAGCGAGTCTCCGCACTCTTCAGAATTCGACTTACATAGTAAACTGGAAATTGTTTCTTTTTCTCCTCTCGGACCAAAACAGAGCTTATAGCATCGATGCCAACTCCCAAATAAAGAAAAAGATCTTCCCCTCCTCGCGGACTTTGGAGTAAAGGAATTGAAGTCAACTGCTTTTTAAGCTGATTGAAAGCATTATCACACTCTTGAGTCCATTCGAACCTGGCTCCTCCTCGGAGAGTTTTAAAAAACGGTGCACTTTTATCTCCTGACCGGGAGATGAATCGACTCAAGCCTGCCATTCTCCCTCCCAACTGTTGAACTTCTTTTGGGGTTCTGGGAGGTGGCATTTCCAAGATAGCTTTTACCTTGTCTGGATTAGGTTCTAGCCCTTCTGGGGTGAGGAGGTGACCCAAAAATTTACCTCTGTTTGCTCCGAAAACACACTTCAATGGATTCAACCTCATATTGAAGGCTCGTAGGGTTGCAAAAGTTTCAGAGAGATCTTTGAGATGAGAGGAGAAAGATTTGCTTTTCACCAAGAGGTCATCGACATATACCTCAAGGTTTCTTGCCTTCTGATTTTTGAAAACTGTATCCATCATTTTTTGGTAAGTTGCTCCAGCATTTTTCAACCCAAAAGGCATCACGAGATAACAGAAGCAACCATCATTTGTGATAAACGAAGTGTGCGGTATATCGGGTTTATGCATCCTGATTTGGTGATAACCTGAAAAAGCATCTAAAAAACTCATAAAAGAATAACCTACCGCAGAATCCACTAAAGAATCTATCTGAGGCAAGGGGTAGCAATCCTTGGGGCAAGCTTTATTGAGTTTAGTAAAATCGACACACATCCTCCACTTTCCACCTGGCTTGGTTACCATTACAACGTTCGACACCCACTCAGGATATTGGATCGGTTGGATGAACTTCGCCCTCAGGAGCTTTTCCACTTCCTCACGGATAGGTTGAGCCAGAGTGGTTGCAACAGTCCTCTTCCTCTGCTGGATTGGGATGACATTTGGGCTGATGTTGAGGTGATGGCAAGCAACATCTGGATTCACTCCAGGCATGTCGTCTGCCGACCAAGCGAAGATATCTAAATTTTGCAGAAGACAAGAGATGAGCTGCCCCTTGTCAGCTTCAGATAATTCAGCGTTGATGGAGAGGCCCTTGCCCTCATCTTCCTCGCTGATTTGGACCTTCTGGACTGCTTGGGCAGGTTCCAAGCGAACTCCGTCTCTTGCATCCTCCTCAATTTCTTCTGCAACTGGAACTTGTTCAGGAGCTTCGATTAATTCAGCCATCATGATTTCTTGAGGAGAGGATACGATCATGTTGACCGTTTTCACATAGCATTCCCTGGCCTTCCTTGGGTCGCTCCTGATTCGGTGTTGTTTGCCATTCAAGGCGAACTTCACCGCTTGATGGTAGGTTGAGACGATGGCTTGATAGGCATTTAGGAAGGGTCTTCCAAAGATGGCGTTGTAGCTACTGGGAGCGTCAACGACTATGAATCTGACCAACTTCACTATCCCTCCCAGAACCACAGAAAGGGTGACGAGCCCTTCCACTTCTTTCTTTTCTCCTGAAAAACCATAGAGGGGGCCTTCAGTTGAAAGGAGAGTTTTACCTGTCTTCAACGCCTCGAAGGCGGGTTTGAAGAGCACATTAACTGAACTTCCTGTATCTATTAGAATTTTTTCCACCGTATAATTTTCGATTACTGCTTTGATGACGACTGCATCATCAAAGGGATTCGCGGTCTGAGGAAGATCTTCATCTCCAAAAGTGACCGTCCCTCGAACCGGAGCCGAAGAGGTAGCAGCAACCTCTGACTGGTAAACCCTCTTCAGACTTGCTTTTCTCGAGGACTCCGGCCCTGTACCCCCATGGATGCAGAATAGGTTGCCCAAGGCACCTTCATCATTAGCGTCCACGCACTCGTTGGGAAAACCGATGTTGCCCAGATGACCAACATCATCTACTTCCTCGCACTCCCAGTGAACTTCTGCTACCTCCTTGGCCTTGGGGTTTGAAGCTTTGGCAGGATCATTCTTTTGAATGAGATCGCGGAGCTTTCCCTCCTTTAATAGTTTCTCTAAAAATAGGTGGAGAGCTCTGCAATCCTCTGTCAAATGACCCCTATCTCTATGATACTCACAGTAGAGAGTAGGGTTTCTGGTTTTCGGATCAGAATTCAGCGGAGCTGGCCTCTTAAAAAAGGGCTGCTTCTGAAGGATTTGAAGCACTTCATTCATGGGAACACCAAAGTCTGTGAAGGACTCTTGGGATTCATTGTAAAATGAAGGAACGGGTAGAATAGGAGGTTGAGCATACTGGATCTGGTGGATGGGGGTGACTTGCGGAGCAGGAGTAGCGGGAGTTTGAGGAAATGAATTTTGAGGTGGGAAAGATTGATTACCTCGATTGAAGCGGTTGTTTCGGTAATTCTTACCTCTCGGGGCCGGAGGTGGAAGCTCTTGCCGAGGTTTCGAGGAAGATGCCGCAGGATAGAATCCTGCAGAGCCTTTCTGAGTGGCTCTGTTGGTCAGATTGCTAACATAGGTGGGGTTGTTGATCTCCCCTTCTATATAGCGATTGGCAATGCTGATCAGCTCCTGATAGGAGCTAGGCTCCTTTGTTGTGACTTTGAACTTCAGAGGACCCTCCTGCAGGCCGCTGATCAAAGCCACCATATAGAGCTCGGGATCCATGTCTCTGACTCCCAAGATCTCCTTCTGAAAGCGATCAACGAAATGCGCTGCAGTCTCGTTGTCTCCTTGCTTAATTTTGAAGAGGGTCGCAGGACCACTCTTCCTTTTCTTTGCGGTGGCGAACCTCAGGAGGAGCTCTTGCCTCAAGGCGGCAAAGCTTGGGATAGATTGACTTGGCAGCTTGTAGAACCATTCCATGGCTGACCCATCGAAGGAGGTAACCATCAGCTTGCACCTCACTCCATCTGAAATGGTCCTGAGGGCAACGGCAGATTCGAAAGCTTGGAGATGACACATCGGGTCGGTCTCTCCTGTATACACAGGAAGACGGGGCTCTCTGAATCCATGAGGAATTGGATCCCGACGAATCTCATCAGTAAAGGGGGAAGGCTCCCCAAAAACAGAAGGTCCTGGAGGAAGAAAAGGAGCTGGAGGATCTTGAGGGTAAGCAAACCCTTCTTCGAAATTCAAAGTCTGAGCCGGAGGCCCCTGGGCTGCGGCTCGGAAAGAATTACGACGGGCGGCGAACTCCTCATGCTGAGATCGCTGAGGAGCTGCGGGCTGAAAAACGGGATGATTGCTAGGGTGACCGCTTGCCATGCGGTCAGGGGTCGCGAGCTGGGGGGTCTGAGGAAGGATCTTCTGGGAGATCGCGGCCAGAACCTGGTTCATGGCCTCGATCTGCTTCGCGGACTCCTGCTGGGTCCGAACAACTTCCTCTCGATCTCGAGCGGCCTCCTGCTGAGACCGCGCGATCTCTTGCTGCACAGCGGCAGCGTCCTGCCTGGCTCGGGCGGCCTCGCGGAGAGCCTGCTCAACGCGAAGCTCGAAACGGCGCTCCATCGCTTCTAACGGATTGTGATCGGAAGGGTGAACACTGGGAGACCGCAAAGGACGACCCCTACGGCGATCAGCCATCTTGAAAGTCTGAATTTCACCTAACACTTCGAATCTGAAGGTCGCGTGTTCGTTCTGTTGGTGCCAAGAATGGTACCTCCAAAATTCACACTAAAGGGGGTGGGAGAAAACTGCGAAGTGTAGGTTACTGAGACAGAAGACGCTGAGGCAAAAGGAAAACGATCACAAAAAGGCGATCACGAAGAAATGAGACCGCTTACACAGGTTGTAAGCTGAAGCCCCGGAGCCAAAAGTCCTTTTCCTGGTACCCCTACCCCTCTATTTATAGACGAGGGGGCTGCCCAAACGGGCAGAACTAAAAACTACGGGCTGCCCGGGATACAGGAGAGCCTGGGCAGGGAGAAGGAGTGCAGATAACAAAAAAAAGAAAAACAAGTAGACCGCTCAATCCAGCGGTCTCGCACTGCTTTGACCGCTTGACTCTTAGAAACTCTTAATTGAGAAAGCAGCTGGCGATCCGGGCGGTCACACAAACAGAGACCGCTGAGATCGGGAAAAAAGTGCCATGAGAGGAGGTCGCGGGCTTTCTGGGCAAACACATATCTTCCGCTCTTACCATAGATTCATTTTACACCGTTGATTTTTTTTTCATATTTAATCAAACCGTTAAAAAAAAATACAATATAAAATTTCCCACGATTTTACACTGTTAAAAAATCTTTTAAACTATATACATATATTTTTTTACAAAATAAATATTGTAATATTAATGTATATTTGTTTACGGTCATTTTGAGTACTCATATGTATATGTTGCGGGCGCAACCCGCAGACGCATCGAGCACGGGCGAAGCCCGTGCGGAGGCGGGCGAAGCCCGCCTGGATGCAGGCGAAGCCCGCTTGGATGCGGTAGAAGGTCGCCCGACAACATCGCGCCAGGGGCGGGTGAAGCCCGCCGTCGCCGGCCGGGTACTGTCGTGCTTGGCCGTAGGGGCGGAGCCCCGTGTCGGGCACTCGTATATATATATATATATATATATATATATATGTATATATATGTATATATATATATATGTATATATATATATATATATATATATGTATATCTATACTATAAAGGAAGTATGCATATTCTGCTAACACCATAGATCCCATCTGAACCGTTCGATCAAAGCGTAATCAAAATTTGGCCGTCCGATTCAAGGGGGAGGCAAGGGGGAGGACTGCGTATAACCATTCCTGCAGAAATCGCACTGTTCATCTCCCAAAAAAACCCGATAGCCTACTTTTTCCGCTTCCGCCTCTGGAAATTCCCGACGCCGCTGCCGGGGGAGCCGCCGGCGGCCTCACCGGCGCCCCTCGGCGGGTTCGCCTGGGACCGGCGAACCTGCCGGTGGCCTCCAGTCAGGCCGCCTGCTGCTCCGGCGGCGGCGGCGGCGGCGGCGGCGCTAACAGTGAAGGAGGCAGCGGTGGTGAGAATAGGTTTCGGGGGCAAACCGGCGGCGGTGGCCCTGCCCTATCGCCGCCGGACAACCCCCGGCGGGTTCGCCTGGGTCCGGCGACCCCGCCGGTGGCCTCAGTTCAGGCCGCCGGTGACTCCGGCGGCGGCGGCATCGCAACAGGGAGGAGGGCTGAGCGTCGAAGATAGTCTCACATCGCTAAAATTAAAAAAACAAATCTCTTCGTGTGCCGCCGGACAACCTCCGGCGTGTTCGCCGGAGTCCGGCGAAACCGCCGGTGGGTGCCGGTCAGCCCTCCGACGCCTACGCCGGCGGCGACATGGCCGGGCAGGGAGGCAGGCGGAATCGGGGTCTCACGGGCACGGCCACGGCGGCTGTGGCCCTGCCCGCTCGCCGCCGGATAACCCCCGGCGGGTTCGCCGGACTCCGACGAATCCAGCGGTGGACGCTGGGCAGGCCGCCGGTGGCTTGCTCGGCGGCGTATTGTCTTTTGGCGGACGGGCGGCGTAGACATCGCAGTAGGAATTCAGTCTTCTTTCCCATTTGTCCCACATCGCGAAATTGAAAAATAATTTCGTGTGTACATAATATCATAGTGCAAAATGTATTGAATATTAGGATTATTAGGTGAGGTTGAATTTAGGCAGGCCTGCTCTGCCAGTTTTATTTGGGCTGCTCTCTTATTCAACTATTTGGAAAGTTGGTGGGCTCGGTGTCAGCTCATCTTGGTCCCAGCCACCTTTTATTTAACCTTTATTTAACCCTTTTTTAACCGTTTTTTTAACCCATTTTCTTAAACCATTATTGCATTTATTTCTAGTTGTATTCATAGTTTACTAAAACACTTAAATCATTATTTTAATTAAAATTTATAATACTTTTAAATTTTAAACTTTTACATAACTACCGAACGCCGCAGCGCCGCTTCGAGAACGGGGGCGGGCGAGGCACAACTGCATGTGCCGCAGCGATAACGGGCAAAGCCCGCTTGAATGTCAAACAGGTGAAGCCCGTCGAGAGGGCGGGCGAAGCCCGCCTTGAATGCCAAGCGGGCGAAGCCCGCATGATTGCGGGTCAATCCCGCAGCGACGCATCGAGAACGGGCGTAGGCGAGGCCCGCCTTGAATGCCAAGCGGGCGAAGCCCGCATTGATGCGGCCGAAGGCCGCCCGAGAGCATCGAGCACGGGCGTAGCCCGTGCGAAGATGCTCGTATATATATGTATATATGTATATATATATATGTATATATGTATATATATATATATGTATATATATATGTATATATGTATGTATTTATATATATGTATATATGTATGTATTTATATATATATATGTATATATGTGTATATATCTTTATTATATAAAACAATATACTAATCTCTCCGCTCTTACCAAACTTTTAATCTGTACCATTGGATTAAGAATATTTAATCTAAGCGCGTTCCTTCTACATCCACGAACCGCCTATACAAATTCTCGGCGCCATACAATAGCATCCACATCCACGGCTTATACGATTTTAGGTGGTTACTAAAACTACCGCCTATACAACTCTCGGCGCCCTACAATAGAATCCACATCCACGGCTTTTTTCCAGCCTTTTTGCCTCCTCAACCGCCCTTCCTACCTCTGGACAGTCCCCATCCTTCTCCAACCTTATAACCTCTGCCGCCGGAGCAATGGATCCCCCTCTCCTCTGCCTCTCCTCCACCCCCCCCCCCCCCCCCCCCGCCTCTCTCTTCCCGTTTGCGCCAGAGCGGCGCCATCCACCGCCTTCTCCGCACATGTCCGCCATCGCGCTGCTCTAGAAAGCCGCCCAGATCGGAGCTTCCTCATCAAGCTCTTCTTTCCTCCGCTCACTAGGCTATGCCGCTCCTCCGACGACTGAGGGAGTGGGCGGTCTCCACTGGAACCAGCAACATCAGGGTTCGCCGGCAGGGCTCGGATTGGGACTCCACTACGACTCTCCTCTGCTCGTGGCCAAGCCGGCGACTTTGGACTTTCTTGGCCTGGGGATGGGTTCGGCGTTCATGAATTCCACGAGTGGCGGCGGGATAGATTTGCGCTGCGTTGGCAGGAGTTCTCCGGCGCTGGAGAAGGCGTGGGATGCCGCTGACAGCAAACTGAGCAGTGCCGGGTTTTTCTGGCAAGACTGAAGATAGGGTAAGGTTAATCACTCACGGCTTCGCTCTTTCACTAACGTCAGCTGCTTTTGTCAGCGGAAGGATTAGAATTCGGAATTAAGAGTTTTTCACTCTTTTTTCCCGCCTTTCTTTTTCTCTGTTATTTGCGTAAAAGTGAATTTATTATCCGTGAATTTTATTTCTCCCAAAATATGTAAATTTATTTAATTGAAGCAGTTAGGATATAATAAATGTGCAAATTGATAGTATTCTTCATCATAAGGAGATGATCAGAACTCTGATTCTCTCCCAGTTCTTCTCACAATCTTCTGCAGTTTTCTTTGATCCACCAAGCCTGTGGCATTTTTATCTTCTGTTCTCTAATATTTTCCTTCAAATAACTCTGCACACTATGTGTTCGACTTAATGCATGAAATGAATTCAGTTAAGAAATTATATAATAGGACATGGGGATGGCCTGAGCTTTGATTCTTAGGTCACGTGTGCCATAGTTATTGATTTCCAACACCAAACATCTGAGATAAGATATGCTTGAGGTTTCTGCTTTTGTCTTTGGTTTAGAGGCATTATGGGAGAATTAGAAAAAAAAATTAGGTGAGTTACTCTCACCTAAGATCATGGTGAGTAGCGCATCTAAGCCGTTGGTTTTTCATGATTGATCGAAATACTGTCGTATTTCTGAATTAAAAATACTGCCAGTATTCTTAGATAGTAGATCCGCCGTAGAATCTGTGTTCATACAGCTGCATTTATCCCCCACCTAGAACTAGGTGAGAGAATGCATCTAAAAATCTCTCTTATGGGAGAGAGAAGTTATCCTTCATTTGTTATTATTATTATTATTATTATTATTAGTAGTATCATTGTTATTGATGCCCATCTGTTTCCACATTCTTTTTGGCGTGGACAATACTATTCTGTTTTAAAATTAGTTCAACTTGCTATTCATTTTTCTCTTCTTTTTCTTTGAGAAAGACCATTATGAATTATGGATTGCCAATGTGTATAATTATAATAAAAGGCATTGTGGATGGCCTATGGGTGAAATTTTTTCATGTAACCCATGCAATCTTTTGGCTTCGAACCACCCAACCTCTGAGATTGGAGTTCTCTACATGAAGTTTTTTGAAAACCATCTGGGCCTCTGAAATTATCCATCATTTCATAGATCCTCTCTCCTTTCTGTATATATGGGAATTTTTCAATCTCACACATGCAGGCTGACATGGCTATACTCATTTATTTTTTAAATTTGTAAGATGGACTCATAATCTGATGTTTCCAATCAACCTGCCCATGACAAACGCCCACAACCAATGGCGTCGCCCCCGCCGAATTCCCCAGCCCCAGCCGAATGCCCCGGCCACTACGAATGCACCCTCCCACAACGAATGCCCCCACCCACAACGAATGCCCCCGCCCACGACCAATGCCCCCGCCCCACGACCAATGTCGCCGTCCCCACCGAAAATTAATGCCCGCAGTATGTCGCTAGCCGAATTTGGCAGCCCGCCGAATTTAGCCGCATGTCGAATGATGTCACCCCCTTGAATGATGTCGTCCATAGAAAGTTGCCTCTCACAGAATGATGCCTACCATCGAATGATGTCGACCGCCGAATGTTGATGCCTATTAAATGTTGACCCCCTCCCATCGAATGTTGCACCCACGCCAAATATCTCCCCACGCCACCTGCCTGAACCCACGGCGAATGTCGCCCCCATGATGAATGTCGCCCCCACGACAAATATCGCCACCACGACGAATGTCGCTTGCATAGGGCCGGAGGCCCGTGCCTGTCACTTGTATATATATATATATGTATATGTATATATATCTACACACACACACACACACATACACACACACACGCATATATACAAACGCATATATACATATATATATACATACATATATGTATACATACATATATATTTATATATGTATATATATAGATATATATATGTATATATATGTGTATATATATGTGTGTATATATATGTGTGTATATATATGTGTGTATATATATGTGTATATATATGTGTGTATATATATGTGTATATATATATGTGTATATATATGTGTATATATATATGTGAGGGAATTTTAGGGAGAGAATCGGTTCTCTCCCCCTTAGGGAGAGAACCAGGAGAAATCCGTCTAAATATAACTTTTTTCAAAAAGTCATCAACATAAAAGTTGTAGATCTAGATGAGATCTACAACTTACATGTTGATCACTTTTTGATTAGAAGCCGTTTAGGCCTCCGATTTGGGCCCCGAAAAAGTCACTCCGAATATATATATTTGGACGTCCGGGATTCTGCGTGACTTTTTTCGGAGCTCAAATCGGGGGCCTAAACGGCTTCAAATCAAAAGGTGATCAACATGAAAGTTGTAGATCTCATCGAGATCTACAACTTTAATGTTGATGACTTTTTGAAATAAAATATATTTTGACGGATTTCTCCCAATTCTCTCTCTAAGGGGGAGAGAACCGATTCTCTCCCTAAAATTCCCCTATATACGTATGTATATATATGTATATATATATACATCTATACATATATACATTTATACATACATATATATACATATTGATATATATACATATTTATATACATATATGTATACATATACATATATGTATACATATACATATATGTATACATATACATATATGTATACAGAAAAATTTTCCGGAGCAAACCGGTTTGCTCCCTAATAGGGAGCAAATCGGTCCGATCTCCCTCGAAAATGCATCAAAATGAACATATAATATATGAAAATTGACTGGCTCGATGAGACCTACAACTTTCATGTTAAGCACTTTTTCTAATTTTGAATGTATAAGATGGATTTTCGACCCGAAAAAATCTGGGCGTCCTTAGTCCCGTTTTTTGCCCAGATTTTTTCGGGTCGAAAATCCGTCTCATACATTCAAAATTAGAAAAAGTGCTTAACATGAAAGTTGTAGGTCTCATCGAGCCAGTCAATTTTCATATATTATATGGTCATTTTGATGCATTTTCGAGGGAGATCGGACCGGTTTGCTCCCTATTAGGGAGCAAACCGATTTGCTCCGGAAAATCACTCTATGTATACATATACATATATGTATACATATACATATATGTATACATATACATATATATATATATACAAGTGACAGGCACGGGGCTCCGCCCCTATCAAATGTGACATTTGTCGTGGGGGCGACATGTGAAGTGAGGGCTACATTTGTCGTGGGGGGGGGACATTTGTCGTGAAGGCAATATATGTCATAGGGGGCAATATTTGTCGTGGTAGGAGACATTTGTCGCGGGTGACAACCTTCGTCGTGGGGTGCGTTATTCGTCGTGGGACAATATTTTTCGTGGCGGTCGACATTTTTCGGGGGCAGCATCATTTGACATGGGCGGCAACATTTGTCAGGGGCGGCATCGTTCGTTGGGGGAGGCAACATTCGTCATTTTTTAAAAATATTACATCCTCCTATTCTTGGGATACTAAAAAAACATCATTGACCTTTGTATCTGTTAGCCACAGTTCGATCCAAAAGCTCAAAAACGCTCCCGCAAAAATAAACGGAGCCTTAGGCTTCGTTTGTGGCGGCGGCTGGAACAGGCGGTTGGGAAGGGAGTGCTGGGACCGGAGGTGGGGAGGCGAGATTGGAGACGGAGCAGCCAGGCGGCTTTTGCGAAGAGCAGCGGGAGCAAACGCCGCCGCGTGCCTTCAGGGGCCATTTGGATTTCCGCTTTGCGGCGGCGTCTGCTCCCGCACCGGCGCTCAAACGCCGCCCCAAACGAAGCCTTAATGTCCAAGTTAATCCATTGTTGTCCCATTGATCCAATTTAATTTCTCTCTTGAATTATGGCATATCAGTTGTTTTTTCTTTTCATTTGTTTACGAAGAGATATCATGTGGGGTACTAACACATTAGTTGGGGATCCATATAATATTCTTATTTAGACAGCTATTTTAACGCATTACTTATTATTCATTCCTTTTAATTGGTAGATAAATTAAAATTTAAATAAGAATTAATTAAAATATCTCAAGTTTGAGTAATATTTTTTAAGTGATCTGGAAAAATATCATGCACTCGGCGATATTTTTAAGTGATCTGGAAAAATGGAGAAGTTGATGGCCATGTCCGGCCGGCCAACCACCGCAAATCGCCGGCCACCACCTCAACGAAGGTGGTGGTGGCATTGGCCGGCCGGGGCGGCGCTTAGGTGGCCGGGAAAACAAGGATGAAGGAGCTCCAGGTGCGGTTAATCCTGGCCGTCGGCCAGAGGAATAAGACAAACGGATGTCGTCCGTTCTGCTTCAAGATCTGTGCAAGATCTTCATATTAAATGTTATGATATATGTATTTCTGTCACATATTTTGCTGTACATATATTAGTTTGTTAAAAATACTTGAGCCGTCGTATTCGTCGATCTGAGTAGAAGAAGTTCGTCAAATTGATAGTCGAGTTCGTCGAACTGAACCCGGAGTTCGTCGAACGAAATTCATTCGTCGAACACACCCTGGAGTTCGTCGAACTGATGGTTGAGTTCGTCGAACTGAACCCGGAGTTCGTCGAACAGAATTAATTCACCGAACTGATAGTTGAGTTCGTCGAACTGAACCCGGAGTTCGTCGAACGGAATTAATTCGCCGAACTGAATTAATTCGTCGAACTGAATTAATTCGTCGAACTGAGAGATGATCTGCTGAACTGACTGGAGAACTGATTTCGTCGAACGCAGAACAGATTTCGTCGAACGAAGATCGGATTTTGTCGAGCGCACTGAAGCACGGCGTTCGTCGAACGCAGGTCGGATTTCGTCGAACGCAGAGACTTGTTCCAACACATTTTGTCGTACTTCCTGCAGTATTTCATTTTAATTATTAAGAATACTAGAACCCATCAAATGAAAAAATGGTCAACACCAAAGTTGTAGCCTTTGGAGTCTAATTTATTTTAAAATTGATTTCACCTCAAAAGGAGTTCTGTAGCTCCATGTAGGTCCATTTTGGTGGGACTGGTCCGTAGTGTAGGACAGCCATCATTTCTTGAATAACTTTTGATTGGGTTATGGGATTAACTTGAAAATTGAAACATAAGCTATTTAAACCTACCCACACATCATACCCAAAGATGGGAATTTTAGGAGAACATTTTTCTAAGGTTTTTATAATAATTTCATAAATTAAATATTAATTAATTATTGAGTCAAATGACCTTTAATGCCCTCCAAATTTTGGTGGGTACTTCTTAGGATTATCACATGACCCTGGTAAAAATCTCAGCCCAATTGGGACTGATTTGGTTGGGTAATTTGTCAACCCAAGTTAGGTCAAATTGGGTCAAAGTTAGGGCATGATGTTTATCTTGGGGTATGGTGGTCAGAACTCATCACCATGAGTTAAAACCTTGGCCACTAGTTTAGGATCACCTAAAACACCTTCATGAGTAAGATGGGGTCGTGTAGAGGTGGATATTCCCTAGGACCCTAATTTTGCCTCTTGGGGTGCAAATAGAGCTTTGTGAAGGACATGTGGTCAAAAGCTATAGAATGGCCATGGAATTTAGGAGATATGTTCATATGGTGTAATTAGGCCCTGGGTAATTTTATAAAAATTTTAGGAGCAATTATCCCCTTTGAAATATGTCATAACCCCTTTTGGGAAATTTCTTATACGAGATATTTACATGCTCAAATGGTCTTGGATGATGATGAAACCTTGATAGTACATTTATAATCATATTATAGACCTCTGGTATTTTTTGTGTAATTTATTAAATGATTTAACCAGTACTTCATTCTCAAGGCACCTATTTTGTCTTAATCTTAAGAAAAATAATTGAGGCTCTAAAACTCTCTGGAAAAATGTGCAACTTGGTGATATGACATTTCAGAGCACTAGGAATCTCTATAAATGTTTTTATAATTTTTGGAGGTTGTTATCAGTAGGCTACTTCACAACATGCTCATATTATGATTTCTTTCGAATATTTATTTAAGTGGTTAATATGCCTTTATAAATTCTAAAATTTGGCCTGAGAACTTTTCTGATCAATATAAATGTCTGGTAATATTTCCATAATTTTTGGACAAGTATTGTTGGTGGTTGCTTCTTTAATTTCCAATTTTGGTTAATTATTCAATATTATAATTAGAGGACATTTCCTTACTGTAAAATTGTGATATTCATTACTTACTAATATTTTGGCATGATAGGTTTATCTTAATTTTATGGGAACCATATCATAAGAATACCTTACACTTCATGCTCATATTCATATTTGGCAAATATTGTAGAAATGATAATAAATGCAAATAATTAAGGAAAAATATGATTCTCTAGATTTAGTTTTAAAACATCATGATAGACCTCCAGTAATTATCTTGAGTCAATTGGATGAATATTTGGAGTACATACTTATAAGCTTCATATAGTTAGTTTGGCCTGCATAAAGTAAAAATGTGAAATTTCGATATTTAGGGGCCTACCAAGTGGAAGTGACATGTAGTTTGTGTACATGGTCAGGTTGAAGAGATTGAAGGTCACCAAAAGGATTTCATGAGATGAGCGTGTGCTTGGTGAGTTATGGGTAAAGTGGTGCTCGAGATTGACGAAAGATCGTCTTTCCCTTAGCCTGTCATAAAATGCTTAGGGGTAATTCAAGAGAAATGACAAGAAGGGTATTCTTATGGGTAGATATCAATAACATTAAGTGTCTTGAGAAAGGGAGCTTTGGAGTGTCATCCCAGTATAGCTCCTAGTACCGTAGCGAGCCTCTTACAGGGTAATCCTCGGGAAGTCCAAGATAAACCATAAACTGTAGGGATAAGTTGATGTACACGATTAACTTAATAATACGCACACCCACACCCCGTAGTTACGGGAGGTTAGTTGGTTTGGTTTTACGAGCGGTAGGCTCGGTGGTTGAAGCAGCGGACTTGTTATTCCGGTGAGCTTGTGACTCAGTAGTGTTTGTTGGTACGGACGGGTTGGTCCGGCGAGCCGTTGGCCCGGAAGGTTATGATAACGTGCAGGTTAGCCCGTGGAGTATATGGCTCGGGATATAGTAGAACATGTTTGCATGTGCATGAAGGTGGTGTGTCTTCGGTATTGTACGGTCGTTCACACCGACGTCAATACGTTGACTCGGCAAGTGTGGAATGTTGAAAATGTTGATGTGTGCAGTTGGCGGTCTAGGAGGTTGTCGCGCGGTCTGGTCTAACCGTGCGATCTTGCGGTCTCCTCTGCGGTCTGACCTATTTGGTCTAGCCGCAGTCTTTCGGCCTGACCGCCGTTCTCTCTGTCCAAGGCTGCCGAGGTGAGGCCGCGCGGTCTGGTTCGTGTGACCGCGTGGCGAGCTGTTTTCTTTACTGTGCGGGTTAAGCTGTTAACCGCATAGGGTTGCTGTTTTGGTATCCGGCAGTACGGTCTGGTGACTGTCTGGGTTCTTGTTAGTGTGTGTCGACTAAGGTTTTCCTAGTCGTGCGGTCTCCCCTTTTGTGTTCGCATAAGCTGGTCCCTTGACGATCTGCTGATGTATGCGGACACTGGTGTTGGTCGACTTGGTGGGCTGTTGCCTTTGTCGACTTGGCTGTGTTCGCGGTCTCTAGAGGAGGTCTCGTATATGCGAACACTGGTGGTGGGCGTCATGACCATGCAGGATGTCATGATCGCGCAGCTTCTTGGAAGAGTGGCGATCTCCTGGTCAGGATTGAAGTCGGCGAGCTCACTAAGCGCAGAGCGATCTTCTGCTGACCGTGCGGGTAGACCGATCTTGGTCGCGCGATCAGAGCGGTGACTCTATCTCATAGGGTGGTGTCTGGATCTGGTCCCACACCTATAAATAGGAGTCGTTGTAGCAGCAATTTGATCGCACCAAGTGTAAGTTGAACTCGCGCCTAGTTCTTGCAGTCTCTTTCTGGTGACCGCCCGGTTTGCTGATTGGACTTCCTTTGTTCAGGAGGTCGCGGAGCTTCAGTGGTGTTGTTCAAGTTGTCAACAGTCTGTTCGCGCGGTCTCCTCTTCTAGTCGTGCGAACACCCTTGTCGCGCGGTTTGGCGGCTTTTGTGTTCAGACCGCCAGTTATCTTTCTTTAGCATTGTATTTTTTCTTTTGGTTTTGTGTACTGGAGAAATCATGTCTCGCCATGTATACCTCGCTCTGTAATGAAGATTCCTGTTGTTATCAATAAAGATTATTTTGTTTCATGTGCTTCTGGTTGTTGGCTGTAATTTTAAGTTGTACGATTCCTGCTCCCTCCTAGATCTACGGAAAATTTCACATGGTTTCAGAGCCAGGTTGGAGTGGATAGAGCAGTGAACAGCTCAAAGTTGTCATCGCCTTTGTGATGAAGGAACCAGTGGTAGAGCCATGGAAGCAGGTTTTGCAAGAGGTCTTAGAATTGAGATGCTCACGTCAACCAACTTCAAGAAGTGGAAGTCGTGCATGCAGAGTTATCTTCTGGGCGAGGACCTCTGGGAGGTTGTTGGAGGAGATAGTACGGAGGAAGTTGTCCTAGTTGGGGATAATGGCCATGATGTGAGGAATTGGAGGAGGATTAATGCGAAAACAGAGTTCACTCTAAAAAGGGCAATATCACCTGACCTATTCGATCACATCTTAGGGTGTGGATCAGCTGCCGAGATCTGGAGAGCCCTGGACGGGCTGTTTAACAAAAAGAATGTAGCGAGGCTACAGTTCCTGGAAAATGAGCTGGCTAGGTCGGCTCAGGGAGATCTATCTATCTCTACGTTCTTCCTGAAGATGAAGAACCCGTGCGTTGAGATTTCAGCACTAGATCCTGATGAGCCAATTTCTGAGGCGAAGATGAAGAGATACATCATTCGCGGCTTGTAGAAGGAGTATGTGGCCTTTGTGACGTCGGTGCAGGGTTGGGCAAATCAGCCGTCTCTGCTGGAGCTGGAGAATCTGCTTGCGTCGCAGGAGAGCCTGACAAGGCAGATGGCGGGGGTGTCAGTATCTGGGGGAGAAGGCGGATGGGATAAGAAGAAGAAGACCGCTGGAGGCAATGGGCCTTCAACTTTTGGACAGCAGGAGAGTGGCTATGCTCCCAAGGCTGAAGGGAAGAAAAAGGGAGAAGGACCCAAATGCTTTAGGTGCGGAAAGCTTGGTCACATCAGGAAGGACTGTCGGGTGAATCTTTAGTCAGGGCATGCTGCTGCAGGGAAAGAGGATACTGAGGTCAGGCAAAATGATGGCGGATGGGGAGGATCCTTCTCGGCTTCTGTCGGAGCTGCGGCTCCTATCAACTATCAGGAGGACTGGATCGTGGACTCGGGGTGTGGTCATCACCTCACTGGGGACGAGTCGAAGCTTTCTTCAGCGCAGCCTTACTCAGGTAATGATGCTATCATAACTGCTGATGATACTGTGCATACTGTCGAGAAGGTGGGGGTTGTTTCCTTGGGCAGTGATAGGGGGCCATGTTGGAGTTTCTGAGATGATCTCAAAGCAATCAACAATTAGTCTTACTGCCAACGCAATATGAGCCTATAGGGTCGCACATAAAAGCGTTTGGAGAAATTGGAGAAAGGATTGTGTTGATCTTACTCATATTTGATATGAGTGAATGACCAATCCTGTGACTGCTTGGAATCAAGTTGAGAATGTCTCAAAAAAAGGAAATCGTTTAAAGTGTTTAAACGAACGGATTTACACTAGGTAATTCGGCTAAAGGCGTTAACCGAATTCGACTAAATGGTTTAGACGAATTCGGCTAATGGATTAATCGAATTCGGCTAAAGGGTTTAGACGAATTCGGCTAATGCCAAATTCGACGAAAGGGTTTCGCCGGATTTATACAGCCGAATTTATATAGTCGAATTCGTCGAAATGGTTTCGCCGGATTCAGTTATAGTGATTAGTCGAATTCGGTTAATGTGATTAGTCGAATTCGGCGAATGTAAATCTGGACAGATTTTCTGTTTTTCCCTCTGGTCTGCGGATAGTCGATTTTATGCCTTGCTTATAAAAGGAACGTGTTTAGGGCTTCGATATAGACGGTTTTTCAGATCGAGCCTTTTCGCGAGAGAGAAACGAAGGAAGTGTTCCGGCTGTTCTCGTTCCGTCCGCTGATCGACGTTCCGCCGCCGCTAGTCGTCGCCTCCTCTGGATCGGACCTAGCAGTCCGTGAGGACGTTGGGAGCTTCCTTCTCCGACCTAGTTCTTGTGCGACAAGAAGCTAGGGTTCTTCATCGCTTGTGTGGACTTCTGTAGAGGGATCGATCTATTTCGATCCTTGAAGAACTCAAAGGCAGATTTCAGATTTCTCTTGGAGCACCTTGGTTTAGTATTGACTCAATCCCGCGAAGGTATATTGTATTTGCTTTCTTATTCTCTTGAATCATGAAAACCGCAAGATCCGTTGATCTCTTTTTGGGTTGTTCTTGTTCATTTCCGCTGCGCATATTTGATATGTCATCCCTTATGAAGGGGTGCAGAAAACCCAACAGGCCACTAGCGTTGAAGAGTGTCTATCATATGCCCAGAATGAGGAAAAACCTCTTCTTCGTGACCAACGCTGTAGACGCTGGGTATCCTGTTCTGTTCGGTCCAACAGAAGTAAGGTTTCTACGAAACGTTGAGGCGGTAAAGGCCGATGTCATTCTTGTTGGGAGATGGACAAAAGACTTGTTCGTTTTATAGACAAGTTTGTATGTTGACAAGATGAGGACAAATGATAGTGTCGTTATATGGCACGAGAGGTTGGGGCATGTAGGGATGGATAAGCTGAAAGCTATGGCGATAAAAGGTCTAGTCAAGGGCTTGCCTAGTCTATCTTCCTACGGCGACGGTCATGTTTGCGCGGGATGTCAGTTCGGCAAGTCTCATCGACTGCCATTTGATAAATCACAGATAAGGAGTAGTGTGTCGTTGGAGTGTCTCCATGGTGACTTGATGGGACCGACTGCTACCCCAAGCCTCGGAGGCAGCAGGTATATGCTGGTGTTGATCGACGATTACACCAGATATGTCTGGGTCTATTTCCTGAAAGAGAAGGCTGAGGCGTTTGCCAAGTTTGTGGAGTTCAAGGAGCTAGTGGAGGTCGACTAGGCCTGCAGATAAAGAAGCTGAGAACTGATAACGGGAGGGGGGGGGGGGAGTTCACCTCTGGTGAGTTCTCTAGTTTTTGCAGGAAGGCGGGCATACGGGGGGAGCTTACTTGTGCGCATACTCCACAACAAAACGGAGTTGCAGAGCAAAAGATCTGTCATCTGACGGAGACCTGAAAGTGTTGGCTGCATGCCAAGAGTATCCCAAGGTCCTTCTGGGCGGAGGGAATGTCTTGTGCCGCCTACGTCATCAACATGATGCCTCTCAGTCCCATCAACATGTTGACCCCACATGAGATGATGTTCAAGGAAAAGCCAAGCATGGCGCACCTTCGGGTGTTTGGTTCCACCTACTATGTGCACGTTCCAGATGCGCTTCGGACGAAGCTAGATGCAAAAGCAAGGAAGCTAGTCTTCGTGGGATATGATGATCGGAAGAAGGGCTGGAAGTGCATGGACCCGGAGACGCAGAGATTTGTTGTATCTCGCGATATCGTGTTTGACGAGGTGACGTCGTACAAGGGAAGTTCTGGTGTTGAGTTACCAGAAAGCAGGGTGGAGGAGCCGGAGAGAGCTGTGGAAAATCTTCAGGTGGAGCTGCCTTTGTCACCAGGTGGTCCATCCATTTCTAGTTCTGAGACGGAAGCTTCTGGATCAGGAAGCAGGGGGAGCGATGCTCCTAGTACGTCTGGAAGTGGAGCTAGGGAAGAAGCAGCTGAGGATAATACGAGTCAGGGGAAGGCGTTGAGGAGATCAAAGCGAACAATCATTGCCCCTGATCGCTATACAGGAGGAAACATGGTGAGCTTTGTCTCGTGTTTCTTTGTTGGCCCCCTGGATGAGCGGGAGCCGTCGAGCTTTGAGAAGGCCAAGGCGCGAAGCAGTGGG
Organism: Dactylorhiza incarnata; assembly: GCA_033032865.1. NCBI lineage: Eukaryota > Viridiplantae > Streptophyta > Magnoliopsida > Asparagales > Orchidaceae > Dactylorhiza > Dactylorhiza incarnata. Next base: position 16,213,355 of record JAWHQI010000004.1, on the reverse strand, counting down.
ACATTGCTATGAAAGAAGAGATGACAACTCTTGAGAAGAATGAGACCTGGTCTTTGGTGCCCAGGCCCAAGGGTATCACCCCTATGACATGCAAATGGGTCTATGAGCTCAAGAAGAAGGCAGACGGCAGTATCGAGCGATACAAGGCTCGCTTTGTGGCTCGTGGATTCTCGCAGCAATACGGTGAAGATTATGAAGAGACATTTAGTCCGGTGACGAAGATGACTTCAGTACGGTTCATTATTTCCTTGGCGGCATTTTATGGGTGGGAGATTTGGCAACTCGACGTTAAGAATGCTTTCTTGTACGACGAGATTGACAAGGATATCTTCATGATCCAGCCGCCAGGCTTCGTATCTGAAGATTTTCCAGACTATGTTTGTAAGTTGAAGAAGGCCCTATATGGGTTGAAGCAAGCGCCGAGGTCGTGGTACGGGAAGATTGCAGAATATCTCCTATTATGTGGATTCGGTGCTTCAGACTCTGACTCAAGCTTGTTTTTCAAGAAGAACGGGGAGCTTCAAGTCATCGTGTTGCTTTACGTCGATGATATGATCGTGACGGGAAATTCGAAGGAGGAGGTAGCAAAGCTTCGGGCTGAACTATCTATCAGATTTGAGATGAAGGACTTGGGTGAACTCCACCATTTCCTTGGACTCGAAGTGCAGAGGAAGGAAAGTGGAGTGTTGGTTTCCCAGGCTGGATATGCGGAGCGAGTCATGGAGCGATTCGGCATGAAGGAAGGGAAATGCATTTCTACACCTCTGGAGAAGGCCATGAAACTTCGGAAGGATGAGGGGAGGATTCTGGAAGATCCGATTGTGTTCCGAGCTCTGGTTGGGAGCTTGATTTATCTGACAATCACTAGGCCGGATATTGCGTATGCAGTTGGCAGGGTGAGTCGTTATATGACGGAAGCACGGATACCTCATCTACTAGAGGCCAAGAATATTTTGAAGTATGTCAAGGAGACTTCGGATATGGGTCTCCTATACAGGAGGGATGCGGGCTTCGAGGTGCATGGGTACATGGATGCTGATTACGAGGGAGTTTCGGATGATCGGAAGTCGACGTCTGGATTCGTCTTCATGGCGAGCCCAACAGCTATATCATGGTGCAGCAAGAAGCAGGATTCCGTGTCTGCCTCTACCACGGAAGAGGAATACAAGGCTTCGGCCTTCGCAGCTCAAGAAGCCATCTGGCTTAGGAGGTTGGTGGGAGACCCTCCATAAGGAGGTTCGGGGTCCGACTCTGCTCCGCGGCGACAATGATAGTGCCCTCAAACTGGTTACTAATCCAATGTGTCACGTGAGGACCAAACATATCGAGATCGAGCATCATTTCATTCGTGAGAAGGTGCTGGAGGGGTCTCTTTCGGTCGAGCATGTTCGGAGTCTGGACAACGTTGCTGACATATTCACAAAGGCGTTGGCGAAGGGGCCGTTCACTCGGCTGAGGAGTTTACTTGGGTTGTTTTCAACTTCCCACTTCAAGGGGGGAGTGTTGAAAATGTTGATGTGTGAAGTTGGCGGTCTGGGAGATGGTCGCGCGGTCTGGTTTAACCGCGTGATCTTGCGGTCTCCTCTGCGGTCTGACCTATTCAGTCTAGCCGCAGTCTTTCGGCCTTACCGCGTTCTCTCTGTCCAAGGCTGCCGAGGTGAGGCCGCGCGGTCTAGTTCGTGTGACCATGTGGCGAGCTATTTTCTTTACTGTGCGGGTTAAGCTGTTAACCGCATAGGGTTTTTGTTTTGGTATCCGACAGTCCGGTCTGGTGACTGTCTGGGTTCTTATTGGTGTGCGCCAACTAAGGTTTTCCTAGTCGTGCGGTCTCCCCTTTTGTGTTTGCATAAGCTAGTCCCTTGGCGATCTGCTGATGTATGCGGACACTGGTGTTGGTCGACTTGGTGGGTTGTTGCCTTTGTCGACTTGGCTGTGTTCGCGGTCTCTGGAGGAGGTCTCGTATATGCGAACACTGGTGGTGGGCGTCATGACCATGCGGGATGTCATGATCGCGCACCTTCTTGGAGGAGTGGCGATCTCCTGGTCAGGATTGAAGTCGGCGAGCTCACTAAGCGCAGAGCGATCTTCTACTGACCACATGGGTAGACCGATCTTGGTCGCGCGATCAGAGCGGTGACTCTATCTCATAGGGTGGTGACTGGATCTGGTCCCACGCCTATAAATTGGAGTCGTTGTAGCAACAATTTGATCGCACCAAGTGTAAGCTGAACTCGCGCCTAGTTCTTGCGGTCTCTTTTTGGTGACCGCCCGGTTTGCTGATTGAACTTCCTTTGTGCAGCTTCTGGGAAACGTGCTGCCAGCAGCAGTCACTTCTTCTTATAAAGTGTTCGGGCGGTCTTGCGGCTTGCAGTGTGGGTTGTTGGAGTTTGGGAGAATCAGTGGAGTTCGGGAGGTCGCGGAGCTTCAGTGGTGTTGTTCAAGTTGTCGGCAGTCTGTTCGCGCGGTCTCCTCTTCTAATCGTGCGAACACCCTTGTCGCGCGGTTTGGCGGCTTCTGTGTTCAGACCGCCAGTTATCTTTCTTCAGCATTGTATTTTTCCTTTTGGTTTTGTGTACTGGCGAATTCATGTCTCGCCATGTATACCTCGCTCTGTAATGAAGATTCCTGTTGTTATCAATAAAGATTGTTTTGTTTCATGTGCTTCTGGTTGTTGGCTGTAACTTTAAGTTGTACGATTCCTGCTCACTCCTAGATCTACGGAAAATTTCACATGGAATTTGCACTTAGCCATAAAAGTCTGGTGGTCCAGCCAGTAAGAGTACGCAAATGCTCCGCGGTTTTGCGTTGAGGCGTACGATGGGTCTAGGTTAGGTAGTGTGAATACCAACCTAGAGGTGGGCGAGGCCTAACCCACTGCTTCCGTTTGCCACTACGGGAGTATCCTGAGAGCCTTGATAGCTCCAAAAAGGGGGAACTATAGGTCTGTGCGCATAGAGTCGAAGTGTGTGAGTTACACTTGTATGAACATAGCATAAACTGCATAACTCTGCGTGTCATGGCATAAACATTGCATTTCAACCCCTACCCCTATCGTATAAATTGGTTATGGGACTTTTTATACGATAGGCCTTGCTAAACGACCCCTTGGTCTTTAGGTTTGTATGGGCATTCCTATAAATCAATGGTTACTTTTATATTATATACTTGTCTTTACTTATTGTTCCTTACTTGCTCTTTACCATGCTTTCTATTACTGCTTCAATTATCTATATACACATATGTAGTTGTAGACATTTCCTGTAGACAAAATCCGTCGTCATATGCTTTGTTTTATACCCCTTGCTGTGTAAGACCCCCCCTCCCCAGACTTGAGCCGGGTCCCGGGAGGGGGGATCTTACTGCCCAAAGAGGACCACTCAGCGCTATGCGGGTGACGACGTCCCACCCACTCAAGCACTGAGCGGTCTCTTTGTCAGGCACAAGAATCATTACATCACATCAGATCGCACAGCGGAAGCAGATAATATAACGAAAATAAGCACACTGCTTATATTACATAATTAAACATGGCCGGAGCCTATCGTTTTGCAAAATATTGCCCGAAGGCTACATAGTCCAAAACAATAAGGAGCCTTAGGCTAGTCTTCATTCTCTCGCACTCACGTCTCTGAAGATAGGAGGAGAGGCTGGGGTGTCCGATCGAGCCATCTCTAAGGCACGTAACTCATCCTGCGGGGTGGGGGCTCCTTGCTGTCCCATCTCCTGTGATTGGTTATAAGAAATAACCGTTAGTCACAGAGCTAAGTAGAAAATACATCCCCTCCCCGGATCCATATCCAGGGGGCGGCTAAAGAACAGAAATGAAATAGCCGAAGCAAGGTAGAGGGTTAGCAGCAGGTAAACATTTATATCTCCGTATATATATAAATATAGGGCTGCCCGCCCTAAAGCTCGTAACCGCGCCGTATAGCAAGTACACAACACCATAACGCGCAGACACGCACACCCAGGTATTCAAACCTGTACGCACACAAAAGACCCTATGTCGACGCAGTTTAGACCGCTTTCGTTCAAGCAGGGGAGCTAACCCTGCGGGCCTCACCGATGTGGCCGTCAGTGACAGTGGCCAGTCTTGCCACTTCTGAATGTAGTCGTACCGTATCATTCAGGCCCTCCTGTACAACTTGGTGTACCAACGGGATGTGAGCGACATCCGGCGAGCCGATTTGTAGGCCGACCAGCGGAGGCAAAACTGTATATTCGGAGGGTGATAACCCGCTGCGCACATCTCCCTGTCGCCATGAGTCGTCAACCCTCCCGCACCAGTACGAGCGGTCTGCGAGCGTGACCAACCCGCCACTTCCAATCAATCTTCACCCGCTTTATATAAAACAACCCTTAGGCTACGTGGCAATTCTACTCGACCGGCCACACAACTTTGGACCGGGAGACTTAGCGGTATGAGGGCTCCTTGCTTGGGGCTAGCCTGGGAGGAGAGACTCAACTCCGGGTTTTCCCCAACTAAGGCCTCGCCGTAGGGAGGATAAGCACCGCATTTGTTGCCACGGCAGCTCTGCACTAGCAAGAAAAAGTAGGCCGAAGCAGGGGCCATAACACTAAACAGAAATGTAGGCCGAAAGCAGAGGCCATAATGATAAGCAGAAAGTAGGCCGAAAGCAAATGCCATGTAATAAACAGAGAAGTAGGCCGAAAGCAAAGGTCATGTAATAAACAGAAAAGTAGGCCGAAAGCAAAGGCCATGTAATAAACAGAAAAGTAGGCCGAAAGCAGAGGCCATGGTAGGAAAGTAGGCCGAAAGCAGAGGCCATAATGATAGGACCAGTGTGAGACTGGATTTAATTGAAAGTACAGAAAGTAAGTGCGGGGGGACCAGTGCGAGACTGGATTTAATTGAAAGTACGGAAATAAATGCGGGGGACCAGTGCGAGACTGGATTTAATTGAAGGTACGGAAATAAATGCGGGGGGGGGGGGGGGGGACCAGTGCGAGACTGGATTTAATTGAAAGTACGGAAATAAATGCGGGGGACCAGTGCGAGACTGGATTTAACGGAAAGTACGGAAAGTAGTAAAAGCATAAGAAGAAAATGGTTAGTAGTCCATTCACTCCATAAGAGGAGGCTTCGATCGACGACTCTGTTCTTCTATTATCGTCGCGGCGGGGTCAAATTTCGGCGCCGCACCGCGATGTCGTTCCGATGTTAGCGTTGCTTTTCCGAGCTTAGTCGATTCTTTAGATTGATACGTATAATTTTGATAAGTATTTAAAATATGCGTCGAGGGAGCGCCGATTTATTTCGATGAATTTTGCTCTTTTCCGGGCGTCTATTTTTGCTTGTAAAAGCTTTTGGAGGACCAAAATAAGAAACCACACCTCCTAACTTTAATAGTAGTTGCAAAATACCTTTAATTAGAGCTCATAATTTTTGGAGATTTTTGCGAACTTATTTGGGCATTTATTTTCTCGAAACCAACCTTATAAAGGGTTTTAAAAATATTAAATCTTTTCCTAAAATTCCCCAAAAATTACTGGAGGTGCCCCTCAGAGTGGGGCACATTTTCCATGTAGAAAGTTTTTCCTGAAAATGCCCCATTTGCCCTAGAAAAATATAAGTGGGGAAGGGCTGTTTTGGGGTGCTAATAGAGAAAGGAGAAGCCTGGGGGCGCCACACCGGGCGCCCTCCTTGGGTCCCCACAGCGGATCCACAACGGATCCGCTGCGGGGAGGGCACACAGTTGGAGGCGGGAGGCGGGAAACGAGGAGCGGGAGGCCGCCCGATCTCCTGGGGGAGATCGGACGGCTCCCGCCATCCCCGCCAGCAGGCGGCCCCAACTGCCGCCGGGCAGCGGTCGGAGGGGCCGGCGCCGCCCCTGGTCGGTGCGCCGGGGGCTGCCGACTCCTCCGGTGATGGTTCGGCGGCCTGGTGCCGCCGGCCACCGCCGGGGGAGGGCGAAGAAGCAGGTGGGAGGCGGGGGCGCGGCCTGCATGGGCCATGCAGGCCCGCTGCGCCGCCGCCTCCGCTGAGAGGGCGCCGGAGTGCCCCCGGTCGGTGCGCCGGGGGCCGGCGATTCCTCCGGGGGTGGTCCGGCGGCCTGGCGCCGCCAGCCACCGCTGGGGGAGGTGAAACAGAGGGCGGGAGACGGGGGCGTGGCCTGCATGGGCCATGCAGGCCCGCTGCGCCGCCGCCCTCCTGCCGAGGGGCCACTGGTGCCGCCCTCGGTCGGAGCGCCGGGGGTCGGCGCCTACTCCGGCGGTGGCCCGGCAGCCTGGCGCCGCCGGCCGGCGCCGGGGGAGGGGTTATTTCCTGTACAGGAAACGAGAGCAGAGGGGGCTGGTCCATGGGCGCCACCGGGGCTGCTTCCTCCGGCGGCCCGGCCGCCTCCTTTCGTCGGCGCAAAGGTCCCTGAGGGGGGGGGGGGGGACCTACTCCCCCCCCCCAGCGCCACCACCGGTGCTGGGGGGGGGGGGGGGGGGGGGGGGGTTTGGCGTCCACGGCCAGCCTCCGCCCGAGCCTTACAAGGCTCGGGGTGGTGCTGGCGGCGCTCCGGCGACGGGGAGGGGGTCGGCTTGGCACAGGGGAGTAGGAAGGAGGAGGGGAAGGTCCTTCTACCTGTAGGGGTGGTGGAGCTCGAGAGGTTGAAGGGTGGCCGGCCATGTAGAGGGAGGAGGTGGTGGCGGCGGCTTTGGGGTGGGCTTGCTCCGGCAAGGTGGAGGAGGGGGGGCTGGCTGGTCGGCAGGGTGAGGCTGAGAGGGAGTGGGGTGGGTTTGAGAGGGGCTGCCCCTTCCTTTTATAGGAAGGGGGAGCTCTCCTCCTTATCCCCCCACGTGGGGATAAGGGAGGGGGAGATATTTTCTCCCCCTCTCCTCCCTTCTCTCTCTCTTGCCCCCTTTGCCCAAATAGGGGGGCTGCCTGTAACATCCCGACTTTTATTGGGCCACTAGACCCTAGTGAGCCCAATAAAAGTAGGCCCGAGCGGTAGAAAACGACCATTTCGGGTATCGTAGCGCGCCACTACCTCATTATTATGAATAGTGGCCGTACGAACCCCGAATTGACGTCCGTCAGTTCCGTTGGACTCGTATAGACAATACGAGCGCAATGGAATTCGTTGCACTCCGATCCGAGGTCGTATGGAGAAAACGACCGTTTCGGGTATCGTAGCGCGCCACTACCTCATTATTGTAAATAGTGGCCGTACGAACCCCGAATTGACTTCCGTCAGTTCCGTTGGACTCGTATGGACAATACGAGCGCAACGGAATTCGTTGCACTTCGATCCGAGGTCGTTTGGAGAAAACGACCATTTCGGGTATCGTAGCGCACCACTACCTCATTATTATGAATAGTGGCCGTACGAACCCCGAATTAACTTCCGTCAGTTCCGATAGACTCGTATGGACAATACGAGCGCAACGGAACTCGTTGCGTCTCGATACGAGGTCGTATGGAGGGTATGCCATTTTAGTCCTATGCAGATCGCCTCAGTGCAACGCACGAAATATAAAGCACACGAACCCGACATCGGCCCCGGCGACTCTTATCATGTCCCGGGAGCCGAGGAGGACCCCGCCCTAAGTTGACTTGGTCAAACCCCCCCCCCCCCCCCCCAGTCTGAAATTACTTAGGAAAGAGACGAAAAGAAAAAGGGGGGGGGGGGAGAGAAGCCCCTCCCCCAAAAAGGAAGGGCTGCCTATTCATGGGCAGCCCCCCCTATTTGTGCAGGAGAGAGAGGAGGGAGGGGAGGGAGGGGGGGAAATATCTCCCCCCCCCCCCCCCCCTTATCCCCACGTGGAGGAAAAGGAAGGGGGAGAGGAGAGCTTCCCCCTCCCTATAAAAGGAGGGGCAGCCCTCTCCATTTCTCCCCCACACACACCTCCTCTCCCTCTCTCTCAGACCTCCCCTGACGGCAGCCCCCCCCAGCCAGCCACCTCCTCCTCCTCCCCCTTGCCGGAGCAAGCCACCCAAAGCCGACCTCCTCCTCCTCCATGGCCGGCCACCACCACCCCACCCCTCAGGTAGAAGATCTCCTCCACCTCCTTCCCACCTCCAGGGTAGAACCCCCCCCCCCCCCCCCTCCCCCTGTCGCCGGAGCGCCGCCGGCCGCCGCCCGAGCCTTGGCAAGGCTCGGGGAGGAGGCCGGCAGAGGAATCGCTCCTCCCCAGCGCCGGTGGTGGCGCTGGGGGGGGGGGGGGGGGGGGAGGTCCCCGTCAGGGACCTCGGCGCCGGTGCTGGGGAGGCGGCCGGGCCGCCGGCGGGCACGGCCGGCGGCACCCGCGGCCTCCCCCGCCTCCCTGCTTTCCTGTACGGGGATAGCCCCTTCCCCGGCGGCGGCTGGCGGCTCCAGGCCGCCGGGCCACCGCCGGAGGGTTGCCCCCTCCCCGGCGCCCCGGTCAGTGGCGGCCGGGAGGGCAGCGCACGGCAGGAGCGGCGGCACAGCGGGCCTGCATGGCCCATGCAGGCCACGCCGCCACCGCCCGCCCCTTTTTATCCCTCCCCCGGTGGTGGCCGGCGGTGCCAAGCCGCCGGACCACCCCCGGAGGAGTCGCCGGCCCCCGGCACACCGGCCGGGGGCACCCCCCACCCCATCCCTCCGGTGGAGGCGGTGGCGGCAAGCCTGCAGGAGGCGTACAGGCCGCCACCGCCCCCGTGCCCTTACGGCACCAACCCCGGTGGTAGCCGGCGGCGCCAGGCCGCCGGACCACCACCGGAGTGGTCGCCAGCCCCCGGCGCACCGACCGAGGGCGGCGCCGGCCCCATCCGGCCGCTGCCGGCGGCGGCAGCGGCCGCCTCCCGTCCAGGTCGACGGGAGCCGCCCGATCTCCCGCGGGAGATCTAGCGGCTCCCGTAACCTAGACTCCCGCCCTTCCCCTCAACATGTGTGCCCCCCCACAGCGGATCCGCTGTGGATCCGCTGTGGGGACCCGAGGATGGCGCCCGGTGTGGCGCCCCCAGAACCCTCCTTTCCCCCTATCCGCACCCCAAACCCCCTTAACCTTCCTCATTTTTCTAAGGAAAAATGGGGCCCTTTCAGAAAAAGTTTTCTAAATGAAAAATGTGCCCCACCCTTGGGGGCACCCCCTGTAATTTTTGGGATTTTTAGGAGGGGTTTTACTATTTTTAAAACCCAATATAAAGTTTATTTTAGGTATTAAAATGCCCAAATGTGTTTCTAAAAATCCCAAAAAATTAGGGGCACTAAATATAGGTATTTTACAAATACTACCAAAGATAGGGGGTGTGGACTTGTGATTTAACCCCTCAAAAGCCTTTTCAAACAAAAAATAGACGCCCGGAAAAGAGCGAAATTCATTAAAACGAATCGGCGTCTCCTCGACGCATATCTTAAATACTTATCCAAAATTATGCGTATTAAACTAAAAAGATCGACTAAGCTCGGAGAAGCAACGCAAAAATCGGAACGACATCGCGACGCAGCACCAAAACGTAACCCCGCCGCGACAATAATAAAAGAACGGAGTCGTCGATCGAAGCCTCCTCTTATGGAGTGATTGGACTACTAACCATTTCTTCTTATGCAATTACTTTCGTTTAAATCCAGTCTCGCACTGGTCCCCCGTACTTATTTTCTGTACTCTCAATTAAATCCAGTCTCGCACTGGTCCCCCGTACTTATTTTCTGTACTCTCAATTAAATCCAGTCTCGCACTGGTCCCCCGTACCTATTTTCAGCACTTTCGTTTAAATCCAGTCTCGTACTGGTCCCCCGCATTTACATTCAGCACTTTCGTTTAAATCCAGTCTCGTACTGGTCCTTATTACATGGCCTTTGCTTTCGGCCTACCTTTCTGTTTATTACATGGCCTTTGCTTTCGGCCTACCTTTCTGCTTATTACATGGCCTTTGCTTTCGGCCTACCTTTCTGTTTATCACATGGCCTTTGCTTTTGGCCTACCTTTCTGTTTATTACATGGCCTTTGCTTTCGGCCTACATTTCTGTTTAAATATTATGGCCCATGCTTCGGCCTAATTTATTTACTAGTGAAGAGCTGCCGTGGCAACAAATGCGGTGCTTATCCTCCCTTCGGCGGGGCCTTAGTTGGGGAAAACTCGGAGTTGAGTCTCTCCTCCCAAGTTAGCCCCAAGCAAGGAGCACTCATACCACTAAGCCTCCCGGTCCAAGGTCATGCGACCGGTCGAGTATGAATTGCCACGTGGCCTAACGGTTCGTTTAAAAATAAGCGGGTGAAGATTGTTTGGAAGTGGCGGGTCGGTCACGCTCGCAGACCGTTCGTACCGGTGCGGGTGAGTTGACGACTCATGGCGACAGGGAGATGGGCACAGTGGGTTATTACCCTCTGAGCCTGCAGTAACGCCTCCGCTGGTCGGCCTAAAAATCGGTTCGCCGGATGTCGCTCACATCCATTCAGTACACCAAGTTGTACGGGAGGGCCTGAATGATACGGTACGACTACATTCAGAAGTGGCAAGACTGGCCACTGTCACCGACGGCCACATCGGTGAGGCCCGCGGGATTAGCTCCCCTGCTTGAACTAAAGCGGTCTAAAACTGTGTCGACACAGGGTCTTTGTGTGGGTACAGGTCTTGAGAACCTGGGGTGTGTGTATACGCGCGATCGTATTATAGATTTATTATGCCGCGCGATTGTGGTTATTCGGGCAGGAGCCCCGCTTTATATATATAGATGTGTATGTATATGATTACCTGCTGCTAACCCTTTCCTTGCTTCGGCTATTTCAATTCTGTCTTTAGCCGCCCCCTGGATACGGATCCGGGGAGGGGGATGTGTTTTCTGCTTAGCTCTGTGACTAACGGTTATTTCTTATAACCAATCACAGGAGACGGGACAGCGTGAAGCCCCCACATCACAGGTTGACCGGGAAGCCTTGGAGATGATCCGTTCGATTACCCCAGCCTCCCCTTCTATCTTCAGAGATGTGAGTACGAGTATATAGGGACGAGCCCAGGACTCCCTTTTGTCTTAGCATGTGTAGTCTACGGACAATATTTTGTAAACGATAGGCTTCGGCCCCGTTAAGTTGTAAATATAAGCTGTATGTTTGGTTTGCCCATCTTTTGATTGCTTCCGCTATGTGTTCTGGTTTGAGGTTATGATTCTTGTGCCTGACAAGGAGACCGCTCAGCGCTCGAGGGGGGATGGGACGTCACCACCCGGGGAGCGTTAAGGGGTCATTCTTGGGCAGTAAGATCCCCCCTCCCTGAACCCGGTTCAGGATTGGGGAGGGGGGGTCTTACAAATGGATCAGAGCTACCACGATCCGACCACATGGGGCAGTCTTTCGATCCTCCTTTCCCCCGGTTCCGTTTCTTGGTTCGGGACGAACCATGCAGCGGAAGCCTGGTTGACCCTCTAGGTTAAGGTTAAGGACTCGAGACTGCACGGTAGTACACCCACACGCTTTCCGCTTTCTTTCCTTTCAGTCCTGCAAAATGCCCTTAGTTTTGCAAGTTCTGACACCCGTTTGTTACTTCTCCAGATACCGGAGTCAAGTAATGGAAGGTCTTCCTCTCAAGACCAGTACCACCCTACCACTCCACCACCAGCTCAGACCGCTCCGGCCACAGTTCCATTCGGAGAGACAGAGCTCGGGCAGACCCTGGTAGCCCTGTTGGCCGCCTTCCAGACAGCCACTTTACGGCCACCCCAGCAGGCCACCGTACCCACTGATCTACTGACGACTTTCCGAGGGCTAAGGCCCCCCACCTTTCGGGGTACAGAGTCGGCCATCCAGGCCGAGGAGTGGGTGGAGAGGGTAGAGGAGCTTCTTGTAGGGATGATGTGCCCAGCAGTAGCCGCAGTATCCCTAGTAGTGACCATGTTGGAGGGCTATGCCCGGGACTGGTGGAGGGCAGCTAGCCGCTCCACTTTTAGAGGGCGACCCCTTAGCACCATTCTCTGGGGGGAGTTCTCGGATGCTTTCTTAGAGCATTTCATTTCAGATGCAGACCGGATGGCACTCCAGGAGCGGTTCCTACAGATCAGACAGGGAGATAGGACGGTTCCAGACTACCAGAGAGAGTTTATCCACCTGGCCCGCTTCCCGGGACCTTAGCAGGTACAGATAGGGACAGGGCGGCCAGATTTTATCGGGGATTACGAGACGACCTCCGTCAGGCCCTGATCATGATATCCCAGGCATCCTTCCACACGATCACCTCACATGCCACCGCTCTAGAGATGGATCAGCGAATGGTAGCCCAGCAGCGGAGGGGACACGTAGGTATTCCCCGGACTCAGGACCGAGAGAGAAGAGCAGGTCCTCGCAGGCAGGGCCGAGACGGGAGACAGCGGCAGCGTCACCAGCCATATAGGCAGGCACCCCAGCCCCGACCAGCACCCCCAGCCCCAGCACCACAGGTCGTCCCGGCCGCACGACGAGATGTTCCCTTCGCAGGGAACTGCTACCTATGCCAGCAGCCTGGGCATATACGAGCCTTCTGCCCACAGGCTACCGGGAGACCCGGTTTAGGAGCAGTACAGAGAGCGGCGGAGAGAGGACGAGGTGGACGCAGAGGACGTCCCGCAGGCAGGAGGGAGCCGGCTAGGCAGGGCAGAGCAGCACCGCTCGAGGCATACGCGTTGGATCTCCAGCACGGTCCTGCTCCTGACGTAGTGATAGGTATCTGCTTCCGATAGTACGATATCCTAGGAGATGTTGTAGCTTATATATTGGGACTTTTTGTATATGTCATCCCTACTCTTGTATATCTGTGAAAAACTTATGATTATGATATATATACATATATGTTATCAGGTTTACTTTTGGTAGAAGGTCGTCCCGCTAAAACACTGCTCGATACCGGCGCCACACACTCTTTCGTTGCACAAAACTTCATCGCCGACAAGGAGAACACGGTGCGATCATCCGGGATGTCAATCCGAATACGACTCCCGGATGGATCAGATATGACTTCCACCGAGAAGTGTTCCTTCCAGGCAATGCTAGGAGGCATAGAGTTCGAAGTCAACGCCACCATCTTAGCAATAACCGGGTTCGACATCATTCTGGGGATGGATTGGTTGGCCGAGCACAGCGCCCAAATCAATTGTTCGACTCGAGAAATCCGCCTCCAGAATCCGAATGGGCAATTTATCACGCTAGCAGGTATACCCTCCGTCACCCGCATTATCTTAACATATGCACAAACCGTCAAGGCAGTTCGACGGAAGGACGAGATGTACCTAATCTACTTTGAGATGGAGAACACGACGCAAGTACTCGCCAAAGTACCTGTGATCAGGGACTTCCCAGATATCTTCCCAGAGTCACTCCCCGGGTTGCCCCCGCAACGGGAAGTAGACTTCCAAATCGAACTTACTCAAGGAGCCCGACCAGTGTCCCGAGCACCATACCGGATGGCCCCGAGGGAACTGGCTGAGCTCAAGATTCAGCTACAAGAGTTAGTCGACGCAGGATTCATACGTCCTAGTACCTCTCCCTGGGGAGCCCCAGTACTGTTCGTTAAAAAGAAGGATGGATCGCTGCGCCTCTGCATCGACTACAGAGGTTTGAATAAACTCACCATCCGGAATACCTATCCCCTACCCCGGATAGATGAACTGTTCGATCAACTACAAGGCGCGTCCGTCTTTTCCAAAATGGACTTAAGGTCCGGCTACTATCAACTTAGAGTATGAGAAGAGGACATTCCCAAGACCGCTTTCAGCTCTCGCTACGGACTATACGAGTTCATGGTAATGCCATTTGGATTAACCAATGCCCCGTCCGCCTTCATGGCTTTGATGAATACGGTATTCAAACCCTTCCTGGATCATTTCGTAATAGTCTTCATAGATGATATTCTCATCTACTCAAAGAACAAAACCGATCACTCCAGGCACCTCCAAATGGTACTACTTAAGCTAAGAGAACACTCACTCTTCGCCAAGTTTAGCAAATGCGAGTTCTGGATGGAAGAAGTCGGCTTTCTGGGACACACCGTCAATAAGAACGGAGTAGCAGTAGATCAAGCCAAGGTGCAAGCAGTGCGAAATTGGCCGCCACTTAAGACAGCGGCAGACATCCGAAGTTTCCTTGGCCTCGCCGGCTACTACCGTAAGGTCGTCGAAGGCTTCTCCAAGATCGCATTACCACTTACCACTCTCACCAAGAAGGATGTGACATTCCAATGGTCTCCTGAATGCGAGGCGGCATTCATCGAACTGAAGAACCGGCTGATATCGGCCCCAATCCTAACCCTCCCCTCCGGTACCGAGGGTTTCCAAATCTATGCTGATGCCTCTCTGAAGGGATTGGGGGCCGTGCTTATGCAACATGGCAAGGTAATTGCCTATGCCTCACGTCAGCTCAAGCCGCATGAACTAAACTACGCCACCCACGATCTGGAGCTGGGGGCGGTAGTTTTTGCATTAAAAGTCTGGAGACACTACCTCTACGGGGTACGATGCGAAATCTTCTCCGATCATAAAAGCCTCAAATACGTCTTCACCCAGAAAGAGCTAAACCTCCGGCAACGCCGGTGGTTAGAATTTCTCTGTGATTATGACTTCGCCCTCCAGTACCATCCCGGCAAGGCTAATAAAGTTGCAGACGCCCTGAGTCGGCAGCCTCCGAGGACCGGGAGTTGGTTAGAAATGGTGCCAGAGGAGTTAGTCAAATCATTGGCAGAAATGGATATTATCCTCATCACCCGCAGAAATCCGATGGAATACCAAGCCCACCTCTATTGGATGGAGATACAGTGTGACATCAGGAATAGAATACGAGAAGCCCAGAAGACCGACGTTGAAGCAGCACCGATCATTCAGGCCTTGCAACACGGTGTACAAGAAGACTACAACCTGTACGATGGCATCCTGCAATACAGACACCGCATATTCATTCCCGCTGCAGAAGGGATCCGTGAGGAGATACTCCGTGAAGCTCACCAGACAAGGTACTCGATACACCCGGGAGTAGTAAAAATGTATACGGACCTGCGCAGAACCCTATACTGGCCAGGCATGAAGAAGGATGTCACCGATTATGTAGCGCACTGCCAAACCTGCCAAATGGTCAAGGCCGAATGTCGTAGCCCAGGAGGTCTACTACAACCCCTGCCAATTCCAGAATGGAAGTTCGAGGATATTTCCATGGATTTTGTCCATGGCTTACCCCGATCCCGTGCAGGTAACGACTCCATATGGGTAGTAGTGGACCGCCTCACCAAGGTAGCCCGATTCATCCCGAACCGGCAAGGCGATGGTGTCGACATTCTAGCCCGACTATTTATCGAGCAGGTAGTCCGATTTCATGGAATACCCAAATCAATCGTCTCGGACCGCGATGGGCGCTTTACATCGAAGGAATGGAGAAGAGTGCAAGCTTATCTGGGAACCAGATTAGCTTTTAGCACTGCCTTCCACCCCCAGACCGATGGGCAGACGGAAAGGACGAATCGGACGATGGAAGACCTTCTCCGATTATGCATAGTGGAGCACAACGAGCCATGGGAGCAGTTACTACCTTTGGTAGAGTTCTCATATAACAACAGCTTCCAGGCAAGCATCAAGATGGCACCGTACGAAGCCCTCTACGGAAGACGCTGTCGGACCCCGCTATCTTGGGCACAGGATGAGGACCCCGAAGCCTTGGGAATCACCTACATCGACGATACCACCGCCGCAATAAGACTAATCCGGGAACGCATGCTGGAAGCGCAGAGCCGACAGGCCAAGTATTACGACGCACGTCATCGGCAAGTGGAATTCCAAGTGGGAGATATGGTTTTCTTAAAGATTAAGCCAATGCATGGGATATCACGAATCAAGAGGCAGAAAAAGCTGGACCCCCGCTATCTAGGCCCGTATCCAGTCGTCGAAAGAATTGGCCCGGTGGCTTACAGGTTAGCTTTGCCAGCCGAGCTGGGGAGCCTTCACGACGTATTTCATGTCTCCTCGCTAAGACGTGTTCTGCGCCAACCAGAGCAGCACCTCCCCACACCCCCAACATCAGTACAATCCGACCGATCTGTCCGACTCGAACCTGTGAATATAGTGGACTCCAAGATCAAAGAACTGCGGAACAAGACAGTCACAATGGTCAAGATCTTATGGTCGAACGGTGGACGCGAAGAGTTCACTTGGGAACCCGAGACGCTCGTACGAGAAAAATACCCGACGCTCTTCCCCCAGGTACATCATTTAAACCCCTACTTTAGCAAATTTTCGGGGACGAAAATCTCTTTATTTTTATTGGATTGTAACATCCCGACTTTTATTGGGCCACTAGACCCTAGTGAGCCCAATAAAAGTAGGCCCGAGCAGTAGAAAACGACCATTTCGGGTATCGTAGCGCGCCACTACCTCATTATTATGAATAGTGGCCGTACGAACCCCGAATTGACGTCCGTCAGTTCCGTTGGACTCGTATAGACAATACGAGCGCAATGGAATTCGTTGCACTCCGATCCGAGGTCGTATGGAGAAAACGACCGTTTCGGGTATCGTAGCGCGCCACTACCTCATTATTGTAAATAGTGGCCGTACGAACCCCGAATTGACTTCCGTCAGTTCCGTTGGACTCGTATGGACAATACGAGCGCAACGGAATTCGTTGCACTTCGATCCGAGGTCGTTTGGAGAAAACGACCATTTCGGGTATCGTAGCGCACCACTACCTCATTATTATGAATAGTGGCCGTACGAACCCCGAATTAACTTCCGTCAGTTCCGATAGACTCGTATGGACAATACGAGCGCAACGGAACTCGTTGCGTCTCGATACGAGGTCGTATGGAGGGTATGCCATTATAGTCCTATGCAGATCGCCTCAGTGCAACGCACGAAATATAAAGCACACGAACCCGGCATCGGCCCCGGCGACTCTTATCATGTCCCGGGAGCCGAGGAGGACCCCGCCCTAAGTTGACTTGGTCAACCCCCCCCCCCCCCCCCCCAGTCTGAAATTACTTAGGAAAGAGACGAAAAGAAAAAGGGGGGGGGGGGGGGGGGGAGAGAAGCCCCTCCCCCAAAAAGGAAGGGCTGCCTATTCATGGGCAGCCCCCCCTATTTGGGCAGGAGAGAGAGGAGGGAGGGGAGGGAGGGGGGGAAATATCTCCCCCTCCCTTATCCCCACGTGGAGGAAAAGGAAGGGGGAGAGGAGAGCTTCCCCCTCCCTATAAAAGGAGGGGCAGCCCTCTCCATTTCTCCCCCACACACACCTCCTCTCCCTCTCTCTCAGACCTCCCCTGACGGCAGCCCCCCCAGCCAGCCACCTCCTCCTCCTCCCCCTTGCCGGAGCAAGCCACCCAAAGCCGACCTCCTCCTCCTCCATGGCCGGCCACCACCACCCCACCCCTCAGGTAGAAGATCTCCTCCACCTCCTTCCCACCTCCAGGGTAGAACCCCCCCCCCCCCCCCCCTCCCCCTGTCGCCGGAGCGCCGCCGGCCGCCGCCCGAGCCTTGGCAAGGCTCGGGGAGGAGGCCGGCAGAGGAATCGCTCCTCCCCAGCGCCGGTGGTGGCGCTGGGGGGGGGGGGGGGGGGGAGGTCCCCGTCAGGGACCTCGGCGCCGGTGCTGGGGAGGCGGCCGGGCCGCCGGCGGGCACGGCCGGCGGCACCCGCGGCCTCCCCCGCCTCCCTGCTTTCCTGTACGGGGATAGCCCCTTCCCCGGCGGCGGCTGGCGGCTCCAGGCCGCCGGGCCACCGCCGGAGGGTTGCCCCCTCCCCGGCGCCCCGGTCAGTGGCGGCCGGGAGGGCAGCGCACGGCAGGAGCGGCGGCACAGCGGGCCTGCATGGCCCATGCAGGCCACGCCGCCACCGCCCGCCCCCTTTTTATCCCTCCCCCGGCGGTGGCCGGCGGTGCCAAGCCGCCGGACCACCCCCGGAGGAGTCGCCGGCCCCCGGCACACCGGCCGGGGGCACCCCCCACCCCATCCCTCCGGTGGAGGCGGTGGCGGCAAGCCTGCAGGAGGCGTACAGGCCGCCACCGCCCCCGTGCCCTTACGGCACCAACCCCGGTGGTAGCCGGCGGCGCCAGGCCGCCGGACCACCACCGGAGTGGTCGCCAGCCCCCGGCGCACCGACCGGGGGCGGCGCCGGCCCCATCCGGCCGCTGCCGGCGGCGGCAGCGGCCGCCTCCCGTCCAGGTCGAAGGGAGCCGCCCGATCTCCCGCGGGAGATCTAGCGGCTCCCGTAACCTAGACTCCCGCCCTTCCCCTCAACATGTGTGCCCCCCCACAGCGGATCCGCTGTGGATCCGCTGTGGGGACCCGAGGATGGCGCCCGGTGTGGCGCCCCCAGAACCCTCCTTTCCCCCTATCCGCACCCCAAACCCCCTTAACCTTCCTCATTTTTCTAAGGAAAAATGGGGCCCTTTCAGAAAAAGTTTTCTAAATGAAAAATGTGCCCCACCCTTGGGGGCACCCCCTGTAATTTTTGGGATTTTTAGGAGGGGTTTTACTATTTTTAAAACCCAATATAAAGTTTATTTTAGGTATTAAAATGCCCAAATGTGTTTCTAAAAATCCCCAAAAATTAGGGGCACTAAATATAGGTATTTTACAAATACTACCAAAGATAGGGGGTGTGGACTTGTGATTTAACCCCTCAAAAGCCTTTTCAAACAAAAAATAGACGCCCGGAAAAGAGCGAAATTCATTAAAACGAATCGGCGTCTCCTCGACGCATATCTTAAATACTTATCCAAAATTATGCGTATTAAACTAAAAAGATCGACTAAGCTCGGAGAAGCAACGCAAAAATCGGAACGACATCGCGACGCAGCACCAAAACGTAACCCCGCCGCGACAATAATAAAAGAACGGAGTCGTCGATCGAAGCCTCCTCTTATGGAGTGATTGGACTACTAACCATTTCTTCTTATGCAATTACTTTCGTTTAAATCCAGTCTCGCACTGGTCCCCCGTACTTATTTTCTGTACTCTCAATTAAATCCAGTCTCGCACTGGTCCCCCGTACTTATTTTCTGTACTCTCAATTAAATCCAGTCTCGCACTGGTCCCCCGTACCTATTTTCAGCACTTTCGTTTAAATCCAGTCTCGTACTGGTCCCCCGCATTTACATTCAGCACTTTCGTTTAAATCCAGTCTCGTACTGGTCCTTATTACATGGCCTTTGCTTTCGGCCTACCTTTCTGTTTATTACATGGCCTTTGCTTTCGGCCTACCTTTCTGCTTATTACATGGCCTTTGCTTTCGGCCTACCTTTCTGTTTATCACATGGCCTTTGCTTTCGGCCTACCTTTCTGTTTATTACATGGCCTTTGCTTTCGGCCTACATTTCTGTTTAAATATTATGGCCCATGCTTCGGCCTAATTTATTTACTAGTGAAGAGCTGCCGTGGCAACAAATGCGGTGCTTATCCTCCCTTCGGCGGGGCCTTAGTTGGGGAAAACTCGGAGTTGAGTCTCTCCTCCCAAGTTAGCCCCAAGCAAGGAGCACTCATACCACTAAGCCTCCCGGTCCAAGGTCATGCGACCGGTCGAGTATGAATTGCCACGTGGCCTAACGGTTCGTTTAAAAATAAGCGGGTGAAGATTGTTTGGAAGTGGCAGGTCGGTCACGCTCGCAGACCGTTCGTACCGGTGCGGGTGAGTTGACGACTCATGGCGACAGGGAGATGGGCACAGTGGGTTATTACCCTCTGAGCCTGCAGTAACGCCTCCGCTGGTCGGCCTAAAAATCGGTTCGCCGGATGTCGCTCACATCCATTCAGTACACCAAGTTGTATGGGAGGGCCTGAATGATACGGTACGACTACATTCAGAAGTGGCAAGACTGGCCACTGTCACCGACGGCCACATCGGTGAGGCCCGCGGGATTAGCTCCCCTGCTTGAACTAAAGCGGTCTAAAACTGTGTCGACACAGGGTCTTTGTGTGGGTACAGTTCTTGAGAACCTGGGGTGTGTGTATACACGCGATCGAATTATAGATTTATTATGCCGCGCGATTGTGGTTATTCGGGCAGGAGCCCCGCTTTATATATATAGATGTGTATTTATATGATTACCTGCTGCTAACCCTTTCCTTGCTTCGGCTATTTCAATTCTGTCTTTAGCCGCCCCCTGGATACGGATCCGGGGAGGGGGATGTGTTTTCTGCTTAGCTCTGTGACTAACGGTTATTTCTTATAACCAATCACAGGAGACGGGACAGCGTGAAGCCCCCACATCACAGGTTGACCGGGAAGCCTTGGAGATGATCCGTTCGATTACCCCAGCCTCCCCTTCTATCTTCAGAGATGTGAGTACGAGTATATAGGGACGAGCCCAGGACTCCCTTTTGTCTTAGCATGTGTAGTCTACGGACAATATTTTGTAAACGATAGGCTTCGGCCCCGTTAAGTTGTAAATATAAGCTGTATGTTTGGTTTGCCCATCTTTTGATTGCTTCCGCTATGTGTTCTGGTTTGAGGTTATGATTCTTGTGCCTGACAAGGAGACCGCTCAGCGCTCGAGGGGGGATGGGACGTCACCACCCGGGGAGCGTTAAGGGGTCATTCTTGGGCAGTAAGATCCCCCCTCCCTGAACCCGGTTCAGGATTGGGGAGGGGGGGTCTTACAAATGGATCAGAGCTACCACGATCCGACCACATGGGGCAGTCTTTCGATCCTCCTTTCCCCCGGTTCCGTTTCTTGGTTCGGGACGAACCATGCAGCGGAAGCCTGGTGGACCCTCTCGGTTAAGGTTAAGGACTCGAGACTGCACGGTAGTACACCCACACGCTTTCCGCTTTCTTTCCTTTCAGTCCTGCAAAATTCCCTTAGTTTTGCAAGTTCTGACACCCGTTTGTTACTTCTCCAGATACCGGAGTCAAGTAATGGAAGGTCTTCCTCTCAAGACCAGTACCACCCTACCACTCCACCACCAGCTCAGACCGCTCCGGCCACAGTTCCATTCGGAGAGACAGAGCTCGGGCAGACCCTGGTAGCCCTGTTGGCCGCCTTCCAGACAGCCACTTTACGGCCACCCCAGCAGGCCACCGTACCCACTGATCTACTGACGACTTTCCGAGGGCTAAGGCCCCCCACCTTTCGGGGTACAGAGTCGGCCATCCAGGCCGAGGAGTGGGTGGAGAGGGTAGAGGAGCTTCTTGTAGGGATGATGTGCCCAGCAGTAGCCGCAGTATCCCTAGTAGTGACCATGTTGGAGGGCTATGCCCGGGACTGGTGGAGGGCAGCTAGCCGCTCCACTTTTAGAGGGCGACCCCTTAGCACCATTCTCTGGGGGGAGTTCTCGGATGCTTTCTTAGAGCATTTCATTTCAGATGCAGACCGGATGGCACTCCAGGAGCGGTTCCTACAGATCAGACAGGGAGATAGGACGGTTCCAGACTACCAGAGAGAGTTTATCCACCTGGCCCGCTTCGCCGGGACCTTAGCAGGTACAGATAGGGACAGGGCGGCCAGATTTTATCGGGGATTACGAGACGACCTCCGTCAGGCCCTGATCATGATATCCCAGGCATCCTTCCACACGATCACCTCACATGCCACCGCTCTAGAGATGGATCAGCGAATGGTAGCCCAGCAGCGGAGGGGACACGTAGGTATTCCCCGGACTCAGGACCGAGAGAGAAGAGCAGGTCCTCGCAGGCAGGGCCGAGACGGGAGACAGCGGCAGCGTCACCAGCCATATAGGCAGGCACCCCAGCCCCGACCAGCACCCCCAGCCCCAGCACCACAGGTCGTCCCGGCCGCACGATGAGATGTTCCCTTCGCAGGGAACTGCTACCTATGCCAGCAGCCTGGGCATATACGAGCCTTCTGCCCACAGGCTACCGGGAGACCCGGTTTAGGAGCAGTACAGAGAGCGGCGGAGAGAGGACGAGGTGGACGCAGAGGACGTCCCGCAGGCAGGAGGGAGCCGGCTAGGCAGGGCAGAGCAGCACCGCTCGAGGCATACGCGTTGGATCTCCAGCACGGTCCTGCTCCTGACGTAGTGATAGGTATCTACTTCCGATAGTACGATATCCTAGGAGATGTTGTAGCTTATATATTGGGACTTTTTGTATATGTCATCCCTACTCTTGTATATCTGTGAAAAACTTATGATTATGATATATATACATATATGTTATCAGGTTTACTTTTGGTAGAAGGTCGTCCCGCTAAAACACTATTCGATACCGGCGCCACACACTCTTTCGTTGCACAAAACTTCATCGCCGACAAGGAGAACACGGTGCGATCATCCGGGATGTCAATCCGAATACGACTCCCGGATGGATCAGATATGACTTCCACCGAGAAGTGTTCCTTCCAGGCAATGCTAGGAGGCATAGAGTTCGAAGTCAACGCCACCATCTTAGCAATAACCGGGTTCGACATCATTCTGGGGATGGATTGGTTGGCCGAGCACAGCGCCCAAATCAATTGTTCGACTCGAGAAATCCGCCTCCAGAATCCGAATGGGCAATTTATCACACTAGCAGGTATACCCTCCGTCACCCGCATTATCTTAACATCTGCACAAACCGTCAAGGCAGTTCGACGGAAGGACGAGATGTACCTAATCTACTTTGAGATGGAGAACACGACGCAAGTACTCGCCAAAGTACCTGTGATCAGGGACTTCCCAGATATCTTCCCAGAGTCACTCCCCGGGTTGCCCCAGCAACGGGAAGTAGACTTCCAAATCGAACTTACTCAAGGAGCCCGACCAGTGTCCCGAGCACCATACCGGATGGCCCCGAGGGAACTGGCTGAGCTCAAGATTCAGCTACAAGAGTTAGTCGACGCAGGATTCATACGTCCTAGTACCTCTCCCTGGGGAGCCCCAGTACTGTTCGTTAAAAAGAAGGATGGATCGCTGCGCCTCTGCATCGACTACAGAGGTTTGAATAAACTCACCATCCGGAATACCTATCCCCTACCCCGGATAGATGAACTGTTCGATCAACTACAAGGCGTTGTCGGAGTTTCAGCTCTTTCTGGGTGAAGACGTATTTGAGGCTTTTATGATCGGAGAAGATTTCGCATCGTACCCCGTAGAGGTAGTGTCTCCAGACTTTTAATGCGAAAACTACCGCCCCCAGCTCCAGATCGTGGGTGGCGTAGTTTAGTTCATGCGGCTTGAGCTGACGTGAGGCGTAGGCAATCACCTTGCCATGTTGCATAAGCACGGCCCCCAATCCTTTCAGAGAGGCATCAGCATAGATTTGGAAACCCTCGATACCGGAGGGGAGGGTTAGGATTGGGGCCGATATCAGCCGGTTCTTCAGTTCGATAAATGCCGCCTCGCATTCGGGAGACCATTGGAATGTCACATCCTTCTTGGTGAGAGAGGTAAGTGGTAACGCGATTTTGTAGAATCCTTCGATGAACTTACGGTAGTAGTCAGCGAGGCCAAGGAAACTTCGGATGTCTGCTGCTGTCTTAAGTGGTGGCCAGTCTCGTACTGCTTGCACCTTGGCTTGATCCACTGCTACTCCGTTCTTATTGACGGTGTGTCCCAGAAAGCCGACTTCTTCCATCCAGAACTCGCATTTGCTAAACTTGGCGAAGAGCGAGTGCTCTCTTAGCTTAAGTAGTACCATTTGGAGGTGCCTGGAGTGATCGGTTTTGTTTTTTGAGTAGATGAGAATATCATCTATGAAGACTATTACGAAATGGTCTAGGAAGGGTTTGAATACCGTATTCATCAAAGCCATGAAGGCGGACGGGGCATTGGTTAACCCAAATGGCATTACCATGAACTCGTATAGTCCGTAGCGAGAGCTGAAGGCGGTCTTGGGAATGTCCTCTTCTCGCACTCTAAGTTGATAGTAGCCGGACCTTAAGTCCATCTTGGAAAAGACGGACGCGCCTTGCAGTTGATCGAACAGTTCATCTATCCGGGGTAGGGGATAGGTATTCCGGACAGTGAGTTTATTCAAACCTCTGTAGTCGATGCAGAGACGCAGCGATCCATCCTTCTTTTTACAAACAGTACTGGGGCTCCCCAGGGAGAGGTACTAGGACGTACGAATCCTGCGTCGACTAACTCTTGTAGCTGAATCTTGAGCTCGGCCAGTTCCCTCGGGGCCATCCGATACGGTGCTCGGGACACTGGTCGGGCTCCTTGAGTAAGTTCGATTTGGAAGTCCACTTCCCGTTGCGGGGGCAACCCGGGGAGTGACTCTGGGAAGATATCTGGGAAGTCCCTGATCACAGGTACTTTAGCGAGTACTTGCGTCGTGTTCTCCATCTCAAAGTAAATTAGGTATATCTCGTCCTTCCGTCGGACTGCCTTGACGGTTTGTGCAGATGTTAAGATAATACGAGTGACGGAGGGTATACCTGCTAGCGTGATAAATTGTCCATTTGGATTCTTGAGGCGGATTTCTCGAGTCGAATAATTGATTTGGGCGCTGTGCTCGGCCAACCAATCCATCCCCAGAATGATGTCGAACCCGGTTATTGCTAAGATGGTGGCGTTGATTTCGAACTCTATGCCTCCTAGCATTGCCTGGAAGGAACACTTCTCGGTGGAAGTCATATCTGATCCATCCGGGAGTCGTATTCGGATTGACATCCCGGATGATCGCACCGTGTTCTCCTTGTCAGCGATGAAGTTTTGTGCAACGAAAGAGTGTGTGGCGCCGGTATCGAACAGTGTTTTAGCGGGATGACCTTCTACCAAAAGTAAACCTGATATCATATATAATATATATATATATCATGATCATAAGCTTTTCACAAATATACAGGAGTAGGTATGACATATACAAAAGTCCCAATAATATAAGCTATAACATCTCTTAGGATATCGTACTATCGGAAGTAGATACCTATCACTACGTCAGGAGCAGGACCGTGCTGGAGATCCAACGCGTATGCCTCGAGCGGTGCTGCTCTGCCCTGCCTAGCTGGCTCCCTCCTGCCTGCGGGACGTCCTCTGCGTCCACCTCGTCCTCTCTCCGCTGTTCTCTGTACTGCTCCTAAACCGGGTCTCCCGGTAGCCTGTGGGCAGAAGGCTCGTATATGCCCAGGCTGCTGGCATAGGTAGCAGTTCCCTGCGAAGGGAACATCTCATCGTGCGGCTGGGACGACCTGAGGTGCTGGGGCTGGGGGTGCTGGTCGGGGCTGGGGTGCTGGTCGGGGCTGGGGTGCCTGCCTATATGGCTGGTGACGCTGGCGCTGTCTCCCGTCTCGGCCCTGCCTGCGAGGACCTACTGCTCTCTCTCGGCCCTGAGTTCGGGGAACACCTACGTGTCCCCTCCGCTGCTGGGCTACCATCCGCTGATCCATCTCTAGAGCGGTGGCATGTGAGGCGATCGCGTGGAAGGACGCCTGGGAAATCATGATCAGGGCCTGTCGAAGGTCGTCTCGTAATCCCCGATAAAATCTGGCCGCCCTGTCCTTATCCGTACCTGCTAAGGTCCCGGCGAAGCGGGCCAGGTGGATAAACTCTCTCTGGTAGTCTGGAACTGTCTTATCTCCCTGCCTGATCTGTAGGAACCGCTCCTGGAGTGCCATCCGGTCTGCATCCGAAATGAAATGCTCTAAGAAGGCCTCTGAGAACTCCCCCCAGAAGATCGTGCTGAGTGGTCGTCCTCTGAAGGTAGAGCGGCTAGCGGCCCTCCACCAGTCCCGGGCATAGCCCTCCAGCATGGTCACCACTAGGGACACTGCGGCTACTGCTGGGCACATCATCCCTACAAGAAGCTCCTCTACCCTCTCCACCCACTCCTCGGCCTGGATGGCTGACTCTGTACCCCGAAAGGTGGGGGGCCTTAGCCCTCGGAATGTCGTCAGCAGATCGGTGGGTACGGTGGCCTGCTGGGGTGGCCGTAAGGTGGCTGTCTGGAAGGCGGACAACAGGGCTACCAGGGTCTGCCCGAGCTCTGTCTCTCCGAACAGAACTGTGGCCGGAGCGGTCTGAGCTGGTGGTGGAGTGGTAGGGTGGTACTGGTCTCGAGAGGAGGACCTTCCGTTACTTGACTCCGGTATCTGGAGAAGTAACAAACGGGTGTCAGAACTTGCAAAAATAAGGGATTTTGCAGGACTGAAGGAAAAGGAAGCGGAAAGCGTGTGGGTGTACTATCGTGCAGTCTCGAGTCCTTAACCTTAAACCTAAAGGGTCCACCAGGCTTCCGCTGCGTGGTTCGTCCCGAACCAAGAAACGAAACTGGGGAAAGGGAGGATCGTAAGACTGCCCCATGTGGTCGGATCGTGGTGGCTCTGATCCATTTGTAAGACCCCCCCCCCCCCTCCCCAGACTTGAGCCGGGTCCGGGGAGGGGGGATCTTACTGCCCAAAGAGGACCACTCAGCGCTATGCGGGTGGCGACGTCCCACCCACTCAAGCACTGAGCGGTCTCTTTGTCAGGCACAAGAATCATTACATCACATCAGATCGCACAGCGGAAGCAGATAATATAACGAAAACGAGCACACTGCTTATATTACATAATTAAACATGGCCGGAGGCTATCGTTTTGCAAAATATTGCCCGAAGGCTACATAGTCCAAAACAATAAGGAGCCTTAGGCTAGTCTTCATTCTCTCGCACTCACGTCTCTGAAGATAGGAGGAGAGGCTGGGGTGTCCGATCGAGCCATCTCTAAGGCACGTAACTCATCCTGCGGGGTGGGGGCTCCTTGCTGTCCCATCTCCTGTGATTGGTTATAAGAAATAACCGTTAGTCACAGAGCTAAGTAGAAAATACATCCCCTCCCCGGATCCATATCCAGGGGGCGGCTAAAGAACAGAAATGAAATAGCCGAAGCAAGGTAGAGGGTTAGCAGCAGGTAAACATTTATATCTCCGTATATATATAAATATAGGGCTGCCCGCCCTAAAGCTCGTAACCGCGCCGTATAGCAAGTACACAACACCATAACGCGCAGACACGCACACCCAGGTATTCAAACCTGTACGCACACAAAAGACCCTGTGTCGACACAGTTTAGACCGCTTTCGTTCAAGCAGGGGAGCTAACCCTGCGGGCCTCACCGATGTGGCCGTCAGTGACAGTGGCCAGTCTTGCCACTTCTGAATGTAGTCGTACCGTATCATTCAGGCCCTCCTGTACAACTTGGTGTACCAACGGGATGTGAGCGACATCCGGCGAGCCGATTTGTAGGCCGACCAGCGGAGGCAAAACTGTATATTCGGAGGGTGATAACCCGCTGCGCACATCTCCCTGTCGCCATGAGTCGTCAACCCTCCCGCACCAGTACGAGCGGTCTGCGAGCGTGACCAACCCGCCACTTCCAATCAATCTTCACCCGCTTTATATAAAACAACCCTTAGGCTACATGGCAATTCTACTCGACCGGCCACACAACTTTGGACCGGGAGACTTAGCGGTATGAGGGCTCCTTGCTTGGGGCTAGCCTGGGAGGAGAGACTCAACTCCGGGTTTTCCCCAACTAAGGCCTCGCCGTAGGGAGGATAAGCACCGCATTTGTTGCCACGGCAGCTCTGCACTAGCAAGAAAAAGTAGGCCGAAGCAGGGGCCATAACACTAAACAGAAATGTAGGCCGAAAGCAGAGGCCATAATGATAAGCAGAAAGTAGGCCGAAAGCAAATGCCATGTAATAAACAGAGAAGTAGGCCGAAAGCAAAGGTCATGTAATAAACAGAAAAGTAGGCCGAAAGCAAAGGCCATGTAATAAACAGAAAAGTAGGCCGAAAGCAGAGGCCATGGTAGGAAAGTAGGCCGAAAGCAGAGGCCATAATGATAGGACCAGTGTGAGACTGGATTTAATTGAAAGTACAGAAAGTAAGTGCGGGGGGACCAGTGCGAGACTGGATTTAATTGAAAGTACGGAAATAAATGCGGGGGACCAGTGCGAGACTGGATTTAATTGAAGGTACGGAAATAAATGCGGGGGGGGGGGGGGGGGGGGGGACCAGTGCGAGACTGGATTTAATTGAAAGTACGGAAATAAATGCGGGGGACCAGTGCGAGACTGGATTTAACGGAAAGTACGGAAAGTAGTAAAAGCATAAGAAGAAAATGGTTAGTAGTCCATTCACTCCATAAGAGGAGGCTTCGATCGACGACTCTGTTCTTCTATTATCGTCGCGGCGGGGTCAAATTTCGGCGCCACACTGCGATGTCGTTCCGATATTAGCGTTGCTTTTCCGAGCTTAGTCGATTCTTTAGATTGATACGTATAATTTTGATAAGTATTTAAAATATGCGTCGAGGGAGCGCCGATTTATTTCGATGAATTTCGCTCTTTTCCGGGCGTCTATTTTTGCTTGTAAAAGCTTTTGGAGGACCAAAATAAGAAACCACACCTCCTAACTTTAATAGTAGTTGCAAAATACCTTTAATTAGAGCTCATAATTTTTGGAGATTTTTGCGAACTTATTTGGGCATTTATTTTCTCGAAACCAACCTTATAAAGGATTTTAAAAATATTAAATCTTTTCCTAAAATTCCCCAAAAATTACTGGAGGTGCCCCTCAGAGTGGGGCACATTTTCCATGTAGAAAGTTTTTCCTGAAAA
Organism: Dactylorhiza incarnata; assembly: GCA_033032865.1. NCBI lineage: Eukaryota > Viridiplantae > Streptophyta > Magnoliopsida > Asparagales > Orchidaceae > Dactylorhiza > Dactylorhiza incarnata. The sequence goes on along the minus strand of JAWHQI010000004.1, from coordinate 16,184,963 downwards.
TGCCCCATTTGCCCTAGAAAAATTAAAGTGGGGAAGGGCTGTTTTGGGGTGCTAATAGAGAAAGGAGAAGCCTGGGGGCGCCACACCGGGCGCCCTCCTTGGGTCCCCACAGCGGATCCACAACGGATCCGCTGCGGGGAGGGCACACAGTTGGAGGCGGGAGGCGGGAAGCGAGGAGCGGGAGGCCGCCCGATCTCCTGGGGGAGATCGGACGGCTCCCGCCATCCCCGCCAGCAGGCGGCCCCAACTGCCACCGGGCAGCGGTCGGAGGGGCCGGCGCCGCCCCTGGTCGGTGCGCCGGGGGCTACCGACTCCTCCGGTGATGGTTCGGCGGCCTGGTGCCGCCGGCCACCGCCGGGGGAGGGCGAAGAAGCAGGTGGGAGGCGGGGGCGCGGCCTGCATGGGCCATGCAGGCCCGCTGCGCCGCCGCCTCCGCTGAGAGGGCGCCGGAGTGCCCCCGGTCGGTGCGCCGGGGGCCGGCGATTCCTCCGGGGGTGGTCCGGCGGCCTGGCGCCGCCAGCCACCGCCGGGGGAGGTGAAACAGAGGGCGGGAGACGGGGGCGTGGCCTGCATGGGCCATGCAGGCCCGCTGCGCCGCCGCCCTCCTGCCGAGGGGCCACTGGTGCCGCCCTCGGTCGGAGCGCCGGGGGTCGGCGCCTACTCCGGCGGTGGCCAGGCAGCCTGGCGCCGCCGGCCGCCGCCGGGGGAGGGGTTATTTCCTGTACAAAAAACGAGAGCAGAGGGGGCTGGTCCATGGGCGCCGCCGGGGCTGCTTCCTCCGGCGGCCCGGCCGCCTCCTTTCGTCGGCGCAAAGGTCCCCGAGGGGGGGGGGGACCTACTCCCCCCCCCCCCCCAGCGCCACCACCGGTGTTGGGGGGGGGGGGGGGGGGGGGGGGGGGTTTGGCTTCCACGGCCAGCCTCCGCCCGAGCCTTACAAGGCTCGGGGTGGTGCTGGCGGCGCTCCGGCGACGGGGAGGGGGTCGGCTTGGCACAGGGGAGTAGGAAGGAGGAGGGGAAGGTCCTTCTACCTGTAGGGGTGGTGGAGCTCGAGAGGTTGAAGGGTGGACGGCCATGTAGAGGGAGGAGGTGGTGGCGGCGGCTTTGGGGTGGGCTTGCTCCGGCAAGGTGGAGGAGGGGGGGCTGGCTGGTCGGCAGGGTGAGGCTGAGAGGGAGTGGGGTGGGTTTGAGAGGGGCTGCCCCTTCCTTTTATAGGAAGGGGGAGCTCTCCTCCTTATCCCCCACGTGGGGATAAGGGAGGGGGAGATATTTTCTCCCCCTCTCCTCCCTTCTCTCTCTCTTGCCCCCTTTGCCCAAATAGGGGGGCTGCCCATTCATGGGCAGCTCCTCCTTTTGGGGAAGGGGCTTCTCTCTCTCTCCCCCCCCCCCCTTTTCTTTTCGTCTTTCTTCCAACTAATTTCAGACCGGGGGGGGGGGGGGGGGGGGGTTGACCAAGTCAACTTAGGGCGGGGTCCTCCTTGGCTCCCGGGGCACGATAAGAGTTGTCGGGGCCGATGCCGGGTTCGTGTGCTTTATATCTCGTGCGTTGCACTGAGGCGATCTGCATAGGACTAAAATGGCATACTCTCCATACGACCTTGAATCGAGGCCCAACGAATTCCGTTGCGCTTGTATTGTCCATACGAGTCCAACGGAACTGACGGAAGTCAATTCGGGGTTCGTACGGTCACTATTCATAATAATGAGGTAGTGGCGCGCTACGATACCTGAAATGGTCGTTTTCTCCAAACGACCTCGGATCGAAGTGCAACGAATTCCGTTGCGCTCGTATTGTCCATACGAGTCCAACGGAACTGACGGAAGTCAATTCGGGGTTCGTACGATCACTATTCATAATAATGAGGCAGTGGCGCGCTACGATACCTAAAATGGTCGTTTTCTCCAAACGACCTCGGATCGAAGTGCAACGAATTCCGTTGCGCTCGTATTGTCCATACGAGTCCAACGGAACTGACGGAAGTCAATTCGGGGCTCGTACGACCATTATTCATAATAATGAGGTGGTGGCGCGCTACGATACCCGAAATGGTCGTTTTCTCCAAACGACCTCGGATCGAAGTGCAACGAATTCCGTTGCGCTCGTATTGTCCATACGAGTCCAACGGAACTGACGGAAGTCAATTCAGGGTTCGTACGATCACTATTCATAATAATGAGGCAGTGGCGCGCTACGATACCTGAAATGGTCGTTTTCTCCAAACGACCCCGGATCGAAGTGCAACGAATTCCGTTGCGCTCGTATTGTCCATACGAGTCCAACGGAACTGACGGAAGTCAATTCGGGGTTCGTACGACCACTATTCATAATAATGAGGTGGTGGCGCGCTACGATACCCGAAATGGTCGTTTTCTCCAAACGACCTCGGATCGAAGTGCAACGAATTCCGTTGTGCTCGTATTGTCCATACGAGTCCAACGGAACTGACGGAAGTCAATTCGGGGTTCGTACGGCCACTATTCATAATAATGAGGTGGTGGCGCGCTACGATACCCGAAATGGTCGTTTTCTCCAAACGACCTCGGATCGAAGTGCAACGAATTCCGTTGTGCTCGTATTGTCCATACGAGTCCAACGGAACTGACGGAAGTCAATTCGAGGTTCGTACGGCCACTATTCATAATAATGAGGTAGTGGCGCGCTACGATACCCGAAATGGTCGTTTTCTACTGCTCGGGCCTACTTTTATTGGGCTCATTAGGGTCTAGTGGCCCAATAAAAGTCGGGATGTTACAATCCAATAAAAATAAAGAGATTTTCGTTCCCGAAAATTGGCTAACGTAGGGGTTTAAAGGATGTACCTGGGGGAAGAGCGTCGGGTATTTCTCTCGTACGAGCGTCTCGGGTTCCTAAGTGAACTCTTCGCGTCCACAGTTTGACCATAAGATCTTGACCATTGTGACAGTTTTGTTTCGCAGCTCTTTGATCTTGGAGTCCACTATCTTCACAGGTTCGAGTCGGACAGATCGGTCGGATTGTACTGATGTTGGTGGTGTGAGAAGGTGCTGCTCTGGTTGGCGCAGAACACGTCTTAGCGAGGAGACATGAAATACGTCGTGAAGGTTTCCCAGCTCGGCTGGCAAAGCTAACCTATAAGCCACCGGGCCAATTCTTTCGATAACTTGATATGGGCCTAAGTAGCGGGGGTCCAACTTTTTCTGCTTCTTTATTCGGGATATCCCGTGCATCGGCTTAATTTTCAAGAAAACCATATCTCCTACTTGGAACTCCACTTGTCGATGACGTGCGTCGTAATATTTGGCCTGACGACTCTGTGCCTCTAGCATACGTTCCTGGATTAACCTTATTGCGGCAGTGGTATCGTCTATGTAGGTGACCTCTAAGGCTTCGGGGTCCTCATCCTGTGCCCAAGATAGCGGGGTCCGACAGCGTCTTCCGTAGAGGGCTTCGTAAGGTGCCATCTTGATGCTTGCCTGGAAGCTGTTGTTATATGAAAACTCTACCAGGGGTAGTAACTGCTCCCAGGGCTCGTTGTGTTCCACTATGCATAATCGGAGAAGATCTTCCATCGTCCGGTTTGTTCTTTCCGTCTGTCCATCGGTCTGGGGGTGGAAGGCGGTGCTAAATGCCAATCTGGTTCCTAGATAAGCTTGCACCTTTCTCCATTCCTTCGATGTAAAGCGCCCGTCATGGTCCGAGACGATTGATTTGGGTATTCCATGAAATCGGACTACCTGCTCGATAAATAGTCGGGCTAGAATGTCGACACCGTCGCCTTGCCGGTTCGGGATGAATCGGGCTACCTTGGTGAGGCGGTCCACTACTACCCATATGGAATCGTTACCTGCACGGGATCGGGGTAAGCCATGGACAAAATCCATGGAAATATCCTCGAACTTCCATTCCGGGATGGGCAGGGGTTGTAGTAGGCCTCCTAGGCTTCGACATTCTGCATTAACCATTTGACAGGTCTGGCAGTGCGCAACATAGTCGGTGACATCCCTCTTCATTCCTGGCCAGTACAAGGTCCTTCGCAGGTCCGTATACATTTTTACTACTCCCGGGTGTATCGAGTACCTTGTCTGGTGCGCTTCGCGGAGGATTTCTTTATGGATCCCTTCTGCAGCGGGAATGAATATGTGGTGTCTGTATTGCAGGATGCCATCGTACAAGTTGTAGTCTTCTTGCGCACCGTGTTGCAAGGCCTGAATGATCGGTGCTGCTTCAACGTCGGTCTTCTGGGCTTCTCGTATTCTATTCCTGATGTCACACTGTATCTCCATCCAATAGAGGTGGGCCTGGTATTCCATCGGATTTCTGCGGGCGATGAGGATAATTTCCATTTCTGCCAATGATTTGACTAACTCCTCTGGCACCATTTCTAACCAACTCCCGGTCCTCGGAGGCTGCCGACTCAAGGCGTCTGCAACCTTATTAGCCTTGCCGGGGTGGTACTGGAGGGCGAAGTCATAATCACAGAGAAATTCTAACCACCGGCGTTGTCGGAGGTTCAGCTCTTTCTGGGTGAAGACGTATTTGAGGCTTTTATGATCGGAGAAGATTTTGCATCGTACCCCGTAGAGGTAGTGTCTCCAGACTTTTAATGCGAAAACTACCGCCCCCAGCTCCAGATCGTGGGTGGCGTAGTTTAGTTCATGCGGCTTGAGCTGACGTGAGGCGTAGGCAATCACCTTGCCATGTTGCATAAGCACGGCCCCCAATCCTTTCAGAGAGGCATCAGCATAGATTTGGAAACCCTCGGTACCGGAGGGGAGGGTTAGGATTGGGGCCGATATCAGCCGGTTCTTCAGTTCGATAAATGCCGCCTCGCATTCGGGAGACCATTGGAATGTCACATCCTTCTTGGTGAGAGAGGTAAGTGGTAACGCGATTTTGGAGAATCCTTCGACGAACTTACGGTAGTAGTCAGCGAGGCCAAGGAAACTTCGGATGTCTGCTGCTGTCTTAAGTGGTGGCCAGTCTCGTACTGCTTGCACCTTGGCTTGATCCACTGCTACTCCGTTCTTATTGACGGTGTGTCCCAGAAAGCCGACTTCTTCCATCCAGAACTCGCATTTGCTAAACTTGGCGAAGAGCGAGTGCTCTCTTAGCTTAAGTAGTACCATTTGGAGGTGCCTGGAGTGATCGGTTTTGTTTTTTGAGTAGATGAGAATATCATCTATGAAGACTATTACGAAATGGTCTAGGAAGGGTTTGAATACCGTATTCATCAAAGCCATGAAGGCGGACGGGGCATTGGTTAACCCAAATGGCATTACCATGAACTCGTATAGTCCGTAGCGAGAGCTGAAGGCGGTCTTGGGAATGTCCTCTTCTCGCACTCTAAGTTGATAGTAGCCGGACCTTAAGTCCATCTTGGAAAAGATGGACGCGCCTTGCAGTTGATCGAACAGTTCATCTATCCGGGGTAGGGGATAGGTATTCCGGACAGTGAGTTTATTCAAACCTCTGTAGTCGATGCAGAGACGCAGCGATCCATCCTTCTTTTTACAAACAGTACTGGGGCTCCCCAGGGAGAGGTACTAGGACGTACGAATCCTGCGTCGACTAACTCTTGTAGCTGAATCTTGAGCTCGGCCAGTTCCCTCGGGGCCATCCGGTACGGTGCTCGGGACACTGGTCGGGCTCCTTGAGTAAGTTCGATTTGGAAGTCCACTTCCCGTTGCGGGGGCAACCCGGGGAGTGACTCTGGGAAGATATCTGGGAAGTCCCTGATCACAGGTACTTTAGCGAGTACTTGCGTCGTGTTCTCCATCTCAAAGTAAATTAGGTATATCTCGTCCTTCCGTCGGACTGCCTTGACGGTTTGTGCAGATGTTAAGATAATACGAGTGACGGAGGGTATACCTGCTAGCGTGATAAATTGTCCATTTGGATTCTTGAGGCGGATTTCTCGAGTCGAACAATTGATTTGGGCGCTGTGCTCGGCCAACCAATCCATCCCCAGAATGATGTCGAACCCGGTTATTGCTAAGATGGTGGCGTTGATTTCGAACTCTATGCCTCCTAGCATTGCCTGGAAGGAACACTTCTCGGTGGAAGTCATATCTGATCCATCCGGGAGTCGTATTCGGATTGACATCCCGGATGATCGCACCGTGTTCTCCTTGTCAGCGATGAAGTTTTGTGCAACGAAAGAGTGTGTGGCGCCGGTATCGAACAGTGTTTTAGCGGGATGACCTTCTACCAAAAGTAAACCTGATATCATATATAATATATATATATCATGATCATAAGCTTTTCACAAATATACAGGAGTAGGTATGACATATACAAAAGTCCCAATAATATAAGCTATAACATCTCTTAGGATATCGTACTATCGGAAGTAGATACCTATCACTACGTCAGGAGCAGGACCGTGCTGGAGATCCAACGCGTATGCCTCGAGCGGTGCTGCTCTGCCCTGCCTAGCTGGCTCCCTCCTGCCTGCGGGACGTCCTCTGCGTCCACCTCGTCCTCTCTCCGCTGTTCTCTGTACTGCTCCTAAACCGGGTCTCCCGGTAGCCTGTGGGCAGAAGGCTCGTATATGCCCAGGCTGCTGGCATAGGTAGCAGTTCCCTGCGAAGGGAACATCTCATCGTGTGGCTGGGACGACCTGAGGTGCTGGGGCTGGGGGTGCTGGTCGGGGCTGGGGTGCTGGTCGGGGCTGGGGTGCCTGCCTATATGGCTGGTGACGCTGGCGCTGTCTCCCGTCTCGGCCCTGCCTGCGAGGACCTACTGCTCTCTCTCGGCCCTGAGTTCGGGGAACACCTACGTGTCCCCTCCGCTGCTGGGCTACCATCCGCTGATCCATCTCTAGAGCGGTGGCATGTGAGGCGATCGCGTGGAAGGACGCCTGGGAAATCATGATCAGGGCCTGTCGGAGGTCGTCTCGTAATCCCCGATAAAATCTGGCCGCCCTGTCCTTATCCGTACCTGCTAAGGTCCCGGCGAAGCGGGCCAGGTGGATAAACTCTCTCTGGTAGTCTGGAACCGTCCTATCTCCCTGCCTGATCTGTAGGAACTGCTCCTGGAGTGCCATCCAGTCTGCATCCGAAATGAAATGCTCTAAGAAGGCCTCTGAGAACTCCCCCCAGAAGATCGTGCTGAGTGGTCGTCCTCTGAAGGTAGAGCGGCTAGCGGCCCTCCACCAGTCCCGGGCATAGCCCTCCAGCATGGTCACCACTAGGGACACTGCGGCTACTGCTGGGCACATCATCCCTACAAGAAGCTCCTCTACCCTCTCCACCCACTCCTCAGCCTGGATGGCTGACTCTGTACCCCGAAAGGTGGGGGGCCTTAGCCTTCGGAATGTCGTCAGCAGATCGGTGGGTACGGTGGCCTGCTGGGGTGGCCGTAAGGTGGCTGTCTGGAAGGCGGACAACAGGGCTACCAGGGTCTGCCCGAGCTCTGTCTCTCCGAACAGAACTGTGGCCGGAGCGGTCTGAGCTGGTGGTGGAGTGGTAGGGTGGTACTGGTCTCGAGAGGAGGACCTTCCGTTACTTGACTCCGGTATCTGGAGAAGTAACAAACGGGTGTCAGAACTTGCAAAAATAAGGGATTTTGCAGGACTGAAGGAGAAGGAAGCGGAAAGCGTGTGGGTGTACTATCGTGCAGTCTCGAGTCCTTAACCTTAAACCTAAAGGGTCCACCAGGCTTCCGCTGCGTGGTTCGTCCCGAACCAAGAAACGGAACTGGGGAAAGGGAGGATCGTAAGACTGCCCCATGTGGTCGGATCGTGGTGGCTCTGATCCATTTGTAAGACCCCCCCCCCCCCCCCCTCCCCAGACTTGAGCCGGGTCCCGGGAGGGGGGATCTTACTGCCCAAAGAGGACCACTCAGCGCTATGCGGGTGGCGACGTCCCACCCACTCAAGCACTGAGCGGTCTCTTTGTCAGGCACAAGAATCATTACATCACATCAGATCGCACAGCGGAAGCAGATAATATAACGAAAACGAGCACACTGCTTATATTACATAATTAAACATGGCCGGAGCCTATCGTTTTGCAAAATATTGCCCGAAGACTACATAGTCCAAAACAATAAGGAGCCTTAGGCTAGTCTTCATTCTCTCGCACTCACGTCTCTGAAGATAGGAGGAGAGGCTGGGGTGTCCGATCGAGCCATCTCTAAGGCACGTAACTCATCCTGCGGGGTGGGGGCTCCTTGCTGTCCCATCTCCTGTGATTGGTTATAAGAAATAACCGTTAGTCACAGAGCTAAGTAGAAAATACATCCCCTCCCCGGATCCATATCCAGGGGGCGGCTAAAGAACAGAAATGAAATAGCCGAAGCAAGGTAGAGGGTTAGCAGCAGGTAAACATTTATATCTCCGTATATATATAAATATAGGGTTGCCCGCCCTAAAGCTCGTAACCGCGCCGTATAGCAAGTACACAACACCATAACGCGCAGACACGCAAACCCAGGTATTCAAACCTGTACGCACACAAAAGACCCTGTGTCGACACAGTTTAGACCGCTTTCGTTCAAGCAGGGGAGCTAACCCTGCGGGCCTCACCGATGTGGCCGTCAGTGACAGTGGCCAGTCTTGCCACTTCTGAATGTAGTCGTACCGTATCATTCAGGCCCTCCTGTACAACTTGGTGTACCAACGGGATGTGAGCGACATCCGGCGAGCCGATTTGTAGGCCGACCAGCGGAGGCAAAACTGTATATTCGGAGGGTGATAACCCGCTGCGCACATCTCCCTGTCGCCATGAGTCGTCAACCCTCCCGCACCAGTACGAGCGGTCTGCGAGCGTGACCAACCCGCCACTTCCAATCAATCTTCACCCGCTTTATATAAAACAACCCTTAGGCTACGTGGCAATTCTACTCGACCGGCCACACAACTTTGGACCGGGAGACTTAGCGGTATGAGGGCTCCTTGCTTGGGGCTAGCCTGGGAGGAGAGACTCAACTCCGGGTTTTCCCCAACTAAGGCCTCGCCGTAGGGAGGATAAGCACCGCATTTGTTGCCACGGCAGCTCTGCACTAGCAAGAAAAAGTAGGTCGAAGCAGGGGCCATAACACTAAACAGAAATGTAGGCCGAAAGCAGAGGCCATAATGATAAGCAGAAAGTAGGCCGAAAGCAAATGCCATGTAATAAACAGAGAAGTAGGCCGAAAGCAAAGGCCATGTAATAAACAGAAAAGTAGGCCGAAAGCAAAGGCCATGTAATAAACAGAAAAGTAGGCCGAAAGCAGAGGCCATGGTAGGAAAGTAGGCCGAAAGCAGAGGCCATGGTAGGAAAGTAGGCCGAAAGCAGAGGCCATAATGATAGGACCAGTGTGAGACTGGATTTAATTGAAAGTACAGAAAGTAAGTGCGGGGGGACCAGTGCGAGACTGGATTTAATTGAAAGTACGGAAATAAATGCGGGGGACCAGTGCGAGACTGGATTTAATTGAAGGTACGGAAATAAATGCGGGGGGGGGGGGGGGACCAGTGCGAGACTGGATTTAATTGAAAGTACGGAAATAAATGCGGGGGACCAGTGCGAGACTGGATTTAACGGAAAGTACGGAAAGTAGTAAAAGCATAAGAAGAAAATGGTTAGTAGTCCATTCACTCCATAAGAGGAGGCTTCGATCGACGACTCCGTTCTTCTATTATCGTCGCGGCGGGGTCAAATTTCGGCGCCGCACCGCGATGTCGTTCCGATGTTAGCGTTGCTTTTCCGAGCTTAGTCGATTCTTTAGATTGATACGTATAATTTTGATAAGTATTTAAAATATGCGTCGAGGGAGCGCCGATTTATTTCGATGAATTTCGCTCTTTTTCGGGCGTCTATTTTTGCTTGTAAAAGCTTTTGGAGGACCAAAATAAGAAACCACACCTCCTAACTTTAATAGTAGTTGCAAAATACCTTTAATTAGAGCTCATAGTTTTTGGAGATTTTTGCGAACTTATTTGGGCATTTATTTTCTCGAAACCAACCTTATAAAGGGTTTTAAAAATATTAAATCTTTTCCTAAAATTCCCCAAAAATTACTGGAGGTGCCCCTCAGAGTGGGGCACATTTTCCATGTAGAAAGTTTTTCCTGAAAATGCCCCATTTGCCCTAGAAAAATTAAAGTGGGGAAGGGCTGTTTTGGGGTGCTAATAGAGAAAGGAGAAGCCTGGGGGCGCCACACCGGGCGCCCTCCTTGGGTCCCCACAGCGGATCCACAACGGATCCGCTGCGGGGAGGGCACACAGTTGGAGGCGGGAGGCGGGAAACGAGGAGCGGGAGGCCGCCCGATCTCCTGGGGGAGATCGGACGGCTCCCGCCATCCCCGCCAGCAGGCGGCCCCAACTGCCGCCGGGCAGCGGTCGGAGGGGCCGGCGCCGCCCCTGGTCGGTGCGCCGGGGGCTGCAGACTCCTCCGGTGATGGTCCGGCGGCCTGGTGCCGCCGGCCATCGCCGGGGGAGGGCGAAGAAGCAGGCGGGAGGAGGGGGCGCGGCCTGCATGGGCCATGCAGGCCCGCTGCGCCGCCGCCTCCGCTGAGAGGGCGCCGGAGTGCCCCCGGGCAGTGCGCCGGGGGCCGGCGACTCCTCCGGGGGTGGTCCGGCGGCCTGGCGCCGCCGGCCACCGCCGGGGGAGGTGAAACAGAAGGCGGGAGACGGGGGCGTGGCCTGCATGGGCCATGCAGGCCCGCTGCGCCGCCGCCCTCCTGCCGAGGGGCCACTGGTGCCGCCCTCGGTCGGAGCGCCGAGGGTCGGCGCCTACTCCGGCGGTGGCCCGGCAGCCTGGCGCCGCCGGCCGCCGCCGGGGGAGGGGTTATTTCCTGTACAGGAAACAAGAGCAGAGGGGGCTGGTCCATGGGCGCCGCCGGGGCTGCTTCCTCCGGCGGCCCGGCCGCCTCCTTTCGCCGGCGCAAAGGTCCCCGAGGGGGGGGGGGGGGGGACCTACTCCCCCCCCCCCCCGCCCCCCAGCGCCACCACCGGTGCTGGGGGGGGGGGGGGGGGGGGGGGGGTGGTTTGGCTTCCACGGCCAGCCTCCGACCGAGCCTTACAAGGCTCGGGGTGGTGCTGGCGGCGCTCCGGCGACATGGAGAGGGTCGGCCTGGCACAGGGGAGTAGGAAGGAGGAGGGGAAGGTCCTTCTACCTATAGGGGTGGTGGAGCTCGAGAGGTTGAAGGGTGGCCGGCCATGTAGAGGGAGGAGGTGGTGGCGGCGGCTTTGGGGTGGGCTTGCTCCGGCAAGGTGGAGGAGGGGGGGCTGGCTGGTCGGCAGGGTGAGGCTGAGAGGGAGTGGGGTGGGTTTGAGAGGGGCTCCCCCTTCCTTTTATAGGAAGGGGGAGCTCTCCTCCTTATCCACCCACGTGGGGATAAGGGAGGGGGAGATATTTTCTCCCCCTCTCCTCCCTTCTCTCTCTCTTGCCCCCTTTGCCCAAATAGGGGGGCTGCCCATTCATGGGCAGCCCCTCCTTTTGGGGAAGGGGCTTCTCTCTCCCCCCCCCCCCCCCTTTCTTTTCGTATTTCTTCCAACTAATTTCAGTCCGGGGGGGGGGGGGGGGGGGGTTGACCAAGTCAACTTAGGGCGGGGTCCTCCTTGGCTCCCGGGGCACGATAAGAGTTGTCAGGGCCGATGCCGGGTTGGTGTGCTTTATATCTCGTGCGTTGCACTGAGGCGATCTGCATAGGACTAAAATGACATACTCTCCATACGACCTTGAATCGAGGCCCAACGAATTTCGTTGCGCTTGTATTGTCCATACGAGTCCAACGGAACTGACGGAAGTCAATTCGGGGTTCGTACGGTCACTATTCATAATAATGAGGTAGTGGCGCGCTACGATACCCGAAATGGTCGTTTTCTCCAAACGACCTCGGATCGAAGTGCAACGAATTCCGTTGCGCTCGTATTGTCCATACGAGTCCAACGGAACTGACGGAAGTCAATTCGGGGTTCGTACGGTCACTATTCATAATAATGAGGCAGTGGCGCGCTACGATACCTGAAATGGTCGTTTTCTCCAAACGACCTCGGATCGAAGTGCAACGAATTCCGTTGCGCTCGTATTGTCCATACGAGTCCAACGGAACTGACGGAAGTCAATTCGGGGTTCGCACGACCACTATTCATAATAATGAGGTGGTGGCGCGCTACGATACCCGAAATGGTCGTTTTCTCCAAACGACCTCGGATCGAAGTGCAACGAATTCCGTTGCGCTCGTATTGTCCATACGAGTCCAACGGAACTGACGGAAGTCAATTCGGGGTTCGTACGGTCACTATTCATAATAATGAGGCAGTGGCGTGCTACGATACCTGAAATGGTCGTTTTCTCCAAACGACCTCGGATCGAAGTGCAACGAATTCCGTTGCGCTCGTATTGTCCATACGAGTCCAACGGAACTGACGGAAGTCAATTCGGGGTTCGTACGACCACTATTCATAATAATGAGGTGGTGGCGCGCTACGATACCCGAAATGGTCGTTTTCTCCAAACGACCTCGGATCGAAGTGCAACGAATTCCGTTGTGCTCGTATTGTCCATACGAGTCCAACGGAACTGACGGAAGTCAATTCGGGGTTCGTACGGCCACTATTCATAATAATGAGGTGGTGGCGCGCTACGATACCCGAAATGGTCGTTTTCTCCAAACGACCTCGGATCGAAGTGCAACAAATTCCGTTGTGCTCGTATTGTCCATACGAGTCCAACGGAACTGACGGAAGTCAATTCGGGGTTCGTACGGCCACTATTCATAATAATGAGGTAGTGGCGCGCTACGATACCCGAAATGGTCGTTTTCTACTGCTCGGGCCTACTTTTATTGGGCTCACTAGGGTCTAGTGGCCCAATAAAAGTCGGGATGTTACATGCTTTCCTCCGCTTCATCCTCCCACACGGTGCCTAGGAGCCAATGGGGGTGAGGTGGGGAACATAAGGCTTAGTCTTTTTGACTAAAGGTCGGTTGACCATATCATTTTAGGGGATCGAGGAGTCGCAGCAGCACCAGAGGCTGGTGCAGACGGAGGCGGGCCAGTCTAGTACAGGAGCACAGGATTCAGGATAGTGATTGATTAGTAGTTAGCTTCCGCGAGTGATCTTGTAGTGAGGACATGATGTACAGGGCATGAGACCTTTATTATTGTAACATTGTTGTTTCAGTTATACCATGTGGACATTTATTATGTATAGCATGTGATTTATGGAGTTGAACTTCTATTTGTTCGTTTATAATTTTCTTCTTCTGTGATTGATATGGCCGGCAGGATCGATGTTTTGTAGTGGCGACCTTCCCGAGTGATGGTGTCACCGCAAAGCGGCGGTTCTGGGCATAAGACCCGGGTTTTTGAAAGGAAAAAATGGGGTCTTACAAAGTGGTATCAGAGGCAAACCTCGATCTGAAGAAAAGAAGTCCACAAACCCTGGGCCACCCCGCGCGAGTTTAGTTTGAGGACAAACTAAGCAGCGGAAGCAATGGTGTGCCCATTTGGGGAAATCACATGAAAAAATCCACTTTTAACTGAACCTTTTGGCAAGTTTTCTTTTGTAGCATGCGGCGAACCCTGCCCCCAGCAGGAAATAACTCTGGTTGCAAAGATCTCTTTAGATAGTCCTTTAGTCAATGAGTTAGACTCAACCCCACTAGGACACTTGACTTACCATGACAATTTATACCAGACCCTAGTTTGAAATAGACTGTAGGTATGAATTTGGTTAAGATACGAGGATACCCCAAAGAGATTAAATGAGGAGCTTAACATGAGAGTGGCCACCTAAGCCATAACTCTGATATCCCTACTTCATCTATCAAAGGATTATCCAAACTGATCGGACCGCCTTAAGGAGATCGACGCATAAGCAGAATGGGAGGGGACTCGTAGACTCAACCCTCGTATCAGTGAGATGTTTATATAGAGACAATCACCATCAGAAAAGAATTCAAGTTCAGAAGAGACCCGTTTGGGATTGGGTTACATGTTGACCCTGATAAGGTTGTCGTAAAGGGGTACCTTGAAGAGTCTAACGTATGGAGTATATCAACAAGCCTCAAGATAGAACCCCAAGTCTAAGGTTGCGTGCCCTAAGGATTGTTTGTATACATGAGACGAATATAACATGGTGATATCGAAGATACTTAGCCCAAAATAGATAGTAGCTTGTCTTTTGTTTATTGGGGCTTATCTTTTGTTTATTGGGGGCTTACCCTTTTGTTTATTGGGCAAATTAGTCACTAACTTGGGTTTCCCTTAAGATTTAATTTAGAAAGTGATGCGTCGTAAACATAGTGATTTTGAGGTCGATCTTATTCAACGTTACGCAGGCAAAGATGAGATGGTGTAACAGTAGGTCTGGAATGATGATCTGAAGTATTACCAGGACAATGAAAGGACATCGTAGATCGAGCAACGACTTGACCTTAGTCGAAGCATTAGAAAGGTAAAGTTGCTAGGTTTAGTCACTTAGGGATGTAGATGTCTTCCTGAAAGTTGGGAACTGAAATTAGGTCGTGCAAGCTTTAGTTATATTTGAAGTTCTTGTGACTTGGGCATTCAGAAGTGATTAACGCATGAGCGGTAAAAATCACACCATGTCATGGTAGAAAATTTCAATTATAATAGCCCTTATACCTTGGGGGATATGATGATGAATAACCAGAGATCTTAGACGATGACTGATTGGATTTAGAATCTAGTGTTTGAGTTTACTATGATAAGAACGATCTAAGTTTATCTTACTTTGGACCATTTGAAAGTGATCAAGACTAGCATATGTGGAAGTGATAGGAATTTGGTGAAATAAACGTGATGATATTTCCTTGATGTAATTGACTTGTGAATATCTTAGGGTTTCAAAAGATTTTACCCATATACCTTATGAATCAAAATCCATATAGAAAATGATTGGGCGTCATCTTATAAACATGAATACTAATAAAGATTGGTTAACATATACTCATAAGATTCACAAGTGCAACCCCTGAAATTTTGAGGATGATTGGAACGCTTGATGATCTGATCAGTTCCACCAATGGTAAGAACTTGATAAATTGTAGAGTGGAGTTGATTGATCACTCGGATGTACTTGAAGGAATAAGAACCTAAACATGCGGAGAAAACTTTATAGAAGCGTTGTCTACCCATATAAACAAGAGCTTTAGTCACCGGGAAAATGGTGTATTCCGGAACACGTATGTCCTCGGAATGTAGAAAGACGTCATAGGTTTTGTGATGCACGGTGAAGGCCAAGTGCAAAAGTCTTTGGAGAACTACCATAATCACTGCCCGTGTTAGAGTGGAGTTCGAGGACATAATTATGGATTTCATACACAGGTTACCACTCTGAACACAGTCTCATTTGGAACATCAAGGATAAATTGACCAAGGTAGCTAGGGTCACCCCGGGTCGGAAGGATGCTCCCGTTGGTGTTTGATTGGATTTGACGAGATGTTTGTCCATTGTCGTAGTGTGACCAGGGCGATCGTGTCGAATCAGGATGGACGGTGTACGTCCAAAAGGTGAAGATCAGTCCAGGCTTATCTGGGCTCTTAGTTGACGTCAGCACAACTTTCCACCCTCAGAGGGACGGAGGCGCAGGACTCCACTATCTTGGATCCAGGATGAGGATCCCAAGGCACTCGGCTCGGAATTTATGAAGGACATAGATACCCAGGTGCGACTGATTAGAGTTAGAGGCTCAAAGAAGTCAGGTCAGTTATTACGATGCGTGGTATCGTCAAGTAGAGTTCCAGGTTGGAGACCGGGTGTTCTGGAAGATACGTCTGATGCAGGGAGTCTTGCGGGTTCTCAGGCGGAAGAAGCCCAGTCTGAGATAGATGGGGCTCTACAGGATCCTGGAGTGGATCAGCCCGTTGGATTATAAACTGGAGTTGCCACCGGAGTTAGCGGGATTGCACAACGTCTTCCATGTCTCCTCCTTTAGGAGAGCTCTACTACGGCCGGAGTAGTGATAATTAGTTTTTATTCATTATATTAGAGATTAAATTAGTAGAATATTCTCTTATGTTTACGTTAATTTCATGCACGTAACGTATTTTTTTGTTTAATTTTATAACGCGCATAACTAATTTATATTTTTGTTTTATTTTGACAGGCCTGGGGGGATCATTAGTGCCCGCTGTCAAAGCGCCGTCGTAACAATATTTTGGAGTTAAAGTGATGCATCCCGGCCACCAAGTGATGCATAAATTCAGCTCGAGACTTGTCAAATCATGTTAAAAAGTAGACATGGTGCTGCCCTTGCATTACCCAAGCAGCCCAAGCATTTATTTGGTGCAGCCCATGCAAAACTGAGCCCCCCTAGCTGTCCACAAGTCAAAATCGTGAGCAGCCCCCCCCCCCCCCCCCCATGCAAACACACCACCTTTGCATGCATGCTTCCATTTTTCTCTTAGCCGAACCTCCCCTCTCTCCTCTCTCTTCTTTATTTTAAATGAATCTCATTCTCTCTCACCCATTTCATATGGCCGAACCCTCCCTTTCTCACTCTCTTTTATTTTATTTATTTTCTATTCTCTCCATTTAATACCCATACATTCCCCTTCTCTCTTTCTCTCTTAATAAAAAGAATACATTGTAGGTGGCCCCCTCTCTTTCTTCTTCTCTCTCTCCCCATTCAATACATACATCTCCCCTCTCCCATGCATGGCCGGCCAACCCTTGATCTCCCCTCTTCCCTTCTTATTTCTAGAATCTCCCCTCCATCTATAAAAGGAGCCCCCCCCCCCTTCATGCTTGAGAAAAACTTTTGGAAGAGAGCAAGCAAGAGAGCAAGAGAGCAAGAGAGAGTTAGTTATTTTCATTGTCTAGTTTTTATTTCCATGCTTGTATTTCTTTTTAGAGAATAGTATTATCATTTTAATCTTGTTGTTGTACTCTTTCTTTATCTATTAATGAAAATGCAAGTTTTTCCTTCCATCCTTCTTTCAACTTCCATTATGCGTAGCTAATTTTCTTTAGCGTTCGATCACGATGATCCATGAATTGAGATGAGAATAATTTTTATGTCTTAGTTTTACTTTTGTTTAAATTATTCTCGATCCTTCTTTGAAATATTTTGCGCCGACTCCGTATTTCCGGTATACGGTAGTAGGCCCTTGATCTCATTTCATAGTAATCGAGAGATTCGTTGATTTGAAAGATCGCTCAAAGAAGGAAGGAGTTGCACGCACCCCTAGAGATAGGATGACGTAAATCCTCCGGATTGGAGTCAAATCCAATAGTGCGGTTCACTTCGTTAATGCGACTTTAGACCTGTTTGATTTGCGAAGAGATTCCGATTAAACCGTCTTTAAGTTAGGAGATTTAGTGCTCTAGCGAGACTATCTCTCATTTTCGGAACCGTCACGGTCAAGAATGATTTTGCAATCGTAGAACTAAATTTTATTTCTCTCTCGTCTCTTTTCTTGGTGATTCTTTGATCGAACGCTAGTTTCCTCTTCTGAATTTCCCTTTAAGTAATCTCGTAATTTAATTTAAAAATTCTAAAAATCATCAAACAATCGTACAGTAGGATAATAGTTGGAAGCGTGAGTAGTAATACTTGACAGCCCCGTGTTTTAAATACGACCTTGGTACTATAATTCGATAGGTACACTTGCCTCTTCGGGTTGATAGTCAATCTTAATCACCAAGTTTTTGGCGCCGTTGCCGGGGATTCTTGTCAATATTAAGAAAATGTCGTCGCTATTACTTCTACAAAAATCAAAAAAATTATTATTATTATTATTATTATTATTATATATTATAATCAATCCATATCATTATTTTTTCTATTCCATCTAAAATCCTTGAAAGGACGCTTTGGGCTTGAATTCCCATCTTAGCCTCTAGTACCGTTGCAAACCCCTCACAGGGCAGATCTCGAGAAGTCCAGGACTAATATAATCCGCTAAAAAAAGAGAAAAAATAATTATCATTTTTTATCTTGTTTTTTTTCCTCACTTTTGTTTATTTTCCCCTCTTTCCCTTTTCTTGCTAGTGCATGACCCGCACGAATTCGTCGTTACTTGTTGATTTGGACCCGGAAATCGAACGCTCCTTTCGGAGAAATTTACGATTCGGAGGTTCCACTTCTCAGGATACGGTTGAGGATTCTAACGGTGATTGTGATTGTAATTCTGAAATTATGGGTGATCCCAATCCAGAAGTTGACCAGCAACGGACCATGTCCTATTATGCTCGGCCTAACTTGGAGGGTACAGAATCCAGTATTGTTCGACCTGCAATAGCGAACAACAATTTTGAGCTTAAGCCCGGCACTATACAAATGGTGCAGCAATATGCGCAGTTCGACGGATCACCAGATGAAGATCCGAACTTGCATATCGCTAGTTTCCTTGAGATCTGTGATACCTTCAAAATTAATGGTGTCTCAGACGATGTGATCAGGTTAAGACTCTTCCCCTTCTCCTTAAGAACAAAAGCCAAACAGTGGTTGAGTTCTCTCCCAAGAGGATCAATCACTACTTGGGACACTTTTACTGAAAAATTTCTTGCTAGGTATTTTCCCCCCGCTAAAACTGCTAAACTTCGAACTAATATTTGTACTTTTAGTCAAATCGATTCTGAGACCCTCTATGACACTTGGGAGAGGTACAAGGAACTTTTGAGACGCTGCCCTCATCATGCTCTGCCTGTATGGATACAGGTACAGACATTTTATAATGGGCTAAATCAAGCAACCAAGCAAATGATAGACGCCGCATCCGGTGGTTCTTTGAACCGAAAAACTCCGGAGGGCACTCTTGAGCTTATCGAGGATATGGCGATGAACACCTATCAGTGGAATACGCCTAGGTCTCTCCCAAATAAACCTGCAGGTATGTACGAAGTGGACTCTGTATCCCAACTGGCGCTTCAAGTAGAGATGCTGAACAAGAAAGTAACGGAGATGACTGCTGCCTCCGCCATTCAGGTACATGAACATGCAAATGCTGCTGCTGCCGAGCAGGTGGATTATCTGGGGAACATACCCAGGCCTGCTCAAAACAATTTTTCTAATTTTTCTGTTTTTTCTGCTCCTCCTGGTTTTAATGCCGCGTCTAATTCATATCACCCTGGATGACGTAACCATCCTAATTTTTCGTGGAGTAATCCCGCAAACACCGCACGTCCACCACATGATTTCACTCCACCACCGCCACAAAATCAAAATCAAAATTTTCCAAAACCTCCATCTTTGGAGGAAATGCTTTCGAAATATATAAATTTGAACGAGGCAACCATTAGAAATTTAACAGGATCAATGAAAAATCTCGAAACCACGGTCGGCCAACTAGCTAAGGAAATCTGCGAGAGACCACCTGGGACTCTTCCCTCAAATACTGAACCAAACCCAAGGGAACACGCGAAAGCGATCACCCTTCGGAGCGGCAAAGTAGTCCACGAGCCCACCACCAGGGAAGAGCCCGAGGTTTTTGCCTCTCCTGCTACTGAACAAATCATCATTAAAGAAACTGATTTTGAAAAAGAAAAAGAAGAAGTTGTTTTTGAAAAAGAAAAAGATCATTTTCAAAGTGCTGCTCTTGATTCTACAAAAGATTTTCCGCCGCCTCCCTACCCCGCTAATCTTAGGAAGGATAAGTTAGATGATCAATACCAATGCTTTCTCGAAATTTTTAAACAAATCCACATAAATTTGCCATTTCATGAAGCGATAAGTCAAATGCCGAAGTATGCGATGTATCTTAAGGACTTGTTAACGAACAAAAAGAAATTAGAAAATTTATCCCAAGTAACGTTGAACGAAGAGTGCTCGGCGGTCATAAAAAATTCAAATCTTCCGAAAAAGATAAACGATCCGGGTAGTTTTTCGATTCCTTGCGTTTTTGGAAATCTGTTCATGAAACACGCGTTAGCGGATTTAGGTGCGAGCATCAACTTGATGCCATTTTCTTTATTTAAGAAGCTAGGATTGGGCACTCTCAGCCCTACGCGTATGAGTATTCAGTTAGCCGATAGATCAATTAAATATCTGTTAGGTATCGTTGAAGACGTGCTAGTGAAGGTCGACAAATTCATCTTCCCGGTGGATTTTGTCATTCTTGATATTGAGGAGGACGTCGACGTCCCTCTTATCCTTGGTCGTCCCTTCTTAGCTACTTCTCGGGCGGTCATCGATGTAAGTAACGGGAAACTTCTTCTTCGGGTAGGAGATGATGAGGTCGCGTTTTCTATTAACGAATCCATGAAAAACTCTTTAAAAAATGAAGACTCATGTTTTTTCGTAGATGAGATAATTGACGATTCTCCTTTTCTTCTTTCAAATATTTCTGCAAATGAATTTTTTGCGTCCTTTTCTGATAATTCTCCAACTGATTTTGAAGACATGGTTATGTCCGTGCAAACAAATGTTGAAAATCCACCAATTTTTCGTCAAAAAAATTTTGAAAATCTCGTTTTTGAAAAAGAAAAAGTTTTAAAAAATTCTTATGACGAACCACCCACTCTTGAACTCAAACCACTCCCCGAACAACTTAAGTATGCTTTTTTGGAGAACAATTCTAAATTGCCCGTTATAATCTCGGCGTTTCTTTCTCAATCCGAGAACGATCAACTGATCGAAGTGCTACAAAAGCATCGCCGAGCTATAGCGTGGCAAATATCAGATATTTCTGGCATAAGCCCTTCTTTTTGCACCCACAAAATTTTCGTTGAAAATAATTCTAAAACTGTAATCCAATCTCAACGCCGTCTTAATCCGAATATGAAAGAGGTCGTGAAAGGAGAGGTTCTTAAGTTGTTAGATGAGGGGATAATTTATCCAATTTCTGATAGTAAGTGGGTTAGTCCAGTTCAGGTTGTACCTAAGAAGGGTGGGATCACGGTAGTAGCAAACGAGAATAATGATTTAATTCCGACTAGGACGGTGACGGGATGGAGAATGTGTATCGACTACCGTAAGTTAAACGATGCCACTCGTAAGGATCACTTCCCCCTCCCCTTTATCGATCAAATTTTAGAACGCTTGTCCGGGCATAGTTTTTATTGTTTTCTCGACGGTCTCTCGGGATATTTCCAAATCCCTATTGCACCCGAGGACCAAGAGAAGACAACATTCACTTGTCCTTTCGGAACTTTCACCTACCGTAGGATGCCTTTCGGTTTATGCAACGCACCAGCTACCTTTCAGTGGTGCATGCTCGCTATTTTCGATAAATATATAGAAAATATTATGGAAGTATTTATGGACGACTTCTCAGCTTTTGGCGACTCTTTTGCTTTATGCTTAGAAAATCTAGGAAAAGTTTTACAACGCTGCGAAGAAACAAACTTAGTTTTAAACTGGGAGAAGTGCCATTTTATGGTGCGAGAAGGTCTAGTCTTAGGTCACAAAATTTCTGCTAAGGGAATCGAGGTCGATCAAGCTAAGATCGAGGTGATCGAGAAACTGCCGCCGCCTACGAACGTTAAAGCGATTCGAAGTTTTCTAGGCCACGCAGGTTTTTATCGACACTTTATTAAGGATTTTTCAAAAATCACCAAGCCTCTAACCCAACTTCTAGAAAAAGATATTCCTTTTAACTTTAACGAATCATGCTTAGCTGCCTTCGAATTAATAAAATCCAAATTAATTAATGCTCCGATTATGATTGCTCCGGTCTGGGATTTGCCGTTCGAAATTATGTGCGATGCGAGTAGCTTTGCGGTAGGTGCGGTGTTAGGACAACGAATAGCTAAAAATTTCCACCCCATCTACTACGCTAGCAAAACACTCAATTCGGCACAAGAGAACTACACAACAACTGAAAAAGAACTCCTCGCTATTATTTTTGCTTTTGATAAATTCCAACCGTACATTACTCTTTCTAAGGTTATCGTTTTTACGGATCATTCCGCTTTGAAGTACCTTCTTTCTAAACCGGACGCCAAGCCGCGTCTTATACGCTGGATCCTCTTACTTCAAGAATTCGACTTGGAGATCCGGGATAAGAAAGGAGCGGAAAACCTAGCGGCTGATCATCTTTCTCGATTAGAAAACCCAGAAATAAGTATGTTAAACGAAAATTTTCTTAATGATTCTTTCCCGGATGAACAACTTTTAAATATTTCTTCTTCAACTCCCTGGTTTGCCGATCTGGCCAATTACCTTGTGGCCCGCGTCATCCCAAAAGAATACTCGACTTAGCAAAAGAAGAAATTCTTTTCTGAGTTGAAGTATTATTTTTGGGACGACCCATTTCTATTTCGCATTTGTGCAGACCAGGTGGTGAGAAGATGTGTTTCCCGGGAAGAAGGTCACCAAATTTTAAAGCATGTTCATGAAGGTCCAACTGGCGGGCACTTTCAAGCAAACCGCACCGCACACAAAGTGCTTAGTGCTGGCTTTTATTGGCCAAGCATATTTAAAGATGCACAAATCTTTGTGGGCGGATGTGATCGGTGCCAGCGGACCGGAAGCATCTCAAATAAAAATGAAATGGAACAAAATTACTTTCTCGAATGCGAAGTTTTTGATTTATGGGGCATAGACTTTGTAGGCCCATTTCCCTCTAGTTTAGGAAATAAATATATTTTAGTTGCCGTCGATTATGTCTCTAAATGGGCGGAGGCCCAAGCTCTTCCAAGTAATGATGCCCGCGTTGTGATTTCATTTCTTAAAAAATTGTTTTCTCGTTTTGGTTTCCCTCGAGCGATTGTTAGTGATAGGGGAAGTCATTTTTGCAACGCCCAACTCACCAAAGTTCTAACTAAATATGGCGTTACGCATAAACTTTCCACCGCTTATCACCCCCAAACTAACGGTTAGGTCGAGGTAGTCAATCAGGAACTCAAAATAATTCTAGAAAAAACCGTTTCTACTTCTCGTAAAGATTGGTCCTTAAAACTAGACGATGCTCTCTGGGCCTATCGGACGGCGTACAAGACCGCTATCGGTTGTACCCCCTTCCGATTGGTTTATGGAAAATCGTGTCATCTCCCGGTTGAAGTAGAACACCGCGCATATTGGGCACTGAAATTTTTTAATTTTGATCCACACTCAGTCGGCGAGCATAGAAAAAATCAACTAAATGAACTCGACGAGTGGCGAGCGTTTGCCTATGAAAATAATAAGCTTTATAAAGAACGTATGAAATTCTATCACGATAAGAACCTGCGCCACCCTAAAACGTTTAAACCAGGCGATCAGGTTCTTCTTTTTAACTCGCGCTTACGTCTTTTTCCTGGCAAACTTAAATCTCATTGGTCTGGACCTTTTACGGTCAAACAGATTTTTCCTTATGGCACTGTGCTTCTCTCGCACCCGGATAAGGGTGATTTTAAAGTAAATGGCCATCGTCTGAAGTTGTATTTTTCGAATGATTCTGTTTCTCCGGCTGTGGAGCGTCTTTCTTTTATCTCTTAATGTTTATTTCTTTTTTTTGAAACTCTCTTTTATTATGGACAATTTATTATAAGACTTTTTTTTATTTAAATAATTCCTATTGCTGTAATAATGAACATTCTTGGGAGTTTGCCCAAAGTCTCATTTTTCTGCGTTTATTTTTGCTCGTCCTCCCGGTGGCCAAGCAAGCGCAAGTTCGTGATTGCCGCTCCAACGTTGCTGATTTCAAGAATGATCGAGCCAAGCCTGTTGATGATAAAGTAAATTAAAGCGCAAGCATGGGGAGCGACATCCGCTTTTCAGCCTCAATAACCCGGGGAAGTCCTGTTCTTTTTATTTTTACTTTACTGCATTCTCGTCTTCTTCCTCCTCTTCTCCTTCTCTTTCTCGTTTTTTTTCTTTTTTTTTCTTTTTCATTGAGGGCAATGAAAGATCTAAGCATGGGGGAGGGTTGAGTTCTTTCTTTTTTCTTTTCTTTCAAAAAAAAATTTAGTGTAGTTATTAAGTCTCTTAATAGTACTATCTTTTTTTTAGCTTTATAAAAAAAATCCAAAAAAAAACTAGAAAACTAAAGAACCCAAAAAATCAAAAAATTCAAAATCCAAAAAATATTTAGTATCTATTTGAAAATCATCATCAAAAATTATTTTCTATCATTTCTTTAGTATGTTTCTTTGAATGTTGTGTAGGCTCATGTAGTATTTTTAATCTTTGGTAGTATGTTAGGATAGAGTTTAGTTTAACTATATTACTTTTGCATACGTTAGTTTTGCATTTTCTCTTTCATAACTTTTGGCATCATAATTTCATTCTATCATCATAATGATGTTGTAGTTTTTCTTCTAATCTAAGTGTAGTAGCGTGCATATGTTTGTTAGATGATATTATTAGACACTCACTCACATTGTAGTCTTTCTTGGTGGCTAGAACTTGCCTCTAGCGATCCTCGAAGCATTTGCATAAGTTTGTCATGGTTTTTAGAAATGATTTAGGCCATCCTTTTGGATAGTTTGTGTTTCTTTTGCCCACCTAAAACATTCACTTTGCAAAACAATTTTGGGTCTTCTTCTTATTTTCTTTGTCAGCTCCACCTCTCATTTTCACCAAAGCCAAATGCCCTTCCTATTATCACACTAAACTACTATTGAGTTTTATTTGAACATCATTTTGTGTTGGGTTGTTATTTTGGAAAATGAGGAGGAATTTATTTCAAGCGTATTTTGGAGCTCTTATGAGCAATGAGTTAAAAACAATGGAAAAAAAATCATTATTATCCAAAAAGATTATTTGAAAAGTTATTGTTGGCCAAGTTTGAAAAAGAAAAAAATATCCATGGCCTTATGTTCTTAAATTTTGAGAAATTTGACGTACGTCTCTTGTCATTTCTCATTCTCGTGTACTTTGTTTTGAAAATTATTTAAAACTCTCCTCTTGGTTTAGTGTGATATTTAGCCATCATGTTTATCTTTGAATCTCAAATCCTTATCATTTACCTAAGCCGAGTATTTATGCCTAATGAAAGTCCTATTAATCTTTAAGCCATTACAATGTACTTGTGTAGTGGAGAGGGTGTGACCGGGCGAGCCTATGGACACCATCATTGATGGATTTCTTTGGAGGTTACCTTGGAGTGTTTGTAGAATAATCGTAGTCTCAGCAACTTGTTGCTTGTTCAATGCACTTATTTCGGTTGAATTGCTATTCATGTTATGTCTGTTAGCTTAAACCTTTTGATGCCTTTTTGTTATGTTAGTAGGAAATTTGCAATCTAGTCCTATGCCTAAGTAATGTTTTTAAACTCTTCTCTATTCTCATCTACATCGATTTCTCGCCGCACTCATTGGTAGCATAATAGTTTTGATAGCTTAATTTTTGTTTGGGCTTCGCAATTAAAAAAAATTGGGTAGTATAACTCTCATATATTTTAATTTCTATTTTGCTTGAGGGCAAGCAAACACTTAAGCATGGGGGAGTTTGATAATTAGTTTTTATTCATTATATTAGAGATTAAATTAGTAGAATATTCTCTTATGTTTACGTTAATTTCATGCACGTAACGTATTTTTTGTTTAATTTTATAACGCGCATAACTAATTTATATTTTTGTTTTATTTTGACAGGCCTGGGGGGGGATCATTAGTGCCCGCTGTCAAAGCGTCGTCGTAACAATATTTTGGAGTTAAAGTGATGCAGCCCGGCCACCAAGTGATGCATAAATTCAGCTCGAGACTTGTCAAATCATGTTAAAAAGTAGACATGGTGCTGCCCTTGCATTACCGAAGCAGCCCAAGCCTTTATTTGGTGCAGCCCATGCAAAACCGAGCCCCCCTAGCTGTCCACAAGTCAAAACCGTGAGCAGCCCCCCCATGCAAACCCACCACCTTTGCATGCATGCTTCCATTTTTCTCTTAGCCGAACCTCCCCTCTCTCCTCTCTCTTCTTTATTTTAAATGAATCTCATTCTCTCTCACCCATTTCATATGGCCGAACCCTCCCTTTCTCACTCTCTTTTATTTTATTTATTTTCTATTCTCTCCATTTAATACCCATACATCCCCTTCTCTCTTTCTCTCTTAATAAAAAGAATACATTGTAGGTGGCCCCCTCTCTTTCTTCTTCTCTCTCTCCCCATTCAATACATACATCTCCCCTCTCCCATGCATGGCCGGCCAACCCTTGCTCTCCCCTCTTCCCTTCTAATTTCTAGAATCTTCCCCTCCATCTATAAAAGGAGCCCCCCCCCCCCCCCCCTTCATGCTTGAGAAAAACTTTTGGAAGAGAGCAAGCAAGAGAGCAAGAGAGAGTAAGTTATTTTCATTGTCTAGTTTTTATTTCCATGCTTGTATTTCTTTTTAGAGAATAGTATTATCATTTTAATCTTGTTGTTGTACTCTTTCTTTATCTATTAATGAAAATGCAAGTTTTTCCTTCCATCCTTCTCTCAACTTCCATTATGCGTAACTAATTTTCTTTAACGTTCGATCACGATGATCCATGAATTGAGATGAGAATAATTTTTATGTCTTAGTTTTACTTTTGTTTAAATTATTCTCGATCCTTCTTTGAAATATTTTGCGTCGACTCCGTATTTCCGGTATACGGTAGTAGGCCCTTGATCTCATTTCATAGTAATCGAGAGATTCGTTGATTTGAAAGATCGCTCAAAGAATGAAGGAGTTGCACGCACCCCTAGAGATAGGATGACGTAAATCCTCCGGATTGGAGTCAAATCCAATAGTGCGGTTCACTTCGTTAATATGACTTTAGACCTGTTTGATTTGCAAAGAGATTCCGATTAAACCGTCTTTAAGTTAGGAGATTTAGTGCTCTAGCGAGACTATCTCTCATTTTCGGAACCGTCACGGTCAAGAATGATTTTGCAATCGTAGAATTAAATTTTATTTCTCTCTCGTCTCTTTTCATGGTGATTCTTTGATCGAACGCTAGTTTCCTCTTCTGAATTTCCGTTTAAGTAATCTCGTAATTTAATTTAAAAATTCTAAAAATCATCAAACAATCGTACGGTAGGATAATAGTTGGAAGCGTGAGTAGTAATACTTGACAGCCCCGTGTTTTAAATACGACCTTGGTACTACAATTCGATAGGTACACTTGCCTCTTCGGGTTGATAGTCAATCTTAATCACCAAGCAGCAAATTTCTACTATAGATGGCTCGGTAGTCTCCGATCGATTGATTCACCTGAGAGCCACTAGAACTGGCGTGGTAGTGATAGTCGGTGCTCTTCGAGTCAGAAATAACTTCAATTCTTAGGGGATGTTATGTTCAGTCACTCTCGGTGAAAACCCCGCGAGCCTAGCCTGAATTTCGAGGACGAAATTATTTTTTTTGTTTATTGGGATTTGTAACATCCCCCAAACAACCAGACCCCTAGAGTGATTTTGTCATGAATAGGTCATGACAAAACCCTAGGAAGCACAAATGACCATGTGAACTTAGGCAAGAAGGAGGAAAACCACAATGGTCTGCAAATAGCAATTTCCAGTTAACAAGCATAGGGTTGAACTTAAGGGCCTCACCTTGACCCTTTGACCCCACCATAGCATACCTAACCCTTTATGGGTCCCCTTAGAGCATTTAGGACCCATTGGGGTCAACCAAAGATGCCAAATTGACCAAAGTCAACCCTAGCCTCAAATAAGTCAAACCACCATATTTAGGGTCAATTAGGGTTCAATTGGACCAATTGACTTTCCCCAAGTTCCATTGGTCACTAAGGGAGGCCAATGGGTCAACATTGACCCATTGGGCCTAATTAATTTCACCAATTTGACCAAAGTCAACACTTGGTCAATATTGCCCAAATTGGGTTAATTAAGCCCAAAGCTCAATCCATTTGGGCTAAGCCCAATTTCAATGGCCCAAATGATTAGTCACCACTAAAATTACATGAAATGCCGTCCAATTTCTGGAGGGGGTGACTAGGAGAGAGAAATTGGGAGTTTCCCCCGATTAGAAGAGAGAGAAAGTGGCCATTCAAGGTGAATTCATGGCATTCAAGGCAAATTGACCCTCATTCATCTCCCCACACCCTCCATTCATCTCCTCATTGAATTTTAAGATGTTTTACAACCTTTCCCATGCCATCCGGTGGAGGATTCAAGTGGTTTCCAAGTGAAACCGAAATGGCCATTAATGTTACTCCACCATTAAGCCTTTCCCTCCTCAAATTGACCCTTCCATCACCTTCAGAAGGGGGATATCAGTTGAAATCGAGTCCTAGATCGTTGCATTTGGTGGAGAATCAAGAGATCGGCAAGGAGCACAACTTGAAGGGGGCGGCCATGGCAAATCCGGGAAACAACCACCCTCGAGCCCGATTAAAGGTCTGGTTCTTCTCCTCTCTCTCTCTCTCTCTGTGGATAGATCCCATCAGGTTGCCTGCAAGGATTGGGGCCAATTGGTCCCTAATCGGGTAGGCCAAGAGCTCCATTTTTGGAGCTTTAATCCCACCTCCATACCCCTGTTCCGGCCACCTCCGGTCGGCCAACCACCGCAAATCGTCGGCCACCACCTCAACGAAGGTGGTGGTGGCATTGGCCGGCCGGGGCGGTGCTTAGGTGGCCGAAAAAACAAGGATGAAGGAGCTCCAGGTGCGGTTAATCCTGGACGTCGGCCAAAGGAAGAAGACAAACGGATGTCGTCCGTTCTACTTCAAGATCTGTACAAGATCTTCATATTAAATGTTATGATATATGTATTTCTGTCACATATTTTGTTGTACATAGATTAGTTTGTTAAAAATACTTGAGCCATCGGATTCGTCGATCTGAGTAGAAGAGGTTCTTCGAACTGATAGTCGAGTTCGTCGAACTGAACCCGGAGTGTGTCGAACGGAATTCATTCGTCGAACACACCCTGGAGTTCGTCGAACTGATGGTTGAGTTCGTCGAACTGAACCCGGAGTTCGTCGAACAGAATTAATTCACCGAACTGATAGTTGAGTTCGTCGAACTGAACCCGGAGTTCGTCGAACGGAATTAATTCGCCGAACTGAATTAATTCGTCGAACTGAATTAATTCGTCGAACTGAGAGATGATCTGCTGAACTGGCTGGAGAACTGATTTCGTCGAACGCACTGAAGCACGACGTTCATTGAACGCAGAACATATTTCGTCGAACAAAGATTAGATTTCGTCGAGCGCACTGAAGCACGACATTCGTCGAATGCAGGTCGGATTTCGTCGAACGCAGAGACTTGTTCCAACACATTTTGTCTTACTTCCTGCAGTATTTTATTTTAATTATTAAGAATACTAGAACCCCTCTAATGAAAAAGTGGTCAACACCAAAGTTGTATCCCATGGAGCCTACTTTATTTTAAAATTGATTTCACCCCAAAAAGAGTTTTGTAGCTCCCTGTAGGTCCATTTTGGTGGGACTGGTCCCTAGTGTAGGACAACCACCATTTCTTGATTAACTTTTGATTGGGTTATGGGATTGACTTGAAAATTGAAACATAGGCTATTTAAACCTACCCAGACATCATACCCAAAGATGGGAATTTTAGGAGAACATTTTTCTAAGGTTTTTGTAATAACTTCATAAATTAAATATTAATTAATTATTGAGTCAAATAACCTTCAATGCCCTCCAAATTTTGGTGGGTACTTCTTAGGGTTATCACATGACCCTGGTAAAAATCTCAGCCAAATTGGGACTGATTTGGTTGGGTAATTTGTCAACCCAAGTTAGGTCAAATTGGGTCAAAGTTAGGGCATGGTGTTTATCTTGAGGTATGGTGGTCAGAACTCATCACCATGAGTTGAAACCTTGGCCACTGGTTTAGGATCACCTAAAACACCTTCATGAGTAAGATGGAGTGGTGTAGAAGTGGATATGCCCTAGGACCCTAGTTTTGCCCCTTGGGGTGCAGATAGAGCTTTGTGAAGGACATGTGGTCAAAAGCTATAGAATGGCCATGGAATTTAGGAGATATGTTCATAGGGTGTAATTAGGCCCTAGGTAATTTTATAAGAATTTTAGGAGCAATTATCCCCTTTGAAATAGGTCATAACCCCTTTAGGGAAATTTCTTATAATAGATATTTACATGCTCAAATGTTCTTAGATGATGATGAAACCTTGGTACTACCTTTATAATCATAGTATAGACCTATGGTATTTTTTGTGTAATTTATTAAATGATTTAACCAGTACTTCATTCTCAAGGCACCTATTTTGTCTTAATCTTAAGAAACATAATTGAGGCTCTAAAACTCTCTCAAAAAATGTGCAACTTGGTGATAGGACATTTCAGAGCACTAGGAATCTCTGTAAATTTTTATATAATTTTTGGAGGTTGTTATCAGTAGGCTACTTCACAACATGCTCACATTAGGATTTCTTTGGAATATTTATTTAAGTGGTTAATATGCCTTTATAAATTCTAAACTTTGGCCTGAGAACTTTTCTGACCAATATAAATGTCTGGTAATATTCCCATAATTTTTGGACAAGTATTGTTGGTGGTTGCTTCTTTAATTTCTAATTTTAGTTAAATATTCAATATTATAATTAGAGGATATTTCCTTACTGTAAAATTGTGATATTCATTACTTACTGATATTTTGGCATGATAGATTTATCTTAATTTTATGGGAACCATATCATAAGAATACCTTACACTTCATGCTCATATTCATACTTGGCAAATATTGTAGAAATGATAATAAATGCAAATAATTAAGGAAAAATATAATTCTCTGGATTTAGTTTTGAAACATCATGATAGACCTACAGTAATTATCTTGAGTCAGTTGGATGAATATTTGGAGTACCTCTACTTATAAGCTTCATATAGTTAGTTTGGCCTGCGTATAGTAAAAAGGTGAAATTTGGATATTTAGGGGCCTACCATGTGGAAGTGGCATGTAGTTGGTGTACATGGTCAGGTTGAAGAGATTGAAGGTCACCAAAAGGAGTTCATGAGATGAGCGTGTGCTTGGTGAGTTATGGGTAAAGTGGTGCTCAGGATTGACGAATGATCGTCTTTCCCTTAGTCTGTCATAAAACGCTTAGGGGTAATTCAAGAGAAATGACAAGAAGGGTATTCTTACGGGTAGGTACCAATAACATTAAGTGTCTTGATAAAGGGAGCTTTGGGGTGTCATCCCAGTATAGCTCCTAGTACCGTAGCGAGCCCCTTACAGGGTAATCCTCGGGAAGTCCAAGATAAACCATAAACTGTAAGGATAAGTTGATGTACAAGATTAACTTAATAATACGAACACCCACACCTCGTAGTTATGGGAGGTTAGTTGGTTTGGTTTTACGAGCGGTAAGCTCGGTGGTTGAAGTAGCGGACTAGTTAGTCCGGTGAGCTTGTGACTCAGTAGTGTTTGTTGGTACGGACGGGTTGGTCCGGCGAGCCGTTGGCCCGGAAGGTTATGATGAAGGGCAGGTTAGCCCGGGGAGTTTATGGCTCGGGATATAGTAGAACATGTTTGCATGTGCATGAAGGTGGTGGGTCTTCGATATTGGACGGTCGTTCACACCGACGTCAATACGTTGACTCGGCAAGTGTGGAATTTACACTTAGCCATAAAAGTCTGGTGGTCCAGCCAGTAAGAGTACACAGATGCTCCGCGGTTTTGCATTGAGGCGTACGATAGGTCTAGGTTAGGTAGTGTGAATACCAATCTAGAGGTGGGTGAGGCCCAACCCACCGCTTCCGTTTGCCACTACGGGAGTATCCTGGGAGTCTTGCTAGCTCCAAAAAGGGGGAACTAAAGGTCTGTGCGCATAGAGTCAAAGTGTGTGAGTTGCACTTGTATGAACATAGCATAAACTGCATAACTCTGCATGTCATGACATAAACATTGCATTTCAACCCCTACCCCTGTCGTATAAATTGGTTATGGGACTTTTTATACGATAGACCTTCCTAAACGACCCCTTAGTCTATAGGTTTGTATGGGCATTCCTATAAATCAATGGTTACTGTTATATTATATACTTGTCTTTACTTATTGTTCTTTACTTGCTCTTTACCATGCTTTCTATTACTACTTCAATTATATATATACACATATGTAGTTGTAGACATTTCCTGTACACAAAATCTGTCGTCATTTGCTTTGTTTTATACCCCTTGCTGTCATCCGCTTCATCCTCCCACACGGTGCCTAGGAGCCATTGAGGGTGGGGTTGGGAACATAAGGCTTCGTCTTTTGACTAACGATTGGTGGACCATATCATTTTAGGGGATCGAGGAGAAGCAGCAGCACCAGAGGCCGGTGCAGACGGAGGCGGGCCAGTCTAGTACAGGAGCACATGATTCAGGATCAGTGAGTGATTAGTAGTTAGCTTCCGCGAGTGATCTTGTACTGAGGACATGATGTATAGGGCATGAGCCCTTTATTATTGTAACATTGTTATTTCAGTTATAGCATGTGGACATTTATTATGTATAGCATGTGATTTGTGGACTTGAACTTCTATTTGTTGGTTTATATTTTTCTTCTTTTGTGATCGATATGGCCGGCAGGATCGACGTTTTATAGTGGCGACCTTCCCTGTTGGACATGTGTGTCACATCCCTTTGTTTGAGAATAACAAATCCCTAATTGTTTTTGATCTTGCTTATCGTGTATTTAGAGTGTGCATGAACTATAGGTGCAATACTCCACAGGTAGAAAACAGATTGGAGATGACTCTCTGGAAAGAGAGCTAACGCCCCGCGTTAACTTCCGTTGAGAAGGAATCCGTCGAGAATAAATGTCGTCGAGAATGAATCCGTTGAGAAGCCAGAGACAATGCCGTTGAGAAGGAATCCGTTGATTTTCTAAAATATAAATTAAATCAAAGATAATAAATCTCAGAAATTCAAAAACAAATTAGTAAATATAAACTGACATATTTTTAAGGATTTTTAGAAATTTAAAAATCAGAAAATTCCAACACCAACGCTAATGCTGGCGTTAGGGCTAACGCTGGAAACCGAACATGATTTTTTGAGAATTTGAAAAATCTGATTTTTGATATTTATTAAGTGTCCTTAGAGTAGTCTTATGCAGAAATTTTGTAATTTTTGGAGATGTCTTGATTGCCCAAATTGCATAAAACATTAGCATTTTACATGTTATTCATCTTAAGATGCCTAAGACTCCTAATTCCAACCTTAACAATTGAAACCTTGCATCGGGAAGAGGTTTAGTAAATATATCAGCAAGTTGAGAGTCCGTGTCAATGAAACTTATCCTAACATTTTCCTTTTTAATGTGATCCCTTATGAAATGATGACGCACATCTATATGTTTGGATCTAGAGTGGTGTACCGGATTATTTGTGAGATCAATGGCACTTTTGTTGTCACATTTTAATTCTATAAGTTTTACATGAAAACCAAAGTCCTCTAAAGTTTGGCTCATCCATAGAGCTTGTGCACAACAACTCCCTAATGCAATGTATTCGGCCTCCGTGATGGAGAGTGCAACCGAATTTTGTTTCCTACTAGACCATGCAACTAATGAAGGTCCTAGAAAATGACAAGTACCACTAGTGCTTTTTCTATCAAGTGAACAACCAGCGTAGTCCGAATCGGAGTAGCCGTGAAGTGTAAATGAATTATTGTGCGGGTACCATAATCCTAATCTAGATGACCCAATAAGATATCTAAAAATTCGTTTTACCGCTTTTAAATGAGATTCTTTTGGATTGGCTTAAAATCGAGCACATAAGCATACGACAAACATAATATCAGGTTTAGTTGCATTAAGATAAAGTAGAGATCCTATCTTACCTCTATATAAGGTTTGATCAATTGAAATTCCCGATTCATCTTTTCCTAATTTAAGTGATGCACTCATTGGTGTAGAAGCATGTTTAAGGTTTTCAAATCCAAAACTCTTTAGCATATCATAGACATATTTGGTTTGACATATAAAAATACCATCATTTCTTTGCGATATTTGAAAACCAAGAAAATAAGAAAGTTCTCCTACTAGACTCATTTCAAATTCATTTTTCATCACTTTAATAACTTCATTACACAACTCTTCATTAGTAGATCCAAAGATTATATCATCAACATATATTTGCAAAATAATTAAATCTTCATTATTATGTTTAATGAAGAGAGTATTATCAGCACTTCCCATAATATAACCGTGCTTTAATAAAAATGATGTAAGTCTTTCATACCATGCACGTGGCGCTTGTTTTAAATCATAAAGCGTTTTTTCTAGTTTATAAACATGATTGAGAACTTTTTCATTAATAAAACCGGGGGGTTGTTCAACATAAACTTCTTCTTTTACAAACCCGTTGAGAAAAGCACTTTTTACATCCATTTGAAATAGTTTTATTCTTTTAAAGCTTGCAAATGCTAGAAAAATTTTAATGGATTCCAACCTAGCAACGAGTGCAAAAGTTTCATCAAAATCTATCCCCTCGATTTGTGAATATCCTTGTGCTACTAAGCGTGCCTTATTCCTAGTGATTCTAGACTCACCATCTAATTTATTTTTAAAAATCCATTTTACACCTACAACCGGGTGATTAGATGGTCTTTCTACTAATTTCCAAACATTATGTCGCTCAAATTGTTCTAACTCTTCATTCATAGCCAAAAACCAAAATTCATCATTTAAAGCGGTAGAAACGGTTTTTGGTTCAATTTCGGAAACAAAACAGATATTTGAATATGATTCATGAAGAGAAGAGCGGGTTCTTATCCCGATGGATGGTTCACCAATTATTAATTCCCGTGGATGATCCTTTGTGAATTTCAAGGCACTTGGAGGTACATATTCATCTTCCTTGGCCTCCTGTTCTTCTTCTTTGGAAGATTCCTCATCACCATGCTCCAAAGGTTGTAAGAGATCATCCTCGTTGCCTGCAAAAAGTTTTTCTACACAAGGAACAAACTCATCAAATTTTACATTTATTGACTCTTCAACTCTACTAGTTCTTTTATTAAAAATTCTATATGCTTTACTAGTTGAAGAGTACGCAAGAAAAGTTCCTTCATCACATTTTTCATCAAACTTTCCCAAGCAATCTTTTGTATTCAAAATAAAACATTTACAACCAAAAACTTTGAAATAAGATACATTAGGCTTCTTTTGAAAATAGAGTTCATATGGTGTGAGATTAAGAGATGGGTGAAGCATGATTCTATTCATAACATACATGATGTATTTACGGCTTCGACCCAAAAGAACTTAGGTAATTTATATTCACATAACATAGTACGTGCTAGTTCTTGAAGTGTCATATTCTTTGTTTCTACAACACCATTTTATTATGGTGTGCGTGGTGCAGAGAACTCATGTTTAATGCCTAACATATCACAAATGGATGTAAAATTTTCATTTTCAAATTCTCCTCCATGATCTGAGCGAATGCATTTAATTTTTAAATCACTTTCATTTTGAATACGAGTACATAATTTTGCAAATTCACAAAACGCATCGGATTTGGAAGAGAGAAATAATGTCCAACAATATCTTGAAAAATCATCTATTAAAACATATGTATATAATCTACCACCAAGACTTGCAGTGCTAACGGGACAAAAAAGATTCATATGAATTATTTGCAAGGGTCTTATAGTAGAAATGAAATTTTTACTTTTGAAAGAGGATCTAGAAAATTTACCTTTTTGACATGGTGAACAAAGTGAAGGTAAAGTTCCATTTAACCTAGACAATCCTCTAATTAAATTACTTTTGGCAAGTTTTACAATGAGCTTTGTGCTAGCATGCCCTAGTCTTCTATGCCAAAGTTGTAATTCATCATTTTTAGTGATAAAGCATTTTATAGATGATTTAAAAATATCATGAAACGAAACTAGATAAACATTATGTATTCTTGGTGCAGTTAGTAAAATATCTTTTGTAGTAGGATTAGATATTTTGCATAGATTAGTGGAAGATTCAAATAACACATCTAATCCTTTATCACACAATTGGCTAATAGAAATTAAATTATGTTTTAATCCTTTCACATAAAGAACATTAGATATAGTAAAGGATTTGTTACCAACTGTACCAATTCCCATGATCCTTCCTTTTCCGTTGTCACCAAACGTCACGATCCCTCCCTTCTTATTTTCTAGGCTAAGGAACTTTGCTTTATTGCCCATCATGTGCTTGGAGCATCCTGAATCCAAGTACCACACGTCTTCATTGTCCTTAGCCTGCCTGCACATCTAGAAAGAAGATGAGAGTAGAGATCCGGATACCCAAGTGGTACCACCCATAGAATAAGTGGAAGCCTTAGGTACCCAGATTTGTTTTAAAGTATTTTGTTTTATTTTCCTGCAAGAACTAGATGTGTGACCTAACTTATAACAGTTTGCACACGAAATAAAGGGGGTTGAGACCCTTTTCTGGAATATTTTCTTGCTGGAAGAAATTGGATTTACAGAAGAAAAACATTTTGAAAAAGAAAATTCAGGCTTCTTGTATGAGGTGCTAGCGCCGACGTTAGTGGCTAACACCGGGCGGTAGCCCTCACCTCGATATCCGAGCTCAAATTTTCCAGAACCATGGCACTGGTTCCCTAAAAACATTTCCAGTGATTTTTGGCCTATTCCAAATTTTTTAATGGCCATGGTGAGATCATGAACTTGTGCTTTAAGTGAAGAATTTTCTTTCACAAGCATGACACACCTATTTTCAAAACCCTTTTTATTATTTTTGATTTGCAAAAGAGAGGCTTCTAATTTCCTTTCTAATTCCTCTTCTCTTTTGTAAGAGTTTTGGCATGAGAGAGGGCTTTAGAAAGTGACTCTTCAATATCTTTTGCCAATTTAGTGGAGTGATCACACTCTTGGCAAGAAACCTTTCTCTTTTCTAAAACAATTAATTTTTTGGAAAGCTTTTGATTTTCTTTAATAAGAGATTCATTTTCACGATTCAATAAAATACTATCTTTCATATTTTTATCAAATGCTTTGCAAGTTTCAAGGAATTCATTAAAGAGTTCATCATAAGTGGGAGGAGTTACCTCAGTGTCGCTAAGAACACTGGTGTCGTCGCCGTCGTTTCCATGTCCCATGAGGCACATGTTTGCTTCCTCATCTTCGCTTGATGAAGACCCGCTTGATTCTTCGGAGGAGGAGGAGGAGGAGGAATCATCCCATGTTCTAGCTTTTAACACCTTCCTCTTCTCCTTCCCTTTGTGCCACTTTTCCTTCTTCTCCTTCAAGAACTTTGGGCACTGGCTCCGAATGTGCCTGGTCTTCCTACAATGAAAGCATTCCGGTGGAGGTCTCTCTTCTTCATCGTCGCTCTCCTTTTCCTTCTTTGTGGATGACCCTTTCCATCTTGCATCCTTTTGGATAAATTTTCGGAAAGTGTTTCTCCTTTCTGGATTTCGCATGAACTTTCAGAAGTTCTTCACCAAAAGGCTTTCTTCATCCTCATCCTCTTGGCACTCCTTCTTTGATTTTAGTGCCAACGCCTTCTTCTTTGGCTCCTTGTTGTATTCATCATATTGGATTTTGAGTTCTACCTCATGGGTTTTGAGATTCCCAATGAGGCTCTCAACTTGGAGCGTTCTTAGATTGTACGATTCTGAAATGGTCGTCACCTTCGGGTTGAATTTTGGCGGAAGGGAACGAAGAATCTTTCGGACCAAGTCGCCGTTGGAGAAGGTCTTTCCAAGAACTTTGGAGGCATTGACGATCTTGGTGAAGCACGTGTACATGGCATAAACATCTTCACTTTCATCCATCTGGAATTTTTCACATTCCGACTCAAGTTGGAAAAGCTTTGAATCTTTAACCTGCGATGTACCTTCATGAGTAACTTCCAAATGATTCCAAATTTCATGTGCAGTAGTACATGCAAAAATTCTATTAAATTTATTTCTATCTAACGCACAAAATAAAGCATTCATGGCCTTGGCGTTATTTTTGCATTTTAGTTTATCTCTATCATTCCATTTATCTTTTGGTTTATCTAGATTAGGATTATGGTACCCGCACAATAATTTATTTACACTTCACGGCTACTCCGATTCGGACTACCCTGGTTGTTCACTTGATAGAAAAAACACTAGTGGTACTTGTCATTTTCTAGGACCTTCATTAGTTGCATGATCTAGTAGGAAACAAAATTCGGTTGCACTCTCCACCACGGAGGCCGAATACATTGCATTAGGGAGTTGTGCACAAGCTCTATGGATAAGCCAGACTTTAGAGGACTTTGGTTTTCATCTAAAAATTATAGAATTAAAATGTGACAACAAAAGTGTCATTGATCTCACAAATAATCTGGTACAATACTCTAGATCCAAACATATAGATGTGCGTCATCATTTCATAAGGGATCACATTAAAAAGGAAAATGTTAGGATAAGTTTCATTGGCACGAACTCTCAACTTGCTGATATATTTACTAAACCTCTTCCCGATGCAAGGTTTCAATTATTAAGGTTGGAATTAGGAGTCTTAGACATCTTAGGATGAATAACATGTAAAATGCTAATGTTTTATGCAATTTGAGCAATCAAGACATCTTCTAAAATTACAAAATTTCTGCATAAGACTACTCTAAGGACACTTAATAAATATCAAAAATCAGATTTTTCAAATTGTCAAAAAATCATGTACTGTTTCCAGCGTTAGCGTTGGTGTTGGAATTTTCTGATTTTTAAATTTCTAAAAATCCTTACAAATATGTCAGCTTATATTTACTAATTTGTTTTTGAATTTCTGAGATTTATTATCTTTGTTTTAATTTATATTTTAGAAAATCAACGGATTCCTTCTCAACGGCATTGTTTTATCGGACTATTATTTTGATTATAGCTACTTTGAGGAACGAACTATTATTTTATCGGAATGAGTTTTTAGCATGGCTTTTTAAAAGAAAATGATAATAAGCATATAACTAGAGATCTAAATGATGATAAAGATAGCGCTTGATGTCGAATTATCTTGAGACGAAAATAGTCTTTTTAGGAGTAAAAGTTATGACTTTTTAAAACATTAAAATGACTTGGCCGTGGAGGTTCCATAATTATGAACGCTCCTCTCTCGAGGGTATGCCCACCTGAGATTATGAATATTCGACCGAACTCTCGTTCTTTAATCGAATCTCCTTAATACTCGCTTTATGTTGTGAACCCCGCTATTGGGTTTTTTACTTCCAATTCGGGAGACTTACCTCATCCTCTCTCGAGGGTAGAGCGCACTTCTCTTTACCTATGAGCGATCAGTCTGTACGCACGAGCCTCTCGGCTAACTAGTGTACTAAAATGGAAATGAAAACCACACATCGATTATGTGGCTCCACTTAACGTTATTCTCGGGTAAACCTTAAGTTCGTTAATTATTTTAGAAAGAGATGTTTTTACTTTTAGAAAAACTATTTTTGTGTCCCAATGCTCTCGACATCGTGCGCTAAAGGAAATTAGCCACTCATCGGAATGGAGACGGCATTAATAATTAGAAAATACATGTTTAATAATTTAAGCGGATCTAAGCGGATAAAAAGGGAAATAAAAAGACTTATATAAAAGAAGTAATAGTATCCGTCCCAATCGTCTTAATCAAGCGCTAAAGAAACTAAGCCTCTCATCCGGGATGGGGGTGGTATAGAGCAGTTATATAAAGACTGAAATAAAGCTATGTTACAAAAAAGGAAAAAGAAAAAAAACGAAAGAAAGCGTTTAAACGAAAGCGATAAATAAAGCGTTGAAAGAAAAACAATAAACTATTTTTATGAAAGCTTTTAACCTAAGTTATGACAGCAATAAACCTAAGTTATGAAAGCAACAAACTATTCTCATACACACACGCACACTAACATAAATTGAAGAAGATGATCCAAATGAGAAAAACAACATTTTATTTCTAAAACAAACATTACAACTAGACTAGGAAGGCGAAAATTACGAACGAACTTAAACTTAATTGCATAAAAAAAACTCACATTCACTCAAAAGAACTCAAAAAACACTAACAAGCACTCAAAATTTGGATGAAAATTCCTTCAGCCGAGCCCCTCTATTTATAGCCAAAATTTTATTTTTACACGCCCCTGGGTCACGGGCGTGTCTTGTGGTCACGGGCGTGACCCTGGGGCGTGACATTTGCTCCGACTTAACGACCGCCTTCTCGAAGGATCCGCCATCAAAATAAGGATGTACATGGGCGTGGCTTGGATTGGCACGGGCGTGACTCATCGAGTCACGGGCGTGACTATGGGAGGCAAAAGTCAGCAGCATGGGCGCGACTTTGGGGCGTGACGCTCTGGCATGTCATGGGCGTGACTTTGCTGGATTACGGGCGTGACTTGGTCAATTCTTCGGAATTTCATCTGAAAATGGCCGCCAGCTGGAAAGTTGGCTCTTTAAAGTTGCACGCCCCTGGGTCACGGGCGTGACTTATGGTCACGGGCGTGACTCAGGGGCGTGACTTGATAAAAATTGCCAAAATCTGCAAAAACAAAAATAAAACTAAATTAGTAAGGAAATAATGAAAAGAATCAATTTGTTCATTAATTTACATAGAAAATTCACAATATTAATTAAAACTATACTAATAACTATACTAAAAATACATATATTTTACTACTCATCAGTTCCGTGTGGATGTAATAGAGGGTATTGCATTGGATCATAATATCCAGTATACTCTTTCAAAGTAAGTAAATTTCCAGATGTGGCGCATATTAATATGTCCCTATCATCGGACTCCGTTAAATCTTCACCACCAACCAAGACTGCCGCAACTTGTGATGCTGTTGGAAGAATGTATTGACGATCTGTAGCTGGCCTATCTCAAATAAGAAGTCGGCAAGACTGTATCTGAGGATGTTGTTGTTGGACATATGTGTCACAACCCTTTGTTTGAGAATAATAAATCTCATATTGTATTTGATTTTGCTTGTCGTGTGTTTATAGTGTGCAGAAACTATACGTGCAATACTCCACAGGTAGAAAACAGCTTGGAACCAAATTTCTGAACTGGAGCACTGCCGCCAGCGCTAGCCGATACAGCAGGCGTTAGCGCTACCGCTTGGCGCTAGCTCCAGCTCGTGCCACAATGCCGCGCCGCGACGGTTTCGTAACCACCTCTACACGACCGCTACCGCAGGCGCTAGGAGCTACCGCAGGCGCTAACTCTAAGATTTATAAAATAAAGATTTCTCTCTCGTTTTGGTATCACATCCTAGAGAGAATTCCAGTGCCAAATTTCAATAGTTGTTACTCTGCCGAAAGTTGATCTCCCACTCAAAGCTAAAGAAGAATTCTGGAGGAGGACTATGTCACGCTACATCCGAAGGACGATTGCTTCGACCTCGTTCATACTACAATGATCCTTCATCTCCGACTTCAGAATATCTCATATAGAGAGTTTTTATTATTGTTATCATTATTTTCATTCCATACATTTTGTTACCGTCTAGAGAATTCGCCTTATGTTGGCGACTAGGTCCTTGCGCGACTTAGGGGGAATTCGCCGCGTATGTTGGCGACTAGGTCTAGGTGATTAGATCTAGGGGGTGCTCGAGGTCATATCCGGGGAAGGATTGGCTAGAGCGGCTTGAGGCCATATCCGGGGAAGGATAGGCTAAAGCCAACCGGTTCGTGGGGATACGAGTCGGTATAGAAAAGGAAAAAGTATTTGTATTTGTACGTCTCCGATTTCTAGCGATATTGAAATCAAATTTATGTAAACACCTTTTTTATATAATATAATCATGTCTCTATTTGTGTTTACTTGATTTCTTTCATTTGGCGTTAATTCCTATACTGCAAATTATTTTCAGCTAAATTGTTATTTCACTCTCATTTATTTAAAAACAATTTAGTAAATTGCTTAAACTTATAAAAAGATTTTTATTTCCTTATTCTCCCCCCCCCCCCCCTCTAAGGGCGCCTATCGATCCAACAAGTGGTATCAGAGCAGTTTATTTCAAATCGGTTTAAGAATCAGGAATAATGGCGTCTTATGATCTCGCTTTTTTGGAGGGTCGGGGAATTAGTAGACCTCCATTATTTATTGGGTCAGATTATAATTATTGGAAAAATAGGATGCGATATTTTCTTATGACCCTAGATATTGAGGTATGGAATATGGTAGAAGAGGAATACTCTCCTCCTACACTTGCAGTTGGAGAGATAACATTAGAAAAACCAAAAGATAAATGAGGTGATAGGGTTATACGTAAATGCAAAAATAACGCCAATGTCATGAATGTTTTATTTTGTGCGTTAGATAGAAATAAATTTAATAGAATTTCCGCATGTACTACTGTATATGATATTTGGAATCATTTGGAAATTACTCATGAAGGTACATCGCAGGTTAAAGATTCAAAACTTTTCCAACTGGAGTCAGAATATGAAAAGTTTTGGATGGATGAAAGCGAAGATATTGATGCAATGTACACACGCTTCACCAAGATCGTCAATGCCTCCAAAGCACTTTGAAAGACCTTCTCCAACGGCGACTTGTTCTGAAAAATTCTTCGATCTCTTCCTCCTAAATTCAATCCAAAGGTGACGGCTATCTCGGAGTCGCACAATCTAAGAACGCTCCAGGTTGAGAGCCTCATTGGGAATCTCAAAACCCATGAGGTAGAACTCAAGATCCAATACGATGAATACAACAAGGAGCCAAAGAAGAAGGCGTTGGCACTAAAATCAAAGAAGGAGTGCCAAGAGGATGAAGATGAAGACGAAGAAAGTATCTTGGTAAAGAACTTCTGAAAGTTCATGAGGAATCCGAAAAGGAGAAACACCTTCCGGAAATATCTTCAAAAGGATGGAAGATGGAAAGGGTCATCTTCAAAGAAGGAAAAGGAGAGCGACGGTGAAGAAGAAAGACCTCCACCAGAATGCTATCATTGCAGGAAGAACGTGCATATTCAGAGCCAGTGCCCAAAGTTTTTGAAGGAGAAAAAGGAAAAGCGGCACAAAGGG
Organism: Dactylorhiza incarnata; assembly: GCA_033032865.1. NCBI lineage: Eukaryota > Viridiplantae > Streptophyta > Magnoliopsida > Asparagales > Orchidaceae > Dactylorhiza > Dactylorhiza incarnata. The sequence goes on along the minus strand of JAWHQI010000004.1, from coordinate 16,142,285 downwards.
AAGGAAAAGAGGAAGGTGCTAAAAGATAAAACATGGGATGACTCCTCCTCCTCTGAAGAATCAAGCGGGTCTTCATCAAGCGAAGATGAGGAAGCAAATATGTGCCTCATGGGACATGAAAACGACGACGATACCAGTGTTCTTAGCGACACTGAGGTAACTCCTCCCACTTATGATGAACTTTTTAATGAATTTGTTGAAACTTGCAAAGCTTTTGATAAAAATATGAAAGATAGTATTTTATTGAATCGTGAAAATGAATCTCTAATTAAAGAAAATCAAAAGCTTTCCAAAAAATTAATTGTTTTAGAAAAATGAAAGGTTTCTTTCCAAGAGTGTGATCACTCCATTAAAATGACAAAAGATATTGAAGATTCTCTTTCTAAAGGCCTCTCCCATGTCAACACTCTTACAAAAGAGAAGAGAGAATTAGAAAGAAAATTAGAAGCCTCTCTTTTGCAAATTAAAAATAATAAAAAAAGTTTTAAAAATAAGTGTGTCATGTTTGTGAAAGAAAATTCATCACTTAAAGCACAAGTTCATGATCTTACCATGGCCATTAAAAAATTTGGAATAGGCCAAAAATCACTGGATATGATTTTAGAGAACTAGTGCTACGGTTCTGGAAAATTTGGGCTCGGATATCGAGATGAGGGCTGCCGCCCAGCGATAGCCACTAATGCCGGCGCTAGCACCCCATACAAAAACTCAGCATTTTCTTTTGCAAAATCTTTTCTTCTGTAAAAATGATTTCTTCCAGCAAGAATAACACAAAATTTCAGAAAAGGGTCTCAACCCCCTTTATTTCGTGTACAAACAGTTATAGGTTAGGTCACACATCTAGTTCTTGCAGGAAAGTAAAACAAAATACTTTAAAGCAAATATGGGTACCTAAGGCTTCCACTTACTCAATGGGTGGTACCGCTTGGGTATCCGGATCTTTACTCTCATCTTCTTTCTAGATGTGCAGGAAGGCTAAGGACAATGAGGACGTGTGGTACATGCCTACTTGGATTCTGGATGCTCCAAGCACATGACGGGCAATAAAGCAAAGTTCTTTAGCCTAGAAAAGAAGAAGGGAGGGATCGTGATGTTTGGCGATAACGGAAAAGGAAGGATCATGGGAATTGGTACAGTTGGTAACGAATCCTTTACGATATCTAATGTTCTTTATGTAAAGGGCTAAAACACAATCTAATTTCTATTAGTAAATTATGCGATAAAGGATTATATGTTTTATTTGAATCTTCCACTAATTTATGCAAAATATACAATCCTACTACAAAAGATATTTTATTAACTGCACCAAGAATACATAATGTTTATATAGTTTCTTTTCATGATCTTTCTAAATCATCTATAAAATGTTTTATCACTAAAAATGATGAATTAGAACTTTGGCATAGACGACTAGGACATGCTAGCACAAAGCTTATTGTAAAACTTACCAAAAGTAATTTAATTAGAGGATTGCCTAGATTAAATGGAACTTTACCTTCACTTTGTTCATCATGTCAAAAGGGTAAATTTACTAGATCCTCTTTCAAAAGTAAAAATTTTATTTCTACTACAAGACCCTTGCAATAAATTCTTATGGGTCTTTTTGGTCCCGTTAGCACTGCAAGTCTTGGTGGTAGATCATATACATATGTTTTAATAGATGATTTTTCAAGATATTGTTGGACACTATTGCTCTCATCCAAATCCAATGCGTTTTGCGAATTTGCAAAATTATGTACTCGTATTCAAAATGAAAATGATTTAAAAATTAAATGCATTCGCTTGGATAATGGAGGAGAATTTGAAAATGAAAAGTTTACTTCTTTTTATGATATGTTAGGCATTAAACATGAGTTCTCCGCACAACGCACACCACAACAAAATGGTGTTGTAGAAAGAAAAAATAGGACACTTCAAGAACTAGCACGCACTATGCTATGTGAATATAAATTGCCTAAGTCCTTTTGGGCCGAAGCCGTAAATACCTCATGTTATGTTATGAATAGAATCATGCTTCGCCCATCTCTTAATCACACACCTTATGAACTTTATTTTCAAAAGAAGCCTAACGTATCTTACTTCAAAGTTTTTGGTTGTAAATATTTTATTTTGAATACTATAGATAGTTTGAGAAAGTTTGATGAAAAATGCGATGAAAGAACTTTTCTTGAGTACTCTTCAACTAGTAAAGCTTAAAGAATTTTTAATAAAAGAACTAGTAAAGTTGAAGATTCATTTAATGTAAAATTTGTTGAGCTTGTTACTTGTATAGAAAGACTTTCCGCAGGCAACGAGGATGATCTCTTACAACCTTTGGAGCATGGTGATGAGGAACCTTCCAAAGAAGAGAAAGAGGAGGCCAAGGAAGATGATTATGTGCCTCCAAGCGCCTTGCAATTTACAAAGGATCATCCACGGGAGCTAATAATTGGTGAACCATCTATTGGGGTAAGAACTCGATCTTCTCTTCATGAATCTTATTCAAATATATGTTTTGTTTCTGAAATAGAACCAAAAACCGTTTCTACCGCTTTAAATGATGAATTTTGATTTTTGGCTATGAATGAAGAGTTAGAACAATTTGAGCGACATAATGTTTGGAAATTAGTAGAAAGACCATCTAATCATCGGGTTGTAGGTGTAAAATGAATTTTTAAAAATAAATTAGATGGTGAGTCTAGAATCACTAGAAATAAGGCACGCTAAGTAGCACAAGGATATTCTCAAATCGAGGGGATAGATTTTGATGAAACATTTGCACCCATTGCTAGATTGGAATCTATACGAATTTTTCTAGCATTTGCAAGCTTTAAAAGAATAAAACTATTTCAAATGGATGTAAAAAGTGTCTTTCTAAACGAGTTTGTAAAAGAAGAAGTTTATGTTGAACAACCCCCCGGTTTTATTAGTGAAAAATTTCCCAATCATGTTTATAAACTAAAAAAATGCTTTATGGTTTAAAACAAGCGCCCCGTGTATGGTATGAAAGACACATCATTTTTATTAAAACACGGTTATATTATGGGAAGTGCCGATAATACTCTCTTCATTAAGCACAATAATGATGATTTGATTATTTTGCAAATATATGTTGATGATATAATCTTTGGATCGACTAATAAAAAGTTGTGTAATGAAATTATTTTAGTGATGAAAAATGAATTTGAAATGAGTCTAGTAGGAGAACTTTCTTATTTTCTTGGTTTTCAAATATCACAAAGAAATGATGGTATTTTTATATGTCAAACCAAATATGTCTATGATATGCTTAAATGCTTTGGATTTGAAAACCTTAAACATGTTTCTACACCAACTAATGCATCACTAAAATTAGGAAAAGATGAATCGGGAATTTTAATTGATCAAACTTTGTATAAAGGTATGATAGGATCTCTACTGTATCTAAGTGCAGCTAGACCCGATATTATGTTTGTAGTATGTTTATGTGCTCGATTTCAAGCCAATCCAAAAGAATCTCATTTAAAAGTGGTAAAATGAATTTTTAGATATCTAATTGGGTCATCTAGATTGGGATTATGGTACTCGTACATTAATTCATTTACACTTCACGGCTATTCCGATTCGGACTATGCCGGATGCTCACTTGAAAGAAAAAGCACTAGTGATACTTGCCATTTTCTAGAACCTTCATTAGTTGCATGGTCTAGTAGGAAACAAAATTCGGTTGCACTCTCCACCACGGAGGCCGAATACATTGCACTAGGGAGTTGTTGTGCACAAGCACTATGGATGAGCCAAACTCAAGAGGACTTTGGTTTTCATCTAAAAAATATTGAATTAAAATGTGACAACAAAAGTGTCATTGATCTTACAAATAATCCGGTACACCATTCTAGATCCAAACATATAGATGTACGTCATCATTTCATAAGAGATCACATTGAAAAGGAAAATGTTAGAATAAGTTTCATTGGCACGGACTCTCAACTTGCTGATATATTCACTAAACCTCTTCCCGGTGCAAGATTTCAAATGTTAAGGTTGGAATTAGGAGTCTTAGACATCTTAGGATGAGTTATATGAAAAACCCTAAAGTTTTATGCAATTTGAGCAATCAAAACATCTTCAAAAATTACAAAATTTCTACAAACGACTACTCTTAAGACTCTTAATAAATATCAAAAAATAGAATTTCAAAATTCTCAAAATTTCACTCACTATTTGTCGCGCTAGTGTTCAATTTTTTTGTTTTTAAAATTTTTAAAAATCATTAAAATTATATTATTTTATATGTACTACTTTGTTTTGTATTTCTGACATTTGTTATTTTGTTTTATTAATATTATAGAAAATCAACTACAAAATTTCAAAATTCTAAAATACAAAAATATGTTTTTGTTTTTCTGTTTTTTTAACAATTTCAAAACAATAAAAACTGTATGATCTTTATTGTTAATATCAAGCATGTATGAATTCTATTATTTAGAATTATTTACAATGTTAAAATTTATTCCTTCAAATTACTATGAACATTGTTTTGTTTATCATGCTTTGATATATCGAATTAAGTGCATCAATTGTATTGAAAAATATGTGTTGAACCAAGCTTAGCATGCCTCCAAGTATGAGTAAATATTTTGTGAATGATAATGATACTTTTTCACTCACTTATTTTGGTAATCTACATGTGTCTTTAAATCTAAAAATGTTTGCTTGTGTATTGTAATTGTACAATGAATTAAAACTTGCACAAGTTTATTACCTACACTACATTTGAATTGCACTTAAGAAATTAAGAAAAGTGGTTGAGTTTAAGAAAAATTTATGTTGGGTTTGCAAAACAAGTGTATTCGGAGAATGTTGTCTCACAAAAGTTAAAAAAATATAGACAAATATATATAACTCCACCAAGTACTACTTGGAAAGAATAGTAAAGTGTTTTGTGCAAACCTTGGTAATTACACTACTTTTTACAAAATTATGTGCATTAAAATGTGTAAAGGTTAATTTACTTGTGTTTTATTGTGCACTTTGCTTTACATATATCTTGTATTTTGTGATTTAAATCACTTGTTAACATTACTCAAAATACACTTATGTGCACATCATTATCTTTCATAACACTTTTTCTCATGAGTATTGGATTCTAATGCTTTATCTATACTACTATTTATATAAGAAATGCACTAGATAACCTAGCATGATCTCTACAATGTTTGATATCTTCTAAACTTGAAATTAATTAACATTGTAGTATATTCTCTTTTTGATATATTCATTTCATGCTTTGTAACTTTATGTAAAACTATGAGATTTCAAAAAGGTTAAAACATCTTTACATTTTGAACTTAAACTCATATTTATACTTATGATTTTCTTGCTTACAAAAAGATGTTCCTTATAATCTTCTGCGTGCTTAAAACTCTTATTTATTTATTTATTTGAAATCTCTTATATGCTATGCTTAAACTCTTTATCATTACATATATTACAAAAGCTCAATCATAATTTATAATTCCTTAAGAATGCCTTTGTACTTCCCTTACCCCGCCTTCTTTTGATAATACCAAAAGGGGGAGATTAATTGAAGAAATGTAGAGGAGAAATCTAGAAGATTAAGGGGAGAATAATTCATGTAATCTATCATTTAGGGGGAGTAAAACATAAATTGCATTTATGTAGGGGGCATTAAGATAGGGGGGAGTATGCACAATTTTCATGCTTATCATATACTATAGTATGCATTATTGTCTCGCTTATCATATACTATAAACACCATTGTGGATTTTTTGCTAAGAGGATTTGTTATTATCAAAAGGGGGAGATTGTTGGACATATGTGTCACAACCCTTTGTTTGAGAATAACAAATCCCATATTGTATTTGATCTTGCTTGTCGTGTGTTTATAGTGTGCATGAACTATAGGTGCAATACTCTACAGGTAGAAAACAGTTTGGAACCAAATTTTTGAACTGAAGCACTACCGTCAGCGCTAGCCGATACCGCAGGCGTTAGCGCTACCGCAGGCGCTAGCGCTACCGCCTGGCACTAGCTCCAGCTCGTGCCACAACGCCATGTCGCGACGGTTTCGTAACCGCCTCTACACGACCGCTACTGCAGGCGCTAGGAGCTACCGCAGGCGCTAACACCAAGTTTTATAAAATGAAGATTTCTCTCTCGTTTTGGTATCACATCCTAGAGAGAATTCCAGTGCCAAATTTCAAGAGTTGTTACTCTGCCGAAATTTGATCTCCCACTCAAAGCTAAAGAAGAATTCTGGAAGAGGACTACGTCACGCTACATCCGAAGGACGATCACTTCGACCTCGCTCATATTACAGCGATCCTTCATCTCCGACTTCAGAAGATCTCATATAGGGAGTTTTTATTATTGTTATCATTATTTTCATTCCATACATTTTGTTACCGTATAGAGAAGTCGCCCTGTGTTGGCGACTAGGTCCTTCCGCGGCTTAGGGGGAATTTGTCGCGTGTGTTGGCGACTAGGTCTAGGTGATTAGATCTAGGGGGTGCTCGAGGCCATATCCGGGGAAGGATTGGCTAGAGCGGCTTGAGGTCATACCCGGGGAAGGATAGGCTAAAGCCAACCGGTTCATGGGGATACGAGTCGGTATAGAAAAGGAAAAAGTATTTGTATTTGTACGCCTCCGATTTCTAGCGATATTGAAATCAAATTTATGTAAACACCTTTTTTTAATAATACAATCATGTCTCTATTTGTGTTTACTTGATTTCTTTCATTTGACGTTAATTCCTATACTGCAAATTACTTTCAACTAAATTGTTATTTCACTCTCATTTATTTAAAAATAATTTAGTATATTGCTTAAACTTATAAAAAGATTTTTATTCTCTTCTTCACCCCCCCCCCCCCCCCCCCCCCCCTCCCCCCTCTAAGGGCGCCTATCGATCCAACAGTTGCGATATCTGTCGAAAGCGTTGGACAAAAGGATTATACATATCAAGTATTGTTTTTATTTTATGCAGCACCTCCACGTCCATCCCATGCCCCTCTTCCGAGCGATGTTCATTTTCACAGTCCGTGTCGTATATGAACATTTGTAGAAACCTTGATCTATTACCTGGAGTTGGTATAAGAGAGTTGATTATATGGTACAGTGCCTCATGTGCTCTCAAGGTGTAGATTTCTTGAGCAAATGACGGGATGGATTCATCCAATGTTACACTCATTGACGTGAATGAGAAGACGTGATTATATGCATGTACATTTTGTCGGAAATGGCACCCTTGAGAACCTTGTTGAGTGAATAGATCAAATAGCTCGGGCGGAGTAGGAATCCCAGGAATGATAATTTTACCATTGTTGCAGCATAAGTTCTTTGATTCCTTATCGAACAATTTTGCATGACAATGACGACAAAATGTCGGAGGTGGAAGTTCCATCCTAGGAACGTTTGTAATTTGAGTAGAAATTCTTGCCGAATTTCGGTTAGGTGCTCGTAGATTTGGGATCACAACCGGTAATTGATGATCTGCCTCGGTTAATGCATCATGGATATCCCCTAATTGATAGACCAAGCAATTGTGCTAGAATATTAACTACCTAAAATACATTTGTTTAAGTGGGTTATGAAGAAGTATGAAATGAAGATGTTATGAAATTGCCTTGTGGTAGGATCTCCGTATACGTTGAGGCATGGTTAAATTGATTTTAATTTGGATATTATAGTGTTAATCATGTCGTTGTTGTTATCTCGTTGCATTTCGTGTAGTTCGTTGAACATCCGTCAGTGAATTTCTGTATGTGGTTGATCGAGATGGTGCATCAACGTGAAGTGATGGGCTTGTGCATAGGAAGAAATGTCCACGTATATTGAATATCTAAAGGAGTCGTGATTGATGAGGAGAATCGAGTAATACCTTCAACAATTGAAGAAATTGTGTCTATTGTTGGGAGTAATGTGTGTCGAGGAAGCGTTGATCCTGATGTGGAAGCCCTACTGCGTTTGAGACCAATTTTGTCATGCTCATTTGGCTGGTGGGCCATTGTTGACTTTGTGAAGTCACTATTGCAAATGGGGTAGTGCAAAAATTGATAATTAGAGGTACATACCACCAAAGTAGAGAAACAAAATCATATTATTTGAGTGCTTTTAAGATGAGTAAAACATGTTTGAAATAAAGCAGTTCATGGTCTCTTAATCTACATCAACATTTGTTGAGAAAATGTGTTCATGGTCTCCTAAAAATGTGTTCGAAATAGAGCAGTTCATGGTCTCCTAAAAATGTGTTCAAAAAGATCACTTGGAGGTTAAATTGCAGTATTTTTCTTGAGAAAAGAGAGGTGCAAACCCAAAGAATTGATAAATCAATGTCAAATCCACTATATATCTATGTATATACCCACATATACATGTAACTGATATTTGAGAAAGAAAACAGGGAGGAGCAAACTGCGGTAAAAAATTCATAGTACCTCTGTAAAAAATTTAGGGCTCCATAGATGAACAGGAAAACAGGGTATTTGTTGATACCTGTAAGCAGTTACTATATAGTCTAATGTTAATATGAGTCCCAAAAATATAATACATTCATTTAGAAGATTAACAGAATTTAAAAGAAAATCCCAAGCAGTGTTTACTTCTCTTGTGAAGATTAACATGTTATCTTCTATTTGATTAGAATGTTTAGCTCATTTTTGAAGATTAACAGAATTTAAACACAATAAGAGAATTTCATCCCACTATATATCTATGTATATACCCTCATATACAGGTAACTGATATTTGAGCAGGAAAACAAGGAGGTTTCATAGATGAGCAAAATGCTATAAAAAATTCAGGGTACCTATGTACAAAATTTAGGGTTCCATAGATGAGCAGGAAAACAGGGTATTTGTTGATACCTGTAACTGTGCAGGGTAATTCCCAGTATATAAAGATGAGCAAATTGCTGTACAAACTTCAGAGATATAAATAAGTCATACATTCCAAAATGCAACACAGAAATCGTGTAATGCAAGACTCTGAACATTAGAAATCATGCAGAAATCGTGGAATGTAAGGGCAACTTTGAAGAGAATTCGTTCCTAAAACAGAAATCGTGAAACCACTTCGTTCATGAAAAGGATCCTGAAAACAGAGATTACGTGCATAGATTTTGGGTCCTCCGGAGGAATGGTTCCTGTGCAGATCTACAAATCGTCGGGAAAAAGAGGAGATAAGCAAAGGAAATAGAGGATAGTTACTGAATTAAGAAGGAAAAAAGAGGCGATTATCGTGAAAATTATCTTAGCAGTTATTTTCATAAAGGAATGGAAAAAATTTCCTAAGAAGGATCTAAGCAGGGAAGGCGAACGGCGAACAGTGGTGGTCGAGGCATCGTGGCTGCGGGCTTCGGCGACGTGAGAGAGCATGGATTGTTAGGGCATACCGTGCGGGAAAGTCAATTTTTGGGGTTGTATGTTGCGAGTCGCTGGAGGAAGATGATGTTGGAGGAAGATGTCGTTGAATGGAGCCTATCGTCAGATCGATCGCCAGAGGAACACCGTGGGAGGATCTGGAGCGGCGGTGTAGCTACAGGAGAGGGATGACAGGCGATCTTTTAGCGGGCAGCGTGATGGAATGGCGGGTTCTTGCTTCGGCAAGGAGCGAAAGGCGATCTTTTAGCGGGCAGCGTGATGGAATGGCGTTTCGTGTTCTTGCTTCGGCAAGGAGCGAAATGAAGTGAAATGAAGGGACCTCCTGATGTGATTTTACCGGGCAGGCTGATGCAACGTTATTTTAGGCGGGGAATGAAAAATTACAGGAGGGGACTTTTTATTTGAAATAATTTGAATTTTTCTTTTGAGTATATTAGTCTTTAATGAAAAGAAATGAGGGTATTTTGGGTATTATGAATGTTGCATCAAAGGATAGTTTTCCTTTATAGAATAATATATATATATATATAAATAAATATATATATATATATACATACATATTTATACATACATATATATACATATATGGGTTTGGAAGATATAAGCTAGAGCTTTTTTAAGCCTAAAAAAGCTCTAGCTGGTTCTCTCACAATACATGTCGGAATTAGGCAAATAATATGTGCATTTTATATGAAAAAATGAGATCTACAACTTTCATGTTGAACATTTTTCCTAAATTTGCATGGTTTGGCCGGAATCTGGCCCGAAAGGTTGCTGACTCGAAATGAATATATATACATATATATACATATATATATACATATATATATATGCATATATATATATATATATATATTAAAAGGGAAAAGTTACATTTGGTTAAACATTCAAAAATGTCAATTATTTCCTCATTTTTTTTATATTATATATTTTAATCTATTTCAAAAAAATTAAAATACATTGTCCATTGAAGTAATTACACTATCCCAAAATTAAAAATAATGATGAAAATCTATTAAAATTCAAAAAGTTTCAGTAGAGCTCATATACCTACTATGATAGGCTGTCATTAGGCTTGTCAGCAAGGTTGCCATTATACATATCAGCCGTATTTTCAAGGAGCTACCATTAAACCAATCAACTTTATTAAAGTTGATTAATTAATATTGTATTTATTTTAAGCTGCATCAAATAATTGATAGGGGCGGAACCCCGAACCTAGCGCAATCTAGGTACTGTCGCGATTGGTCATAGGGGCGAAGCCCCGTGTCTGTCACTCGTGTGAGGAAAATGAAAGAAAATTCTTTAGTCACACACTATGTATTCCTGATTATTTATGATGTTTGTAGATAAGTTTAGTTGACTTATTTACGAGTAAATCCCGGGGTAAAGGTAACTATGAATACATATGTTGGCATACCGTACAGAATTGGGTTGGGTATGGGTCCAAATTCGGGAATTATATTGGATTGACTACAGACAAACCATGACAAAAGTCATTTTGCCATAAAACTTTGCCTTAACAAATAGTCTATTTTACAGTAGTGGGAGTCGAGTAGGCTTGATCCTTCCATGGTACAACTGTTAAGAAGGCATTATGCACATTACAAAACAAAGGACATTTCGAGATATACACTCATGTTCTCCCTATGGATTTTGGATCACTCATCACACTCTCTCTCCCTACAATCTTACATCATTCATCTGCACACACTGCATTACTATAAAGCCTTTGATACCGTTCATGTTAAAGAGTCATGATAAAAAAACCTTGAACCAATTTTAAATTACATCTACATTAACAATAATGATCTAGGATTACATACAAACATAGTAAGAGTGTCCCCAAAATGTTAAGATATGTGGGCATCGATGACTCATGGATATATGAGATGATAGATATGCGAGGCCTTAGAGTCACACTAACAATTGCTGAGAAATGCATCGACAATGAATGATCTAATACTAGATTCAAAGAGTATATGTTCCATAAGATTGTTGACGCACTTGGCCTCGGTATATACATTTGCTTCTCAGGCTCAAATCCTTGTAATAATGTTTGCTTTTTGGTGTTTTCAACTTGGGGGCATTTATAAAATTTAATTTTGATCATTAAACAACATAAAATTTGATGATGTTGTAGTCATTATATCATACATGAAAGGATTTTGTAATTTCAAAAGATAAAACGTTGCAACCTGTAATTATGATAACTCTCATATTTTCCTAAGGTTATAATTCTTTAATGGGTAAATTACCGGGACCTCCCCTGGGAGTTTGCATAATTGCATGTTACACCCCTCTATCTTTCAAAATTATATTTACATCCGCCTCTAAGGTTTCCCAGTTTGCAAAAATGCTCATTCTATTAGAAATATGGATGGAAAATGATAAAATTAGACAAATTATTTTATGATATTCAATTTTGCCCTTTGTAATGACTCTACATTGAAAGGTGAGGAGGTAAATGTAATTTCGAAAGAGAGAGGGGTGCAACCTGTAATTATGCAAACTCGCATGGGAGGTCCCAGTAATTAACCCTTCTTATTTTTGTCCACCCATCCGTGGGTTGTTTTGGATGTGTGCCCAAAGTGGGGGCACATATGGGCTGGTCAAGGGCTTTGCACCTTGCATGATTATTCGTGCGAGCAAACGGGCGGAAGGCTCCGCCCGTTTGTGGTTGATTCAGACACTCTTTTGAGTGCACACACTCAATTCGATTGTATCAACTTCTTTTGAGACACCCCGCTTTCTGTTGATTCAAACGCTCATTGAAAATTTTGAAAACTTCTGCACGATGAAAATTTTAACAAATGTTGATATCAATATTTTCTGACCACTCTAACATATCAAACAATAAATGACAATCACAAAGTCTAACTAAATTAGCATTAAGGGAAAAAAATACTAACATGCAATCAAGCATGTGAGGATGTTTCAATATTTCCATGGTGAAAGAGTCCAAGAGCATGTCTCCCAACTCACTTTGAAGACAGAAAACAAGGAAGGCGAAGAGGACGAAACCCCCTATTGGTCCTCTGACTTCACTCCCAGCCTCTTCGGCCTCACGTGGTTCTAGGTAATCTGCCATTTCGATCTCCGATTTCTACGACTATCACTTTCCCTGGAGCGGATATGCAAAGCTAGTTCGCCACATAGGCTGAAGGGAGCGGGAGTTGGATTGACGCTTGAGGAGCCTTCGCGGTTCGACATATTGGGAGGGGAGGTGAATGCTTTAGAATATAGTACAGATAGTATCAATATTGCCAGCCAATACATTTTATCAAAATTTACATAAACGGTTATACTTCATATAGCTTTCTTAAAAAGTTCTCCTAGGTGAATTGGACATTTTCCCAATAGAAATTCTTACCTACATTCTCTAACCCTGTAAAGATGTTCACCAAATTTAATCCCCAAGTCGCTCCACATTCTTGAAGGTCTAAGTACAGGTTTGCTGGTTATTTATTAAACCTTATTTTTTGATGATATTATTAGAAATAAGTCATTTATTAATGCATGGTCAATTTGACGATAAGCACCGATAAGTTCTTATTAAAATGAATCAAATAAATTGAAAGATTTAATATATTTGAGGTAAATAAAGACAGTAAATAAAAGAAAATGATCACAAAATTGTTGGAATAAAATTTATAAATATGCTGTTGGCATAATTTTGGAAGAGCAACACAAAAAAGGGAGACAATTTTAAGTTGGGACGAGTCTTAAGATAAAAATGATACAGCATTTGATAAGAAAGAGTTCTGTAATGGGAAGAAGATAATTGAGAGGAGCTCAGGAAAAAATAGCTACTTTAAGACGACAATAACAGCTACCATAAAATAAGGGGTGCAACTGGGTCGAGTCAGCTCGTGAGCTCACCGAGTCCTGTCCCAAAAATAAACTCGAGCTCGAGCTAGAGCTAAACCGTCTCAGTTCAAATCTATCAATCTGAACATACATGAACTCACAAATCATTTAAACTTAACCTGAACAACATTTTGATTTATAAAGAGTTGGCAAAATCCCCATCCATGAAAATCATATACAGAAAAGAAAAGAAATAAGATAAGAACATGAAGGTAATGCAATCTTTAATCTATGGTAGTTGCTGGCATTACAAAGTAGAACTGCTACTCTGAATCAATACAAGACCAAGTAAAACAAACTCCAGAGGACATGTACAGGCAAAAAGAGTAATACATTTTTTAAATGCCAGAAAAATTTGCACAATTCCTTCAGATAACATGGGGCGCTGAACTAGGAGCTGGGGGCTGGAGGCTTCAGAGGAGTATACAAAATAATCAGTGAAACACTTTGAGAGAGGTAAAATTCTCCGGAGCCAACTCTATCTGGGGGCATAAGTCTGGTGATGAATATCATATTCAGTATGAGCAACCACTTGACCATATTGAGCACTTACATCAGCGCCCTGCTGGACCTAGATAAAATGATAGTTAAATCCATCAGAAATTGGCGATAAAGCTAGCGACGTGAAATGAATGTGGATTTCTATTGGCTTCATAAGTTAAATTTTGTAGTCTGTGAAAAACCAACTTAAGATTTTAATTTACTGATTAGACTCGTATTTAGGATACCGTGATGCCAAAGTTGCTGATAGAAGCCGCATTGTCGCTGGGGAAGGGGGCCGATATGCAAACAAGGGGGAACGTTGGGTCATTCTCCCCATGACTCTTTGTTCTATTTCTTTTCTTAAAACTCGAAAAGGCATTAAAACTATTGATGTGTTGAGCGTGCCCATATCAATACTAACAACCTGGGGATAAACGACAACCTTGTCCACAAGATCAAATTCGGGGAACTGTGTCCAGAGCTCATTCACCAAGATCCATGTGGCTTCTTTGGGAGGCACGATCTTCCATTGCACTAAAAGTTATCGTAGCGCCCGGACCTGAACGTCCTTTAAGTGTGCTGCCAAAACCGCGGAGGATTAGTACAAGGGTATGGCCTGTAACATGTCGATTTTCTGACTCAGGCACTGCGCACTCTATGAGGCACCTAGAGCAATATGACCTAGGGTTGGCCTGATTGGGCAACCTGGGGTAGAGTGGATCCAGTGAGCTAGAGAACTTCTCCCTAGGCCTATAGTGACACATTGAACTCATTGGATTAGCCAGAATTGGATTTTTAGCCCGGATGTGACCCTACCCAAACCTAATAAACTATTTTGAGCTATGAGCTACCATAATCAAATTGGAGCACACCGATGACCCGATTATGGGGCTTTTGATGCCATGACATTACTTAGCACATATAGAGCGTATGGACACAGTTAATTGCATTTGGACTAGGTCTGGTATCCAAAATTGCCTAATGGGTCACCCTTGACCCGTTGAGGAATTTGTTAGATTTAGGGTTCGGTCAAAATTATTAAGAATAAAAGAGGTATCCCTTTTATATAGGAGAGGATAATACAAGATAACCAACACTCCCCCTCAAGATGGGCATGTAATATTTTTCATGCCCAACTTGCCAATAAGGGTTACAAACAGTCTTTCACACAAAGCCTTAGTAAGAACATCTGCAAGTTGTCCCTCGGAGGGAACAAAAGGGATCCAAACAATTCCCTTCATAATATTTTCTTTAATGAAATGTCGGTCAACTTCCACGTGCTTGGTACGATCATGCTGAACCGGATTATGAGCAATGTTGATTGCAGCCTTGTTGTCACAATACAGGTTGACAGGGCCAGGTTCTAGTAGGCCCAGATCATTCATGAGTGTATGCAACCACATCCCCTCACATATACCATGAGCCATAGCTCTAAACTCAACTTCAACACTTGAGCGAGCTACCACATGTAGCTTTTTGCTTCTCCAAGTGACCAAGTTAGAACCGAGAAAGGAACAATAACCAGTAGTGGATCTTCTATCATCAACTGATCCAGCCCAATCAGCATCAGTATAGACTTCAATTTTTAAGTTATCACTGGGTGAGAATAAGATACCTCTACCCGGAGAAGTCTTCAAATACCTCAAAACTCGGTGCGCAGCATTGAGATGTCAGATTCTGGGAGAGTGCATGTATTGACTCAGAACCCCTACAGCATATGAAATGTATGGACGAGTATGAGACAGGTAAATCAGTTTCCCAACTAGCTTCTGGAAACTTGAAATATCTTCCACTAACTCTCCATCAACTCGTCCAAGTTTGTGGTTCACTTCAATAGGAGTATCAGCAGGTTTGCAACCGCTCATTCCTGTCTGTTCTAATAAGTCAAGGACAAACTTCCGTTGGGAGATATGAATCCCATGTTTTGACCTTACTACTTCAATTCCTATGAAGTACCTCAATTTTCCCAGGTCTTTTACTTCGAACTCACTTGCCAATTTTTTCTTTAGAGATTGGATCTCATCAATGTCATCACCTGTGACAACCATATCATCAACGTACACAATCAGAAGGATCACCTTCATTTTTTTTCGTCTGACAAATAAAGTGTGATCGGCATGGCTTTGAGTATAGCTTAATGAGATCATGACTTTGTGAAGTCTGTCAAACCAAGCTCTTGGAGATTGTTTTAACCCATAAAGGAATTTTTGAAGTCTGCATACCTTCCCTTCTGTGCCAATTGGGGCAAGGCCGGGAGGCATAGACATATATACTTCCTCTTCTAATTCTCCGTGCAAGAAGGCATTCTTCACATTCAGTTGTTGAAGATCTCATCCTTTACAAGCAGCACAGGATAACAAGACGCGGATAGTATTCATCTTTGCCACCGGAGCAAATGTCTCTTGGTAGTCAATACCTTGAGTTTGAGTATAGTCTCTTGCCACTAGTCGTGTCTTGAACCTCTCAACAATACCGTTAGAGTTTTGTTTCACGGTAAAGATCCATCGGCAACAAACAATATTCTTGCCAGGAGGGAGATCAACAAGATCCCATGTATGGTTCTTCTCAAGGGCGTGCATTTCCTCCATCATTGTCTTTGCCCATTTTGGGAGTCCAACTGCCTCCTGCCAAGTACCGAGGATCGACACAGAGGATAGAGAGGTAAAGGCTTTATAGGAAGAAGTTAAAGAACCATATGAAACATAGTTGGATAGAGGGTGTTGAGTGGATGAGCGAATACCTTTTCGTAGAGCAATAGGTAGCTCCAGGGACGCAGAGGACGAATCTGGTACTGGCTCTGGTATTATGGAATGAGGCTGAGTGTTTAACCATTTATTTCTCCTAATATAGACTTGCAACTCCTCTTTTGGAATATTCACATTGAGCTCTTTGGGAATAGGAGAACTTGGTGAAAGAGGAACATTGTACGGAGGTGGAATAGGTAAAGGGAGAAGAGGAGTACTCACTTCCAAGTGTGAGAGCTCCCCCTGAAGTGAGGACTCATAATATGACGTGGTCTCATGAAAAGTGACATCCATAGAGACGATGATCTTCTTGCTAGGAAGATGATAACACTTATACCCTTTTTGTGTAGGGGAGTAGCCAATGAAGACGCACTGGAGTGCACGGGGATCAAGTTTTGTGCGAGCAATGTGATGAATGTGAACAAAACATAAGCAGCTAAATACACGGGGTAGAAGAGTAGTAGGAGGGATTCCCAATTTATGTAGAGGGGTGCGATTTTCCAAAAGACGAGATGGCATACGATTAATGAGATATGCAGCAGTGAGAAGGGCGCCCCCCCCCCCCCCCCTCCCCCGATAGTATTTCGAAAGTGACATGGCGAATAATAAACATCTTGTCACTTCGAGAAGATGACGATTCTTACGTTCAGCGACGTCATTTTGAGCGGGAGAATGGACGCAAGTAGTTTGATGAATAATGATGTGATCACTCAAATAACGTTCAAAGTTGGAATCTATGTATTCACGACCATTATCACTGCGAAGAATTTTAACAGTGGCGCCAAATTGAGTAGATATCATTTTGTGAAATTGTTTACAAAGAGGAAATACTTCATTCTTACTCCGCATTAAATAAACCCAAGTAGTGCGAGAATAACAATCAATGAAGGTTACAAACCAATAATAACCAGAAATAGAAGCTACTGGGTAAGGGTCCCATACATCGCTATGAATAGTATGCAAAGGTACAGAGTAAGGCTTAGATAAATGATTAAAAGAAACACGCTTATGTTTAGCAAATTCACAAACATCACAAGTAAATGTCTTAAACACTAGGAGAAAATTCAGGAAATAAGGATTACATAGTAGTAGTAGATGGATGGCCAAGGCGACGATGTCAAGTAGACAGCAATGGGAGCCGAAGAGCATGAAGAGCCTGGGGAACCGCAGAGTCAAACACATACAATCCATCGCGCATTCTACCAGAGCCAATCACCGCCTTCGTCTTCGGGTCCTGGAAGACACAGTGAGAGGGAAAAAACGTGACAAAACAATTCATAGAATTTGTAATATGACTAACAGATAAAAGGTTACGAGTGAAGGAAGGAACGTGCAGGGCTGAAGCCAAGGTAAGGGCAGAGCAAGTGATGGATCCCTTTCCTGCAATTGGGGAAAGAGTCCCATCAGCAATGCTCACCTTGTCTCGACCAGACAGAGGGGAATATGAAACAAAACCTGACGAAGATCCAGTCATATGGTTAGTAGCGTCGGAGTCAATAATCCAATGGGTGGTAGGCGGTACTGTAGCAGAGTTAGCACTTGGACTACCAGAGTGAGCAAAGGATGAAGATGGACCAGAACTAGTCTCAGTAGAAAGCCCCTGCATCATACGGTGAAGAAGCATCATCTCATCTGTAGAAAACGACCCAGGTAACAAAGTGATCTCAGAGTTTTGGCCAATAGAGGTACTGTCATCAAGAAAGTCAGTCAAGTGTGTTGAGCAGCGGAAATGAAGTTGGATCGGCCACGACCGCGTCCGCCACGTCCGCCCCGAGGAGTAGGACCACCTCTTGATTGAGGAAACCCGTGCAATTTGAAGCAAGTGTCACGAGTATGTCGACTCCGGCCACAGTAGTCACACATCAGATGGTCTTTGTCAGTAGGCTTAGGCTTAAAATCCCGAGCATTGGTGACGCCTGAATGAGAAGTGAGAAGAGCAGAACCACTGGAAATGACCTCTGAGCTCCAAGACTGACGACGATCATATTCCTGCTGAACAATGCAATAGGTTTCAGTCAACGTAGGGACCGGGGAGCGGCCAAGGATCTGAACAATGATTTGATCAAACTCTCGGTGTAAACCATGAAGAAACTCGAACACCCGATTCTGATCTTCATGAGCGCGCACTAGGAGGGCATCAGCAGAGCAGACAAGGTCAAGAGAGACAAAATGATCAGACTCCTGGTATAATTGGGTAAACTCCAAATAGTAGGCTGATGATGGTCGATCACCCTGTCGAAGGAGAAAAATCTTCTTGTGAAGCTGAAATATCTGAGTTGTATTCCCTTTCTGAGAATACGTGGATTCAGCCCGCTTCCAAATGTCCGCAGCGGAATCTAAGAAGAGATAATTCTGAGCAATAGACTCGTGCATGGAGTTGATCAACCAAGACATAACCAAGGAATTTTCCAAATCCCATTGTCCCCAGGTGGACGCAGATTTTTCTGGCGCCTTAATGTCCCCAGTTGCATAGCCAAACAACCGGCGACTCTTAAGAGCCAATGCGATAGATCGAGACCACGATAGATAGTTGGTAGTATCAAGGCGGATAGAGTTAATTTGTGAGGTCATATTATCGTGTCCAACTCGGGTAGATCCAGCAGGTTGCGAGCCATCACTAGAAGTCACCACCTCCGACATGATAAAAAAATGGAGATCGAGAATCGGAAAAGGTCAAAAAAACAACCACCGAAAAGTCGTCGGTGCCGGAAAAAAAATTGACACCACCAATAGGACGGCCCAATGTCCTAGAACATAAAGGTCTTGATGATCGAAGTCAGAAACTGCATAAAAAGGATGAAAATGCATTTCCGGGAGAGAAAAAAGGAAAAAAAAATGCTAGATCCACGATCTAGGAAGATCTAGCCAAGATATGAAGCGATCCTTATAGGAGGGGGTAGAGGAAGAAAAGGCGAAACTTTATTGGGAAAAAATAGTCCGATCCAACGGTGGACAGAGCGGCGGCCATCCACCGTGGCCGATCGGCACAGACGGCCGATCGGCACACAAGAACGGGACGGGAGACGAAAGGAAGGGGAAGAAAAAAAAGGAGAGGAGAAGGGGAGAGAGAGAGAGAGAGGCCGGAGGAGGGGGAGGAAGGAGCGGCGGGTGGAAGCGGGTTACAGTTGCTTTGATACCATGTTAGATTTAGGGTTCGGTTAAAATTATTAAGAATAAAAGAGGTATCCCTTTTATATAGGAGGGGATAATACAAGATAACCAACGGAATTAAATACATGACATGTATCAAATCAACTCTAAAAATTACGAAATTGGAGGGTAAGCTCATTATGATGTTTAGAACAATAAAGCAGCTTGAAATTTTGTGTGGGAACTCAGTTTGACGATAATAGGCATTTTGGAAATTTTGATATTTGGCCCAGTTTGGGATCAACACAATTTGGAATGGGAAATTGATGATGCTATTGGCTACCCTAGACTTAGTAGGGCTTATGGTCATGAATTGATGGGTTGAGTTTGATCCTAGTTGTCAATTTGGTACATTTCCCTCTTCATAGCCATCATAAAGGGTGTTTGTCGTTTTTATTGATCTCAATGAGATTAATTAAGCTCCACTAACCCACCAACTCCACTACTTCCTCCCCCGTGATTACCGAAGGTTAGGAGGTTAGGAAAGCTCCTTATGTCAAACAACCACACCATTCGATCCTCAACTCCACAGCTCCTCCAACCTCCAAAAACCAGTTTTGAAACATTCCCCCCTCAGGCGGTATCTCCGATGGTAGTTGCGATAGTTTGAAGAGTTTCGGCCAATTCTCATCTCCCTCCTTATTAGGTTGGAAAAGAGGATCCGGGCTATGGGGAGAGCCGGCGGTGGAGAGAGAGAGAGAGAGAGAGAGAGAGAGAGAGAGAGAGAGAGAGAGAGAGAGAGAGAGAGAGAGAGAAAACTAGGAAACAACCCTTTGATATTACTTCCAAGATGAAAACAAATACATATTCAGCACCTTTATATAGAAGAGGGGTAACAACCTCACACCAAAAACAGCAAAGCTTAAAACAACAACATATAAAATAATTCCAAACATAGGAAACGCCAAATAGGAACTAAACACAATAGGGAATAAATAAAATAGGAACCAAATAATAAATTTCCACTTTGGCCGGCCCCGCTAATGTCCCTCATTGGTCGGCCCCTCTATGGCCACGAGTTCGTTTGATTCCCCTTCGTCGACTCCAGGCAGCACCGTAGCCGCACGTCGCGTGTACACCCGCCATGGTTGATCGTCTCCATGAATATCTGTAACAATACCTCCGTCTGGAAAATTTGTCTTATCCTCAAGGCAAAAGTCGAGAAACTGCCGGTGAAAATCATCCCGTAGTAGCCACGTTGCTGTGAACGGGGGACGGTGGTGCCATGCCACGAGGAGCTCCTCCGGTTCTGCGTCGCCGGGCAAATGATGTCGGCGGTCTAGAATGCGGTGTGGGTATGTGGGAGCGGTATCGGCATACTCCAGATCGCTTGGTATATGGTCCAATGTTGGGTGGTCACCCACGACTCGGCACAGCTGGGAGACGTGAAAAACTGGGTGAATGTGGCTCCCTTCGGGAAGTTGAATCTTGTATGCGACGGCCCCAATTCGGGCCAGCAAGGTGAATGGACCAAAGAATCGTAATGCGAGCTTGGGGCATGCCCTTTTGGAGACTGAGAGTTGTCGGTACGGATGCAGCTTAATAAAGACCTTTTCCCCGATTTGAAATGAGAGGTCTCGGCGTTTGCGGTTGGAGAAGGTCGTCATCTTGTCCTGGGCACGGAGTAAATGGTGCTTGAGGTTGTCCAAAATAATGTCCTGATCCCGGAGTTGTGACGCCAAAATCTGTGGAAGGGACTCCCCGGGAAGATGTCATATGACATCTGGTGGTGGGCGGCCGTAGACGGACTGGAATGGAGTCGATCCCGCGGCATGGTGGTAGGCGGTGTTGTAAGAGTATTCGGACCAGCAAAACCACTTGGCCCAGGTGCCCGTCCTGTCACCGATGAAGCAGCGTAAGTATGTCTCGAAGCAATGATTGAGAACCTCTGATTGGCCATCTGTTTGCAGATGGTAGGCGGAGCTCATGCGGAGTTGTGTGCCTTGAAGGTGAAAGAGGGACGTCCAGAAACTACTCAGAAAAAGGGGGTCGCGATCACTCACTATGGAGCGCAGAAATCCATGGAGGCGTACGACCCCTGATATGAAGCTGTCGGCCACTCCTGCGGCTGTATACGGGTGTCGGAACGGGAGAAAGTGCGTGTATTTGGAGAGTCGGTCCACGACTACCAAAATGCAATCAAACCCCTTGAACCGTGGTAGGTGGGTAATGAAATCCATGGCAATGTCTTCCCAAATGCGATCCAGAATCGGCAGGGGCTGCAGTAACCCACCCGGGAACATGGTTTCATACTTTGCCTTCTGGCATGGAAAGCAGGCGGTGACATGGGTTTTGACCTTTTTGAACATGTGAGGCCAGTAGAGGGATGTTGCTAGGCGCTGGTAGGTGCGGAAGGCTACGGCGTGGCCTCCGGATGGTGTAGCATGGAATTCGGTCAGTAGGCGTGGGATGAGCGGAGAGGCCGCGGAGAGGACTAAGCGTCCGCGGTAAAATAGTCGGCCGCCCACCAAGGAGTAGGGGGTGGCTTCCCGGGTCTGCAATGAGGGATGTACGGATGGAGGCTAGGTGCGGATCTCTTTCCACATTATGCTGGATCGAAGCGGCATCCTCCCAAACCGGTCGGGAGATAGCGCAGAGTAGTCCTGAACAAAAAAAACCGGGCCTGACGGGCCGGCCCGAGCCCGGCCCGGTCAAGGCCCGGTCAAGCCCGGCCCGGTTCAGGCCCGAACCGGGCCGAGCCCTTACCCGGGGCCCTGAAAGGGCCCCGGTTTGGCCGCACTACCCGGCCCGGTACCCGGCCCGGTCCGGGCCGGGTAGAGCCCGATAATCGGGCTAGCCCGAGACCGGGCCGGGCAAAGCCCGATCCGGTCTCGGGCTAGGCCCGATTGAGCCTAACGGCTCTTATTAGAGCCGTTAGGCTCATGAGCTCATCATGGCAGCATGGCTGCCATGTGGCAGCCATGCTGCCATGAGAGGCAGCCAACGGCTCTAATAATATAATAATATATTATTATTATTATTATTATTATTTTTATTATTTTTTTAATTAAAAAAAACCAAAAAACCTATAAATACCCCCCTCCCCTCTCTCTTTTCTCACACCTCACCCCTCTCTCTCTCTCTCTCTCTCTCTCTCTTAGCTCTCCCAATGGCGTCGTCCTCCACAACTCCAGCGTCGTCTTCTCAAAGTGCGGCTTCGGTGGTGGAGCACAACCGTAGAGCGGGTATTTGGGAGCATTTCGACATGGTCCAAGTCGGCTCCGAAAAAAAAGCGCGCTGCAAGATGTGCTCGAAGTTGCTATCCATCAGCGGCAACTCGACGCTCGTTAGACACCAAAAATCTTGCGAGTCGAAACAAACTCCTCCCGAGTCAAGTCAAGCTCAAATTTCTGGAGCAGGACAGATTTGGACGTACGATCAAATGCGACAGCGAGAGATGCAGGCGAAGTTCGTCATCAAACGTGGGCTGCCATTCAGCGTCTTCGACAATGACGACGGCACAGAGTACATACATGGGGGGCTTCAGCCCAAATACCAAAAGGTTAGTAGAATTACTTTAAGACGCGACACGATTAGGTTATATTTAGAAGCAAAACAAGAATTAATTACGTATTTTGAAAATTTCGAAGGACGTGTGAGTCTAACGAGCGACGTTTGGACGAGTAATTTAAATTTAGGATTAGCTTATCTTTGCATCACTTGTCATTGGATTGATCCCATTTCGTGGGAGCTAAATAAACGCGTAATATGTTTTACGGGTTTTGAATTCCCGCACACGGCTATAGCTTTATATAAGGTTATTATGAAATGTGCGCGGGAATTTAAAATTAACGATAAAATACTTAGTTTTTCTCTTGATAACGCCTCCAATAATGGCGCCGCAATTGAATTGTTAAAACGAGATTTAAAACCATTTCTCAACGGCGCGTTTTTTCATACTAGATGTGTTTGTCACGTCCTAAATTTAGTGGTACAGGATAGTTTAAAGGCAATGTCAACATATATTAATAAAATTCGCGACATGTTAAAAACAATTTATTGTACTAAACAACGAGCTCAAGATTTTAGAAAATTTTGTAAAGCACAAAATCAATAATATTTGAAACCTCAATTCGATATGCCTATTAGATGGAACTCAACCTATAAAATGTTAAAAAGAGCCCTTCAACAAAAAGCACTTCTAATGGAATATTATAGTTTGCTTAATATTGAACACGGTTTAGGTGAAACTGATTGGACCATAATAGAATATTATGTAGATTTACTAAAGTGTTTTTATAGGGCCACCGTTTCTTTATCTGGAGTATATTATCCAACGAGCGCATTAGTAATTGAACATTTCGTACATATCACAGAAAAATTTAGTTATTATAGGAAACACCAAGGTTGGGCTCCTTTAATTAAAGTAATGGAAGAAAAATTTTTAAAATATTATAGAGAAATACCGCCTATGTTTTCGTGCGCCGCCGCTTTAAATACGCTACTTAACATAGAAGGCGTAGAAAATTTGATCGACGAAATCAATACTAATCTAACCTTAAATATAAATTATGATGATGCGGATGACCCCGTTAGTGCTTCAAGTTTTACTAATTTTTTTACGCAAAGTTATAATTATTACAATAACTTATACGGGTCACGACCCCGCGAAGAAATAACGCAACCCAAAACGAAGGATAGTCTTAAAAATTAAATTTTAGATTTAGCTTCTAGGAAAAAAGCGCGCACATCTAGTAGTTTAGATGAATTAGGATTATACACAAAAACTCAATTTAGCGATTTTATGAGTTCGGAAGAGATCGAAAACTTCGATATCTTAAATTGGTGGAAAGGTAAAGCTAATACCTATCCTGTTTTGACCTATATGGCCCGTGATTTATTAACTGTCCAAGCTAGTACAGTAGCTTCGGAGTCCGCTTTTTCTCTTAGTGGCAGGGTTTTGAACGAGCGGAGGAGCCGGTTTAACGAAGATTCGCTGGAGGTTTGCATATGCTACAAAGACTACTTGGACAGTGTAAAGAGGAAGCAACACATAACAGCATTGGAGGATAGCTCGGAGGAGATAGAAGACGAAATGAACGCGTTGAATCTACAAGTACAAGATGATTAAATCAAGCAATTGTATTTTCAATTTTGTATTTTGTACGACTTAAATTTTGTATTTTCAATTTTGTATTTTCAATTTTGTATTTTCAAATTTGTACGAAATGGACGCGTTTGTAACTTTGTATTTTCAATTTTGTATTTTGTTCCAAATTTTCAATATTAATAAAATTTTTTGTTCCAAATATTTCATTTGTTCAATATTTAATAATTTATAAAAATTAAAATTAAAAAATTTATTTTTATATTTAAAAAAATAATAAAACCGGGCCGGACCGGATCGGGCCCGAGACCGGCCCGGTCCTGCCCGGCCCGGCCTGAAGGGCCGGAGCAGGCAACACTTATGTGCTGCCTGCCCGGCCCGGGCCGGCCCGATTCCAGGGGAGGATCGGGCCGGCCCGGCCCGATACAGGAAAAAGCCCGATCGGGCCCGGTCCAGGCCGGCCCGATCGGGCTTTATGTTCAGGACTGGCGCAGAGTTCGGGGGACTGCACTTGCCGGGAGAGAGCGCCCGCCGCCTTATTGGTGCGGCCCGGACGGAACTCAATAATGAAATTGTATCTGAGGATCTTGGCCACCCAAAGTTGTTGAGCTGGCGTGGCGATTTTCTGTTGGAGGAGATATCGCAAGCTGTGGTGATCGGTGCGGACGATGAAGGTGCGGCCCAAGAGGTATGGTCGTCAATGTTGCACAGCCAATACAAGCGCCATGAGCTCGTTCTCGTAGACTGAACGGCTTCGAATGGTGTGGGAGAAGGCCCGACTATAGTAGGCGATGGGGCGTCCACCTTGCATGAGGACCGCGCCAACACCGGTGCCCGAGGCGTCGCATTCCACGATAAATGGCTGGGTGAAGTCCGGCATGGCCAAAACAGGTTCATTGATGAGTGTCGTTTTGAGAGCGGTGAAGGCAGACATGGTCGTCGGGGTACATGTGAAGGGTCCCTCTTCAGAAGACTTAAGCAGCTGCGTCAGAGGTCGGGCCAAGGCGCCGTATTCCCGAATAAAGCGCTGATAGTACCCGGCCAGCTCCAAGAAGCCCCGGACATCCCGTTGGGACGAGGGGGTCGGCCACTGGAGAACAACCGCTACCTTATCGTCGTCCATAGCCGCGCCATTGGCCGAGATCGTGTGACCCAAATAGCTGACGGTGGTCACACCAAACGAGCACTTCTTGCAGTGGAGAGCTAAACGGTGGTGTTGAATCGTCTCGAGCGTGTGACGCACATGGAGGAGATGCTCCTGCCAGGATGAGTTGTATACCAAAATATCATCAAAAAAAACAAGGACGTGTTTTCGAAGTACCGCTCAGAAGATATTGTTCATGGTGGCTATGGCTTGGAAGGTGGCTGGAGCGTTGTTTAACCGAAAGGGCATAACCAGGAACTCATAATGTCCATCATGCGTCCGGAATGTTGTTTTCGGAACATCTGCCGGCCGCACCCGGATCTGGTGGTACCCAACCCTGAGAACGAGCTTTGTGAAAAAGGCAACGTCGTAGAGTTCATCCAGAAGCTCCTGAATGATTGGGATGGGGTACTTGTCCGAAATTGTAGCCTTGTTCAATTCCCTGCAGTCGACGCAGAAGCGTCAACATCCGGGTTTTTTCGCACGAGGACCGGGCTGGAGAAAGGGCTGGCGCTGGGCTGGATGAGGCCGCCCATGAGCATCTCCCGTACGAGGCGTTCGATCTCGTCCTTCTGAACATGCCCGTAGGGATAGGGTCGAACGGAGATGGTTGCGGTGTGCGGGGCCAGCGGGATAATATGGTCAGTGGCCCATGCCAGTGGTAAGCCTGTGGGGGTGGTGAAGACATCGTCGAACTCGTCAAGAAGTTGGGAGAGGTCGGAGGGAAGCCCCGTGGTGCCTGGTGGTGAGGCCTGCAGCTGTCAAAGCCAGGCTGAGAACTCCACATCAGAAGTGCGGCGAATGGCCCGAAGGGAGACCGGCGTGCGAAGAAGATTGGAGTCACCGACGAGGTGGCAAGGAGACCCTTTCCAGGAAAACTGCATGAACATTTCGTCCCAGTTGACCCGAACGTCGCCTAGTGTCGCGAGCCATGCGACGCCTAGTATGATGTCGACGCCGCCCAACTCGAAGACATAAAAATCAGTCGTTACCGCACATGGTCCCACGGCGGTGAACAAACCTGCAGTCGGACGTCGGCGGTCGTCGCCTAAAGAAACCGTGAAATCTGGCGATGGGATGCATGGGATGGAGAGGTGCCGGACCAATTGCTGAGAAATAAAGTTATGGCTTGCGCCGCTATCAATCATAATAAGGACCGGGTGCACCTGGACAAGGCCTGCCAACTTCATTGTTCGAGGCCTGGTGATGCCGCCCATAAAGAAGCAGAGAAATCTAAGCGGTTGAAGGTGGCTCCCACGATCGCCGGGGGTGGCGTATCGTCCGATATCTAGCGCCTCAAAGTACTCAACTGTGATTTCGGCACTCGAATCCCCGATGATGGCATAAAACTCCTTCATGGCGCACTCGTGATTTGGAGAATATGGTTGTCGGCAGCAAAAGCAAAGTCCCTTCTTTCGAAGCTCGTTATAGTCCCAGTTGGACAGGCGGTGGGTGGCCGGAGGGTGGTTCGACCAAGGCCCTCCATGGTGTGGCGGCCGCAGACCAAAGTCCCGCGGCGGTGGCGGTGGTCGGGAAGGAGGGGGAGCAGTGGGTGCCGGAGGCCGGGCGAAAAGATCTGCTTCCACGGCACGCGCTAGGGAGAGAGCTTCGAAGACCGTCTGTGGTTGGTGGGTGCGAAGGCGAGAGCGAATCGAGGAGAGGAGTGCATGAAGAATCCCAAATAGTGATCCGGCGGAAGGCCCGGAACATGTGTGACCAAGGCGACGAACTCATCGATGTAGGCGTCGAGGCCGGCCGACTGGCAGACGCTACACAAACGCACAACAGCAGATCCGGCGCAGCGTGGTTCGTACAGTTGTACGATCTCATGTTTGAGTGTGTCCCATGTGTTGTAAGGCTGGGTTTGTCGGAGCCACCACGCCCAATGGAGAGCGGATTCATCAAGGCTGACCATGGCGGTGCCGACCTTGTCCGCCTCGGGTGTAAGATGGAGGTCAAAATATTGTTCGGCCTTGGCGATCCATCCCAAGGGGTCGGTGCCGGAAAAGTGCGGGACGTTGAGCGAGAGAGTCGACTCGAGAGAGGCACGATGGTAGCGGACTGCGGAGGTGTGCCGAGTAGCGATCCTCCGGCGGCGGATGAGACGCAGCCTCCTGTGGTGGAGACCGCGGACGAGGCGGGGCCGGCGTCCAGGCGTGCCAAGATGGCTTGCAGCGTGGTCTGCAAGGATGCGACCTGGGCCTCATATACGTCGAGGCGGCGTTGGATGTTGTCGCCAGGGACCTCGACCGCGTGGGCCTCCGTGTTCGCGCGGGTGTTTGGAGCAATGAGGGAGGACGCGGACAACGATTCGACATCCGGCGGTGTTCATGCGGGCGGACCGGCAAGTCGAACCAAATATTACGATTGGAAGAGAGGATCCGGGCTAGGGGGAGAGCCGGCGGGGGAGAGAGAGCGAGAGAGGGATAGGGTAGAGGAAAAAACTAGGGAGAAGCCCTTTGATATTACTTCCAAGATGAAAACAAATACATATTCAGCCCCTTATATGGAAAAGGGGTGACAACATCATACCAAAACAGCAAAGCTTAAAACAGCAACATATAAAATAATTCCAAACATAGGAAATGTCAAATAGGAATTAAAAACAATAGGAACTAAACTCAATAGGGAATAAATAAAATAGGAACCAAATAATAAATTTCCACTTTGGCCGGCCCCGCTAATGTTCCTCATTGGACGGCCCCTCTATGGCCACCGGTCCGTCCGATTCCCCTTCGCCGACCCCAGGCTGCACCGCACCCGCCCGTCGCGTGCACACCCGCCATAGTTGGTCGTCTCCATGAATATTTGTAACACTCCTCCATGGAACCAAATCGGTAATCCCACTGCCTCCTCCAAATTCGGGTGACTCCTCGACAATTGGGCCTTCGGTCCTAGGGTCCTACCTTTAAAATTGTTGTCGACGAATTCCTCTCCTCTTACACTTCTCTGTAGCTCTTGGGTTGGACTTTTCCGGCAGTGAACAACATTCGGCTCTCCAAATATAGTCGTTCTGGAGTTGTCGGGCCAGGGAGTATGCATCGGCACCCTCACTGTCGGCAACCCCACGTCCCGGCGGCGTGGGGGTGCACACAATCATGACTCAGGTGATTAACTCCGCCAGCATGGCGGCGGTAACCACATCGTTGTAATTATAACACCGGTCCGTCCGGTTCCCCTTCGCCGACCCCAGGCTGCACTGCACCCGCTCGTCGCGTGCACACCCGCCATGGTTGGTCGTCTCCATGAATATCTGTAACACTCCTCCATGGAACCAAATCGGTAATCCCACTGCCTCCTCCAAATTCGGGTGACTCCTCGACTCTTGGGCCTTACGTCCTAGGGTCCTACCTTTAAAATCGTTGTCAACGAATTCCTCTCCTCTTACACTTCTCTGTAGCTCTTGGGTTGGGCTTTTCCGGCAGTGAACAACATTCGGCTCTCCAAATATAGTCGTTGTGGAGTTGTCGGGCTAGGGAGTATGCATCGGCACCCTCACTGTCGGCAACCCCACGTCCCAGCGGCGTGGGAGTGCATACAATCATGGCTCAGGTGATTAACTCCGCCAGCATGGCGGCGGTAACCGCATCGCTGTAACTATAACATACAGATGCAAGAATGAGTTTGGAGAATGATAATGTCACCTAGTGGCTCCTGCAATTCAATGATTAAGGCCTTATTTGATTTTATTCCAAAATGTTCCTTGATGAAAGTTGTAGCCAGCAGTTCAAAATATTGTGTTTTTCTAGAATTTTCAAAGGCAACTTAGGCCTCCAATTTCATCTTGGTGTAACAGAGACAACCATGACATGTTACAATTTTGATTTATCACTTAGAGCCTCCAATGAAAATCATCCTTATGAAGAAAATAATCAGATCTACACTGCCCCATTTTTCGAGATAGCCTAGTGGCTCCAGCTGAGCAGTTAGCGGCTTAGTGTGAGTGTGGGAGTTGCTTGGTCTCTTTAGACTAATTTTGTATCTTTTACACCGCCAGAAGATGCAACAAGAAGCGCCTTTCGACATACCTGACGAGGATGTTGCCACTGTGGGCAACATAGATAGAGATGTGAGACTCTAATTGTTACTTGCTTATGTTCAATACAGTTTGTGGTCCTGCTTGTAGGCCCCAGATGTAGCCTTGGTCCTGCGTGTATTCTATGGGGATTTCATGCCTTCGAACTTTCCTTTCTACACTTTACTTCTATGATGGATACTCTGTGACTCGTTACGACATGGTATTATATGTTGCATATTTATTCAAACTACCACTACTCTGAAAGGTTTTTTGTTACTTGTCTGACATCAAAGGTTTTTTTTATTTCTTTTGGTTGCTTGTCTGACATCAAAGATTTTTTTTATTTCTTTTGGATGATTATCTGGCATCAATGGTTTTTTTTATTTCAACCATTTATGTCAGTTTAGCATCAAAGAAATTCTATCATTGAGATATTAGATAAATGTAGTTGCCTCCATTTTCATGCTTTCAATCTTATTTGGGATGGAGAAACCTGCCCTTTTCTTTTGAAAGCAATCCACCTCTAGATAATTAGATTTCTTACATGTGTTACTCTATTTATGAATTGCAGAATTTTAGTTATCTAGTTGATTTTTGGTGTGTTTTAGTTTTCACTTTAATGTATTTTCTTAACATCAATTTTATTTAAAATTTTGAATTATTGGAACGGTTTTACTTGGTGCCTGGGTTAGACTAAAATCCTAGTTCCGCCTTCCTTCTCCTTTTTTTCTTCCCCTTCCCTTTCGTCTCCCGTCCCGTTCCTGTGTGCCGATCGGCCGGCCGTGCCGATCGGACACGGTGGATGGCCGCCGCTCCGTCCACCGTTGGATCGGACTTACACTTTTTCCCAACGGTTTTTGTCGAAATTACACTTTTTCAATACGAGTCCCGAGTTCGGCAAATAAAATATCAATTCTTATGGATTTTGACGTTTCGAGTTTACTAGCGGACTTATTTCCTCAAAATTTGCATCGGTTGCACAAAAAATTGCACTTTTTCTAACGACCTCTAATTTCGGCAAATTATGTCAATCCCTATGTATTTCGACTTTTGAATCTACTGGTGGACTCCGTTTCTCAAAATTCGTGACGGTGGTGCTGAACATCGTGTTTTTTCTAATGAACTCTGATTTTGACAAATAATATGTCGACTCCTAGGTTTTTCGACCTTATGAGCCTAACTGTGGACTCTATTTTCTGAAATTCGGCTCCGTTTGATAATTTTAGCGCCTGAAACTTATTTGTACACTTTTTTATTATAAACACATTTATTAATCCATAATTAACATTAATTATTGTTGATTCGGATTAAATATTTACATGATATTACATCATGGATGCTCTTTAGTAATGTGAGAATCAGTGATGATGTGGCTGGCATGTTTTGTTTTTCTCTGTTTATAGGTCATCTAGGGCCCCCCAGTGGGTTGGCATGCCCCCTCCCTGATGTGGTCTTACAACTTCATAAGCAACGGGGAGTCTCGTATCTCGTGGCAAAGAGTGGCTAGCAGCGCAAGAGTAGGCTGTCATATCGAAAATACTGACTCCTGAGAATCTCTGCGTGATAATGCATTAGTCACGTGATTCGATATCTCTACCTTGTGCTCCACCATGAAGTTAAATCCCAATAATTTGCTCATAAACCGTTACTGAAATGTAAAGTCGAATTTCTTCAGTAGATACTTTGAGCTAAAATGGCCTATCCGGATCAGAAAGTTCCATCCCTAGAGGTATGGTCTCCAGTGTTGGTATGAGCTTTATCTCCTTCGCGAAGGTGAGACAACCTTCCTCCATATTAGTGATCGTGTTATGGATATCGTGTGTCGGCTGACATAAAGGTTTAGTAGGCAAAATAACATGTTTCCGATTTTTTCCAAAATATCATTTTGAAACTTTTGACTGGTATATCAGCAATTGGTCAATATATCAGCCAAGATATTGAATGACATGTCGTGATTTTTTCTTGTATTATTATATTGATTTTTAAACAGCAATCTCATTATAGCCCGAGTCGAACCCGATATTCCATAGCTTTCGTGCCATAGATTTTCCCACTTTGGCTTCTTTCCTCTTTGGTTGCTTCCCTCTCCAGCGAGTTTAAGCGTTGCTTCCACTTTATCTTCGTTCGTCTCACGTTTTTTAACTATGCTTGCTTCGGCAAGTTTGAGTTATGGTTTTTGCGGCAGTGATTGGATTTTGTGGCTTCGTTTCTCTCCTGTTTCTGCAATTGTAATTGAATTTCATGGCCTTGTTTCTCCCCGGTTTCTACGATTCACTCTAGTTTCTATGGATCTTTTTGGTAATTGTCCTTGCTTATATGTTTTCATTATTCGAACAGTATGTTTTTTGTGTTTTAGGGTTACTTTTGCTGGATTTTGCGACTGCACTGCGGTGGTTCCAGTCTCCGATCTCTCTAATGATCTCCTCTCTTAGCTCTATATGCTCCTCTGATGGTTGGTGCTCTCTAGTACTCACTTCTACCTAAGCTCTAGT
This sequence comes from Dactylorhiza incarnata, assembly GCA_033032865.1. NCBI lineage: Eukaryota > Viridiplantae > Streptophyta > Magnoliopsida > Asparagales > Orchidaceae > Dactylorhiza > Dactylorhiza incarnata. The sequence continues at coordinate 16,109,974 of JAWHQI010000004.1, read as the reverse complement.
CTCGCTAGTTAATCTCTCTGGTTCCTTCCTCTGATACTCTCCTCTCAAAGCTCTCTCTGCTCCTCTGGTTGTTGGTACTCTACGATTTCTCTCTCTGGTGCTCTCTTCGCACTGAGCTTTGGTCTTTCTGGTTCCTCAGTCTGATGCTCTCCTCTCTAAGCCTCTTTGCTCATTTGGGGGTCGGTTCTCTCTGCTTTCGGATGCCTTGTTTTTCTATTTGTTGTTTAAACTAACTACTATTTTATAAGCTTTTAGCGCTATTTTTTGATGTTGTTGTTTTATATCTGTATTTTTTATGTTGTTTTTTGTAGCTTTGATTGACAATGCGCAAGCAGATATTCAGAAACATCAATATCTTACGAACTGTTGTTTTTAAAATTTGTGTTTAGTGTTTAATTTATAACATTATATTGTCCTTATTTGTGTAACATAAACTATTCGTAGAAGTTTGTAAGATTTAAAAGTTCAATATTAAATTGTTAATATATCAATATATATAAATTTAAAAATGATTATATATAAATAATTAAATATTAAAATTCGATATATAAAAACCAGCATGAAAAAGCCAAACTAACATAACTTCGACAACTGCAACCTTGGCAGTTGGAAGCATTTTTTTTTCTTTTTTTTTTGGGGGGGGGGGGGGGGGCCAGTGATTACCTTTTGAGGGCTTTTAAACTCAGTGCTAAGCAAGTTCCTTGATGCCTTGGAGGTTGACGCGGCCATAGTTCTAGGAAAGATTATTTTTCCTACCCTGTGTCGGATGTATAGTAGTGTTCTGGCATTTCTCTTCTGGTTTTCTGCAAAGGCTTTGACTGCTGCTCCGTCCCAAGGTTCTAGTGGGGAAGCTAGTGTTGGTTGGATTTTGTTGTTTCGGATTAGATCCCAAAGATCGTGTGAAAGGAACAAGGTCCTCATTTGGATACTCCAATTTTCATAATTGTCTTCAAATATTGGGACAGCCAATGGAGAGTAAGAGAATTCGTGGCTATAACTAGATGCCATATGATGAGGTGAAGGATCTCAGAGGATAAAAGACAATGAGGATGGCAACACACTCTAAAGGCTGATTAGCTTTGATGCCATTGTTAGTATGAAAAATGATAACAAGGGAGGAAAAAGATGTCGACAGGCAAAACAGGAGCAAGAGCAAGGAAGAAGAAAGATATATATATTCCTTAACTTCTTGCTTTCAGTCAATACATTGTTTCCCTTTTAAAATGCAGTCTTACATTCTAGATAATTTTATAATTAATAAGACTGCTCTGTTACATCTCCCATTTATTCTTATTAATGCCTAATTTCAAGATTACCATTCTAATAAGGACTTTTGACACTTAGCACCCCCCAAATATGGGGGTTTGGCACTTTGTACCCTAAAGATTTAGTTTTGGCAGATTGCACGCCTCAAACCCATTAATATGGCACTTTGCACCCTAGCCTATTAATTTATATTTGCTTTTCATTTTAATTCAAAAGCAGATGGGTATTCTCGTCATTCAAAAAGTAGGATTAGGTTTTACCCCAACACATTTTACCGCAGCCTCATATTAACGTTGCCTTATTTTACCGCAGCTGTAGTTAGGTTCTACCGATTTCGTCGCTGGTAGAACGTCGATCTCCTCCAAGCCGACGGTGCGTTAATGTTGCCTCATTTCACCACAGCCGTAGTAGGTTCTACCGATCCCGTCGCTGGTAGAACACCGATCTCCTCCAAGCCAACGGTGGTGACACTAGCAGATCTCCAAGCTGACGGTGGTGAAGCTCGCCGGTCTCCTCCGATCTCCGTCCATCTCCTACAACCCCCCCCCCCCCCCCCCCCCCCACACAAGGTTCTTTTTCTTCCAATTTGGATTCTTAGCTATGAGTTCATTCCGATTAGGTTAGAGAGTTCTGTCCAGAAGTCCACGGCTGGAGATCTGAGAACCGATAGTAGAAATTCTGGACAAACTTATTACATGGTTAGTGACTTCTGGACATAAGTGTAAGACTGTAAGTCAATAAAAACCATTGTTACTGTATAAGGTGCATGTTTTCAAAACCATTGTTACTGTATATGGTGCATGTTTTCAAAATCATTGTTACTGTATAGGGTGCATGTTTTCAAAACCATTGTTACTGTATGGCGCAAGTCAATCAAAACCATTGTCCACGGCTGGAGATCAGTTTAGGGTGCATGTTTTTAATTTTGATTTTCAGTTATTGGTTAAATTTTCAGTGTAAATGGGTTGTCTCCATTGTTACTCGTTGGCATTTATGCCTTCTTGTGGCTATTGGAATTCAACTGAGTTCTTTTATTTACTTAACAATAGTCAGTGTTACTTAACAATAGTCAGTGTTACTTAACAATAGTCAGTGTTACTTAACAATAGTCAGTGTTACTTAACAATAGTCAGTGTTACTTAACAATAGTCAGTGTATGTTGAATAAACAAATTGGTTGTTGATTGTTTCGATTTCTTTATGACAAAGATGATAACTTGGATTCCTACATTTTAGGTCATCTACAATGGTGTGGGTTCAGAGAGTTATTGATGGTTTAGAATTTACATATCAAGCTCCGATTTATGGTAATATATTTGCAAGCACTTTATCGTATCTATAGCATATAATAGACCGTTAATTTATATAGTTATTTGTTTGTGTAGCAGCAGAAAATGAAAATATGTTCTTCACTATCAGGATGCATCATTCTGGATCATTCATTGTATCTAGTAGAACTGTGTATTTGCCTGATAAAATTACCTACTTTGATTTCTGCGATGCTAATCAGTTTATGTTGAAGGATTTGCATGAAATGACTATGTTATTTGGTGAAGAGGGGTGGGTGAGATTTTATTGCAGTTTAACTGGCCCTACTGATTACAGCCATTTGATTCTAATTGTTTTTTATGAAGAAACAAGAAATTTGTTCAATTATTGTAGCTTCGAGCGCGTAGTTGACGTCTATGTTGACACAATTGATAGTGATGATCATGATATGATTGATACCGATCCTTGTATGGATGAAGAATATCTGAAAGAAAGTCACAATGCTCTTGATATGGAAATAATGGATCTTGATAATGATAGTGACAGCATTAACAAGGAGAACAGTGATGAAGATGATTGTAATTACAGTGATGATTTTGAAGATCGTGAGTTTGAGTATGACGGCATACAGTTTGATGATAACATTGACGAAGACATTGAGTGGGTTGGATTCCGTGAGTCCAATGAAGGTAAAAAGGATCAACAAAATCAATTAATCGAATATATGCTTGTAAAGAAAACTAAAAACAAGTTTTCACTTTATCAAATTTATCAGAGCAATGCAAATGACTCAAATTTTGAATTTGAAGTCGGATTGTGGTTCAATACTGTGGGAGAATTTTGAGATGTGCGTGCATACTCAAACATTCAAGGAAGACCTTTCGAATTTACCAAAAATTGCAGCGATAAAATTCAAGTAACTTGTGAATGCGGTTGGGTAATGTACGCTTCTTTCATTTCAAAGGAGGACAAAACTTTCCAAGTCAAGTCAATCAGCGGAGAGCACACTAGTTATAGAGCTGCAAGCTCCAGTCATTGCTCTTCCAATTTTTTTGCAAAAAAATATCAACATCATCTTAGCAGTAATCCAAAATGGCATGTAAATTCAATGCAGGAAATAATGCAAATGGAAAACAAAACTTCTCCATCCATTTGGAAGATGTACCAAGCAAAGAAGCATGCAATAAAAATGAACCATGGTACTGAGTTGGAACAATATTCCAGGTTGTGGGATTATTGCGAAGAAATCCGTCGAACAAACCCCGACACAACGATAAAAGTGAAATGTAAGCAAGTTTTAAATTCTCCAACATACACATTCAAGAGTTTATATATTTGTTGGGGTGCTTTGAAAAAAGGGTTTATTGTCGTTGTAGGCCAGGTATAGGTTTAGATGGTACTCACTTGAAGACTTCAATGGGTGGAATTTTATTGTATGCAGTTGGCATAGATGGCAATAATGGCATGTTTTCAATTGCATATGTTGTTGTTTTGAAAGAAAACAGGAAATCATGGGAATGGTTTGTGGGGCTTCTTAGTCAAGATTTGAACATTGTAAATAACTATGTTTGGAGTATTATATCTGATAAGCAAAAGGGGTTAATTAGAGCAATCGAAGAGTTATTACCCAACGTCAAGCATAGGTTTTGCTTACGGCACATACAATAATTTCAAACTCAAACATAAAGGTTTACATTTAAAATCTATGTTATAGAAAGCTGCTTCGGCAACTAGAGTTGTTGATTTTAATTTTCAAATTGAAAAGATGAAAGTCGTCGATAAAGTTGCTTGCGATTGGATTAGGCAAAGGCATCCTAAAAATTGGGTGAGATCACATTTTAGCACAATGCTTGAGATTATAAGAGTTATTATGATGAAGAGAGTTCATACGCAAAGGGATAAGTTGTTGAGATATAACGGAGAGATGTCCTACAATTCAAAAAAATGGAGAATAATCAAAAGGGGGTTCAAGATTACAGTTTGGGGTGGCATGGAAATGACAAATTTGAAGTCAAATGATGGCTTAGTGATAAATGGATAGTTGATTTAGCTATCAAAAGTTGCAGTTGCAACAAGTGGGATCTTAGTGGTATTCCTTGTGTGCATGTCATATCGTGCATTTTCTACAAAAGGGAGAACGTTGAAGATTACGTTGATTATTGGTTCAAAAAAGTACTTTCTTGAAGGCATGTGAACATATGTTAAACCCGATAAAAGGGCAAAAAAATTGGCCCAATTCCAACCTACTACTCGTGGTCCCTTGGTTTGAAAAAACAAAAAAAAGGTCGGAAGACCTTTAGGACATGCAAGAAGGAAGGAAACAGATGAAAAAGACAAGAAAAAATATGGATTAAATTGACATGGCTCAAAATACAAATGCTCTAATTGTGGGGAAATGGGGTTATAAGAAGGGTTGTGGTGAGACATCAAATAGTATGTCTACTACAACAATTCCAACATCTACTATGCGATCAAAATATGATATTGATAGTTAAACAATAGTTTTTTTGTGTTTGTATGCAAGTGATGAAGGATGATTGCAGAAATTACAAGATGCTTTTGAATTTTTTGTCCTTTGATAATTCTTCAATGCAGGTGTTGTAATCTGGGAGTATAGTTTAATGTTGTATTAGGAGTTGTAAATTTTATGTTTTTGGAGAACTTGTTGTAGGATCTCGCAAGATTCACATGATATTTTTTTTAAATTCATGCAGCCTGCTAATTTTCTGTATTAGATTTAATATGATGCGTGTTCCTTTCTGTGTTTATTTTCTGCCAACATCTGGTACTCGCTGTAATAAATTTTCGCATTCTCTGTGTCAAGCTTGGAAGGGGAAGCCTAGGAGGAACCTGTCAATTCATGAGGCATGCTACTTGCTGTAGTTTATTTTCGCATTCTCCGTGGCCTGCTACATTGATATGATGCTGATGATTATAATAAAAAAACATCAATCGTATTGAAGTCCAATAAATATGATGCTGATGATTATAATCCAAAAGCACAGAGGCCGGCTAATAAATAAGCATATACTTTATTTTTTTGTCGTAGGGTCTGCTAATAAATAAGCAAATATCAGCTTGCTAATAACAAAAATAAAGAAAACCAACCCTCAACCTCCAAAAAACAGAATAATGGATGCCCTCAACGTAAAACATTCAAAATGGTCTGCTAATAAGAAAACCACAATGAGGTGAAATCACATGATTATAAATGGTCTGCTAATAAGATAAAACATGCCATTAAATAAGTATGACCAAAATACCCTGCCATTTTCGGATTAAAATATAAGAAATAATAAGAAAAATGAGTAAGGGTGCAAAGTGTCATATTAATGGGTTTGAGGGGTGCAATGTGCCAAAACTAAATCTTTAGAGTGCAAAGTGTCAAACCCCACTTTTCGGGGGGTGCAAAGTGCCAAAAGTCCTAATAATGACTAGTTGAGCCATGCACTCATAAGATACTGCCATGTTACAGCATGAGAAAATTGTAATTGGCACTATGCTTGAATTTTTTTAACAATGTTTCTGACATACTCACACGGCTGAAATGTGCAGAATTTGTAATTTTTACTTGAGAGAAAAAAAGTCAGGTATAAGAATATATATCACGTGCACGCACCTGATGCAAGTTATATGGCATATTATATGCATTTCCACCATAAACCATCCCAGTGTTTCCGTAAGCATCACTGTATCCATCAGTGTATCCTAAATCTGAAAGCACAAAGAACTTGGTCTATGAGAAAATGAATTGTGACATTTGATCTGTGAAAAGAAAAGGAGTAACGAACTTGAAAATCAAATTAAATGGGAGAGGAAAAGATTGCAAAATATAAGGTACAGAAACGTCACATGTTCGTGTAGTTTGATTCTCGTGTCTATGAAACGTGAAACAAAAAAATGTAAGAGGCATTAATATGATAAAAAAATGTAAGAGGTCGTTACCCCTTCTGTAACCGCCAGGTGTTGCTTCTCTGTATAGAGGCCGGGTCGTTACCCTTTGTGTAAACCGCCCAATGTTGCTGCTCTGTATAAACGTCGGGAGGTTACCCTTGTGTAACTGCACGATGTTGTTACTTGTTGTCGTCAGGGCGATTACATGTACTATAACCGCCCGATGTATTTAGTCTCACATCGCCATTTATATATTCTATCACCTCCTCTATTTTATATAAAGATGGGTGCACTCGTGTAATACGTAGATCTCTGAAGAATTAAAATAATTATTTTTATTTTTATTTTTGGGTTTCCAAATTGTATCTGAGCTTCGTTTCGTCCTGCGGACAGCTTCTTGAAACCGCACAACCTACCATGCGGACATCTCTACTGAGACCACCCGAACTCCTCTCGGGCGAACTCCGAGCGGACTACACCTGCAAGCCCGCACCTCCTACCATCCACTTCTCCTTGCAGGTCTTTCTCTGTGGCCGCCCCAACCTCCCTTGCGGAACTTTCTTTGTGACCGGTTCACGCAGCTTCTCTCTTGCAACCGCCTGAACTCCTTGATGAGACCAGTTCGTGCGGCCTCTCTATTGCAACCGGACGGACTCCTCGATGTGACCAGTCCACGTGGCCCACCTATTGCAACCGCATGGAATCCTCTCTCCCCTTACCTTGGGTGGTCACTCTTCTACTCTCAACAGTTTCCTTGTAGTCGCCCTGTCATGGGCACCCTTATGGACTCTTGTCTTGCCCAGGCTTATGATGTATCCATCGTCGCATCTAGGGACGCGTGACATCATCACGCGGCCGCTATCTTTTTATTTATTATTTTACTTTCTGTCATTTTATTTTCCGCGCATTGATGTTATGTTGAGTTCCGGCACATCTGTTCGGCCACCCGGTGAGACCCTAAATAAATGGTCCGGCAATTTTGAGTAGTTAGGACGAAAGGGGCAAGCTTAAATTAATTAAATGTGCATAAAAAATTATTAGAGAAAATCCAGCATTCAAAATATATATATTCAAGTAATGAGAGAGATTTAGGAAAGGAATTCAAAAATATTAGGAAAATCGGGTCAACAGAGAACTATTTGGAAGTATTCAAATTCCAGGCCCGTATGAATTAGTTTTGGGAAAGAGATCTTTGGGAAGGAAATAATTGGAAAATCAACATTTGGCAAAAAATTGGCAGCAGCCAAATTTCTCCCTATCTAAAACAATCAGCCATCAGTAAAAAAAGGGGGAACCGGAAATTGCAGAGGAACGAAACCTTCGTTCCCTCTGTATCCGGTAATTTCTGTGTGAGCCTTCTCTCGCCTTGGAGGTTGTTCGTCCACCTCCCCGACGACTTAGTCAAGGATCCTCTCGACAGGAACAAAACCGATTGCGTCGACTCCATCTTCCAGATCCATCAGCACCTGCAGAGTTGGACGCCAGACGAGATGTTCGCAATCACCTGCCGTCCAGCCCGATAGGATCGTCGATCTCTTCCTGTTCGTCGTCGACTCAGACGAACAATACCGGCGGTCAGAAACTCCATTCCACCGAGCAGTCCAGTTGCCATCAACATCATCTACCCGTTGCAGTTCTTCTGTCGAAAGCCGATTTGCCTCCCACATGCATCCGTTCTTGAAGCGGCCTGCTCCTTTCCGTAGTTGTTGCGTATGCATGGGTAATTCCGCCACCTCCCTTGCTTCACTATTTGGCGTAAATTTTATGCAACTCAAATAATTAGTTTAAGCTTGCCTCGGACGTTCATATTGTTTAAATTTGTCGTCTATCCATAAATTATTGTTTGTGATTTTTTACTTGTGGATGTACGAATCTCGCACAGGTTCAACTCGGAAAACGCTCGAGAGACCTTACTCTACGAAAATTAACGATATTATTAAAATTCATTGCGACGAGTTTGATTTCGCACGCAAAAACTCAATTTTGGCCCGCTCGGCTTACATCAGCTTCCTCTGAAGTGCGGGATGAGCTTCAGGTTATTACTATCTCCCTCAATGGAAAGAAGAATTTTGTGCACTTGGTGCGACGTGTCCTTCAAATCAAAGGGTTGCTTCATCATATTACCCGTGCCCACCCTACCAACCTATGGAATAGTGGCTCCGTGATGATGGTCGGGTTCAATCCTGGCTCCTCATTTCTATGGAGACTGAACCATACCGAATGGACATGTACCACAAGACTGCCAAAGCCATGTGGGATGAGCTTTAGTCCATTTACTCTGTCCAGGATAGTCTCCACATCTCTTTGATATCTTTACTCAGCTTCAAGCGGTTGACCCTGGTGTGGTCGGTGACCTGACCTCTTTTGTCACCACGTCCAAGACCCTCATTAAGGCATGGCTTCGGCACCAGATCCCCTCCATGGATTTTGTTGTTCAGCGCGCGCAGAAGGAGGTTGTGGGCATTGCTCTCATGATGGCGCGGCTACCTCCCCATCTTCACAGTGTCCGGGTGACCATCCTCTCCTCTCCCACTGTTTTGCCTCTTTCTGACGTGTGCTCTGTGATCCTTAAAGTCACTCCACCTTCAAAAGTTGTGATGCCTCCCTCTCCTTCCCTTCTGCACCAATCCCCAGCTATGTGCCCTCCTCCTGGGTGTCGGGGTCGTCGCAATGATTCTCACGACACCATACGTGATGATCATAATCGCTCCTCTTGGTCGGACAATTGTCTGTGTACTTATTGTGGCCGCCCACATCATATTGAGGCCATATGCTTCAAGAAACATGAGTTTCCAACGCCGACATCCAATATGCGGCCTCATGCTTCTCCAACCGTGGGTGTTCCCTCCTCTCGCTCCGACGTTGACATCTTGCGCGAGGAACTTCAGTAACTTCGAGGATGTTTACTCGGGAAAACACTCGAGAGACCTTACTCTAACAAAATTAACGATCTTATTAAAATTCATTGCGACGAGTTTGATTTCGCACGCAAAAACTTAATTTTGGCCCGCTCGGCTTACATCAGCTTCCTCTGAAGTGCGGGATGAGCTTCAGGTTATTACTATCTCCCTCAATGGAAAGAAGAATTTTGTTCACTCGGTGCGACGTGTCCTTCAAATCAAAGGGTTGCTTCATCATATTACTCGTGCCCACCCTACCAACCTATGGAGCAATGGCTCCGTGATGATGGTAGGGTTCAATCCTGGCTCCTCAATTCTATGGAGACTGAAGCATACCGAATGGACATGTACCACAAGATTGCCAAAGCCATGTGGGACGAGCTTTAGTCCATTTACTCTGTCCAGGATAGTCTCCACATCTCTTTGATATCTTTACTCAGCTTCAAGCGGTTGACCCTGGTGTGGTCGGTGACCTGACCTCCTTTGTCGCCACGTCCAAGACCCTCATTAAGGCATGGCTTCGGCACCAGATCCCCTCCTTGGATTTTGTTGTTCAGCGCGCGGAGAAGGAGGCTGTGGGCATTGCTCTCATGATGGCGCGGCTACCGCCCCATCTTCACAGTGTCCGGGTGACCATCCTCTCCTCTCCCACTGTTTTGCCTCTTTCTGACGTGTGCTCTGTGATCCTTAAAGTCACTCCACCTCCTAAAGTTGTGATGCCTCCCTCTCCTTCCCTTCTGCACCACTCCCCAGCTATGCGCCCTCCTCTTGGGTGTCGGGGTCGTCACAATGATTCTCGCGACACCATATGTGATGATCATAATCGCTCCTCTTGGTCGGACAATTGTCTGTGTACTTATTGTGGCAGCCCACATCATATTGAGGCCATATGCTTCAAGAAACATGAGTTTCTAACACCGACATCCAATATGCAGCCTCATGCTTCTCCAGTCGTGGGTGTTCCCTCCTCTCGCTCCGACGTTGACATCTTGCGCGAGGAACTTCAGTAACTTCGGGGAAGTTTACTCGGGCCTCCGACTCCGTCGCCTCTACTCCCAACTAAGGTATAGACTATTTTCCTACAGTCCGGTGTGGATAGTGGACTATGGGGCTACCAACCACATCACTCCACACAAACCTTCTCGATATTCAGATGCTTCTTCTCCGAAGTTTATCACGGTGGCTAATGGAGATACCACCCCGGTCTGTGGTTATGGAGATGTGCCTCTCACTCCATCTCTTCTTCTCTGCTCTGTCCTTCATGTTCATGGCTCTCAGTTTAATCTTCTCTATGTCAGTCGTTTAACTCAAATCTTGATGGCTCACTCACGTTTTCTCCATCTTCTTTTGTGATGCAGGATCGGCGGACTCAGAATATCGTTGGTAGGGGAAACACTCTAATAGGTTGTACACTATGGATCTTCCACCCACGGTTCTCTCCTCCATCACATCCACTGACTGGCACCAACGTCTAGACATGCTCCTCTGCCTATTCTCAAGCGGGCTCTTCTAAATTTTTTTTGTTTGATTTTCAATGTGAATCCAGTATTTACGGGAAGCAACATCGATCAACTCTCTCCTCACTGTACTCGGAGCACTGCTCCCTTTGATTTAGTGCATTCAGATATTTTGGTCCCCTATAAAGTGGTTAATGTTGAAACCAGAGAACTGGCCTCGACGTTCGCAACGAGTATGCAGCTGACCATTACTTCACCTGAGCTAGAACGCGTGACCGGTCGCTGAGAGTCGAAGGACCTTGCACCCTAGAATACCCGAAGACCTGAAGACCAAAACAAACCCCTTAAGCTGCAGCGAGGAGGTCCCACCACAAACCCGGAAGATCAAAAAGAGCTTCCCCTCCCAAGCCAATGCTGAGCATGGGCACCATGGAGAGCACTAAGGAGCACCTCCCTGCCGACCTTAGCTGACAGAGGGCTGGAGTGCTTGCTCACAAGTCACACGCGAGGGAGAGAAGAAGAAAGGTCTCTCCCAAGGTGCCCATGGGGGTCTATTTATAGACTTCCTAAAATTGGGCTGCGGATAGCCAAATTCTGCTATCCGTAGCTTAACTACGAACCCAAATCAACGATCACGACCGAGACAAGAGAGGGAGGCGAGTGGAAATCGAGACATCCACTCCCCCCTTGTCGGGGGCTGGGTGAGTGGACAGAATGGTCCACCACCTGAACTGGGCGAGTGGACCTCATGGTCCACTCAGCTAATCGGGCGAGTGGAACATAGGTCAACTCGCTCAGTCGCCCGGGGCGAGCAGTTGCCCTGGGCGAGTGGACCTACTGGTTTCCCGGGGCGAGAGCAGAGCCTTGGGCGAGTGGACCATGAGTCCACTCGTCCAAGTTAGGGAGTGGACATACGGTCCACTTCCCTCCTTCCTGACGTTTCCCTTACTCGGCTCGGTTGGTCTCAATTGCCTCCAATTGGTCGATTCGCCTGTCACGGTCACTTTCTCTATCCACCCTGGTCTCGACGAATTACGGGTTATACACAATCCCCATTTTTTCAGGTTCGACACGAGCCCGGAAAAACAATGGATCACCCGTGGTTTGGAGATACGGGCGAGATCGCAGCGGTCGAACTATTTAAAGACGGTTCAATCCTAACAAAGCGCAAGAAAGACAAACCTTTCTCCACTTAACAACTCTCCCGTGAACCGAGCTCAACTGGAGGTAGAAAAAGCTTAACACCTCTAGTCGAGCTGAACTCGACCTGAGGTAGAGAAAAACTCAACACCTCTAGTCGAGCCGAGCTCAACTTGAGGTGGAGAAAGATCAACACCTCTAGTCAAGCCGAGCTCAACTTGAGGTGGAGAAAGCTCAACACCTCTAGTCGAGCCGAGCTCAACTTGAGGTGGAGAAAGCTCAACACCTCTAGTCGAGATGAACTCGACCAGAAGTGAAGGAAAAACTCAACACCACGGGTCGAGCTGAACTCGACCTGAAGTGGAGAAAAACTCAACACCTCTAGTCGAGCCGAGCTCAACTTGAGGTGGAGAAAGCTCAACACCTCTAGTCGAGATGAACTCGACCTGAAGTGGAGAAAAAATTCAACACCTCTGGTCGAGCTGAACTCGACCTGAGGTAGAGAAAAACTCAACACCTATAGTCGAGCCAAGCTCAACTTAAGGTGGAGAAAGCTCAACACCTCTAGTCGAGATGAACTCGACCTGAAGTGGAGGAAAAACTCAACACCTCTGGTCGAGCTGAACTCGACCTGAGATAGAGAAAAACTCAACACCTCTAGTCGAGCCGAGCTCAACTTGAGGTGGAAAAAGCTCAACACCTCTAGTCGAGATGAACCCGACCTGAAGTGGAGGAAAAACTCAACACCTCTGGTCGAGCTGAACTCAACCTGAGAAGGGAGGAATCCAACACTTCTAGTCGAGCCGAGCTAAACTAGAGGTGGAGAAAGCTCAACACCTCTAGTCGAGATGAACTCGACCTGAAGTGGAGGAAAAACTCAACACCTCTGGTCGAGCTGAACTCGACCTGAGGTAGAGAAAAACTCAACACCTCTAGTCGAGCCGAGCTCAACTTGAGGTGGAGAAAGCTCAACACTTCTAGTCGAGATGAACTCGACCTGAAGTGAAGGAAAAACTCAACATCTCTGGTCGAGCTGAACTCGACCTGAGGTAGAGAAAAACTCAACACCTCTAGTCGAGCCGAGCTCAACTTGAGGTGGAGAAAGCTCAACACCTCTAGTCGAGATGAACTCGACCTGAAGTGGAGCAAAAACTCAACACCTCTGGTCGAGCTGAACTCAACCTAAGGTGGAGGGAACTCAACACTTCCCTAGACTAACTGGAGGTGGAGAACTTCGACACTTCCGAGGAGCTTAGCTTTCCTGGAGGCGGAGGAACTCAACACTTCCCTAGACTAACTGGAGGTGGAGAACTTCGACACGTCCGAGGAGCTTAGCTTACCTGGAGGCGGAGGAACTGAACACTTCCCTAGACTAACTGGAGGTGGAGAACTTTGACACGTCCGAGGAGCTTAGCTTACCTGGAGGCGGAGGAACTCAACACTTCCCTAGACTAACTGGAGGTGGAGAACTTCGACACTTCCGAGGAGCTTAGCTTACCTGGAGGCGGAGAAACTCAACACTTCCCTAGACTAACTGGAGGTGGAGAACTTCGACACTTCCGAAGAGCTTAGCTTGCCTGGAGGCGGAGGAACTGAACACTTCCCTAGACTAACTGAAGGTGGAGAACTTCGACACTTCCGAGGAGCTTAGCTTACCTGGAGGCGGAGGAACTCAACACTTCCCTAGACTAACTGGAGGTGGAGAACTTCGACACTTCTGAGGTGCTTAGCTTACCTGGAGGCTGAGGAACTCAACACTTCCCTAGACTAACTGGAGGTGGAGAACTTCGACACTTCCGAGGAGCTTAGCTTACCTGGTGGCGGAGGAACTCAACACTTCCCTAGACTAATTGGAGGTGGAGAACTTCGACACTTCCGAGGAGCTTAGCTTACCTGGAGGCAAAGGAACTCAACACTTCCCTAGACTAACTGGAGGTGGAGAACTTCGACACTTTCGAGGAGCTTAGCTTACCTGGAGGCAAAGGAACTCAAACACTTCCCTAGACTAACTGGAGGTGGAGAACTTCGACACTTCCGAGGAGCTTAGCTTACCTGGAGGCGGAGGAACCCAACACTTCCCTAGACTAACTGGAGGTGGAGAACTTCGACACTTCTGAGGAGCTTAGCTTACCTGGAGGCGGAGGAACTCAACGCTTCCCTAGACTAACTGGAGGTGGAGAACTTCGACACTTCCGAGGAGTTTAGCTCACCTGGAGGCGGAGGAACCCAACACTTCCCTAGACTAACTGGAGGTGAGGAACTTCGACACTTTCTAAGAGCTCAGCTCACCCGGAGGCGGAGGAACTCAACACTGCCTAAGAGCTTGGACCAACTGGAGTGGAGGACTTCAACACTTCCTGGGAGCTCAGCTCACCTGGAGGCGGAGGAACTCAACACTGCCTAAGAGCTTGGTCTGAAGTCGGGGTCTTAACCAACCTCAGCCTCCGATGAGCCTCCCAGCTGCCGGTATTACCAAGCCCGTTCAGCGGTCTTTAGTCGGGGCCTTTCCTAAGGTGCTACCTCTAAATACTTTTCATTCATCATGGAGAGGTTACATATCTATTACAACGCGCCTTCTTGCGCCTACTCGGCCACATGCATCTCGGTTATCTCTTTCATCACCTCCTCCTATTCCTCTGCATTCTTCTTCTTTCTCTTATCTCCAAAAACTCTGGGCAGGTGGCTGTCGCGTGACCTTCCTGCTGATGGAAGTCTCAATACGGCAGCGCCAACCTCCATGCTCCCTTCCCTGGGCCACTCCTCTTCTTACCTTCTCTTCTTCGGCCAATCACCATGGTCTGCAGGGGGTGGGGTTGCAAAGGCCTTGGGTTCGGTCGCCACCCTGCTGGGTTGTGTCGTCCCTGCCCCCCCCCCCCTGACAGTTTTCTCCCCCTGGAAATGGCCTCTTTCTTGGCCCCGAGGGGGTCCTCCTGGCGGCTTCCAGGTTGGTCGGGCGACTGGTGGTTGAGACCTCCAGCCTTACTCCTGCCCAACGGGGGGTCCCTGGTGCCCATGACTCCTCACTTCCTCCTTCCTTGTTCCTTCTTGAAATCGATTCACATAGCTCCCCAATGTCTTCCCCGGCTCTTGTCAAATCAAGAACAGAGCCTCCGACCCCTTCCTCCTCTTCTTCGGGGTAGAGAACCTCAGCAAGAAGCTCCGGCATAGGTCCTCAAAGCTGTTGATGTTTCCTGATGGGATCTGGTGGAACCAGTTCCTTGTCTTTCCCTTGAAAGTGATGACGAAGAGTTTACACTTGAAGGCGTCCGTCATCTTCCCGACCGAGACGACATCTTCAAACCACTGGAGATGCTGGAGAGGGTCATCCTTGTCAGTGTAGTAAGACACGGCAGGTTCCCTGAACCCGTCCGGAACAGCAGTTGAGATAATCAGCTCGCAGAAGGGACTCTCCTATCCTCCCTGGCGAATCGGAGGCATTCTCCATTCCTCCTCACCGGGGTAGCCGATCTCAGGAGAGTTGTTGAAGAGCACTTGCGCTTGGAGGCTCAAGCCTTCCTCTGAGGTTGGCTCCTTCCCTAGTCGACGTGCTCGCTCTATTTCCTCCAGAGAAGGCGAGGCGAGCACGGGTGCTGGTGGTGTTGAGCACTCGCCCTGAGGGGGGAGTGCGACCGGCAAGAGATCCAGGATCGACTTCCTCAACTCTTCGAAGTCACTCTTCTTCATGTAATCGCAAGGAGGGGCGAGTTCCCTGGCTCGTCGCTTCCAGTCATGAGACCAACACAGGTCTTTCCGAACCAGCTGCTTTCACGCTAACCGCACCAGAATGTTGAAACCAGAGAACTGGCCTCGACGTTCGCAATGGGTATGCAGCTGACCCTTACTTCACCTGAGCTAGAACGCGTAACCGGTCGCTGAAAGTTGAAGGACCTTGCACCCTAGAAGACCCGAAGACCTGAAGACCAAAACAGACCCCTTGAGCTGCAGCGAGGAGGTCCCACCACAAACTAGGAAGATCAAAGAGAGCTTCCCATCCCAAGCCAATGTTGAGCATGGGCACCCTGGAGAGCACTAAGGAGCACCTCCCTGCCGACCTTAGTTGATAGAGGGCCGGAGTGCTTGCTCACAAGTCACACGCGAGGGAGAGAAGAAGAGAGGTCCCTCCCAAGGTGTCCATGGGGGTCTATTTATAGACTTCCGAAAATTGGATTGTGGATAGCCAAATTCTGCTATCCGCAACTCAACTACGAACCCAAATCAACAATCACGACCAAGAAAAGAGAGGGGGGATGGGGGGGGCGAGTGGAAATTGAGACGTCCACTCCCCCCTTGTCGGGGGCTGGGTGAGTGGGGCGAATGGACCACCACCTGAGCTGGGCGAGTGGACCTCATGGTCCACTCAGCTAACCGGGCGAGTGGACCATACTCGCCCAGTCGCCCGGGGCGAGCAGTCGCCCGGGCCGAGCAGTCGCCCAGTTGCCCGGGGCGAGTGGACCTATAGTCCACTTGCCCCTTGCTCGGGCGAATGGACCATTGGTCCACTCGCCCAGATCCTTGGGCGAGTGGACCATTGGTCCACTCGCACAGAGCCTTGGGCGAGTGGACCATGAGTCCACTCGTCCAAGTTGGGGAGTGGACCTACGATTCAGTTCCCTCCTTCCGGACGTCTCCCTTACTCGGCTCGGTTGGTCTCAATTGCCTCCAATTGGTCGATTCGCCTGTCACGGTTAGGCCTGCAAGCGGTTCGGTTCAATTTTATGTAAAACCGAAACCGAACCGAATAGCCTCGGTTTTTACACACCCGAAACCGAACCAAATCCAATCAGTTCGGTTCGGTGTTTTACCCGTTGGTTCGGTGTTTTACCCGTCGGTTCGGTTTTCTACATTTGCTTCGTATTTCTATATTTTTGTACCCAAATAAAATGTCTTTAACATATTGTCAACGCGCGAACTCTTAGGCACGAACATAAGCTTCTCAACTCTACTTCTCATGGGTGAGAGTAATTTCTTGAAGAAGTATTTGTGCAGGTACAGTGATACAGTTCCAGAACTGTTGGATGCTGAAGAAGATAAAACTTTCACCATTATTGATTCCTGAAACTATTTTTCATCCTAAATTCTCTTGGTTGCCCGTAGCCTTCCCTTTGAACAACTTATTGCTTAATGGAGAACAAAGATTATTGTATGTTGTGATAGTCGAGCAATGTAAGAAGAATTAAATAAATATAGAATCATACAACATAATAGTCATGCCACAGGTGTGACCTCTCATGCTACATACTCGGTTGGAGAGACTTTAAAATAATAAAGACTGAACCTTTAAAATATAAAATAATAAAGAGACTTTAAAATAATAACTGTTGGAGAGAATATCGAGTCTCTTTCTGAATTCTGATAATCTGATCCCGAAAATTATGCCGGAGGAAAGAAAATTAGCCAATATTTTATTCTCATTTTTTAAATAATAAAGATGATTTATATGTTATGTTGCTGGTCGGTTCGGTTCGGTTCGGTTCAACCGGTTTTTCCATGGTGAAAACCGAACCGAATATGGGTCGGTTTTTAGCCACCACAAACCAAAACCGAACCGAACCGGTCGGTTCGGTTCAAAAGTCGGTTCGTTTGAATCGGTTTGGCTCGGTTCGAGCGGTTTCGATTTTTTACGCACAGGCCTAGTCACGGTCACTTTCTCTATCCACCCTGGCCTCGACGAATTATGAGTTATACAGTTAATGTCACTGGCTATCATTATTTTGTTACTTTTGTTGAAGATCATTCTCGAATGGCGTGACTGTATATGATGCGCGATCGCTATGGGTTGCTGCGGATCTTTCACTCTTTTCTCGATGAGACTAAAACCTAGTTCTCGCGCTCCCTTAAAATTCTTCAAATCGATAATGGACGTGAATATACCGGTCATAGTTTCAGGACACCTAATACCTTGGGCATAATCCACCAAACCTCATGTCCTTATGTGCGCAACAGAACGGTGTGACCGCGCGAAAAAATCATCACCTCCTCGAGGTTGTCAGGTCCCTTATGTTCCAAATATAGGTTCCTACCGTCTATTGCCATTTTGCCGTGTCCACTGCCTGCTAAGTGCTACCACATTAATTGCATGAATTTTACCACACCGTTCTCCATCCTCTTTCCCAGCATCTCTCCATTTACCTTGACACCACGTGTTTTCGGTTATATCTATTTTGTTCATCATCTTGGCCCTACCGTAGATAAGTTATCTCCCCATGCGATGAAGTATATGTTTGTTAGCTATTCTCGTACCCAGAAGGGCTACATCTGTTACTCTCCACCTCATATAAACTTGTCACCTCTGCTAATGTCACCGTCCTTGAAAACCAACCATTCCACCAATTTGAAACACCTATCACCTCCTCCCAGGCCTTCCGCGTCCTTACGTGCCTACCTTCACTGATTATCCTCTGCAACCCACTCCTCCGGCTATCCCCCCTACCCTCTCCTCTTCGTGTTTACATACGTCGACGTCCTCGGTCTAATTCCCTACAGGAGTTGTCTCTGCCTACTGATGCTTCGCAGACCGCTGAACAGGCACTAGTCTCTACTGCTCTCCCTCTTTCAATTTATGTTTTGCATCGTTTATCGTCGGCGCTTCACAGTTTTGCGACCTCTTTACCCTGTATTTCCACCACTTCTTCTCTATAGGAGGCTCTCCGGCATCCGAGGTGGCGGGCCGCCATGGATGTGGAAATGGCTGCTCTCTGGGCTAATCGCACTTGGGACATTGTCCCTCTTCCTTCAGGCCAGACATGTGTTGGTTGAAAGTGGTCCTTCACTGTTAAGCATGGTCCTGATGGGGCAGTTGAACGTTTGAAAGCTCGTCTTGTGGCTCGTGATTTTACTCAATAACACGGCCTCGACTACTAAGAGACCTTCTCACCTGTCGCAAAGTTGAACTTTGTTCGGGTCCTGATCTCCTTTGGTTGTCCGTTACATCAACTCGACATCAAAAATGTTTTCTTGAATGGGACCTCGTTGAGACTATCTACATGCAGCAGCCTCCTGGTTATGAGACCACGGGGGAGTCTCTTCTTTTCCACCTCAAAAAATCTCTTTATTGTCTCAAATAGTCTCCTCGGACCTAATTTGATAAATTCAGTCGAGTTGTCGCAATGTTGGCTTCACTCAGAGCTTCGCTGACTTTTTTTTATTCACTCGTCACCGCCCGACAGACAAAGTGATCCTTTTAGTGCATGTTGATAATATTCTCATCACAGACGATGATCTCAATAGTATAACTATGATCAAGAAACACCCGACATCCGAATTTCAGACTAAGGATTTGGGGTCTCTCCGATATTTTCTTGGCATCAAGGTGGCTCGTCGACCTGATGGTCTCGTTCCGTCTCAAAGGAAGTACTGTCTTGACCTACTTCATGGCGTCGGCTACTCTGGATGCAAGCTCGTTGATACTCCTATGGATGCCAACCATAAGTTATGCACTCATGCATCTGATTCTGATCTAATCCTCCCAAATCCGGAGTACTATCGTCATCTTGTGGGCAAGCTCATTTACCTTGCAGTCATGAGACCTGATATATCATTTGTCGTTAGGGTGATCAGTCTTTTTATGCATGCTCCACGGATCTCCCATCTTAAGGTTGTTGAGAGCATCCTCCAGTATCTGAAGGTTGCTCCAGGACAAGGGCTTGTGTATAAGTCATTATCCTCTTTATCGCTTGTTGCCTACTTTGATGTTGATTATACCAACTCTCTTGATGATCGCCGATCCACAAATGGGTATTGCGCATACTTTGGTGGACATCTTGTCACTTGGCGGAGCAAGAAGCAAACTGTGGTTGCACGATCATCTGTTGAAGCTGAGAATCGGTCAATGGCTTCAGCCGTTTCAGAACTTACATGGTTAGGGAGTCTTCTTAGTGATCTGGGTGTGAAACTCCCCTCTCCGATCACTCTCTTCTATGACACCCAAGTTGTTATTCATATTGCCAAAAATCCTGTATTTCATGAACGTACCAAGTACATCAAGGTCGATTGTCATGAGTCTGATGTTGGGCAAGTTGTTGATATCTTCACTAATGCCTTAACTCGACCATTATATCATCAGCTTTTGTCTTAAGCTTGACTCCTACGATTTGTATGCTCCAGCTTGTGTGGAAGTGTTGAAGTAACTTGTATAAAGGTCAGGCGGTTACCCTTTGTGTAACCGCCCGGTATTGTTGTTTTGTATAAAGGTCAGGCGGTTAACCCTTGTGTAACCACTCGGTGTTGTTGCTCTGTATAAAGGTCGTGCGGTTACCCTTGTGTAATCGTCCGGTGTTGCTACCTGTTGTAGTCTGGGCAATTACATGTACGCCTGATGTATTCACATCGTCATTTGTATAGTCTCTCGCCTCCTCTATTCTATATAAAGAGGGGTGCACTTGTGTAATATGTAGATCTCTGGAGAATTAAATTTATTATTTTTATTTGTAATTTTGTTGAAGGGTATCGACTGAATTCATCATCAAAAGTATATATGATAACCAAATCTAATTAATATAAAGGGTGGAGAAAGAAAAGAATAAGTATCTTGGGCACATTAAAGAAAGTGGACAATATGGAGTGAGAATGATAGAAGGGGGTAAGAAATGGAATAAATCTAACATGATCAAAGGAGAACAAATTTGGAAAATGAGGCATAATTGAGTAATCAAGGATAAGTTTTTAACCAAATAATGAACACTTTAAATAGGTGTTTCGTGTGGCCTCCTGGTCACAAGCATATGCGTAGTATGGCCACACATGTATGGTATGGATTGTTTTTAGAGTTTGTATAAAAAATATAAGGATATTTTACTAAATTTGAATCATTAAATTCATTTTTATCTAAAATTCATTTTTAACATGTTAAAATAAATATTTAAAAAAATATCATAAATACGGGAGTAACTACACAAGCACATGTATAATACTTTTGACTGTTAAAAATGTTCATAGTTCAGAGAGATGAAAAACAGAAGAAAGATTTCATAATACTTGGGTTTGCGGCAACAGCAGCTGCAGCCGACGCCCTTGCCCTTTTCTCTGCATTGGCAAGTTCGACACGCAGCTTTTCTACCTCGCGAGCCAAGGAGATCATATTTTTCTCCATTTCCTGACCTTGTACTAGATTTTCAGTACGCGCCTTTTTCTCATACTCAACTGCAGCTCTGTTCAAAATTGTAAGATGAATCAGTTAGATCATCTTTACTCCTCATCCCTAACAAAAATCAGAATAATAATCAAGACCACATATATGTCTATTGCCAAGTAAAGATGAAAATAATATAAAGGAGTTAGCAAACATCATTTGCAGAAAAATAATTTGCTAAAAAGTCAACAAAACATGCTAATATGTGACAAACAAAGCAAAAGTATGAACAATGAACTTGATAAATGATTCACAAATAGAGAATTCAGTACAAAAAACTTGAAAAAAGCAAAAATTTAGGTGAAGAGGCAAGCAGATTTTTTATATAGAAATTGATCAGGTTGGGACAAAACAGGTTAAGATGTTATAAACCACTCAAACTATGATAGAGGGTAACCCAACCTAGCAAGCTTAATGTGCATGTATAACTTCCAAAATAGGCCGGAGTTTAATTCCAACTTAATACTATAGCCATGATGTTTTTAGTACTTGAATGAATAGTAACGCCTTAATTAGCCCGGTTTAATTCCAATTTAATATTATTGCCATGATATTTTTTTACTTCAATGCATTGCTCCATCGACTCTTACGTGGATGAGCTCATTGAACTTGTCACCCATATCCCTGACCTTCCAAAAGATCACTATTGGGGTTATTTCATACATGGCCTACAACCAAATATTTGTGCACGTCTCCATACACATCACATGGATATCATTCGCCTCGTGAAGGTTGATATCACCATCCGTTACGGAAGTCAGGCATCAGCTTGTTACGAATCACAGCGCTAATTCACGAGATCATGACGTCGTGATAAGTATATGGTAGGTCTATTACAAGTGGGCCTCACCAGCAAGCAATGCTGCATAATGCGTTCATTATCATTTATTTTATCGCAGTTATATATCTCACGTATTTCAACTTTCCTTTTATTATTGTAATGCCCCAAGGGTCAAGCTAGTTATCTTCTATTGGACCTTTTATCTTAGATGAATAACTATGTGTTTTCATGGTATTCTTCCTCCCGCCTCTTCTTCCGGAAATGAAACCTTAAAATTCTCCCCTCGGTAACATTGGTCCAACCTAGAGGTTTTAGCATGCACTTGCCAACGGATTTGAGGTCACCTCGTGTTCCAAAATTGTTTTTGTCTGCTATTCCGCATCAAGGCTTTCCTCATCGCTCGCCTTTTGCATGGCGTCTAGAACACCACCTAGGCACATCAATCCATTCGTCTTCTGCTTGCTTGCATTCAGTAGAAACCAACCAGGGCGTGTCACCTGGCCAGTCCATACGCACAATCAATGGGCTCATGACACCCAGTGACTGCGATTCCAGCCTCCCGTCATCCGCCGCACCTTCTTCCTCACCCGTAGTGACTATACTCCTGCGCCGGCTCCGATCCCAAATTCCACGCTCATCTACGACTCTGTCCCGCACCTGAACAACTTTCGTGGAGACCTTTCCTTCCACCGGCGGACAACGACGTTGTAGCTTCGCTGCCTCCGCCAGCAGAAATCCTTTGAGCCACCCTAATGTGCATTTCCACTCGTGCCATGGCCGAAGCTCCCTTGGATGTCGTTGAACGTTGCCTCGAAGAGCATGCAAATATCTTAGCCTCCATGCACACTCGATCATCCAACGCAATGAAGTCCAAGATGCTCGTGTGGAACAAAACTCTATCTCTCCTACCACCCTAGACGACCCATCCTCCATTATTGATCAACCATTTTGCTCACCCGACGATGTTCCCACAGCGGCCCAGGCTGTCGTCTATGCTTCTCACACCATCGAGGTACTCCACATAAATGGCTCTGACCCAATGGGTTTGATAGCCAAAACAGAACAATTCTTCGACATACAATGCATGGCAGAACCACATAAAGTACTTATTATTCTCCTAGGAATAAAAAATTCTACTCTTCACTGGGTGCACTGGATTCACATTACTAAACCCAGCCTCATATGGTAGGTAACTCAGGCAGACTTTCGTTAAGCGGTATGATCAATGCTACTCGAGTAACATTATTGAGAGCCTTTGTAGACTACGCCACACCACCAATGTTAACTGACATTGATGAGTTCATTGAGTCGTCAATCACGTCCAAGCCTTCCTCTGGATCACTACCTCGACTTCTTCATGCAAAGGCAGCAACTAAACATCTGATCCAGTATTCACGCTCATCACTTAGTGGACATTTCAGATTCCATGGAGGTCGCGCGGGTGATCAGAGCGGATTATACCATCAAGACCCCAGATCGCGTCCAATTTCCATCGACCACCTTCAGCTCACCAAGTTATTGTCCAGACTACCACCACCCTCCTATACCCCCCTCCCCCACCCCCACACAATCCCTGATATACCTGACATCAATACTAACATCCTCCCACACCAACAACCTCCCCAACAAACAACCTCGACCACCACCGACCCATAGCCAATCCAACCAGGAATATCATGATCTTCGCAGCAACAGCAAAGGGCTCTGTTTTCGTTGCAAGCAGTCATACTCTCTCACTCATAATTGTCCCATGAAAAAGATGTGAGCAGTGATTGGGAATTAGAAGTCGAAGGTCGGGCTCACGGACTTTGAGGCCCTCGAGCTTCAGGACACCACCCCGCCCACCAACCCAGGAGGACAATTCTACCAACACGACCTGGCATGTCCCTCCATTGACGACTCATCGCGGCTCCATCCTTCCATTCTAACCAGCGAGCTTCAAATTCGCATCATCCAGAGTTTGATTGACGGCGAGACGACCCATAATTTTCTTTCCCAAGATCTAGCGGCTCGGCTACACATTCGGATTGAGTCGTCTCCAACTTCCATTGTCCTCATGGGGGACGGACATGACACTCCTATGGAAGGTCTCTATCGCCATCTTTAGCTCCTACTGGGTCTCCTATAATCTCACATCAGACCTTTATATCCTTACACTACACGACATTAATGCTACCTTGGACGTCGAATGGCTCCAGTCACTTAGAAACACCTGTATCAATTGGGCCCAACCGACATTGTCCTTCGTTTGGCACAGGCAACTGCGAACTTTCGAGGAGGAAGTCCCTTGCGGCAGCCACCATCATCTGACGACTTTCAGTGATTTTTGTGCCCACCTTAGGTGTCGCCTCTTGGACTACTCTTGCTCCTTTGCCTCTCGTTTCAACAGCTTTGCCTTGTGGAAAAGGCAAATATTCCAGTAGGGAATAGTGTTACGAAAAACGGGCATCAACACCAATTCACGAGACTGTGAAGATGCGTCAAGTACCGGCAGTTCCATTACAAGCGGTCCCCACCAACAAGCGACACTGCATAACGCAGTGTCCATTATCATTTATTTTACCGCATTTACATTCTCGCATATTTTGACTTTCCTTTTATTACTGAAGTAGGGCTTAAATGTCCAGCTATCTTGTATTAGAACATGTATCCCAGATGAAAAAAAGTTTGAGAGCCTAGGGCTGGCCAAGTAGTGTTTTCTAGGAATTCTATCTTCCACCCTCCTCATCTTCCTGGAATGAAACCCTAAAAATCCTCGCTAGGTAACACTATCACACATATTGAATCCACACGCTCCCAAGCCCCATATCCACAATCCCCCACGTATCATCACAGCTCACCACAATCACACCCACCACCCCACCACCTACTCAACGCTTTACCCACCAAAAGCACAATGACCTATGAATCAAGTTGTCTCTGTTGTCGTAGTTAGGAACCATACTACCCTACACATGACTGCCCTATGAAGAATTTGTAGCAATCATCGACGTCAACAAAGATCAGAATAGAGGATTTAAGGGCCTTATAATGGGAGGAAACCCTTTGTCATGATGACCTTCCAGGCATACTCTACCATTTGGATCTTTCATGTTTCTCCAACGAAACACATTTGGCCCTTATATGATGAAGCTTCGGGGCCAACTAATCAAGCGCCCCATCCTCGTGATGATAGATTGTGGCGCTACTCATAACCACATTTCTTGAACACTAATGGAACAATTGCACTATGCACCGAATACACTCTTATGCTTCTTGTTCTACTTGGGAAATTGTCATTGCACGCTAGTTGGCAACCTCTGCTCCAGCATCTTCATGCAGGTGGATTCTTGCCCCACTACAACGAACATTTGCACCTTTGAACTCGACGACATTGATGTGCTTTGGGAATCGCCAGGCTACAAACTTTAGACTAGTTGACCCAGACCATGCCCTTCGTATCGAAGAACCGACACATACCTTGTACGACATGTGTCCCTCAACCTCAACACAACAGTCCTCCGGACTACCAGCGCAACATGCTAGGCTCCCTTTTTTGACATACAATGATACACGAGTCTCATTTGATTCCTTCCCTTTGCCTTGAGGGCAAAGTAAATTTCCAAGCAAGAGTATTGTTGCGGATTTGCACAAGACGAACCACAGCGTAGAACATGCGGTTGAAGACATCATCACCAACGGGGCAAACTTCATATGGTATTTCTTTATTTAGTATTGTCTTTAGCTATTGTATTGTCTCTATTTATTATTTGAACTCGGGATATGTGGCATTATAAAAAGCTAAAATGTACTATGAACTTTTAACTTGAATGATCACTTATGAAATCATGGGCTAATTTTGGAGCTCATCCCTGGTCTTCCTATTTATCTCTCCTCCTCGCATGCCCTCTCTTTAAAATCTAGCTTCCGAAATCCTAAAGGGTAATAAGGGCAAAACAGGAAAAATCTCAAATGCAATACCACAAATGGGTTTTTCCTTGTAACAATTGGATGCATGTAATGAGTTTGTTGTTGTCAAATTAGAACGGTGTTTTTTTATAACTGCAAATGTAGATATGAAATATGTGTTATGTTAATTTAATTCGATATTTGTGCATTGAATGATGCAATAACATCATCGAATGACTCAATCCAAACACCTGGAATTAGGCTCATCAATATGGCCAATGAGCCGAGATTTATGAAGTCTTGTATCGATGCAAATTTATTATGAGCCCTGTTTCTATGTCCGAGTTGGGTTTATGCATGGACTGATATAATTTCAGTCATAGAAATTATTATCGCAACACCTACGAACAAGATTTGATTTCAACTCAAATTGATATTTTATGAACCTCCTTCACTATCGCTCAACATCGCTTGCTTGAGCACATGAAAACCCACGTGTTTATGCATATCTATACACCTTTTCACCGCTATGGAGGCCTTGGCACATAGAGAAGAACACCTTTTTTTAGATCATTGCTACTAGAGAAAAAGAACTCCAGTGCGTACCAGTCACTACTCTAATTGGAAGACTAAGTAACTATTACCTTGTGGAGATTTGAACCCCTTGCCTTCATTTGAGGGAACAATTTCAATTATGTACTTTGAACAACATCAACATCGGTGAAGCTTTCCTTGTTGTACAATTACTTCAAGATGTATTCAGGAATTAGTACTATGAGTTGTGCATCACAAAGAAGTTTGAATACAACTTGGTATTCTTTCAAATCATAAAAATAAAGAAGTTTGAATACATCCCTAGGAAGTATTCTTCCTATCTACTCTGAATATTACATCATTTATGTGAAGGAGAAAACAACAAATATATTTTTCTCATAAATAAAGAAAGAAAGTATGTACACATCCATGGGTAGTATGCTTTCGGGTGTTGTTTCTGTGAAATGAGAAAACGGTTGAATTAAAGCTCATTCTAAAGGCTCATTGTAAAGGCCCGTGTAAAGACCCACTATAAAGGCCCGTGTTTCTCTTTATTGATTTATTCTCGCATCTCTAATTTAGTTTTAGTTTTCCTCCTTTTGTGTATATATAGAGGTCTCATGTAATGTTTATATTTTAGATTGGAAATAATATTATATTCCTTTTCTCAACTTGGTAGTAGAGCGACGTTTTTTTAGTTGCTCCATTTTTTTCCGAACCACTGTGCATCATACAAGCACCCGCTATAATCTAAAAATCATAAAAGGCACTCATCAATCCAGCTGCGAGCTCCTGCCGCTTCTCACGAACCCCTAGGCCTTTCGGTAAATGTAATTTTACTGAAGCATTTGTTCCTCGACCCGCCAATTTATAGCTTTTGGTGTGGCCGCTCTACCACCTCATGTGAGTTCCTAATGCGAGCCCATATGTTTGTATGATCTGTGATTGAGAGCTCTCGCTACGAGCTCCTTCCTGTCGTTGCGATCTCCTTTTGCCATTGATGCAAGCTCTCGCCACTTCTTGTTGTTGCGATCTCATTCTGCCATCGCAACGACCAGTGATTCCTGTCATTGTGAGCTCTCATCGCTTCTTGTCACTGCGACCTCCTTCTGCCAACATTGCGACCTATGATTCTTGTCGCTGCGAGCTCTCGCTGCTTCTTGTTGTTGTGAACTCTTCTCTGCTACGAGCTCGTGATAATGTGCCTGCACGAATTCCATTCCAGTGCGACCATTATTTCATGTATCGCAAACCGTGCTAGCTGCGAAACCCGGCTCGCTATCCCCTTCATATGCGAGCTCTTTTCGGAACACCTTCCAGCGGGCTCCCTTCTCTTGAGTTTTATTTATCATTTGGAGTACTTAAATGGAAGGATCCTCGGATTTGAGTGTTCAGACTCCCTATCCTATTATAAACCCTCTGGGTAATGATTTTTCATAGACCCGTGGTTCCTCCGGGTCCTTCTGGATTACCATCATACCTTTGAATGACTCTAATTATCTCGAGTAGTCCCGAGCGGCGCAGCATGCCATTTGCAGTACTTAACTGTATGGATACATTGATGGGACCATTGTTCAACCTCCCATTAATGATCCTACATGGCGGAAGTTTACACTGACAATTCTCTTATGATCTCGTGGCTTCTCTACTCCATGTCCCCCTTAGTCTATCGCAGCTATATTCTTATGAACTCTGCCTTTGAGATATGGACTCGTGCTCGCGAGACCTATTCCTAAATCGGTAGCTATGCCCAAGTGTGCGAGCTCATTACGCGTCTTCTTGAACTGAAGCAAGGATCCTCTAGTGTTGACGCCTACTTCATTGAGTTCGAACGCCTCTATCAAAAACTCGACCACTTTAAGAATTCACACTGGCATGCACAGCCGGCGCCGTGCATTAAAAACCAAGGTGGACCGATATCGTCTCAATGTCTTCCTTATGAGACACTATGGAGTTCGACACTGTTCGCACGCATGTCCTGAACCGCCAGCCTCTTCCCTCTCTTCGAGAAACCTTCAACATGGTCTTGGGTGACGAGGATCGTCGATGTTCTCTCAATTCTGATAGGGTGCCAGATCGTTCTGTCCTTGCTGGCATTGGCCAAGTCCCTCCATTCAATCCACATGTTTGGATGTGCGATCACTATGACAAACAAGGTTACGTCTGGGACTCCTGCTTTCACATATATCCTCATTTTGCCTCTTCGCGGAAAGGTAATGGTGGTCGTAGGCATGGTATTTCTCGCCAGTCCAATCCACCTGTTGCTCATGTTGTTGATGCCTGGTAAGCTTCTCTCCAACGATTTTTCCACTGATGAACTGGGTGCTCAGCAACATCTAGTACGTTCTCAGGGAACCCCTTCCACTGATGCCTTCGCTGCCTCCAGTACTCCAAGCGCCCAATCTGTCTCCGCTACACAATCAGAGTGGATCATCGACTAAAACAACATATATATATAAAGAGGAAGTTTCAATGCATCCATGGTAGTATTCTTTCAAGTGGTCTCCACTACAATCATCATTGCCTCGTCTATATGGAAATGAATGGCTGGAAGACATTGAAATTTTACTTTTGTCACTGTTTTTTGTTGACGCAAGCTGCAGCGAATTATATAATTTTCTCTACCACATGTGAATGAAATTTTGTATTTTCTCCACTACAATTTTGTTGACGCAAGCTGCACCCTACCGTTTCTTTTGTGCCCGCTAGAAATCCAAATGAGTGTACATTTGGTTGTGAGTCATTGAAGGTTATGGTGTCATCTTCTACGTTTTCCTCTGGCTATTTAATTGGTTTTTGCAAGTAAAATTGGATGTTGTGTAATAATTTAATAGTGGTGGTTATGGGATAATTCGAAGCCAATCAATTTTAAATAGTGTCATTCATTATTTGCCTTACTTTCTCTTCATTACTTCATATCTTCTCATGTTAATGCATGGTCGTAAAGTTGCTTTTATGCATTTTAAATTGCATCAAAAAGAATAAAAAAGTCCAACATTCTTGGAAGGAAACTTCAAATCATGGAACTTGTATGATTTGAGAATATTTCTTTTCATTAAGGATGATTACTTAAACATTTATTTCTACAATAAGAAGATAGTTTGAGCATAAAATTCAACATTTTGAGAACGAAATTGCATGCTAGCTTTTTTTATGGAATTTTCTTAAAAATATTTTAAACTCTTTCATATAATAAGTTGATATTTAATTCTTTTAACATCTTAAATCTTATATTTAGGTGTGATTTGTATTAGATAATAGATAATTAATTTTCATTTAACAATGTCTCGTCCTATAATGCTCTAGGATTGGTATGCATCAAAACCCTAAATAGTTGTAACTAATCTAAACCGCTTGGCGATTATCAATATGAAGGGTAATAACAAGCGAGGTGATTTAAAAAACAATATTTTGCTTGTGATTGTATTCTATTGTATTCAAGTGTTTGTTATCTGTAGATATTTGTAGACCTGACAATTCAAAGTTAGGTTGATGTGTGATACTGGATGATTCCTCCATTGAACGAGAACCTGAACTAGAGTATCATTATGTGTGTGATGCGTGCATCCATAATGACCTTTGGGTCATACGGGCAAATGGAGTTGAACACCAATACATCTGGAATGGTGGCTTTGGGGGTGTGATTCATAGATCACATGATTGAACCGCGGCGCGTGGAAGAACGGATGTATGCAGCTCTGTGGTGGCAGCTGAAGGTGGATGGCAACCGCTCATATGTGTTCCATAATGGGAGAAGGCCCATAGTATCATGCTGAAAGCATAGGATGATTTTGAAAGTCCACTGCGATCTGGCGGTGTGGGTTGAGCTTGACGAACACCGTGTCGCTCACCTTTAATGGCGTGTCTACGACATTTGTTAGTCGGTACTGTTATTTTTTGCTGAGCTCATGGGAGATTAAACTTCAGCCAACACAAGATCTCTTCGCGGTCCTGAAGTTATTGGCCCAAGCTTTCTACGACGCATTCCCCAGTGGGGTGATGAAGCAATGCAGGGGGCAGCCACCCATTAACCACACCGCATGGGGTAATATTGGTTATTGTGTGGAAGGAGGCGTTGTCTAAGTACTTTGTCCAATCAAGTCAAGCCAACCATTTGTGTACCTGCTGTGATGTGAAGCATCGTAAGTATGTCTCTAACCCCCAATTTTTGTTTGTTGTTTGCAAAGAACTTATGCAAAGAACTTTGACGAATTTAAACTGTCTTGTATTTATTTTTGACTTAGTAGAGGGGGTCTTTATCTCATATAAGGAGACCTTAAGAGTGGTTTTGGGAATCTTTGGATCTCCATAGTATTTTGTCTCACTTTGGATATGGTCTTTTTGGAGGAACCAGTCTCCGAGAGCTTGGTTTGAGTTGTCTACCGAGTTGTATCCATTTATTTGTTATCAGCTTATGGAATTTCGCTCTTGAGTCATCTCTTTCCTTTAAACCCTAATAATTCTGGGAGGGTAGCGCGCTCGTATTTAGCCGGATAATGCTTGCTTAAAGCATCTCGCCCATTAGAGATTCAATTTCATACTTCAGTATGTGACCATACCGGACACAGTGGCGGTCCCTGGTTGAAGTGCAACAATGGGGTCCACGGTTCTGGGGGAGGAGGGAGGTCCTGTGGGTTCTAAAGCACTTCGCAATCTAGCTGAGTGGTAGAATGATATAATTGATGGTCGTGGGAAGGGGAGAATGGCGGATGTCGTGGGTACCACGGTCAACAAAGTAAACTGGTACAAAATTGATCTCATATCAACATGTTAAATCTTTTGGAGTGAGCGCAAAGTCACCAGAATACGCACTAAGGCAGCGTCTCCCTAGAGTGTTACTGTCATTAGGCGGCCAAAGTGATGGAAAGCCATGGTTAGCTTGGACTAATTAACATTGGCTTCCACCAATGTTTGTAGCAAAGCTACGCCCAGGATAGCATCGAAACCACCCAATCTAAGCATATAGACCTCAAGTAAGAGATCGTCATTTGTGACCCAAAAAGGTCGTGAGTCCAGAAGAGGGCTCCTGTGTAAATTGTAAACTGTCCACGAGGTCATGCAAGATGAAGTTATGGTTGGCAACGCTATGAAGCATAACGAGTTTAATGGTGCAAGGTCCAGATTTACCACCAATTGAAAAACAAGGTCCTGGTGGTTGGAAGAGGCGTCCTTAGTGGTCGGCGGGAGCTCATCCTCGAGTCCAAAAGCCTCAAAATCAATCATCATAATGTCCTCCTCATAGTCCTCAACTAAACATAATTTCTTTAAGGGTAGTCATAGGTGGTTAAATAAGGTTGTTTACAACGGAAACAAAGGCCCTATTTTTGAAGGTCGTTTTAATCTTAGTTGGATAAAAGATGCACAATGGTGTGATGCGGGGTGGCGGTAGCGGTGGTTTATGGTTTAGTGGTGGAATGTTTAGTGGTCAGTGGGGAGGGGGAATGTGGGTCAGAGGAGGGTTAACAGTGGAAAGACGCTTGTAAGTGAAGTAGGAATTGCGACATTCTCATAAGGAAGATGATTGTGATAGAAATTTGAAGGTCAAATTGTAAATTTGACCTCAGGTCTTGTCCATGGCCTAATTGATGGTGGTGGAATGCAGGTAGGCGAGGCAGGCACAAATGTGGGAGTTGAAGGTCATGCATGAAATAACAAAGGTAAATGATCATGTGGAAAGCCATGTACATGGGTTAGGAGTTTGATGAACTCGTCCACGTATTCGTCGAAGATGTCGAATTGTCGCACGATACAGAGACGTCCCACTACGTTGCCAAAATATCAGTGGTTTAAGTGATAAATGAGTGCTTGTATCAAAGTGGCCCAGGTTAAGGAGATGTGGATTGTCTTAATCAGTGAATCAAATGGAGGGCAAATCCCCCCATGCCTACATGAGCAACAGAGACGCATTGTGTGTCAAAAATATTGTTGCTCTCACAGAACTTACTGATGAAGACTACCCATCTCGGAGGTTTTGGCCGTTAAAAGAACACACGCCGAGATGTGGAGGTGGTTAGGAGAACATCAGTGTGGCAAAATGGTCCCCCACATCAGGACCAGCAGAGTTGTCAAGGTTGTAAGACAATGGGTCAATCACATGTGGCGAGTTGGATGGGGCGGTGAGGTGGGGGAGCGCTAGAGTTTCCAAAAGAGGATGAGGATGGAGTTGGGCGCTCTTCAAAGCATTCCTCAGAGACATTGATGCGAGAGCGGAGGTCGACTATAGATTTGTCGACGACGTCGATGATTTCCGACATCGTTCTCGTACAGCCATGCACACGGGGAACTTTGATGGGCCTGAAAGAAGTGGAGTTGGTAGGTGCGAGATCAAGATGTTTGGTAGGCGTGAAAGCAGCGACAGAAGCGGGAATGGAGCATCGGGATGTGCGCAAAAGCGATAGCAATGGCGATGTTGTCACATACAAAAGACAAAGTGTGCTGAAGCTCGCAAATGCGTGATGTGGGATGGGCTTAATGATAGGCGCAAAAAAGCGGTGTGCGGGCTGAAGAAGCGCATGCTTACATGTAGGGAACTTAGCGACTTGTAGGTTGGTGGTGCCCTGGTCATAGCGATGTTAAATAGGGAATCGACACTCTCGGCTTCGAGAGAGAGGGTGATGGGGGTTGTGGTTTTGGTAGAGAGGCATTGAGGGGTCCTGAGAGATCACTCTCCTCGGCCTTTGGTTCACATTAATATAATTTCCAAAATGGTTCAACACATACAAGAGGTACTATAGATAGGCCTCGATCACTTGCCCTAATCAATCTAGTGCACAAAGCGATAATACGATATATGAATAGTAAAATATACTAATTAACAGTGCTTTAAATCTCCAACGACATGTCAATTTTGAGGACAATATGACATTTTTTAATGAAAAACTAGGTCGACATTTGATTTTTTTATATAGCTTACATGACTTCTGAAAATATCGCCCACTATTTTATTTTTGGTTATGTTAGCAGTATATAAGCTTAAATCACTTCTATGTATTGCATTATATATGCTTAAATCGACGAAAGAATAAAAACTAGCAAATATATAAACTAACAAATGTAAAGCATTAAATGATTATATAAACTTGATTGTAAGAATAAAATATACGAAAGAGAATGAAATAAATAATCTTAATCAGTTTAAGCATATAATGCAATACATAAAGGTGATTTAAGCATGTATATTGCTAACATAACCTAATATAAAATAACAAATAATACTCTCAAAAATCATGACGGCTCATACATCAGAAAAAACATATATGTCGGCTTATATTTTATTAAACGATATAAACTATTTTTAGGAAAAATATGTCGTTTTGCCTTCAAAACTTACATGTCGGACATATCGGCCAACATTTAGATCACAACATGCATGTTGTGTTCTTTGATCAGCGTGAGTAAACCCTCTAGAGATGATTTGTCGTCTTATCATTGTGCTCCTCCCTGACATAATATCATTGTCAAATAGTACTAAAGGCTAATTTGGTGGCTTCTCGATAAATAATATGTTTTAGAAAGTGATAGACTTCATTTTAACTTATTTAGAGTGTGAAAATGAAATCGGTTGCAAAATGAAGAAGTTTGTAGAGTTAAAACTCACAACAATTATTATTCTCATCTGACCAAACGACAACCTCTAGCAAACTCAATAATTTACTATAATATGGTGTCTAGCTTCAAGAAACAAAATGAGCACCTAAGATTAAAAAAAGTAATGGAAATTGCAAAAACTTATTAAAGCTTTGTTTGGCTCGGGTGCAGCACTAAGAGAATTAATGGTGTGAAACTGAGGAAAATTTGATGAAACTATTTTGCAGAACTTTGTATGTAGTGTTGTTTAGAACAAAGAAACGATTTATAAGTTCGGGAAATCAGTTGTGCGATTATTTATTTCAATTTATTAAATAATAATAAAATATTAATTGATGAAACTATGATTATTTATTTATACTAAAATTTAGTAATCTTATAATATCAGTTAATTAATTATTATTAAGGCTATTAATTATCAATTAATAATTAGTAAACATGTTAATTTACTATTAACATTATTATTAATAAATTAAGGCCATTAATTATAAAATATTAACAATGATTGTAATGTTATTAATTAATCATTAAAATGATCAATTATGAGTTAAAACTTATTATTAGTGTTATTAATTATCAATTAATAATTAGTATTAACAACGGATATTATTAATGTTAGTGTTATTGATTGTTAACATTTCAGTTATCAATTAACGTCAATGTTACTAATTATTAACGTTAAAATTATTAATTAACATTAATAACAAATTATAATAATCAAGGTTGCAGATGTAGGATGTCGGATTCATGTCGGTTTGTGTTTGAAATGTTGGATGTACAATTATACACATAATATATATTTATAAATATATAATAAACATATATAACATAATATATGTTTATAAATTACTCAAGAAAGAGGCGTTGACGGCAATAAATGACATAAAGAGCACCAAATAAGAGCGAGACGAGAAAGTTGACGAAGCTAGGCGTGTATAGTGATGCACAAAATGAAGCACATAACAAAATATTGTCGCTCAGTCGCTTAAATAAAAATGAAAAAAAAAAGTAATACTCTCACCGATATATCGGCCACGAAATATCGCCAGAAATATCGGGTAAAATCTACCATTTTCTTACTAAAATCGAAAAAGAAAAGTGTGTTATAGATTTGGGCATTGCTATTTTGCTATTGTGGTCCCCCAATCACAGTGGAGAAATAATTGTGTGCAACAGTTTTTAAAAGAATCTCTATTACCGCATAAACTCATTTTTGGTCGTTTGAAACAGCTATTCTAAAAAGAATAGTGTGCAACTTCAAAGTAGTTGTGTCAAACAGACCCCAAGTATAAGTAACATATAAAGTTAATGCATTTCAGCTTATAATTCATCCGCCATATTTTCTTAAATCGTATTCAATGGAGATTGCATAATTTATTAAGGGTACAAAATGTAGCAAACTAAAAGTTTATTTAAGATTTTTCAAACATTTGTTACTACAATTGTGCCATTATTGCATTAGTCTAATTATCTTAACTCATACCTCATCAGCACTATAACATGTTAACAAATGGGAGACGGGAGGTCACATACAGTAGTCAAACTTATTTTCAACTCAAAATAATAAAGCCCATAAGGGTCATACATTCGGTATTTCTATGCAAACATATTAACTTATCTAATGTGGGACTAAATCAATGTCCTGGTGTGCCTTAGACGTCTCCTCCAAACTTGAGAGCTCTCCATGTTGGCCATCACTCCCCCTCATATAGGTTTTTCAACATCATCAAGTAGCATGCACGAAGAGCTCACACTAACCACAAGGATTCATCATGAGACAGTGAGAATCACCCGCTCCTGAACTTTACTCAACCATGGATGAAGAGCAAGACACATTGGAATCAGAAACAACAGAAAAGCACTCGATCTCGACCGAAAAATCAACCTTGATACAGATTTGAAAGGGAATGGATCAAAGGAGTACCTAAGTTAAGACAGATATGTTAAACCATAAACTAATGATTTACTTCAATTTTCTAGTCACTCATTAAGAATGGTAATTGTGTGACTAAGCAGAAACCACAATTTCCTATTGTGCCCAACCGAAGCTTTAATTGCAATCGGTACAGGTAAATAGGGTAAGTTGTTTCTTCCTCTTCTCTCACTTTTCTCCCCCAACTCGCTTCACTTACAATTTTCCTTCTTTTTCTTAGTCTCTTCTCCTTTCGAAAATATGAAAGATTGAAGTGTAACTATATGCACAAAGATACACTACTAGTCAAATGCATTTTCATCTTAAAATCTTAAGCTTATAAATGAGAGTCAGCTGCTTGGTATTTTTATGTCAACATAATTTTCATCTATCTGATGTAAGAATCAATGCAATGTCATGCTAAAATATTCACAATCAAGCATCAAATCTAACACATTAATATTCCAAATGGCATATGAGCATAGCCCGGCATCTTAAGACAGTCAATCTCATCTTAATAACTCCAATTTAAAAAAAAAACAAGTACATTGAGAGCAAACCTGCCCCTATGAATTTCCCTATTCATGGCTTCAATCTCAGCTCTCATTGCCGATGCCTGCCCTAGCTCCTCCCTGGCACGAGAAAGCTCCCCTCTCAGTCCCTGAAACTGTTCCAAGAGCTCGTTCCTCGTTTCACCAAGCTTCTGCACATCGGACCGCACCTGCGCTAGCTCAGCGCGCATTCCATCAACCCCAAGGGCCTCCGCCTCCGCCTTGACTGATCGGTCAAGAACTTCTCGCACCTCTGCGTCCCGCTCCGCTCTTGCCCTAGCGGCAGCGTTGCCGGCAACCACGAGCTCGTTATGGGAGGCGTCGAGCTCCTGCTTGAGGGCGACATGGGTAGCGGCGACATGCTGGTTGTCGGCGAGGAGGGCGTGGATCTCGCGGTGCTGCGCTGCAAGCCG
Organism: Dactylorhiza incarnata; assembly: GCA_033032865.1. Lineage (NCBI taxonomy): Eukaryota > Viridiplantae > Streptophyta > Magnoliopsida > Asparagales > Orchidaceae > Dactylorhiza > Dactylorhiza incarnata. Next base: position 16,073,256 of record JAWHQI010000004.1, on the reverse strand, counting down.
ATCCTCTAGAGCGATGATGGCCGGAAGGGGTACGTGCGGCGGAGGCAGGCGACGGTGAAAAGGTGCCTCGTCGAGGATGTGTACAACCTGAAGAGGTGGGCCTAAGAGAGGAGGCTGGGCGTCATGGACATGGAAGATGTGGGGGGCGATGCGGCCCCTTCCTGCCATTGGGCGCATTCAGGAAGATGGATCAATGAGGGTTGGTCTAGATTGAGAAAAAAAACTAGGGTTTTCAATTTTTGACCGAGGCGAAATTTAAATCTGTCGTGAGTCGCGGGACTCGATAGATCTTGAGACGTGGGGAAATTAAGGCTTCATTTGCGGAAATCGCCACCACAAGGCCGGTAAACAAATGCTCGGCGATGGTGTTTGTCGTGCTTGCGTCCACCGCGCCATGGAAAAAGGAGCAAAACGTTCCTTTTGGAGCTCTGCCTCCTCCCCTCCGTTCCCAACCCCCCCCCCCCCCCCCGGTCGGGCCTCACTCCGGTCGACTGAATACGACTGAAATTATTTTTTTTATTTCGCTAATTATCGCGGACTGAAATTGCTGCCTGCGGTTATTTCACTCCTGTATTCCCTCTCGACAGCAACTCTCCCCTCTCGACGACAGCAGCAACGGCGTTTTCCTCTCCTCCTCGCTAGGGCTCGACGACCGATTTATTTCCTCCACTTTTCCTGTTGTTCTCCTCGCCATCGCCAAAGCACTTCCTCCCCTCTTCCTCGATCGCGACCGCCATCGACATCCTTGGAGCTTGCCGAGAAAGTGAGCGCCATCAGGTATACTCCTCCCGCAGCTTTTCCTAATTCCTGATCTCTCTCTCTCTCGCTCTCTCTCTCTCTCTCTCTCTCTCTCTCTCTCTCTCTCTCTCTCTCTCTCTCTCTCTCTCTCTCTCTCTCTCTCCCGCAGCCTCTCTCTCGCTCGCCCTATTTCTCCCGCAGGATCTCTCTCTCGCTTGCCTTAGCACCTTTGAAGCTGGGAATGGCATACTCTCTCCTCCGTTTCTCTCAAGATTAGCCCCTCCTTCAGTCAACCTCCTCGAAGGTTCGGGAAAGATCGCTTGCCCTATGATTGTCGACTAGGCAGGAGTCTCTCCTCAATGGGTCTCCTCTTCTCAGGTAGGTTTTTCAATCAGATTCTTCTTCACATAAAGGAGGATACAAACTGGAATGTAATAATGTTTCCCCTGTTTTCAGCCATCAGTTTCTGTCGGCTTTCCCTCCAAGTAATCCTCTCAGGTCACAACCATCTGTGGCCGAATCCTGCACTTTCTATGTTTGATAGAATGCTCAAAAGAAGTTTATATCAAATATACATTAACATTCAGTTCATTATTTTTATTAGGTTTAAGTAAATTTGCATCGAAAAGTAGTTTGATCTTGCATATGCGCATGCACATCAGCCATATACATATTCAAATGTGATTCCCTTAAGGTTTGGATATTTCTATTTCATTTTTTTCTCTGTCAATTCAGTCATTTACTCTTTTTTTTTCTGGATTCTAGATGTGTTGCATCAAGAGAAATTTTACTCTACTGCTTGATTTAGGAAGATTAAAGTACAATATTTTACTAAAGGCAAGTGTGCATTGTTCAATATCTTTTTAACTGTGATTGTGAATTATTTCTTGTTAGTTTCATTTTAAATTAGGTTTCTTTCAATTGCTTCATGATGGAGAGATTTTTCCATCAACTAGGGCATTGGATCAGCGACGGTGATTGGATGAGGAAGCTAGGCCGCGTCCTCCGGCGAGGAAATTAGGGATCCGGTGACGAGAAGGCCTCCTCCTTCTCCAACAAAGGCTTGGCAACAACGATAGGGCGTGGAAGCCAGAGCAGAGGGAGCTTCGATTTCGTTGGGACGTTCGCGAGGGCAGACGATACCTGGGTCTTCTTCAAGGTTAATATTACCTTGTCTTCTTCTGCATGAGCAAATTTTGCCTTCTTCAAGGTTAATATTACCTTGTCTTCTTCTGCAGGAGCAAATTTTCTCTAAAGAAGATGCTTTTTTTGCCTGAACATTCATGAAAAGAAGGGCTCTATGGCAAACAATTCTTTCATCCCTTTGGCCGCTGGTGGCTCTAGCAATGTGCTTGTTCCCTGTGTACCCATACCAAGTCAATATTGTTATCATGTACTCATGTGTTGGAGCTCTGCTGTTTATTGTAGCCATTACTAAGTCACGCGACGTGATCTTATTGGCACATCGGAGGATCCTCTACCTCTGATGCATCTGCCTAATAATTTCTCCTTTATTATCATTTCCTCTCATATTTAAATTACTTTGGATTGATTATAAGGTCTGAATGCCTCCATTATACCTCAAATAAGCCATTATACCTCAAATAAGCCATCCATTCTCTTACACTCATAATATTCTTTTGCTTGCATATTAGCTTGAGCATTTGTAATTGTGTTGTAAGTTAGCTTATGCTCTATTTGGGACAGTTTTTGGTGTTTCAGAGTTGGCGGTGTTAAATTGAGGTAGTAAACACAACAGTGGCATTTTACCTGCGTTTGGAACTTCCATTGCAGTGTGTTTTCGCCAAAATTCAGTTCTATTTGTTCTTAGCATTTGAAATATCTAATGTCTAACTACACTTGAATGACTATGGTGTCGTTTTGCCCAAAATGTAGTTATGGGAAATGGTGTTTACGACTACATCTACCCAAACATTAACTATATATTTTCACCACTGCGTTCAGAACTACCATTGCTCTCCCATCGCGCTCTCAAACAAATCCTTGGTCTTTGAATTACATTAAAAGATGCAGCAATATGAGCTATAGAGCTTATATAAAATTCTATAATGGCATTTTTAATGAGCTTGACAAAGAGACAGAGAGTATTATGAAAAGTTTAAAGATGTAGCAGATTTTGGAGTTGCTCGTTTTCAAAGCCAAGGTGGAGTTTATCCAAAGTCACGGGGTGATAAAACGCCATGCAAACGGAGCCTTAATCTTTTGCCTAAATGTAAATAAAGCAAGTCAGCTTTTGTTTATGTGTTGAAATCATCCGATACAAATAGAATTACCATACCCTTGCAATATGGAATTTAAGTCACTTACACTCGCTTGGATTTGACAGACTCTATTACTAGAGTTATTTGATAATTCGAGCTCTTTATAGTGGCAAATCCCCATCCTTTAATATTTATTTATAAATCCTCTATTTGAACTCCGCGCAGATCCAGAAGGTTCTCCGCGGAGATCCAGAAGGTTCTCCGCGGAGATCCAGAAGGTTCTCCGCGGAGATCCAGAAGGTTCTCCGCGGAAAACCATTTGGATCTCCGCGGAGAGCCATTTGGATCTTCGCGGAGATCCAAATGACTCTCTGCGGAGATCTAAATTGTCGCCGCGGTGATAAGAATTGTCACTGCAAAGAGCATTCCTCTCTCCCTCCCTCAATTTGTTTCTTCCTTTCCCTCTATTCTCTTCCTTTCTCCCCCTTTCCTTCTCCTCCCCCTCTTTTTTCTCCTCCCCCTCTTTTTCTTTCTCTTCCCTCCCCCTCCCCCCCTCCCCCCCTCATACCAGAGTAGAACCCAGTGCCCCCCTCCACCCGCAATTGTCGTCCGCCACCGCCGCGCCAAATAAAGCCTACAAGGTGAAATTTTTGGTTTACATGGTGAGTCCCAAAATTTTAATCAGTCTTTAATTTGTTCTTATGTTTTAGACTCTGTTTGGCATGACAGTGCGGGTCGTGAACACGGTGATAAAATTGGTATTTGTGAACGGGCACCTAAGAAATTTCATCAACTTTTATGTTCAAGTGGATGAAGTTTCTTAGATGGGCATTCATGAATGACGATTCTACCACCGCGTTCTTGAACGCCACCACTATACCAAACGGAGCCTTAATCTCAAAATATTCCCAATACCATGAAATCAGTCCCTATGAATTATGAAAGATGAGATTAACTATGTTCCAATTTAATTACAATTGATAAGGGTCTTGTTGCGGGTTGCTCGGGTGCTTTGGTAGACCGGTCGAATTGAACCAACTTAGCTCGGAAGCGAACCGAGCGCGCAAATAGTCAATTAGAGAGATTCGTTGAGTACACTGAGACTTTTTAACGTGGAAAACCCGGAAAGGGTAAAAGAACACGCGACGGGAGCTGTGCTGACCAAACTTCACTATCTTCTGAGAGTTTACAGTTATGTACTTAGAAATTGAGCGCGACGGGCCGCCGCTCGTTACAATAACAGAAAGAGAGAGAGAGTTCCGAAGGTGACAGACCACCTCTCAGAAAACTAAGTCTTTTTCCTTCTGAGAATGGTGGAGAACAAAAGTGAGAATGCTGAGTCGTCTTTCGGGAGAACAAAAGTGGGAATGCTCAGTCGCCTTTTGGGAGAAAGGAAATCTTCAAGTCCACGAAGGAGATCTTCGAGTCCATGAAGGAGATCTTCGAGCGCCGAAGGAGAATTCTGTGGAAATCTTCAAAGGAGCTCTCCCGGGTGCAGTGGCAAGGTCCCCTCCAATGAAGGTTTTGGGCTCCTTTTATAGCTTTGACTGGGGGTAGCCAGGTAATTTTGCCGTTGTAACCACCGTAACCACCTGACAGGCGAATCACGCTGGCCGATTTGGAGCACACGGATCGCTATTTTTCGTAAATGACTGGCTCGCCCTTCGGGCAGTTCGGGCAGCTTTGTTGAAGGTGAAAAGGCGACAAGACGTTCCTGCAATCTGAGAAATTAGAAAGACAAAAAGTGAGCGTGCCCGGAATGTGAAAGTGCTCTGAGCGCGCTCAGAAGCATTCTGAGCGCGCAACGAACGGAGAAGCAATCTGAGCGACTGGGGAGGCGTTCTGAGAATGCTCAGAAGCATTCCGAGCACGCATGAGCGCGAAAGTGTTTCTGAGCGCGCAACGAACATGGAAGCGTCCTGGCCGCGCTGCGAGGCGTTTTGAGCGAACGGTGGAACGGGGGATTGCGCCCCAAAGAGGAATTGGGCTCTGACGCACCTGAAGAGGGGCGCGACTTTGGCCGAGCCGTTTGCGAGCCCCCTGCGAAAAAAAGGGGGAAGGGGGCTTGGCTGCGCCCCAACGGGGGTGTGATGAGTCCTGATCATATACACATTTATGGACTCATCCGGGCCGTTATTTAGTCATTTCTCCGCACTTTAGCCTTGTTTTAGTTTATATTTGATAATCCATGCTAGGTGCACATCTTGGCCCACTTTGGTGTGATTTTCGTGCTTTTTGTCTTTAGTAGTATTCTTGTGCTGTTAGGTGCCACTTTCAGTGGCTAGATCTGTGGTTATGCTGGAATAGGAGTCGTGTAAGTGCTCCCGGTGTAATTCTGCACAGGAACACTGCGCACGATCACCGGTTCTATTGCGCACGACCACTGGTCGTGCGCCACTGATCGTGTGCACTTAACCCTTTTCACGAGTTCTGTTTGGTGCAGTGCGCACGACCACCAACACCAGTGCGCACGACCACCGGTCGTGCGCCACTGCTCGTGCGCACTTACCATTTAATTTCCGAGTTCTGTTTGCTCCAGTGCGCACGACCATCAACTCCAGTGCGCACGACCACCGGTCGTGCGCCACTGGTCGTGCGAACATTCTATTTTATAATTTCGTATCTTGCAGGTTCCACCCAGGCAGTGCGCACGATCGCAGAATTCCAGTGCGCACGACCACTGGTCGTGCGCCAATGATCGTGCGCAGTATTTAATCCAGCGCCTATTTAAACGCCTGTTGCGATTTTAGGGCGTATCGTTCATGCCGGGAGCGGGATTCCTGTTCCGTACGCCGCCGATTTCCACCTTGGGACGTCTCCACTTCATCTCCTACGCAAAGGGAAGCCTCCTCCATCCATTCTAAGACCTCCTCCATTGTCCGTGAGTGTTCTCCATCGTCCGCAAGCCTCCAAGCAAGCATTCTTTCATTCCGCTCGGTGAGAAGAAGAAGAAACCTAAAGTCGAAGACGACGGAGCACGTAGGGAGATCGTGACAGCTCTCTACGCCGGAAGCATTGTCCGTCCGAGTCCGGAGGTAGCCCGACAACCTACCATTCCGGCCGTGAACGACCGCTAGTCTTCAACATCGGTTATTTCTTTCCTCTTTCCTCGTTGTACTCTTTGAACCTTGTAAAACTCGAATATTGAGATGTTATTTGTTTAAATGAATGTGTCTTTGTTATTCTTCATGGTTTGGTTGTGATTCACTCCGTTCTCATTCACTCACTCGCGCCCGCACGCAAGGTGTTTGACCCGCGTTAGCAAGAGCTAACGGCGGTTGTGAAGAGGTGTTTGCGACCCTCACCCTCTCGCACTTGAGTTCACTTCATCCGCCTCACGAAGCACGGCATCGCGGCCGTTGCATCCACTTCACTTTGCGAAGCGGTGTTTTTCGACCCGCATTTCTTTTGTTATTGCTAAGATTAGGAAAACCAACCAAAAACCCCTCTTTGTGTTTGTTGAACGCTTGTGTAACAATCATCATTGCGCGATTCGTTCACCCATCCTGCATTCCTCAAGAGACCGACATCCGGGGAATTTATTCTCCACAATTATTACTTGACAGCGACCGGTGCACTTGCCGACACGCATCAAGTTTTTGGCGCCGTTGCCGGGGAATGCAGGCGTGTTTCGTCTTGTGTTGTGACTTTCGTTATACGAGCAGTTGTTTTTTTATTTTCTTTGTTTTTCTTTTTGTTTTTGACAGTTCATGCAGAGGCAGGTCGCAGGTGAACTCGCACCTTTTGATCCAGAAATCGAACGAACTGCTCGCGCGCGAAGGCGCGCTGCGGCTGTACAAGCGGCCATGGGTGATCAGGTAGACCCAAATGATGTTGATCCGAGAATGCCCGGCGTGGGGGAACATCAGCCTGGGATTGAGCAGGAGGCAGTCAGGCCTCGACCCCGCACGATGAGGGACTACACCACTCCAACTGATGGGAGTGTGTATCCGGGGTTCGGGCCAAACATTATGAATAATCAGTTTGAGATCAAGCCAGCGATCTTAAACATCATCCGGAACAACGCTCAGTTCTCGGGGTTGGCCAGCGAAGATCCGCATCTGCATCTGGCGGAGTTTTCTGATATTTGCGGAACCTTCCGCTACGCAGGGATTGCTGACGACACGGTCAAGCTTAGACTGTTTCCCTTTTCACTCCGCGACAAAGCAAAGGTGTGGCTCCACTCCATTCCGCCCGGGACTGCTGCAACTTGGGATGCCCTCGCATCCAAGTTCCTTGCTAAATTCCACCCTGTGGATAAGATTGTAAGCTTGCGGCGGGAGATCGCCACATTTCGCCAACTTGACCAAGAGACCCTTGCTGAAGCATGGGAGCGCCTCAACGATCTCCTTCGCCGTTGCCCTGGCCACGAGCTCCAACCATGGAATGTGGTTGAATTGTTCTACTTCGCGATCGAGCCCAACTACAGGGCAATGATCGATGCTGCGGCGGGTGGCACCTTGATGAACCACACTCCTGAAGAAGCCCTTCGAATTCTGCGCGACACTGCCTCCCACAGTACATTCTGGACTGCAGGGAGAAATGCTCCAAGAAGCGGCCGAGGTCTTTTCATGGTCGACTCTCTCCCCTCACCATCCGCTACTGCTGCTGTCATTACCTGCGAGGGATGTGGAGGCGGAGGCCACCACGCGTATGAGTGTTCGGGGAACAACGTGGCAGGTGACTTCGCACACTTGAACTTGAACGAATCTGTTAATTATGTAGGAAATCAGCCTAGGGGGGCGCCTTTCAATAATGCTTATAATCCGGGAGCGAGAAGTCACCCGAACTTCTCGTGGAATCCAAACACACCTGGCCAACGATGGGCACCGGGGCAGCATCAAAACGATGCTTACGCCTCCGGGAGCCAACCGAGGCCGCCGCACCCGGATTATAACCAAGCACCCCCTACCCAAAAGAAGAGTAATTTAGAAGAGATGATGGAGAAATTCATGCTAGCAGCTAATTCAAATATGGTAAATCAAACTGCATCTATGCGAAACTTGGAGACGCAGTTGGGCCAATTGGCCCAAGCGCTAACCGAGCGTTCGCAGGGGACCCTTCCCAGCAACATGGAGAAGAACCCCATTGATCAAGGGAAGAGTCTGGGGGATGTGGTAGATGCCAATCCGAGTGAGCTGGTAATCTCTTGTTCCATCAATAAGGTTGAAACAAAAGCTTTATGCGATTCCGATTCCTCCCGCAACGTTATTGCGTTGCAAGATGTAGCCAAATTACAACTGGATTTGAACACGGAAGAAAGGAAATCCCTTGTGCTTGCCAATGGTACTGTTATTCAATCCGAGGGGGAAGTAAAGAATGTGGAGGTGACGGTTGAGGGGACAACTGTAGTTGCTGATTTTCAGGTTTTGGGGCCGCGGGAAAACCAGTCCATTCCTATCTTGGGCGTACCGTTCTTGAAAGAGAGCGGTGCTACCCTTGATTTTGCTACGGGGTGCATTTCCCTAACCAATATGTTGCAGCAGCCCACTTGTCCCGAAGCCACAACTGAAACATTCACTCCGCCCCCTCTCGTTATTTCTGATGAATTTCTAAGCTGTGCAGGAAAGATACATGTTCGAGAAACAGGTGAAGGAGGAATGGAGGAGCTCCAATCGGATGAGGAAGAAGAGGTCGACCTCCGGAAAGAATTCGACTCCGAGAAGGAGGAAGACGGCAGTTCGGGAAACGTTGACGTGAATGTAGTTAGGGTTGCTGATTATTTATCTTCTTATGGTGAATCATGTAATAAACTATCTAAGCGCTCCATCTCCTGGGCCGATCCGGTAGTCACCACGATGCCGGAAGTGACGCCACCTGATTCTAAGGAGGAAAAATCTGAGAACTCTCAACGGTGGCAGTCTCCGACTGTCACCAAACTTAAAAAGGAAAAACTTCTGCGCGACGCTCGTGCTGCCGCTCTCCGTGGCAAGGTGGCGGAGGTTAGGGGAGCATTGGGTAATACCAGTGCTGTCCCTAAAGCCTTCACCTCCCGCCTACGTGCTACGGGAGAAGCACACCATAAGAGCGCTTTTAGTTGATGTGTGTTTTATTTGCTGTGGTGAACTACTTTTGAGAACTCTTTCTTTTTAATTCTTGCACTTTATAAACACTGCTAATACAGGTATTTGGTCCAGCTTAAGGACGTTAAATGAAAGCGCTACTGGGAGACAACCCAGATTTCCTGTTTTCGTATTTCTTTTTATCTAACTTCTTTTAGTTCAGCTTTTGTATCTGCTTTTGTTGCTTTGAGTTTGTGCTTGCAGGTTTTGTGTTCGATGGAGCGGATGCTGCGGACTATTCTTGATTATTTACGCCAATCGTCTGGTATGCTCATTTCTGAGCATTGGGTAACACTTCCTCCCCTCTTGTTGCTTCAAATTTCTAGAGATATTGTTTAGCTTAAGTCTGGGGGAGCGGTTGTTGTTATCCACTGTGCACGAGTGCACCGCATACTAGAAGGTTGATTCTTATTTATCTTATCATTATCGTTGTTTTCCATGTTTCACACACCCTTTCACCCACTTGAGTGCGCGCTTATCTTTTTGTTGTTGTTCCGTTGTAAACTATCTTGGTTGGAGTATGAAATAGGTTGTTAACGTAGGAATTATTATTTGGAGTGCGATGTTGACTCATGTAGTGTTCTAGTCACTTCGCATGCTATGATAGAATTTGTGTAGAACAAGATTTTCTTTATGCATCTAATTTATGTTTAGTATTTCTGCGTAAATTTAGATTTAATATACTCAAGTGGTGAATTTGTATGGAATTGACGATAACCCGGTGTTGTGTGTGTGCGATTGCTAGTCGTGTGTTGCTCGAGTCGGGAGGAAGGTTTATCTTTCTCGTGGGCTAAGAACTTGCCCCTAGCGACTCTCGAAGCATGGGTGAGAGCTACTCGTTGAGTCAAACATGATGTAGGCCACCCTTTGGCTAGTTTGAGCTTTGTTATTCCATGTCCATTTCATTCACCTTTGCAAGCCAATTTTGTGCCTACCAATCCTTTGTTCAGCTCCTCTTCATCCACCAAAGCCTGAAGCCTATCCTACTCCCGCAACCAAAATGTTTTTAACTGCGCTCATAATTCTAAACTTGTGTGGAGTGTGGAATCCTTGTGTTATGAAGGAAAAATAAATTCTGTCTGCTGATTTTGAACCAACCGGGGGTTACATAAAAGAAGTAAAATATGTAAAAGAAAAAAAAAAGAGTATTTTGAAAAAAAAATCCTCCCGAGCTAAAAACAGAAAATCTGTTGGTATTTGTGAAGTAGGCCGTGTGCACACCTGGTTTTCATGATAAGTCTGGGGGTGTGTCACACGAGCATTGTTCGTTGGTCTTGTATGGTGCAGCGTTCCGTTAGCTCACTTGGGTTGCGTAGCCACCGTGTTTAACTTTGAATATCATACCGTAACCTAAGCCTCGTTTTAATCCTATAAGTCCTACTGATTTGATTTGCGAGTTTGCTAGCGCCGTGGAGAGAGTGTGACCGGGCGAGCGTATGGTTCACGACGTTGATGGATTTCAGCGGAGTTATTCCTAAGCCCCGATCTTTTGCAACACCCGCCTCAGTGTCTCGTCACTTTCATACCGGGCATGATCGTCAAATTCTTCATAATTCACCAATTGAGTACATCTAAATCTTTAATTACGCTTTAATACTCTTGTAAATTATTTAGCATATCTAGAATCTCCTTCTACTAAATTCTCTACTTGCATGCGTATGTTACTTCGCACCGTACTCCTTTGTGTAATTCTCTATGTCAATTATCGTTTTCACGCTCCGCCGGATTCGTTTGCTCGGGACGCGCAAACAGTTAAGTCTGGGGGTGTGATGAGTCCTGATCATATACACATTTATGGACTCATCCGGGCCGTTATTTAGTCATTTCTCCGCACTTTAGCCTTGTTTTAGTTTATATTTGATAATCCATGCTAGGTGCACATCTTGGCCCACTTTGGTGTGATTTTCGTGCTTTTTGTCTTTAGTAGTATTCTTGTGCTGTTAGGTGCCACTTTCAGTGGCTAGATCTGTGGTTATGCTGGAATAGGAGTCGTGCAAGTGTTCCCGGTGCAATTCTGCACAGGAACACTGCGCACGATCACCGGTTCTATTGCGCACGACCACTGGTCGTGCGCCACTGATCGTGTGCACTTAACCCTTTTCACGAGTTCTGTTTGGTGCAGTGCGCACGACCACCAACACCAGTGCGCACGACCACCGGTCGTGCGCCACTGCTCGTGCGCACTTACCATTTAATTTCTGAGTTCTGTTTGCTCCAGTGCGCACGACCATCAACTCCAGTGCGCACGACCACCGGTCGTGCGCCACTGGTCGTGCGAACATTCTATTTTATAATTTCGTATCTTGCAGGTTCCACCCAGGCAGTGCGCACGATCGCAGAATTCCAGTGCGCACGACCACTGGTCGTGCGCCAATGATCGTGCGCAGTATTTAATCCAGCGCCTATTTAAACGCCTGTTGCGATTTTAGGGCGTATCGTTCATGCCGGGAGCGGGATTCCTGTTCCGTACGCCGCCGATTTCCACCTTGGGACGCCTCCACTTCATCTCCTACGCAAAGGGAAGCCTCCTCCATCCATTCTAAGACCTCCTCCATTGTCCGTGAGTGTTCTCCATCGTCCGCAAGCCTCCAAGCAAGCATTCTTTCATTCCGCTCGGTGAGAAGAAGAAGAAACCTAAAGTCGAAGACGACGGAGCACGTAGGGAGATCGTGACAGCTCTCTACGCCAGAAGCATTGTCCGTCCGAGTCCGGAGGTAGCCCGACAACCTACCATTCCGGCCGTGAACGGCCGCTAGTCTTCAACATCGGTTATTTCTTTCCTCTTTCCTCGTTGTACTCTTTGAACCTTGTAAAACTCGAATATTGAGATGTTATTTGTTTAAATGAATGTGTCTTTGTTATTCTTCATGGTTTGGTTGTGATTCACTCCGTTCTCATTCACTCACTCGCGCCCGCACGCAAGGTGTTTGACCCGCGTTAGCAAGAGCTAACGGCGGTTGTGAAGAGGTGTTTGCGACCCTCACCCTCTCGCACTTGAGTTCACTTCATCCGCCTCACGAAGCACGGCATCGCGGCCGTTGCATCCACTTCACTTTGCGAAGCGGTGTTTTTCGACCCGCATTTCTTTTGTTATTGCTAAGATTAGGAAAACCAACCAAAAACCCCTCTTTGTGTTTGTTGAACGCTTGTGTAACAATCATCACTGCGCGATTCGTTCACCCATCCTGCATTCCTCAAGAGACCGACATCCGGGGAATTTATTCTCCACAATTATTACTTGACAGCGACCGGTGCACTTGCCGACACGCATCAGGGTGCGGCTGGACCGCACCCCAAGGGGGTGTGGCTTGGCCGCATCCCACAAGGGGTGCGGCTTGGCCGCACCCCATGAGGGGTGCAGCTTGGCCGCACCCCACAAGGGGTGCGGGTAGGCCGCACCCCACGTGGGGTGCGGTTAGGCCGCACCCCATGAGGGGGTGCGGCTTGGCCTCACCCCAAGGGGGGTGCGGTTTGGCCGCACCCCACGTGGGGTGCGGATAGGCCGTGCCCCCGTGACGGGGGGCGCTGCCCGTGCGCTACCGTGCGGTAGCGCCGTGCGGTAGTTCTACCGCGCGCGGTAGCACATGTGTTTGCAAGCGTTAAGGTTTGCTCTTCTCCTCACTCCCAATTACCTTAGTGGGTTGAGTGGGTTGAGTGGGTTGTGTGAGTAACCACCAAACGGTTATCCTTTTTATAGAGAAGAGCCCATTATATGAATCACTATCATAAGCCCCCCAAACCTTCGGAGTCCGAACATCCGCATGGAGGAGTGCGAAGGTTTTATCTTGCTTGCGGCGGCTCTGATCATCATCGTCATCTCTGCGCGGTGCGTTGAATCATGGCAGAGGTAAGCTCCTTTTTCGTTTTGTATGAAAAAAGAGAGAAGGGAGATGGAGGAGTGCGCGCGCACGGGTGGGGCTAGTCGAGGGAGCGGGCGGTCGGAGACCGTGCGCTGCCCGCGCGCGGGCGGTTCCGGCCTAGGGAGCAGGAGTCCAGAGACTGGGCTCTGCCCGCACGTGGCCAGTGTCGGCCGGAGGCCGTTCGCTACTTCGGTCGGGGCCCGAACCGGCGTTGCCCGCGCGGGCGGCGGGCATGGTGTTGTTGCACGCCCGGCCGGTGCCGGTCATGGGGTGCGCGCGCTCCCCCGCACGCGAAGTCTGTTCTGGGCGCGCGCCTCTCTGGATTTTTATACATACTTATTTTGTTGATGTATGCGCTTATGTACGCGTATTTCTGTTTTCAGGCTTCAAAGCGGGGCGGCCAGTCAAGGCCAATGCGCTTACGCTCTAGTCCTGACGGCGCTCAGATCGATGTATGGCGCAAGAGGTTTGGATTGTCTCCTAATGTCGAGGTGAAGATTCCGTGAGCGGAAGAGTGCGCCCAGAACCCGCCGACCGGTTTCATGACTCTCTCTGAGAGTTGTTTGAAATCCGGGTTTCGCCTTCCCCCATCGGAGGAGGTTATTGAGATACTTCAATTTTGCGGTGTTCCGATTACCCAGTTCACCCCTACTGGGACGGCGAGAATTGTGGGGATGGTTGTGTTTTTTCGGGAACATAGCGCACACTTTTCTATCGAAGTGTTCAAAGATTGGTGCGAGGTCTCTACCGACTCGGGCGGCCGTATCGAGGTCCGGAGCAACAAGAGATGGTTCCACTTCGGAGAGAAGAGTGATTACCGCCATGGGAACACTCTCTACGGGTATGTCCGTAATCGTTGGGAGCTGCCGGAGTTATGGAGAGCACTTCCCGGACGTTGTCGTCGTCAGACAGGACGGGAAGACGAGTTCCTTCCTATTCCTGGTTTTCCTGGTCGAGAAGGGTTGTCGAAGGCCTTGTTCTGTATTTCCGGTTGCGTGGAGGAGAGCCGACTGCTCTCGGTGGGGCTTTCCTGGGATGTCGAGTGTGCGGCAGCTGTTCCCCTGGATCGTGGAAAGAAGAGGAAGATTGTTATCAGGAACGGAGTTTCTAGTTCGGGCTCTATCCCACCGGTGCCCAGGAGTCATGATCACGAGGCTGGCCCGAGCAGCCGTAGGGTGGAGTCGGCTACGTCTGATCCGGACATTGAGATTTTGGTGTCTCCTATCGCTGACCGGGTTCCGCAGGGAGACTTGCCGTCGGCTCCTCCCGCGCCTCCAGCGAGGCGAGTTTCCTCCTCCCTCCAGGCGATGACTTCCGCGGTAAGTGAAGTTTTTTTTCTCTAGTCTTGGCCCTTCTTCCCTGTCATTGCTTACGTTTGCTGATTGTTTATCTTTTGTTTGCAGGCGGATGTTCTGACTAGCATTGCTCTTACATGGAACGATTGTTATGTGGGCCTCAAGGATAGCTACTTCACTCTTCAGGAGGAGCTGCGCGTGGTGAGGAGCGATATGTCCGTTTTGCAGAAGAAGAGGGATCGCGACTTGTCTCACATCAAGCAGTTGGAGGCCGACATCTCTTCTTCCCGATCTGAGGTCTAGAAGTTGCGGGCGGAGTATGGTGGGACAAGGCGCTTGCCTAGGATGCCCTTCGTCAGCTGTCGGAAGATCAGGGGGAGATGTTCCGCCTTGAGGGGGAGCTGGGCTTTGAGGAGCGAGGTGGACCGGTTGTCGTCGATCGAGCGCATCCTCGAGGAGGCCAAAGCGGCTGGAGTGACCGAGTACAAAGATTCTCTTACTTTTGTAGAAGAGCGGTTCAAGATGGCGGAGGAGATTCACGCCGAGGTTATGACGAAGGAGGTTGAGCCCTTGATAGCGGATGAGTGCGAAGTTGCCTTTCAGAGAGGCATTCAGAAGACTCTCCGTATGATGAGGAAGAAGTTTGGGTGCGACACCGCTGGCTTCGGAGTTGGGGATCTTTCAGTGGATGGTTACTCGGATGTTGGGGAGGACTGATGTTGGTTATCTTTCATTTTCCTGCTTTCAGTGTTGTTGTTTGTTTGTGTGCAGCGCTGCGTTAATGTGGTTGTATTCCCTTATTGTATACATTGCACTCATTTCCTTGTGTAATCTTGTTGTTCTGGTTGTTGATACCTGCGTAGTTTGATGGTATTTCCAAAATTACAGATGAGTCTGCGCGGGTCTGAGCTCGCGGCTTTTACATGATAGAAAATTAGTTCGTGCGAGTCTGAGCCCGCGGCTTTTATATAACAGAAAATTAGTTTGCGCGAGTCTGAGCTCGCGGCTTTTAGATGATAGAAAATTAGTTTGCGCGAGTCTGAGCTCGCGCCTTTTACATGATAGAAAATTAGTTTGCGCGAGTCTGAGCTCGCGACTTTTACATCATAGAAAATTAGTTTGCGCGAGTCTGAGCTCGCGGCTTTTACATAATAAAAAATTAGTGTGCGCGAGTCTGAGCTCGCGGCTTTTACATAATAGAAAATTAGTCTGCGCGAGTCTGAGCTCGCGGCTTTTACATAATAGAAAATTAGTTGGCGCGAGTCTGAGATCGCGGCTTTTACATAATAGAAAATTAGTTTGCGCGAGTTTGAGCTCGCGACTTTTACATAATAGAAAATTAGTTTGCGCGAGTCTGAGCTCGCGACTTTTACATAATAGAAAATTTGTTTGCGCGAGTCTGAGCTCGCGGCTTTTACAATATTGAAAATTAGTTTGCGCGAGTCTGAGCTCGCGGCTTTTACAATATAGAATTGGCCGGTGAATAGCGTGTGTATTCAAATCATGGACGAACGTAAGAGGGGCAGGCCCTTACGACGTCGGGACTCGACGGTGGAGGAGAAGGGCGAACCTTCAATCGACGGCGGTGCAAAGTCCCCGGGGCAGGGCCCCGAAGTGGCCGGTGAATAGCTGGTGTACTCAAACCGGGGGCGAACGTAAGAGGGGCAGGCCCTTACGACGCCAGGACTCGACGACGGAGGAGAAGGGAGAACCTTCAATCGACGGCGGTGCAAAGTCCCCGGGGCAAGGTCCCAAAGTGGCCGGTGAATAGCCAGTGTATTCAAACCGGGGGCGAACGTAAGAGGGGCAGGTCCTTACGACGTTGGGACCCGACGCCGGAGGAGAAGGGCGAACCTTCAATCGACGGCGGTGCGAAGTCCCTGGGGCAGGGCCCCAAATGTGTTCTTGAGTAGAATAGTTTAGGACAGGTAAAACATAATTAGAATATGAACATTGATACATGCACAAGTGCAATCTTGCGGCTTCTGGGCCACTGAATTTCTGATACAAGTTTGACGAGATAGAAGGTAACATCGAGCTCCCTTTGCGCTGCGCTTGCTCGAGCTCTTTCGGTCGTTCAGCGTGGTGGGCGGCGGTGACCCGGCGACCGACCATCGGTGGCATCCTTCTGTGCTTCTTTGCGGAAAGTGTAACGCCCCTAATTTTTTTCGTTAATTATTTTTACGTGCCCGCTGTGACGTAATTTTGGCTTAAGGGCGTTATGTCAGCTCGTCTGGTAGTGTTTCGAGCTTTAGCTTGGTTAAGGCTTGTGATTTAGGTCAAGCGTGCGAGATTTCGCGTCGTTTCGAGTTAAAGTGAAGATTTTGAGTGGATATCAAGATTTTAGCTTCGGAAGGCTTTATCCGGAGTTTGGCTTGTCGGAATTGAATTCCGACTCCGCCGTTGGATTCGTAGCGCCGTGTTTTAGTTAATGTGCGAATTTCGTAGAAATCCGAGGTGTTTTGATCGCCCTCGCAGTTTTAAGTAGATTGGAGGATTAATTAATTATTTAAATAATAAATTAGGTTTATATATAAGCCTAAAATCCTTCCCTTCCCTATTCATCTCCTTCCTCGATCAAAATCAGCCGCCGGAGGTTAGGGCAAGAGCGGAGCTTCGTGAAGCCTTCAACCGGCGACTCCTAGGGCTGTAGTGGTCGGAATCGAGTTTGGTTTGAAGATTTGGAAAGCTCTCGGCGAGATCTTCGTTCTAGCGGTAAGGTTTTCTCGTTTCGTGGAGTTTTGAGAGATTCGGTAGTGACCTAACTCCTTCCTTTGATCCGAAAGGTTTCAGGTTTTGTGCTCGGGTGAGTTCTTGGCCGGATCCTTAGCTTTCGGAGCGGAGATCTTCGAGTTTGCAAGGTTTAAGGCAAGTGGTTTCTTCCTCTTTCTCTCTTGATTCTTTTGACGGTTGGTTTGCTCGTTTTGAGCTCTTGTCATGCTGTTTAGCAAGAGTTTGTGTGTTTGGTGTAGTAACTTATGATCTAGAACCTTCCCTTGATTTTTCTCCTCCTCAACCTTACCCTAATATCAAGTTTTTCCCCTTGTTCTTGCGGGGGCTCGAGAGACAGATTTGGATGTCTCGAGACATAGCTGATGTCTCGAGACATAACTGTCTCTGTCTTTGGGGATGTCTCGAGACATAGCTGATGTCTCGAGACATACCTGTCTCTGTCTTTGGGGATGTCTCGAGACATAGCTGATGTCTCGAGACATACCTGTCTCTGTCTTTGGGGATGTCTCGAGACATAGCTGATGTCTCGAGACATACCTGTCTCTGTCTTTGGGATGTCTTGAGACATAGCTGATGTCTCGAGACATACCTGTCTCTGCAGCTTTGGATGTCTCGAGACATAAGGGATGTCTCGAGACATAGCTGTCTCTGGCCTTTTCATGTCTCTCGAGAAATTGCACTTCTCTCGAGAACCACCGCCAGGGGCGCTGCCCCTTGGACCCCGTTAGGGGCTCTGCCCCTAAGACCCCGCCAGGGGCGCGGCCCCTTGGAACCCCGCCAGGTGCGCATGTGATTTCGTTGCGATTTCCATGTTTTAAATCGTGTGTTCTCTCTAGTGCACCAGGATGATTGCCAGTGTCCCTTCGGTGCTCCTGATCTTTGAACCCTCTTGCTTGTATTCTTTTACTGGTCGTGGTTTGATAACATTCGAGTTTACCCTTAAATCGTTGTGATCGGTGTACCTTGCCTTGACCCTAAATCTTAGGGCCTTCCAGTGATTATCTTTTCGGGTAGCGTCCCGTGTTTAATTAAAAATTTAAGTAATAAGAACTACTGTCTTTAGCCTTACACCGTAGTGGTGTTTGGAGGACAGTGGGGGAAAATGTTATAGCCTTGCACGGTAGTCGTGTTTGGATGGTTGGGTCTAGTAGCACCCCCCACCTGGTTTTGGGCTTTGGGTAGCGGAGTTAGTTAACCGCTCCCGTTTAATTGAGCTGATCAGTCTCTTTATTCAATGAAACTAAATAAATGAATGTGTTTGTTCCTCTTTTGGTATTTAGTGCACTTAATGCTGGTTGGTTCATTGTTTAGAGCTTCTCTTCCGGTAAATTTTGGCTTGGGTTGGTACCCCTTATGCCTTGTTTGTTTTTCTGCTAATCTTCTGCCACTTGTAATTCCTTGCTGAGGCGTTCTTTGTTTTATTGAATGCCTCAGGTTCAGAGCCGTAGCGGCTAGTGGTGTTGCTTGGAGTTCAGAGTTTGTAGCTGCTCACCCCGCTGTTGCGAGGTAGTTGTGTTTAGTTGCTTCTTGTGCTCAGACATACTAGTTGGTGCCAATGGGTTAGTGTCAGGTGTTGACGCCCATTGTGCCCCTTTTTATACCTTATAGTTTACTTGTCAGTTTATGCCACTACTTATAGATCTTGTGTATCTTACTCTCTGGGAATGATTTATACTAGGTGCACTATAGTTATAAAATGGTTTTTCTTCATCCTCATTGCATTCTTTCTAACTAAAACCCTTAACTTTAAAGCCATCTAAAGGTATTTTCTACTCTTACAGTACGCCTAGTTATGTGCATATCATTTACTTCATGCCCCGTCGTTTGCATACATATAGGACTTTCAGTAAACTAAATCAAGTACTTTCCGCTGCAATTATATATACTTTCTCGGTGGACTAGTTGATCCACGAACTGAGAGACACAGTTCTTATCTCAAAACCCCTAATAAATGATTTCAATGATGACTTATCATATAATCATGTTTGTTTGGTAAATTAATAGGTTCCCGCCTGAGCGTCTACAGTTGTCTCCTGTATGACGTGGCATCATGACGTGTATTTTCTCGTACTCTGATATTCTTAAATTCGGAGAAAATGCGGGTTGTGACAGAAAGCCTCAAGGTGTCCTGACTGGACAAGGCATTCAATTTCTTTTTTCAACCTGGCACAATGTTCCGTACGGTGCCCTCGGCCTTTGTGGAATTTGCAGAACTGGGATTGATCTCCCCTACGCTGGGGGAGCGGTCTGGGCCAGTTGATGACTTTGCCGTTGTAGATTATGGACAGTATATGCTCGCGGGGGGCCTTTAACGGGGTGTAGATCCGGGAGCTTTGATTTGCTAGCCCTCGGGAGCGGTCTGCTTGGTTTTGAGTGGGCGGTACGACCTTCTCGAACTGTTGTTGCTATCCCTTTCTCTTGTGACACATATCACCAAGTTGTAGTGGGTCTGCTGGTGCCGAAAGATTAGTTTTTTCTGCCAATGTAGGAGTTACGCGGACCGTCCGCCTGCCTTGCTCCTCAGAGTTTGGATTTAGCGATGGGTCGTAGTTCATCCAAGAGAGCTCGATTGCGGCCATGTCGAGACCACAGTTTGAATCCCTGAGGATTCTCCCTTTGTTGGCCATGCGCCCAGACATGGAAACGTCGTGGTTCAGGGCGTCGAGTAGGAGGCTCCCAAATATTGCGTCGTAGGGGGAGTCTGCCTCTACGATGACGAACTGAACGTCATACTGGACTGGTTCTGAGTGCATCCCTACTTGAACGGGGAGGGTGACGACTCCTATGGTGGGTACCATGGTTCCGTCTGGGAGCTCTGCGTCGCTGGCCCAGAGCTAGAGGTTCCCGCTTAAGAGTTTGAGCAGCACCATGGCTGCCACGAACAGGACATTGAACGAGATGCGATGGGTTATCATCGCCCTCCTTAGCTCACAGGCTGGATTGCCTATGCTTGCGTCTAAGGCAAAGTCCAACCATCCACGGGGACGCTCCTGGTGAAAGCTTGTGTAGATCATTTCTTGCTGCTTGCTCCACTCCGCTTCCCCTAGGTGGGGCGACTCGTCCGTCTCAGGCTCTTCTCGCTCTTCTTCTTGGATCCTCAGCGCGCGCGCTTCATGCTATTCAACGAACAGTTGGGACAACTCGGTGAAGTTGTGAATCTCTCCGTTTGGCAGAGATTGATACCAACGGAGGGCGTCTCCGCGCAGTGTCTTGGTGAAGATTTTGCAGCTGATTTGGTCGGGAAGTCCGAACGTCCGCATCGTTATCAAGAAGTGATTAACGTGCCCGTACGGATCCTCTGCTTCGTGGAACTCCCTGTAGTGCGGGAGTTTTAGCCATGACAGAACTGGGTATGCCAAAATTGACTTTGACAGGGGGGATCGCCTTTGCTGGTACGTGACATCGTTCGAATCCTGTCCCGCCGCGAGAGGGGCCGGCTTGCTGGTTGATCCAAGCCACTGGGGCAGGATTGGTGCAGCGATGTGCGCTCTTTTCTCCGGGCTTTCAGGGATTGAGGAACTGCATGCGTCGGATATTTAGGGGGAGGTGTCCACTCTTGCTGGTTCCGTGAACTCAGGCGAAGCAGGCGCTGCGTTCAGAAATCCTTTGCTCGGTATTTGGGAATCCATTCTGATGCAGGACGACGCATAGGGTTTTCGCGCCTGTCGGCTGTTTCTAGGAATCCCTAAGTGCATGCAATTTAAAAATTGAGATGTGAGCGGGCATGCACGAACTTAAGAAATTAAGCAACTAGATTTTTGTAAAGCATAAAATTTCTATTTTTGTTGAAAATGGAATTTCTTAAAAAATGATTCAATTCTAAATTCGGGAAGGAAGTTAGCAACTTTCGTTCCGTTCCCCCAGTTGTAGCAAGCAGAAATCGTGAACTCCAAATACGTTTCCGTTTGGAGTTTTCGACGTAGCGTTCGCTGACAAAACCCGACGAAAATCCAGCAATGAATCTGTAACCTAAAGAGAAAACTTAGATGCACGCAAAGGAAGAGAAAGAAACAAATTACCCACAGAAAGAGGCGTCTTTCCGCAATCGAAGTCAACGGCGATCCTGCGAGGAATTCCTCGTCACCTTCGATCTCCCGCTCCGAGGTCGGCCGCTATCGCACAAGGGCACCACAGAGTAAATTCGCTCACTCTCACATTAAGTGGTTCCACGGAATCTCAAACACTCACTAGTGTAAGGAGGCCACAAACTAAACAACCTAACTTCTCACTCGCCCTCACACCCAAGGTGAATCCACGAAATCTCACACAAATGTAAATCAATTACTCTATTTTTCTTAGGAAACTTCAATAGCAACATCCAGCAAGGAATGGTAGTTGGAATCCAAACTCATACATTCAATTACACTCCTACAACAATCAACAATCTTTCCTACTCTCCCAGCTGAAGCCTTCAAATTTCAACATCACGAATCCCATAAAAAAACATCAACATCAAATTTCCATTAAGGAGCAATGTTCAAACAGTAATATCAAGGACTGTTCATCATCTCTAACAAATGGAAAGCAGCAGACCCAAACAAGATTCTTATCGATCGGCTACTCCAAAACAGGAAATCACAAATAAACTTCACCCAAACACAAAATGAAATCTCCTATTCAAAACAGTTTCAACTGAACTCGTACCCCAGGCAAACAACAACAGGACCTCTGAATTTACTATTCACCTTCTTCTCTACTCATCTACAGGACTCCAGAATATAACAAGCTTCGATGCCTGCCGAACAGAAAGAATCCCCCAGAAAATAAAACCGGTCTCTCTCCAAAAATAGCAACCATGATCCTCCTCCTGGGCAAAATCGTCGGTGCTCCGCTTGCATGGAGGAAATCATGGCCATATGGAGGAGAACGTTGGAGCTTGAGCGCTTCGTGGGTAGTTGCAGATGGCATCGTGCGAGAGCTTCTCCCGGTGAAGCGCCAAGTCGGGGAGGTGCGGGCGAATGGTCGAGCGTGAATCTCGCTTGGTTTGAGGTCGGAAATGGCGGAATCTCTTGCCATGGCTGCGAGCCCTAACCCACGGGTTCCACAGAATCGGGAGTTTCTGTCTACAGTCTACCAACTGTTTTGATATATATTTATATGTGCATATATATATGTTAAATAAACAAAATGCGAATATGACATAAAATGCAAATAACAAAATGCAAACTAAAATATGCCAATTGAGCGTGGGGAAGAATTAGATCCCAATTCCCCTGGTGATCTCCTTCCAAACATCGCAGTAAATTTTCTAAACTCCTATTAACAACCTCAGTTTGACCGTCGGTCTACGGATGATAGGCGGTCGAAAATAGAAGTTTAGTACCTAATAGTCGCCAGAGTGACTTCCAAAAATAACTGGTGAACTTGACATCTCGATCGGTAACGATAGTCTTAGGTATCCCTCGGTGGGCGACAACCTCTTTATAATAAATTCGGGCAATATGAGAGGCGTCGTTGGTTTTGTTGCAGGGGATGAAATATGCCATTTTAGAAAACTGATCGACCACTACAAGAATGGAATCGTGCTTCCTAAAAGTTCGTGACAATCCAAGCACAAAATCCATGCTAACATCATCCCAAGGAATACTGGACACCGGTAACGATGTATATAATCCAGCGGGCTGTTTATTGCCCTTCGCTACCTGACAAGTGCGGCAGCTACTAACAATTTGTGTGATAACCCGCTTCATCCCGGGCCAATAGAATTGCTCCTCTACTAAGGCTACCGTCTTATCTCGCCCAAAGTGCCCACCTAAGCCTCCGCCATGTAATTCCCATACAATGAAATTTCGTAACGAGGTGCGGGGAATACACAGACGGGTTCCACGAAACAGATATCCATCTCGAATGAGGTAATATGTCTCATCGTGAAATGGATCAGAGCGTATCACATCGTAAATTCTGCTAAAATTGGGACTACTAGAATAGTCATCTTTGATACGCTCAAATCATATCACCTGAGTACGCATCTGTGATAATACGAGGGTGACTCGACTAAGGGCGTCGACAACCCGATTCTCCGTTCCCTTACAGTGCTTGAGAACGAAGGTGTACTCCTGCAAATATGATACCCACTTTGTACAACCCGTATTCGCCGAGTGGGCCCCTCAAGCCAACTGGCGAGACCTGGGTCAGTCAGATCATTCGCCCCGGCTAGGAGGTGGAAGTACCCCCGGGTTGGTGGGGATAAGCTGCGGAAGAGAAGGACCCAGGCGAGTGGTGCCTTCACGGACCACTCGCCCGGAAGGGTGGGCATTCGCCCAGCTAAGCGGGTGCCCAGCGAGTGGTGCCCTCACGGACCACTCGCCCAAGATGAATTGAGGAGGAAATGACCACCATACCCCTTGTGGGCTGCAAATAGCCCCTCAGAGCAGCGGAGTTAGGCTATTGGCAGACCAACTTGGGGTGCGGTTAGTAAAACTAAAAGGCGGATTCATGCTATTTGCAGACCAGCCTAGAAAAATCTATAAATAGACCCTTAAGGGCACCTTGGAGGAGATCCGATTTTAGAGAATCCTCTCCTCTAGGCAAGTTTTGGTTGGCAGCCAGTGCCCTCCAAGGTGCCCGGTTGAGCTTTGGTTTGGGAGGGGAAGCTCTCTAAGATCTTCCGGGTGTGTGGCGGGACCTCCTCGCTTCAGCCTTGGGTCTATCCCTATTCTCACATCCACCATCAAGAGAGTCTAGTGAGGGAGAAATAAGCATCGACTACACCCCCAGTGGGTCCGAACTCAAGAGACCTGTTGCAGGTTTCAACATTTTTGGTGCGGTGAGCGTGGACCGTAGCCGGTGAAAGAAAATCTTGAATTAGGTTCGATGACAGGAGATGGGGGGAATGGTTCTGACTCAGGTCACTCGCAGCCACCCGCGACAGGGGAGTGGATGGAAATGTTTGAGAAGTTCAAGCGAGAGGTCCTGCAGACAGTTCTCGCAGCAAGGAGCGAATGCGAGACCCCGGCAGTCCCCGTGGTCCCACCCCCGCAGATCGGCGAGAACGCACCGGGGCAGCGGCCGGGGAAGGAGGTGCCAGCAGAAGGAAGTGCGCGAGATCTCCCAGAGCGGCAGCTGTTCAGCAGTCCGGCGAGTGCTGAGGTGTGCGAGTTGGGTCCGCGCGAGAAGTCCATTCGCCGAGCAGGGGAAGGGAGTCCCTTTTGCGAGATGATCCTCTCGGCCCCAGTGCCAGAGGGGTTTCGTGGGCCGGAGATGTCCTACTACACCGGCAAGGAGGATCCAGTCGTGCACCTGCAGTGGTTTGAGGACATGACATCAATCCTTCCCATGTCGGATGCTTTTCAATGCCGACTCTTCGCAACCACCCTGAAGGAGAAAGCAAGGGACTGGTTCCACCAGCTTTCCGCAGGTTCCATCTACACGTTCGATGATCTGCGCCGAGGCTTTCGGCTACGCTTCTCGACGTCAAAAAAGAGGAAGAAGGATGCGGAGGCTCTCTTCAAGATCAGGCAGAGGGAGGGAGAGTCCCTGGGACATTACATGGATAGATTCCAGGAGGAGATACACCTTGTGCAGGAGGTGCCGGGATTCGCCCTCAAGATGGCGTTCATCGTAGGGTTGCGAGACGGGTTCTTCAAGATGGACCTGAAAAGAAGGCCTCCTTCATCCTTTGAGGAATTGATGGAGCGAGCAGCAGAGGAGATTGAAGGGGAGGCGGCCAACCCGGAGTTCTACAGGAGGTTGGCAAAGATGAGCGAGCCCGAGGTGAGGCAGCAAGAAGGAAGAAGGCGAGATGAACCCAGGGTCAGGGGTTCGAAAGACCGCCTCGGAATTGGAGGAATCAAGAGCCCAACAACAGGTTGGGCTGGAGGCACCAGGAAGGACCGGCGAGAGGTCAGGAAGAAGGATACCAAGGAAGAGAGGCGGGAGGAATGCATCCGGGGTGGAGGCAGGGTCCCAGACCCCCTCACCCCCCAAGGGAGCAAGCTATGGCAGTAGGCCGAGGAAGAGGAGGCAGAGGAGCAAGAGGAGGAAGAGGAAGAGCAGGAAGGGGGGGCAGGGTGGCTTTGCCTTATTGTGACTTTCACCAGGAAGAAGGTCACGCGACCGCCACCTGCCCGGAATTCTTGGAGATGAGAGAGAGAGGTCAGCCACGGCGGCATCAGGTCAGGATCGAGGAAATGCTCCCGGAGGCGGAAGAAGACCGATGCGAGG
This sequence comes from Dactylorhiza incarnata, assembly GCA_033032865.1. Classification (NCBI taxonomy): domain Eukaryota; kingdom Viridiplantae; phylum Streptophyta; class Magnoliopsida; order Asparagales; family Orchidaceae; genus Dactylorhiza; species Dactylorhiza incarnata. Next base: position 16,048,183 of record JAWHQI010000004.1, on the reverse strand, counting down.
ACAGGGCGGATACAAGAACCAGGGGTGGAATCGGGGTGATTCATGGAGGGGTTGGGATAGAGGCCTCTCGCAAGAGGAGCTTCCAGGCGATGTTCCGTAGGGACGTCGCGTCGACTTCCCAGACCCCACCCCTCTCGGAGAAGCTCACCTTCTCCTCAGAAGACATGCCAGATTATGAGGATCCATTCTGCGACGCCCTGGTGATTCAGACGGCGATCGAAAATTTCACGGTCTCCCGGATCCTGGTAGATAACGGGAGCTTAGTGAATGTGATCTTCAAGAAGGCCTTCGACGCAATGGAGGTGGAAAAGAAGAGGGTGCAGGCCTCCGATGGACCGCTGTTTGGTTTCTCGGGAGAGCGGAAGGAGGTCGAGGGAGGTGTTGGTCTCCAGGTGACGCTAGGAGGAGTCCCAAGAAATTGCCGGTTCGTCATTGTGGACGCTCCGAGCAGCTATAACGCCATTTTCGGACGCCCCCTCATCAGCGCCTTCCGGTGCATTCCCTCATCGTACCATCAGTGCTTAAAGCTCCAAGTGGAGGAGTCCAGGTCCGCGTCCGAGGAGATGCTAAGGTGGCGAGACAGTGCTATGTGACTGCCGTCAACACCATTTCATGGATGACGGATGCTGAGAAGATGGATGAGGAGATGGCGAGGCCGGATGGGCCATGAGAGGAAGTGGAGAAGAGAGAAGTAGGGGGAGAGGGCGATGCCCGAGAGGAGAATATGGAGGTCGCTCTTGAGGAGCAGGAGGTCGAGTTGATGGAGGTCGCTCGTGAGGAGCAGGAGGTCGAGTTGATGGAGGTCGCTCGTGAGGAGCAGGAGGTCGAGTTGATGGAGGTCGCTCGTGAGGAGCAGGAGGTCGAGTTGATGGAGGTCGCTCGTGAGGAGCAGGAGGTCGAGTTGATGGAGGTCGCTCGTGAGGAGCAGGAGGTCGAGTTGATGGAGGTCGCTCGTAAGGAGCAGGAAGTCGAGCCAGTGGAGGCGGAAGGAGTTGCAGAGGAAGAGGCCCGGGTAGAAGGGCGAAAAGCAAAGGGCCAATGGGAAGAGCCATCCCGGCTCGAGGCGGCAGAAGAGGTGGTGGAGATGGAGGTCCTCACCCAGGAGGGGAGGGTGAAAGAGGTGCGGATCAGCGGGGGTCTCGGCCCGGAGGACAGGATGAAGATGCTGGAGTGCATCCAGAAGAACGTGGATGTATTCGCATGGAGCGCAGCTAATATGCCAGGCATCGAGGCGGACGTGGCTTGCCATCGTCTCAACCTCGATCCGGAGGCCCGTCCCATCCGGCAGAAGAGAAGGACCTTCGCCAGCAAGCTCGAAGGACCCATCCGCGAGGAGGTGGCAAAACTCCTCGAAGCAGGTTTTGTATCGGAGATCCAGTACCCAGGCTGGGTCTCCAACGTCGTAATGGTAAAAAAGGCCGATGGTCGCTGGCGTATGTGTGGATTTTTCATTATTAAATAAGGCCTGCCCTAAGGATTGTTATCCCCTGCCTCGGATCGACGCGCTGGTTGACTCAGCCGTCAGTTTTTCTGTGATGAGTTTTTTGGATGCTTTTTCAGGTTATCACCAGATCAGGATGCACCCCCCGGATGTCAAAGACGTCTCGTTCATCACCAGGGAGGGATGCTACTGCTATAAGATGATGCCCTTTGGGCTGAAAAATGCAGGAGCAACCTACCAGATGATGATGGACCGGGTATTTAGGGAGCAAAGGGGAAGGAACCTGGAGGTCTACGTGGATGACCTTATGGTGAAGAGCAAGTGCGTGAACTCTCACATCCAGGACCTCGAGGAGACCTTCACCACCCTACGCAAATACAAGATGCGCCTGAACCCCCTGAAGTGTGTGTTCGGGGCCAGTAAGGGGAAATTCCTGGGGCATCTTCTCACCCCTCGGGGGGTAGAACCTAACCCGGACAAGGTTAAGACCATAATGGAGCTGGGGTCGCCGCGGAACGCCAAGGAAGTTCAGCGCTTGACCGGAAGACTCGCGGGGCTGAGCAGGTTTCTCTCCCGATCCGGGGAGAAATGCTCCCCCTTTTTCAAAACACTACGAGGTAACCAGAAGTTTGAATGGACAAAAGAATGCGAGGAGGCCTTCCAGGCCTTGAAGAGCCAACTCACCAAGGCTCCACTGCTCCAAGGTCCCAAAGAGGGGGAGGATCTATATCTATATCTCGGGGTCAGGACAGAGGCCGTAAGCTCTGTCCTGGTGCGGGAGGAAGGCAAGAAGCAGCTGCCCGTCTACTACGTGAGCAGGGTCCTGAGGGAAGCAGAGCTCAGATACCCGATTTTGGAGAAGTTGGCCTTTGCTCTGGTCGTCGCAGCAAGGAAGCTCAGGCCATACTTCCAGGCTCATTCAATTCGAGTAGTGACGGACCACCCTCTCCGCCAGATCTTCGAAGGAGTGGAACACTCGGGAAGGCTCGCAAAATGGTCGATAGAGCTAAGTGAATTCAACATTACCTTCGTCCCTCGACTATCCATGAAGGCGCAGGTGGTGGCTGATTTCATGGCAGATTATGTGGCCGAGATGAATGAAGATGGAGCCCCTCGTCACGTTCCGTGGAAGCTACTGGTGGACGGGGCTTCGGGCAAGAATTCCCTCGGAGGAGGGGTGGTGCTGGAGAGTCCCCAAGGAGTAAAGATCGAGCAGACACTAGTGATACACTTCCCAATCACCAACAATCAAGCGGAGTATGAGGCGGTGATCGCCGGTCTACGGTTGGCCCGGGAGCTCGGAGTCCATGACGTGGAGGTCCTCACCGACTCCATGGTAATAGCCTCTCAGATCAGGGGAGAGTTCGAGACGAGGGAGCCTGCGCTCATAAGGTACTTAGCCAAAGTGAGAGGTCTCGTGGGAACGTTCAAAACTTTCTCCATCCGGCACGTCCCTCGGGAGGAGAGCACCCTGGCGGATCGGTTGGCCAAATCCGGTCCTCGAGCCCGGGGGACCCTGACGGACCTATTCCGCCCTTCGATTGAGGAGGGAGAACTCATGGAAGTAGAGAAGCGGCCCTCCTGGAAGGATCCCTTCGTCACCTTCCTTGCAACAGGAAAGTTTCCGGAGGAGGTTCCGGACCAGAGGCGCTTCCGATATAAGTCCGCCTACTACGTGCTCCACGAGGGGGACTTGTATCGGAAGACCCTCTCGGGCCTCCTGGCCCGATGCGTTTCAGAGGAGGAGGTCCCAAGGATCTTGGAAGAAGTCCACTCCGGCGAGTGTGGCAGCCACTCGGGGAGCAGGATGTTGGAGGCAAGAATAATGAGGCAGGGGTACTTCTGGCCAACCCTAAGTAAAGACGCGGCAGCCTTCGCCAAGAGGTGCCAGAAGTGCCAAATGTTCGCCCCGCTTCAGCTCATGCCAGCTTAGAGGCTAAAGAGTATCACGGCGCCCTGGCCATTCGCCATATGGGGGATGGATCTGGTAGGACCCTTCCCCCAGGCTAGTGGGCAGAGGAGGTTTCTCCTAGTAATGATTGACTACTTCTCAAAGTGGTTGGAGGTCAAGGCGTTGGCTAAGGTCACCTCCCAGGTAATCCGCAACTTCGTATGGCGGGAGATCATTTGTCGACATGGGCTTCCACAGGCCATAGTCACGGATAATGGTCCGCAGTTCGCAAGCGAGGAATTCATCAGCTTCTGTGGCCAGCTGGGGATAGACCTCAGGTTTGCATCCGTTCACCATCCCAGGAGCAACGGGCAGGTGGAGGCGGCAAACAAGGTCATCGTGAACCTGCTCAAGAAGAAGGTGGAAAATCTGAAGGGCAATTGGGTGGAACAGCTTCCATCGGTCTTGTGGGCCCTAAGAACTACCCCCAACACTGCCACAGGAGAAACCCCTTTCAAGCTCTCTCACGGCTGCGAGGCCATCATCCCCATAGAGTTCGAAGTTATGACACCACGGGTAAAGGCCGCCGCAAGCGGAGAGGAAGATTGGAGAGCCGAAAACGAGGTGGAGTTGCGGCTCTCCCTCGACCTCATCGAAGAAGCTCGAGACCTGGCAGCCATTCGCCAAGAAGAGGTCAAGCGGCGGATGGCCAAGTATTTCGATAAGCACGTCAGGGTCAAGCAGTTCGAGAAGGGAGATTTGGTGCTCAAGAAGGTCGACGCGGCCGGAAGGTCCGCCGCGGTGGGAAAACTTAACCCCAATTGGGAAGGCCCCTATGTCGTGGAAGAGGCATTAAAGTCTGGGGGGTATCGCCTCCAGAATGTGGAGGGCCAACCTCTCAGCCACACATGGAGTGGTGACGATCTTAAACGTTTCTATCCCTGAAACTTTGTAATAAAAATGTTTTGAAATAAGAATATTTTGTTTAACGTATGTGTTTGAGATTGATACTGCAGCTTGTAGAAAAAACCCTGAACGCTCCAAAAGTGGCCCCGAGCAGACCCGCTGTCTAGGCTCTCATCTAGCTGGCAGGTCCGAAGGCTCACTCGGAGGCAGGTTCTATGTGAAAGAAAAGAAGGCCCCGAGCAGACCCGCTGTCCAGGCTCTCATCTAGCTGGCAGGTCCGAAGGCTCACTCGGAGGCAGGTTCTATGTGAAAGAAAAGAAGGCCCCGAGCAGACCCGCTGTCCAGGCTCTCATCTAGCTGGCAGGTCCGAAGGCTCACTCGGTGGCAGGTTCCAAGGTGGTGAGAAAGTGGCCCCGAGCAGACCCACTGTCCAGGCTCTCATCTAGCTGGCAGGTCCGAAGGCTCACTCAGAGGCAGGTTCTACGTGAAAGAAAAGAAGGCCCCGAGCAGACCCGCTGTCCAGGCTCTCATCTAGCTGGCAGGTCCGAAGGCTCACTCGGAGGCAGGTTCTATGTGAAATAAAAGAAGGCCCCGAGCAGACCCGCTGTCCAGGCTCTCATCTAGCTAGCAGGTCCGAAGGCTCACTCGGTGGCAGGTTCCAAGGTGGTGAGAAAGTGGCCCCGAGCAGACCCGCTGTCCAGGCTCTCATCTAGCTGGCAGGTCCGAAGGTTCACTCGGAGGCAGGTTCTATGTGAAAGAAAAGAAGGCCCCGAGCAGACCCGCTGTCCAGGCTCTCATCTAGCTGGCAGGTCCGAAGGCTCACTCGGTGGCAGGTTCCAAGGTGGTGAGAAAGTGACCCCGAGCAGACCTGCTGTCCAGGCTCTCATCTAGCTAGCAGGTCCGAAGGTTCACTCGGAGGCAGGTTCTATGTGAAAGAAAAGAAGGCCCCGAGCAGACCCGCTGTCCAGGCTCTCATCTAGCTGGCAGGTCCGAAGGCTCACTCGGAGGCAGGTTCTATGTGAAAGAAAAGAAGGCCCCGAGCAGACCCGCTGTCCAGGCTCTCATCTAGCTGGCAGGTCCGAAGGCTCACTCGGTGGCAGGTTCCAAGGTGTTGAGAAAGTGGCCCCGAGCAGACCCGCTGTCCAGGCTCTCATCTAGCTTGCAGGTCCAAAGGCTCACTCGGTGGCAGGTTCAAAATTCTCAAAGGGTGACCTCAAGAGCACTCGCATAGACCACGCGCCGAGAGGTGACCTCACTTCACTTTCACGACTACCTAAGCGAAACCCAGGTTTGGGCGAATGGTAAGGAGGTGCGAGTGGGGCAGGCAACGGGAAGGCGAAAAGGGGTGACACGCCTAGTCATCTTCGAGCATTCGCTGGATGGTCGGGACAGTCGCGCTACGACTTAACGTCCTAATGAGTCTAGCGAGATATAGCGGCGAATGAGAAAGAATTAACGTCCTAATGAGCCTAGCGAGATGTAGCGGCGAATGAGAAAGAATTAACGTCCTAGCGAGCCTAGCGAGACATAGCAGCAAGTGAGAAAAAAGTGGAGATAACACAAAATGGAGATAGCACAAAAATTGTGATCAATATACATATCTTTTGAGGGCACTCGCCCCGTTCGTGATTACATTCAAAAGGTAAAAGTGAAAGACAGCAAAAACACAGGGCCCATCTCATGGGTCGGCAGGCTTCTCGCCAGAAGATCCGTCGCTCTCGCCCGAATCCGGTAGGAGGGCGTCTTCTCGCGGCTCGCCATCCTCATCTTCCGGGAAGGGGATCGGAATGAAGAGCTCAGGGACGACCTGTCGGGCAGAGAGGCATTTGGCCTCCTCCTTCAGGTACCCAGCCTGCCGCAACACCTGCAACGCGTGCTTCACGGCGCTTTGGGCATTCTCCTGCATCAATTGCTCCAGTTCGTGGTGGGGATAGAAATGCCCCCCACTCCCCAAAGCGAGTGCCGAGACCTCGGCTTCTCGCGACCGCTGGGCCTCGGCCTTAACCAGCCTGACTTCGTCCTCAAGGCCGGCCACCCGAGCACGAAGCATCGCGGCAACTGTGGTATCCTAAAAGTAATAATAAGGGCGGTAAGAAAAAGGTGCATCAATCGGCAACGGGTCACTCGCGGGGAGGGAGAAAATATATACCTCTGCAACGGGGCGGCTGGCGAGAAGGGCTACCGCAGCTGCCAACTTCGTCCTGAGTTCTTGCCGGTCCTGGACTCCTCAACCTCCGCCAAGTTCCGCGCCAGTTTGATGCTCCGGCGCGAAGACATATGCGCGAGCTCGAGCGCCCGCAACATGGCCCTGGCGCTCTCATGGGCTAGAACCTGAGTCATCTCGGCATCATAGACTTCAGCATCCTCCCAGCCGTAGAGGGCATACACGATGGCATAGGCCTCACCACTGGCGAGGTCGCTCTCTATCCACGACGGGTGAAGGGTGGAGAGCGAGACCCTGTTGACATTCCTGTCCCACTTTACCAGGGGAGCCCCTGAGGGGTCCACGTACTTCTCGCCGCTTGGGAAGTTCCGGTGGTCCCTGGGCAATGGAGGCGGCGGCAACGACGATCCCGCACGAAGGGTGGTCTCGCCTGGCGCACCCACCCCCGGGGTTTGAGTCTGAGCACTCGCCCCTAGGGTCTCGTCCAAGACCCCCTTCCCCTTGGCGGAGGGGGGATTCTTTGATTTCTTGGAGGAAGAGGAGGTCAGCGCCCCAGGTTTCCGCTTCTTTCCGCTAGGCTTGGAGGAGGAGGGTTCCTCCCGACAGGCATCCGCTGCGGCCTGTGCGAAGGACACAGAAGCCCCAGAGGGACGCGGCAGATGAAGGGGGAAGCTACGTACGCCTGCATAATATTGCGAATGATTTAGCGAATGGTATAAGAGTCACAAGACCAAAACGAACGAAGTCCCAAAAACTTACCCTCGCCCTGCGGAATGAGCAGGAGCGAGTTGACGTTTCGCCGGAGATAGACGAGGTCCATCCCGTGCTCCAAGATGTATTGGTGGAGTTTGGCCTCGTTCCCCCTAGGGTCGGGGGGCGGAAGGTTGACTCCTCCTCCTGCACTGGGGCGAGAAGTGTGTTTCCCAGGTTTCCGCTGACGAAGAGGAAGCGCCGAACCCAGTCGTGGTTCTTATTCGGGAGCCCGTAGTGCTTGAGCGGGTTCAGACCCGAGAAGAATGAGATGCCGTTGGTACATCGGAAGGTGTAGAGTTTGCGGAAGATAGGCAGCGAGAACTCGATCCTCTCTTCTCGCAGGTAGCTCGCGTACCCGACCAGCATGGCGATGGAGTTGGGGTTGAGATGGCCGGGCACGACTCCATAGTATCTGAAGGTCTGGCGGAGTTCCGGCCAGATGGGAAGGCGAAACCCCACCTCGAAGTGCTCTAGCGGGATCGCGAGAGCACAGGGCGAGATGGAGTTTAGGCGCTCGTCCAGCCTGGGATTTCGCGCCTCGAACCCAGGCGGGATGTAATCCGCGACCGCAGTCAAGTAAGCCTCGTCGGAGAGGTCGCATGAATCGAAAGTGTGGTTGACGAATGCGCTGGCACACCTGGCCCTGCCTTCCGCATCACCAACCATTTCGCGAATAACGAATGATAAGGGAGCAGCAGAGAAGAGAGAAGCGCGAGTGCTAACGCGAGGAAAGAGAGGGAGCGGATGGTAAGGTATTTAATACGGTGGTTGAAAGGCCTATTTATAGAGGGGCTAAACGGCGTTTGGGCTTTCGAGGTAACGGGTGTGCGGATAGCAGTCGCGCCTTCCCGACGCCTCAGAACCCGGGCCGACCCCTCTCTCCCATTAATGACAAATGCCCTGTGACTATTCGCTCATCGACTACGCGAAAGAGGTTAAGAAAGCATTCGGCAATAGCAAAGCATTCGACAAATACCCAAGCAAGATATAAGAAATAAGAGACAAGGAATAGAGCATTCGCAGAACACATGGCATAAGATTATTACAAACAGAAATAAAAGTTCAGCATCCGCGGTACAGAAAATAGAAGAATTACAAGAAGGGCGGATGAAGACTAGTTCAATACTCCTCCCAGACCCACCGACCTCGCTTTCGCGACCCAGCTTCCAGGGGCATTCGCGGGCGGTAATATGCGAGTATGTTGGTGATCTCATGGGAAGCCAGTTGGAGTTGGTCCCGGGCTCGCGCGGCGTGTCTTTCGGGAGACAACTCCCCTCCTTCACCCCCCAGGCGCTCCACCGTTGCGAGGATGCGCGAGTAGTCCCGCTGGAGGTCCTTTAACTCACGCGCGACTCTCAGCCGCACGTCGTCCACCTGGCCGGCGACGTTCCGCTGGATGTGGATGAGCTTCCCCAAGACCTCCGTGATCCGCTCCTTCAGGGTCGCATGATCTGAGGAGTCGCCCAGAAAGTCAACGAGATCCCCAGGGGAAGGGAGAGGCGAGAGCATCCCCTCTTCCCCCTCGTTGTAGGAATCAAAGGGGGAGGATTCCCGATAGCCTGCGAAAGCACAACTAGGTCAGTAGCGGTGAAATATGTGAGTACGATAGGGGCAGGTGAGTGAACTGACCTGGGGTGGGGTCCTTATGACCTGAAGGACGAGACGAATGGGGGTGCGTTCCAAATAGCCAGGCGGGAGGTAAGACCTTTCCCTTTCCAAGACGGTAGGGATGTGAGGTAGGAGCTGGAGCATCCGCAGGATCATCCGCGTGGCCCTGCTGACCGGATCCCTTCTGGGGAGATACCCTCGGCTCATCCACAAGAATGGAGGGGTTCCGCAGCGGAAGGTTGGGGTCGAGGGCTGCAAAAAATAGTGGTTAGCAACGAGCAGCATGAAGGGTGAATTCAAAAGGGTTTACAACTTACCAGACTGTAATGAGGTCTCGCCCGGAGGGGGTGGAGGAGCAAGGTCCAGATCCGGAGGCCCCTCGTCCAGGGGAGGTGGCACCACGACACTGCTCGAGACGGCCCCGTGACCGGTCTCGGGCATCGAAATCCCCTGCGAATGGACAGAGCAAAGGCAGGGTAAGGGAAGGAACTAAACAGAGGAACGAGAGGAATCCTCATACCTGCATCCCAGGGTCCGGAGGATTCCTCGCCGGAAGAGTATCCGCCGGCGGAGTGTTCGCCGGTGGAGTACCCGCAGGAGATTCCGAGGCAGTATCGCCTCTCTGACGATTCAGTCGAATCACCTTGGCTCGACGCGAGACGTAGGGGGCACTCGGATCCCGCTTAGAAAAAAGCCAGGGAGCAAATTTGGCTGCCTTGGGGGCAGTTACAGCTTGGGCCGCGGCCAGACGCTCGATCATCTCCCGCGAGAGGGGTCTCGCGGAAGGCTTGTGAGAAGACATTGATATCGGTGAAGGATTAAGGGAAGGAAGGAGCTCCGACTCAAGGGCTGACAGCGCTCCAAGAAAATCTGACATGAAGAGATATATATAGGGCAACGGTGGGACCCACATAATCTTGTGGGTCCAGTCAGCAAGCACTCACCGAATACAGGGTTGGACTATTCTTTCTGAGCGTAGTAACCACTCGCAAAGAGCGGGGATTGTGTACAACCCGTATTCGCCGAGTGGGCCCCTCAAGCCAACTGGCGAGACCTGGGTCAGTCAGATCATTCGCCCCGGCTAGGAGGTGGAAGTACCCCCGGGTTGGTGGGGATAAGCTGCGGAAGAGAAGGACCCAGGCGAGTGGTGCCTTCACGGACCACTCGCCCGGAAGGGTGGGCATTCGCCCAGCTAAGCGGGTGCCCAGCGAGTGGTGCCCTCACGGACCACTCGCCCAAGATGAATTGAGGAGGAAATGACCACCATACCCCTTGTGGGCTGCAAATAGCCCCTCGGAGCAGCGGAGTTAGGCTATTGGCAGACCAACTTGGGGTGCGGTTAGTAAAACTAAAAGGCGGATTCATGCTATTTGCAGACCAGCCTAGAAAAATCTATAAATAGACCCTTAAGGGCACCTTGGAGGAGATCCGATTTTAGAGAATCCTCTCCTCTAGGCAAGTTTTGGTTGGCAGCCCGTGCCCTCCAAGGTGCCCGGTTGAGCTTTGGTTTGGAAGGGGAAGCTCTCTAAGATCTTCCGGGTGTGTGGCGGGACCTCCTCGCTTCAGCCTTGGGTCTATCCCTATTCTCACATCCACCATCAAGAGAGTCTAGTGAGGGAGAAATAAGCATCGGCTACACCCCCAGTGGGTCCGAACTTAAGAGACCTGTTGCAGGTTTCAACACACTTAGCCTGTCGAGGGTTCAATTTTTGCTGCGAATTGATGAAACGTAACGCCTGATGATCGGAGTGGAGGACAAACTCCTTGGGCAACAAATAATGCCTCCAATGACGCAAGGTCTGCACAATCGCATAGAATTGCGCTCGTAGTTGGAATAATTCAGCTTCGGGCCTGAGAGCTTTTCACTAAAAAATCCAACTAGGTGACCCTCTTGACTAAGTACACCTCCTATCCCAACCCCAGAGGCATCACAGGATACCTCGAACACGTGACTAAAATCAGGGAGTCTCAAAACATGGGCAGTGGACATCTTATCTTTGATGATCTCAAAGGCTCTAGCCGCCAATGACGTCCACTAGAAATTTCCCTTCTTCGTACACTCAGTGACTGGCGCCATAATAGAACTGAAGTTATTTATGAATCGACGATAAAAGGTGGCTAGCCCATGAAAACTACGGACATCGTGAATGTTCTGGGGTGTAGGCCACTCACGAATCGCTCGAACTTTTTTGGGGTCCATAGTGATGCCAGCGGAGCTCACTATATATCCCAAGAAGATAACAGACTCAGCCATAAAAACACATTTCTTCAAATTGATGTATAGTCGCTCGGCTCGCAGGAGCTCGAAAATAGTACGTAGGTGAGTCAAATGCTCACTCTCAGTCTGACTATATATCAAAATGTCGTCGAAATAAACTACTATGAATTTCCCAAAATGTAAGGTCGGAAGACATGGGTCATCATCCGAGCGAAAGTACTAGGGGCATTGGACAACCAAAAGGGCATCACAATCCACTCATAAAGTCCATCCTTCGACTTGAAGACAGTCTTCCACTCGTCTCCTTCGCGTATACGGATCTGATGATAACCACTACGAAGGTCGATCTTAGAGAAGATCGTAGCCCCAGTCAACATGTCTAACATGTCATCTAGTCGGGGTATCGCGAATCGGTATTTCACCGTGATCTTGTTGACAGCACGACTGTCAACGCACATATGCCATGTACCGTCCTTTTTCAGGGCAAGGAGGGCAGGCACCGCACAAGGGCTAAGGCTATGACGAATAAAGCCCCTATCTAATAACTCTTCGATCTGCTTCTGCAGCTCCTCGTGGGCGGTAGGATTCAATCGGTAATGCGGTAGATGAGGGAGGGAAGCTCCAGGAACAAGGTCTATCACATGCTGAATACACCTCATGGGAGGTAACTCAGCCGGAAGCTCATCAGGGTGTAGATCATAGAACTCCTCTAAGAGTCTCCTAGTAGGTATAGGAGTAGACTCATATACCTCTGATAAATCAGATGCCTGTAAACCCACTAAGGCATAAATAAATCCACCGTCAAAACTCTCTCGATGGAACTCAGTGCCTCGTATAATGCTAAGAGTCTTCTTCCTTTTAGTGGGAGGAAGAGATTCTTTCGCACTACTACTCGCGCGGAATGGCGGTGTTTTGGGTCGCACCGGGGTCAACACTACTCTCTTCCCGTCCAGTAGAAAGGAGCAAGTATTGGACCTGCCATGTATGGTGACATCTCGGTCGTATAACCAAGGTCGCCCAAGTAAAACGTGACACACATCCATAGGCATAACGTCACACCAGATCTTATCGGAATATGTACCGATAGTGATGGGCACTAAACAACTCCTAGTCACCGATAATGTAGTCTTGGTAACCCAAGATACCTGAAATGGGGATGGGTGCGGCTCAGCAGTGAGTCCCATGCGGGCTAGAGCTGTCCCAGCTATCACATTCATACAACTCCCGCTATCCACTACTAAACGACACACTTTCTCCCCAGCCTTAAAGTAGGCCTGGAAGATGTTCGTCCGCCAATAATCGGCTGATTCTTGTGGTGTGGATAACATGCATCTCACCACTAGAACGCCGGGATCTATATCCTCATCACTAGGCGTACCGTACACTTCGTCGTTCAAAATGTGTGAGTCCCTCTCGACTCCATCTTCTTCTACATGCTCATCCTCCTCAATCACCTCATGAATAACCAACGTGCCTTTCCTCTTAGGGCAATCTCTCGAAATATGACCCATCTGCTGGCACTCATAACATCGGATCTGTGAAGGGGTCACAGTTCCCATGGGGGACTTCCTGTTCTGATCTCGGGTGTAGGTCGAGGTAGGCTTCGACGCACTCTCCTTACCTTTATGTTCTTCTTTCTTGTAAGAAGTATTCATTTTAGGTTGAGATTTGAACCGGGAGGTTCTCTTCTGGTGCTCTTCGATATCGATGGCGATAGATATGATCTCAGGGAGAGAATAGTGGCCATATCGAATCAACTCATCTCGGATCTCAGATCGTAGCCCACACTTAAATTTGGATAAGGTGTCACGTGGGTGTTCTACTATGTTGCACCTAATCATAATATCCTTCATATCGGCTAAGTAATCAGAAACTGATTTGGACCCTTGACGTAGAGACGTCAGCTCGTCTCGTAGACGGGACTAGTAATGCTGGGGAATGTACTGCTCCTCTAATATGGCCTTCATGTGGGGCCAAAGTGTAATGGGCGGGCATCCATTCCTCTCCAGACTACGCTCTTCACCGATCCAAAAGATCTTCGCTCGCCCAGTCAATCTCATTTTGGCGAACTAAACCTTTTGGTCCTCCGTCATACGATACCACTCAAAGTAGGTCTCAATATTGATAACCCAGTCCGAAAAGATCTTGGGATCCATATAACCATCATAAAGTGGTGGATCAAGTTTCACCACTCGTGTGTGATCCGGTCGCCTATCCCGGGGAGGATAGTCGTAATCATCATCGTAAGGATCACGATAGTCTCGACGCTGTGGGGGCGGCGGTCGATGCCAATATCTAGGGCGTTCATCGCGATGCATGGCCGATATAGGTCGATGATGGTATCGAGGATGCTCCTCTCTCGCTACGTCATAATGTGGTCTCTCCTGATAATTCTCTCGCATGCCTAATATAGGCCCTCGTTGGGGTTCAGGAAAATTCCTTGGAAAATTCCCACCCTGATCACGCTCAAACTCAAACCTGTCTATGGGATTTCGACCCTCTTCCTCAAATAGAGGATTTCTCCTAAGTGTAGACCTCTATCCATAGTGTGGAGGGGCTTCATACTGTGGACGAACAGAATGCTCATCTCGAATTGGAGGTGGCATTGAAACTCGAGTGGGTACTTCTAAACTGTTCATCCTAACACTAAGATTTTCAAATCCTTCTCTCACGTGATAGACACTCTCGGTTAACGCTGCCATTTGGTGGGCGAAAGGTAGAAACCACTGGGGTGGTTCAGTCCCTTCGTTCACCCGACTCGCTTGGCCACGTTCAACTCGACGCATCTCAGAGTTTACCTCTTGAGGGTGTTCAGGTGGAGTGTGATGTGGTGAATTCATGCTCACTAACCTACCACTACGCAGATGCATGCAAACACACAATTAAGATGATGATTATGCTATAAAAATAAAATAAAAACTTCTCTTTTTTTTTTGAAAAATTAAAGTGCCATGCGGGTTCCTATTCTACGCAGGGCGGATTTCGAAATTTAGAAAAATTTCGCAACCTGGCTCTGATACCAAATTGATGTAGGACGACGCATAGGGTTTTCGCGCCTGTTGGCTATTTCTAGGAATCCGTAAATGCATGCAATTTAAAAATTGAGATGTGAGCGGGCGTGCACGAACTTAAGAAATTAAGCAACTAGATTTTTGTAAAGCATAAAATTTCTATTTTTGTTTAAAATGGAATTTCTTAAAAAATGATTCAATTCTAAATTCGGGAAGGAAGTTAGCAACTTTCGTTCCGTTCCCCCGGTTGTAGCAAGCAGAAATCGTGAACTCCAAATACGTTTCCGTTTGGAGTTTTCGACGTAGCGTTCGCTGAAAAAACCCGGCGAAAATCTAGCAATGAATCTGTAACCTAAAGAGAAAATTTAGACGCACGCAAAGGAAGAGAAAGAAATAAATTACCCTCGAAAAGAGGCGTCTTTCCGCAATTGAAGTCGACGGCGATCCCGCGAGGAATTCCATGTCACCTTCGATCTCCCGCTCCGAGGCCGGTCGCTATCGCACAAGGGCACCACGAAGTAAATTTGCTCACTCTCACATTAAGTGGTTCCACGGAATCTCAAACACTCACTAGTGTAAGGAGGTCACAAACTAAACAAACTAACTTCTCACTCGCCCTCACACCCAAGGTGGATCCACGAAATCTCACACAAATGTAAATCAATTACTCTATTTTTTTTAGGAAACTTCAATAGCAACATCCAGCAAGGAATGGTAGTTGGAATCCAAACTCATACATTCAATTACACTCCTACAACAACCAGCAATCTTTCCTACTCTCCCAGCCGAAGCCTTCAAATTTCAACATCACGAATCCCATAAAAAACATCAACATCAAATTTCCATTAAGGAGCAATGTTCAAACAGTAATATCAAGGACTGTTCATCATCTCTAACAAATGGAAAGCAGCAGACTCAAACAAGATGCTTATCGATCGGCTACTCCTAAACAGGAAATCACAAATAAACTTCACCCAAACACAAAATGAAATCTCCTATTCAAAACAGTTTCAACTGAACTCGTACCCGAGGCAAACAGCAACAGGACCTCTGAATTTACTATTCACCTTCTTCTCTACTCATATACAGGACTCCGGAATATAACAAGCTTCGATGCCTGCCGAACAGAAAGAATCCCCCAGAAAATGAAACCGCTCTCTCTCCAAAAACAGCAACCATGATCCTCCTCCTGGGCAAAACCGCCGACACTCCGCTTACATGGAGGAGATCGTGGCCAGATGGAGGAGAACGCTGGAGCTTGCGCGCTTCGTGGGTAGCTGCACATGGCATCGTGCGAGAGCTTCTCCCGGTGCAGCGCCAAGTTGGGGAGGTGCGGGCGAATGGTCGAGCGTGAAACTCGCTTGGTTTGAGGTCGGAAATGGCGGAATCTCTTGCCATGGCTGCGAGCCCTAACCCACGGGTTCCACAGATCCGGGAGTTCCTGTCTACAGTCTACCAGCTGTTTTGATATATATATATATATATATATATTTTTATATGTGCATATATATATATTTATATGTTAAATAAACAAAATGCGAATATTACATAAAATGCAAATAACAAAATGCAAACTAAAATATGCAGAACTCAGGGCCGGTAGAGATCCGGTCGGGTGCGGTGTCGGACGCTTTTGCGGCGTCCAGATCGGGGCTAGTCTCCACCACATTCCCACAGACGGCGCCAAACTGTTGCGGGTCGCTTGGGTGCTTTTGTAGGCGGTCGAATTGAACCACCTTAGCTCGGAAGCGAACCGAGCGCGCAAACAGTCAATTAGAGAGATTCGTTGAGTACACTGAGACTTTTTAACGTGGAAAACCCGGAAAGGGTAAAAAACCACGTGGCCGGAGGTGTGCCGACCAAACTTCATTATCTTCTGAGAGTTTACAGTTATGTACTTAGAAATCGAGCGCGACAGGCCGCCGCTCATTACAATATTAGAGAGAGAGAGAGAGAGAGAGAGAGAGAGAGTTCCGAAGGTGACAGGCCACCTCTCAGAAAACTAAGACTTTTTTCCTTCTGAGAATGGTGGAGAACAAAAGTGAGAATGCTGAGCTGTCTTTCGGGAGAGCAAAAGTGGGAATGCTTAGTCGCCTTTCGGGAGAAAGGAAATCTTCGAGTCCACGAAGGAGATCTTCGAGTCCACGAAGGAGATCTTCAAGCGCCGAAGGAGAATTCCGTGGAAATCTTCAAAGGAGCTCTCCCGGGTGCAGAAGGCAAGGTCCCCTCCAAAGAAGGTTCCGGGCTCCTTTTATAGCTTTGGCTGAGGGTAGCCCGGTAATTTTGCCATCTTAACCACCGTAACCACCCGACGGGCGAATCACACTGGCCGTTTTGGAGCATACAGATCGCCATTTTTTGTAAATGACCGTCTCGCCCTTCGGGCAGTTCGGGCAGTTCAGGCAGCTTTGTTGAAGGTGAAAAAGGCGATAAGCCGTTCCTGCAATCTGAGAAATTAGAAAGACAAAAAGTGAGCGTGCCCATAATGTGAAAGTGCTCTGAGCGCGCTCAGAAGCGTTCTGAGCGCGCAACGAACGGAGAAGCATTCTGAGCGACTGGGGTGGCGTTCTGAGAATGCTCAGAAGCATTCCGAGCACGCTTGAGCGCGAAAGTGTTTCTGAGCGCTCAACGAACATGGAAGCGTCCTGGACCCCTAGTCGCGCTGCGAGGCATTCTGAGTGAGTGGTGGAACGGGGTTTGCGCCCCAAAGAGGAATTGGGCTCCGACGCACCTGAAGAGGGGCGCGACTTTGGCCGAGCCCTTTGCGAGCCCCCTGCAAAAAAAAAGGGGAAGGGGGCTTGGCCGCACCCCAAGGTGGGTGCGGCTGGACCGCAACCCAAGGGGGGTGTGGCTTGGCCGCATCCCATAAGCGGTGCGGCTTGTCCGCACTCCAAGCGGGCCGCATGGCCGCACCCCACAAGGGGTGCGGTTTGGCCGCACCCCACGTGGGGTGCGGTTTGGCAGCACCCCATGAGGGGGTGAGGCTTGGCCTCACCCCACAAGGGGTGCGGTTTGGCCGCACCCCATGTGGGTGCGGTTAGGCCATGCCCCCGTGACGGGGGGGGGGGGGGGGGGGGGGGGGGGCGCTGCCCGCGCGCTATCGTGCGGTTGCGCTGCGCGGTAGTTCTACCGTGCGCGACAGCGCATGTGTTTGCAGGCATTAAGGTTTGCTCTTCTCCTCACTCCCCATTACCTTAGTGGGTTGAGTGGTTTGTGTGAGTAACCGCCACCCGGTTATTCTTTTTATAGAGGAGAGCCCATTATATGAATCACTATCAGGTCTCTCAATTTATAGAAATTTCGAGCTGCGAATAGCCAAACTTCTCATCTTCCCCACTAACTAGTGGGGAAAATGGAAGCTAAGTGGGGTTGACCAAAGTCAACCCCACTAACCGCCTAGCTACGCGCGTGAAGCCACAACGTGCGGCTGCACCTCCGCCTGTCGCCGCGCGGTCACAAGGCCGCATGGCCTCTCGGCCTCACGGTAACCCGGCTACATGACACTGACCCGCGTCACGCAGCAGCAAGATTGTGCGGTCGGCCGCCTCTGCGCGGTCGCGAGGCCGCGCGGTCCCTTGACCGCGTAGATGGCCCGGCGGTCGCCGCCACAACTCAGTCGCGCCCACCATATGCGTGCCCAACCGCCCCCGCCGGCCCCCGCGATCGCGCGCCCGCCTGGCCCCAGCAGTCGCTCGGGTGCTTTGGTAGACTGGTCGAATTGAACCACCTTAGCTCGAAAGCGAACCGAGCGCGCAAATAGTCAATTAGAGAGATTCGTTGAGTACACTGAGACTTTTTAACGTGGAAAACCCGGAAAGGGTAAAAAACCACGCGGTCGGAGCTGTGCCGACCAAACTTCACAATATTCTGAGAGTTTATAGTTATGTACTTATAAATCGAGCGCGATAATCCGCCGCTCGTTATAATAATAGAGAAAGAAAGAGAGAGTTCCGAAGGTGACAGGCCACCTCTCAGAAAACTAAGTCTGTTTCCTTCTGAGAATGGTGGAGAACAAAAGTGAGAATGCCGAGTCATCTTTCGGGAGAACAAAAGTGGGAATGCTCAGTCGCCTTTCGGGAGAAAGGAAATCTTCAAGTCCACGAAGGAGATCTTTGAGTCCGCGGAGGAGATCTTCAAGCGCCGAAGGAGAATTCCGTGGAAATCTTCAAAGGAGCTCTCCCGGGTGCAGAAGGCAAGGTCCCATCCAATGAAGGTTCTGGGCTCCTTTTATAGCTTTGGCCGGGGGTAGCCTGGTAATTTTTCCGTCGTAACCACCGTAACCACCTGATGGGCGAATCACGCTAGACGATTTGGAGCACACAGATCGCCATTTTTCGTAAATGACCGGCTCGCCTTTCGGGCAGTTCGGGCAGTTCGGGCAGCTTTGTTGAAGGTGAAAAAGGCGACAAGCCGTTCCTGCAATCTGAGAAATTAGAAAGACAAAAAGTGAGCTTGCCCGGAATGTGAAAGTGCTCTAAGCGCGCTCAGAAGCGTTCTGAGTGCGCAACGAACGGAGAAGCAATCTGAGCGACTGGGGAGGTGTTCTGAGAATGCTCAGAAGCATTCCGAGTACGCATGAACGCAGAAGTGTTTCTGAGCGCTCAACGAACATGGAAGCATCCTGGTCGCGTTGCGAGGCATTCTGAGCGAACAGTGGAACGGGGGGTTGCGCTCCAAAGAGGAATTGGGCTCCGACGCACCTAAGGAGGGGTGCGACTTTGGCCGAGCCCTTTGCGAGCCCCCCTACAAAAAAGGGGGAAGGGGGCTTGGCCGCGCTCCAAGGGGGGTGCGGCTGGACCGCACCCCAAGGGGGGTGCGGTTTGGCCGCACCCCACTAGGGGGCATGGCCGCACCCCATGAGGGGTGCGGCTTGGCCACACCCCAAGGGGGGTGCGGCTTGGCGCACCCCAATGGGGGGGGGGGGGTGCGATAGGCCGCACCCCACGTGGGGTGCGATTAGGCTGCACCCCATGAGGGGGTGCGGCTTGGCCGCACCCCATGAGGGGGTGCGGCTTGGCCGCACCCCAAGGGGGGGGGGGGGGGGGTGCGGCGTGGCCGCACCCCACGTGAGGTGCGGTTAGGGCGCACCCCACGTGAGGTGCGGTTAGTCCGTGCCCCCGTGACAGGGGGGGGGGGGGGGGGGGCGCTACCCGCGCGCTACCGGGCGGTAGCGCCGTGCGGTAGTTCTACCGTGCATGATAGCGCATGTCTTTGCAGGCGTTAAGGTTTGCTCTTCTCCTCACTCGCCATTACCTTAGTGGGTTGAGTGGGTTGTGTGAGTAACCGCCACCCGGTTATCCTTTTTATAGAGCAGAGACCATTATATGAATCACTATCATAAGCCCCCAAACCTTCGGAGTCCGAACATCCACGTGGAGGAGTGAGAAGGTTTTATCTTGCTTGCGGCGGCTCCGATCATCATCGTCATCTCTGCGCGGTGCATTGAATCATGACCGAGGTAAGCTCCTTTTTCATTTTGTATGAAAAAAGAGAGAGGGGAGTGCGCGCGCGCGGGTGGGGCTTGTCGAGGGAGTGGGCGGTCAGAGACCATGCGCTGCCGGCGTGCGGGCGGTTCCGGCCGAGGGAGCAGGCGGGCGGAGACTGGGCTCTTCCCGCATGTGGGCAGTGCCGGCCGGGGGAGTGGGCGGCCGGAGGCCGTTCGCTGCTTCGGCCGGGGCCCAGACCGGCGTTGCCCGCACGGGCAGCGGGCGTGCTGCTATTGCACGCCCGGCCGGTGTCGGTTGTGGGGGCGCGCGCGCGCCCCCACCCGCGCAACCTGCTCGCACGAGGGTCATGCGCGGGCATCTTGCGCTGGCTTGACTATCGCGTGCCTGGCTTGTTGCGCACGCGTCCTCCAGCGCGCGCGGCTTGTTGCGCTGGTTTGTTGCGGGTCGCTCGGGTGGTTCTGTAGACCGATCGAATTGAACCACCTTAGCTCGAAAGCGAACCGAGCGCACAAACAGTCAATTAGAGAGATTCGTTGAGTACATTGAGACTTTTTAACGTGGAAAACCCGGAAAGGGTAAAAAACCACGCGTCCGAAGCTGTGTCGACCCAACTTCACTATCTTCTGAGAGTTTACAGTTATGTACTTAGAAATCGAGCAAGACAGGCCGCCGCTCATTACAATAATAGAGAGAGAGAGAGAGAGAGTTCTGAAGGTAACTGGCCACCTCTCAAAAAACTAAGTCTTTTTCCTTTTGAGAATGGTGGAGAACAAAAGTGAGAATGCTGGTCGTCTTTCGGGAGAACAAAAGTGGGAATGCTCAGTCGCCTTTCAGGAGAAAGGAAATCTTCCAGTCCAGGAAGGATATCTTCGAGTCCACGAAGGAGATCTTCAAGCGCCGAAGGAGAATTCGGTGGAAATCTTCAAAGGAGCTCTCCCGGGTGCAGAAGGCAAGGTCCCCTTTAATGAAGGTTTTGGGCTTCTTTTATAACTTTGGTCGGGGGTAGCCCGGTAATTTTGCCGTCGTAACCACCGTAACCACCTGACGGGCGAATCACGCTGGCCGATTTGGAGCACACAGATCGCCATTTTTCGTAAATGACCGTCTCGCCCTTCGGGCAGTTCGGGCAGCTTTGTTGAAGGTGAAAAAGGCGATAAGCCGTTCCTGAAATCTGAGAAATTAAAAAGACAAAAAGTGAGCGTGCCCGGAATATGAAAGTGCTCTGAGCACGCTCAGAAGCGTTCTGAGCGCGCAACGAACGGAGAAGCAATCTGAGCGACTGAGGAGGCGTTCTGAGAATGCTCAGAAGCATTCCGAGCACGCATGAGCGCGAAAGTGTTTTTGAGCGCGCAACGAACATGGAAGCGTCCTGGTCGCGCTGCGAGGCGTCTTGAGCAAACATTGGAACGGGGGGTTGTGCCCCAAAGAGGAATTGGGCTCCGACGCACCTGAAGAGGGGTGCGACTTTGGCCGAGCCGTTTGCGAGCCCCCCCCTGCGAAGAAAAGGGGGAAGGGGGCTTGGCCGCGCCCCGAGTGGGGTCGGCTGGACCGCACCCCAAGGGGGGTGTGGCTTGGCCACATCCCAGAAGGGGTGCAGCCTGGCCGCACCCCAAGGGGGTGCGGCGTGGCCGCACCCCAAGTGGGTGCGGAGTGGCCGCACCCCACATGGGGTGCGATTTGGCCGCACCCCACATGGGATGCGGTTTGACCGCACCCCATGAGGGGGTGTGGCTTGGACACACCCCAAGGGGGGTGCGGATTGGGCGCACCCCACAAGGGGTGCGGTTTGGCCACACCCCACATGGGGTGCGGTTAGGCCGCACCCCACGTGGAGTGCGGTTAGGTCGTGCCTCCGTGACGGGGACTACCCGTGCGCTACCGTCCGGTAGCACTGCGCGGTAGTTCTACCACACACCGTAGCGCATGTGTTTGCAGGCGTTAAGGTTTGCTCTTCTCCTCACTCCCCATTACCTTAGTGGGTTGAGTGGGTTGTGTGAGTTACCGCCCCCCGATTATCCTTTTTATAGAGGAGAGCCCATTATATGAATCACTATCATAAGCCCCCCAAACCTTCGGAGTCCGAACATCCGTGTGGAGGAGTGCGAAGGTTTTATCTTGCTTACGGCGGCTCCGATCATCATCTTCATCTCTGCGCTGTGCATTGAATCATGGCCGAGGTAAGCTCTTTTTTCGTTTTGTATGCAAAAAGAGAGAGGGGAGATGGAGGAGCACGCGCGCGCGGGTTGGGCTGGCCGAGGCAGCGAGCGGTCGGAGACCGTGTGCTGCCCGGGCGCGGGCAGTTCCGGCCGAGGGAGCAGGCGGCTGGAGACCGAGCTCTGCCCGCACGTGGGCAGTGCCGGCCGGGGGAGTGGGCGGCCGGAGGCCGTT
Organism: Dactylorhiza incarnata; assembly: GCA_033032865.1. Lineage (NCBI taxonomy): Eukaryota > Viridiplantae > Streptophyta > Magnoliopsida > Asparagales > Orchidaceae > Dactylorhiza > Dactylorhiza incarnata. Next base: position 16,026,356 of record JAWHQI010000004.1, on the reverse strand, counting down.
CGCTGCTTCGGCCGGGGCCCGGACCGGTGTTGCCCGCGCGGGCAGCGGGCGTGCTGCTAATGCACGGCCGGCCGGTGCCGGTCATGGGGGCGTGCGCGCGCCCCCACACGTGCAACCAGTGCGCGCGAGGGTTGTGCGCGGGCGTCTTGCGCTGGCTTGACCTTCGCGTGCGCGACTTGTTGTGCACGCGTCCTCCAGCGCGCGCGGCCTTCTGCGCACACGAAGTCTGTGCATGAGGTCGATGCGTGGTTGGCCTGATTGCGTGCTGGCGGATCAAATTTGCTTGACGCGCGCCTCTTGGGATTTTTATACATACTTATTTTGTTGATGTATGCACTTATGTACGCTTATTTCTGCTTCCAGGCTTCAAAGCGGGGCGGCCAGTCAAGGCCAATGCGCTTACGCTCTACTCTTGACGGCGCTCAGATCGATATGTGGTGCAAGCGGTTTGGATTGCCTCCTAATGTCGAGGTGAAGATTCCGCGGGCGGAGGAGCGCGCCCAAAACCCGCCGACCGGTTTCATGACTCTCTGTGAGAGTTGTTTGAAATCCGGGTTTCGCCTTCCCACATCGGAGGAGGTTATTGAGATACTTCGATTTTGTGGTGTTCCGATTACCCATTTCACCCCTGCTGGGACGGCGAGAATTGTGGGGATGGTTGTGGTTTTTCGGGAACATAACACACACTTTTTTGTCGAAGTGTTCAAAGATTGGTGCGAGGTCTCTACTGACTCGGGCGGCCGTATCGAGGTCCGGGGCAAAAAGAGATGGTTCCACTTCGGAGATAAGAGTGATTACCGCCATGGGAACACTCTCTACGGGTATGTCCGTAATCGTTGGGAGCTACCGTAGTTATGGAGAGCACTTCCCGGATGTTGCCGCCGTCAGACAGGACAGGAAGACGAGTTCCTTCCTATTCCTGGTTTTCCTGGTCGAGAAGGGTTATCGAAGGCCTTGTTCTATATTTCCGGTTGCGTGGAGGATAGCCGACTGCTCTTGGTGGGTCTTTCCTGGGATGTCGAACGTATGACAGCTGTTCCCCTGGATCGTGGAAAGAAGAGGAAGATTGTTATCAGGAACGGAGTTTTTAGTTTGGGCTCTATCCCACCGGTGCCCAGGAGTCATGATCACGAGGCTGGCCCGAGCAGCCGTAGGGTGGAGTCGGCTACGTCTGATCCGGACATTGAGATTTTGGTGTCTCCTATCGCTGACCGGGTTCCACAGGGAGACTTGCCGCCGGCTCCTCCCGCGCCTCTAGCGAGGCGAATTTCCTCCTCCCTCCAGGCGATGACTTCTGCGGTAAGTGAAGTTCTTTTTATCTAGTCTTGGCCCTTCTTCCCTGTCATTGCTTACTGTTGGGATCAAGGGCTTGCGGGCTATGGTACATCAATGCCCCCGGTGTTGCGGCACTAGTCAAAGCAGAAGGGCGTGTCCCCTGTGAGCCTAACTGGCTGCCCCGTGGGTCCTGCCTTGGGATAGCCAGCTCTATAAAGGAGCGGTATGCGCATTCCCCAACAGTTTGGGATTTTGGGAGAGTTGGTAGCGCCGTGTCCCTACAAGTGGTATCAGAGCGAGGTTGATCAAAAGGAGACTTAACAGTCCGATCTAGATCAGGAACGACTCACCATGGCCGGTGGAGATCCGAATCGCGAAATGAGAGCCATGAAGCTTCCCATCTGCACAAAAAAGAATTTCCCTATTTGGAAGGAAAGAGTAAGGCTCTTCATGGAGGCAGCTGACCCAAGAATCTACCTGACAATCAAGCAGGGTCCCTTCATCCCTACCACTGCCTCCACTATTGATCCAACCAGGCAGGTGATAAAGAAATATGAAGACATGACCAAGGACGAGCTGACCTTGGCAGGTCTAGACAAGAGGGCTCAAAACATCATCGTAAGTGCCATAGATGACTCAACCCTCCAAAATCTAATTCACTGCAAAACGGCCAAGGAGATGTGGGACTCCTTGATCGTATACATGGAGGGTACTGAAGAGGTAAGGGATGACAGGAAATCTCTCCTCAACCAGGAATATGAAGCCTTCAAAGAAGGCAAGAATGAAACAATCTCCAACTGCTATGAGAGATTTTTCAAGATCATGAATGGACTGAGAAACTACGACAGAGAGTTCACAAACTCGGATCTAAATGACAAATTTCTCAGATCCCTCACAAAGGAATGGGACATCAAGATATGTGCCATCAGAGAGATGGGCCAACTGGGCAACATGGAGCCCAAGAACCTATATGGGAAGATGCTGTCTCATGAACTTCAGCTTAATACAAGGAAGGCTGAAGAAGAAGAAAGCTCAAAGGTGAGCTCAAGAGAAAGATCGGTGGCTCTAAAGGCAGAGAGCACCATAAGATTCAATGGCAAGACCTCTGCTTCTCAAAATAGAACTGAGAACAGTGAGGAATCAGAAGCCAGCTCCTCTGACTCTGATGATACTGATAGAGAGGTGGCCCTCCTCTCAAAACAATTCAGAAAATTGCTACACAGAAGGAGGAGGGACAACATCAGAAGCTCCTCCTCAAGCTCCAGAAGATCTGACCATCGGGACAGATCCAGGGCTCCCACGGAGGACAAGTATAAATCCAACTCCAGTAAATATGTTTTAAATAATACTGTTTGTTATTCTTGCAGCAAAACATGTCACATGGCTGCAGACTGCCCCTCCAAGAAAAAGGAGTCAAGGAACCCCGAAGAAAGAAGAAGCTCTAGGAGCAAGAGAACCTCTGAAAAGGGGTTCGTTGCAAAGAAGACCAAAACATTGAGTGACTCTGAGTCAAGCTCCTCCGGGACTGAAAATGAAGCACTTATTGGACTGATGGCCATCAATGAAGGTAACCAGGATGACAACTCTCCTGGAAAGGTAAAACACATAACTTCTCTATCTGCCTCTGATTCTGGATCAGTGGCAGATTCTTTGCATGATGATGAGGAGGTGTCTGCTGCCAACAACAAAACCCCAAGATCTCAGTATGAAGTTGAATCTAAACTAATAAGGCAATATAAAGCCTTATGGAAAGCCTTCAAAAATAGTAAGAAACTCCTCAAGGTGCAAACCAAGGAGTTAGAATCCTTGAGGCCTGTCCAATCCAAGCTCCAGGAGACAGCTATGAAGCTAACTTCTATGAGCAAAGAAGTGGACAAGCTTAAGGAAGCCATAAGGCTTAAGAATGCTGAGTTAGGACAGAAAAACAAGGTCATTAAGGACCTTGAGGGAATGTTGTTGGCTGAGAAGAAACTTGCTTCTAGCCTCAATGCCCAAAACTATCCTGCCAGCAACTGACACCTTCTCTGGACAGTTCAAAGTTGGTATTAGTTTGAATCAGGAGCCAGTCATGGGCAAAAATTCTGAAACTGGACCACAAGAAGGTGCTGTTAGCAAGTCCTTCAGCCCACAGACCTGCAGCAACAGCAGACAAGAGAATGGGAAAGGCTGTTCCTACAAAGCCTGCTCCCAAGAAGGTGAACCAAAGAGTGGTGAAGCAAATTCCTCCCCTGGCACACACACATGAGGTTCACCCTAGATCTGTTAGACAAGAAGCCTTCTCTCCTGCTCATCAGCACCGTCATCCTACTCAGATGATGAAGCAGAAGAGAAGATATAATATATATGAATGTTGGTGCTGCGGGAAAGTAGGCCACTTTGCATTGGACTATTGGTTCAACCCAACTAGGCTCAATGCAAGGAGAGTGCAGAATCCTCTGAGGTTTGCGATTCCATTCTATCACCCTAACAAAAACCAAGGACCCAATCCCTAGTGGGTACCTGAGGGGAAGTGATTTGTTTTGCAGGTAGATCCAAATGCCAACCGATCTCCAATTTGGTATTTGGACAGTGGCTGCTCCAGGAATATGACTAGAGTCAGAAAGTATTTGAAAGAATTCATCCCTGTGGAGAATGGACCGACTGTTATCTTTGGAGGTTTAGAAAAGGGAGTGACCAGGGGCTACGACAGCGTAACTAATGGATTATGCAGGGTGCAAGGAAGATAGAAAGAGTACCTCAGGGACATGCCAATTCCTTGGTGGAAGACTGATTTCCTGGAGCAGTAAGAAGCAGAACAGTGTGGCAATCTCGACAACAGAATCAGAGTATATCTCTGCTGGGAGCTGCTGTGCCGAACTGCTATGGATTCAACATCAACTTGAAGACTATAATCTAAAGATGACCAAAACACCCCTGTTTTGTGACTCTTCAAGTGCCATCTCAATTGCTAAGAACCCTGTATCTCACAGCAGGACTAAGCATATTGAGATTAGGTATCACTTTATCATGGAGCATGTGGAAAATGAAGATATCACCATTGAATTTGTCCCAACAGACAAACAAGTGGCTGATATATTCACAAAGCCCCTAGATGAAGCTAAGTTTAACTTCTTCAAATTCCAATTGGGAATGTTAAACTTAGAGTAACCCTCAACTTTACTATTTACTAATGCCTTTCTAGATGAGTGGTCATAAAATCTCACAGGACCTTGAAGAATCATGCCTGAGCAAGGGGGAGCTTGTCCTACTCCATGGTTAGAAAAGCAGAAGGCAAGAAGCCAGAAAGGGGGAGAAATGGTGCTCAAGTAGTGCTCAAGAAGACCTTAAAGGCAGGGGGAGCAAGGAAGAGGCATCAAATCAAGGGGGAGCTACAAACTTGATGCACTCCAAGAGTTCTGCAAAAGATAAGTTAAATCTTTAAACAGTTTCATCTAAGATTATGATATTTAATGTCAAGTGAAAGTAGGCTTGAATTGAGATTCTGTCTTCTTTAAATAGGGGGAGATTGTTGGGAATCTTGTCCACATGATTCCTGATTTGAAGAAGTCATCATTTCAAGAGTACTTCACTTTGTATTTGATCGTACATGTAGTTCATAATCTCAGGAAAATATAAGTACACATCGTCGAGAAGAACAGGCGATATCGTCGACAATGCGTGCTTGTCGTCGTAATGACGGGCAGAGCAGCAGCTGCTGAGAAGCAAAGTATTCGTCGACCGCTGAGACATGGCAAAATTGTTGAACGAAGAATGCTGATCGTCGAACGCTGAGAAATGGCAAGATCGTCGAACGAAGAATGCCGATCATCGAACGTTGAGACGTGGAGAGATCATCGAACACAGAGAAGAATTAAAGATATCGAAGGAAGGATTGTCGTCGAGTAAACAACATGATTACGATGACATATTGCAAGAAAGAGGATCTCAACGACACAGTCATTAACGACATATCGTCGTATGTGAAGAATCGCCAGGATGTCTCGTATTGTTGTGATGCCAGCATCAGAGGTAGAAGAAAGAAGACCTGAAGGTCTACCAGAGTTCATGGCATCGACAAAGGGCTGTCGTCGAGATATTATCCATGTCGTCATAACAATGGAAATATCGTCGAGACAGATTCAAATCGTGCAGACGTACTATCAGCAGTTAATGCCACCGCCTGATTGTCCAATCAGCGCGTGTACTTAATGAATCGAGGCATTAGCGCGTACTCCAAAAAGAAAAAGATATCAGCGTGTGCTAAAAGGGAATGGAGGTCTGGCACATAAAGAAACTTCTTAGAAGACCGTTGGGGGACATCGCAGTCTTATAAAAGGATATATGAGGCTGCCCTAAAAAGTTAATTATCAAGAAAGAACTTGCGCACATAGTAAATCGAAAAACACAAGCGCCGCAAGAAAGAAAGAGAAAAGGAAGGAGCAGTCATCTTCATCGACTGCTAAGAAGCCAATCCTCATCTGGCTAAGAAAAGATTTGAAGAAGAACCGTGCGCTCAAGATCTGATTCAGAACAATCTTCTTCAATCTCAAGGAGCCGATCTTCAACAGGCTAAAGGTGCCGATCTTCATCCGGCAGGAGAAACATTTTATTATTGTATTTTCTTGTAAGGCTTGCGGGCCAAATTGTCTAGCTTGAGGGCTGGAGAGCTGTGAGGCTTGAGGGCCAGGGCAGTGCACTTGCGGGTGCGACTTGTCGAACTTGAGGTCTCGGGTGCAGTAGGGGCTTGCGGGCCTAGGCTGTAGGCACAGGAATTGCGGGTCTGTGTTGTGTTAGATTGAGGGCCTGAGTGTCGAGCTTCCGGGCTCGGGGGCAGTAAGGGCTTGAGGGCTTAGGCTGTTGGGACTTGCGGGTCCGTGTTGTAAGGCTTGAGGTCCTGAAGCTTTTGGCGTAGTTTGCCGAGCCTGGCACACTGCTGGGTAGGCGTAGAGGGAAAGAGGACTACTCAAGACACCCCGTCTTGAGGAACCTCTATAGATCTCGTGTCGTCTGGTTTGACTTATTTGTGTGTTAACTTTGTGCATTGCTTAAATATCGATAACTCACACTAATAGATCAAAAAGTACCAAGATCACCTAACACCTCCCCTCTAGTGAACGTTCCATCTCTAACACTTACGTTTGCTGACTGTTTATCTTTTCTTTGCAGACGGATGTTTTGACTAGCATTTCTCTCACATGGAACGATTGTTATGTGGGCCTTAAGGATAAATACTTCACTCTTCAGGAGGAGCTGCGCGTGGTGAGGAGCGATATGTCCGTTTTGCAGAAGAAGAGGGATCGCAACTTGTGTCACTTCAAGCAGTTGGAGGCCGACATCTCTTCTTCCCGATCTGAGTTCGAGAAGCTGCGGACGGAGTATGGTGGTGACAAGGCGCTTGCCCAGGATGCCCTTCGTCAGCTGTCGGAAGCTCAGGTGGAGATGTTCCGCCTGGAGGGGGAGCTGGGCTTTCCGAGGAGCGAGGTGGACCAGTTGTCGTCGATCGAGCGAAGCCTCGAAGAGGCCAAGGCGGCTGGAGTGACCGAGTACAAAGATTCTCTTACTTTTGTAGAAGAGCGGTTCCAGATGGCGGAGGAGATTCGGGCCGAGGTTATGACGAAGGAGGTTGATCCCTTGATAGCGGATGAGTGCGAAGTTGCCTTTCAGAGAGGCATTCAGAAGACTCTCCATATGACGGGGAAGAAGTTTGGGTGCGACACCGCTGGACTCAGAGTTGGGGATCTTTCAGGGGATGGTTACTCGGATGTAGCCGATGACTGATGTTGGTTATCTTTCATTTTCCTGCTTTTAGTATTGTTGTTTGTTTGTGTGCAGCGCTGCGTTGATGTGGTTTTATTCCCTTATTGTATACATTGCACGCATTTCCTTGTGTGATCTTATTGTTCTGGTTGTTGATACCTGCGTAGTTTGATGGTATTTCCAAAATTACAGATGAGTCTGCGCGGGTCTGAGCTCACAGCTTTTACATGATAGAAAATTAGTTCGCGCGAGTCTGAGCCCACGACTTTTATATAACAGAAAATTAGTTTGCCCGAGTCCGAGCCCGCGGCTTTTACATGATAAAAAATTAGTTTGCGCGAGTCTGAGCTCGCGGCTTTTACATAATTGAAAATTAGTTTGTGTGAGTCTGAGCTCGCGACTTTTACATAATAGAAAATTAGTTGGCGCGAGTCTGAGCTCGCGGCTTTTACATAATAGAAAATTAGTTTGCGCGAGTCTGAGCTCGAGGATTTTACATAATAGAAAATTAGTTTGCGCGAGTCTGAGCTCGCGGCTTTTACATAATAGAAAATTAGTTTGCGCGAGTCTGAGCTCGCAACTTTTACAATATAGAAAATTAGTTTGCGCGAGTCTGAGCTCGCGACTTTTACAATATAGATTTGGCCGGTGAATAGTGGGTGTATTCAAACCGTGGACGAACGTAAGAGGGGGAGGCCCTTACGACGTCGGGACTCGACGACGGAGGAGAAGGGCGAACCTTCAATCGACGGCGGTGCAAAGTCCCCGGGGCAGGGCCCCGAAGTGGCCGGTGAATAGCTGGTGTATTCAAACCGGGGGCGAACGTAAGAGGGGAAGACCCTTATGATGCCGAAACTCAATGGTGGAGGACAAGGGCGAACCTTCAATCGACGGCGGTGCAAAGTCCCCGGGGCAGGGCCCCGAAGTGGCCGGTGAATAACAGGTGTATTCAAACCGGGGGCGAATGTAAGAGGGGCAGGCCCTTACGACGCCGGGACCCGGCGGCGGAGGAGAAGGGCGAACCTTCAATCGACGGCGGTGCGAAGTCCCCTGGGCAGGGCCCCGAATGTGTTCTTGCAGTAGAATAATTTAGGACAGGTAAAACATAATTAGAAAATGAACATTGATACATGCACAAGTGCAATCTTGCGACTTCTGTGCCACTAAGTTTCTGATACAAGTTTGACGAGATAGAAGGTAACATCGAGCTCCCTTTGCGCTGCGCTTGCTCGAGCTCTTTCGGTCGTTCAGCGTGGTGGGAGGCGGTGACCCGACGACCGACCCTCGGTGGCATCCTTCTGTGCTTCTTTGCGGAAAGCCTCAAGGTGTCATGACTAGACAAGGCGTTCAATTTCTTCTTTCAACCTGACACAATGCTCCGTATGGTGCCCTCGGCCTTTGTGGAAATTGCAGAACTGGGATTGATCTCCCCTACGCTGGGGGAGCGGTCTGGGCCAGTTGATGACTTTGCTGTTGTAGATTATGGACAGTATATGCTCGCGGGGGAAGCCAAAAAGTCCGGGAGGGTCGTTTAACGGGGTGTAGATCCGGGAGCTTTGATTTGCTAGCCCTCGGGAGCAGCCTGCTTGGTTCTGAACGGGCGGTACGACCTTCTCGAACTGTTGTTGCTGTCTGTTGGGTATTGTAGCCACAATTACCTTGATTTGAAGAAGTGTCCCTTGAACTAAGATGAATTGATGTTGTATTTGATGTTTCTCTAGTTATGTGTTTGCAGATTATTCCACTCTAAGTATAAACCAATGTCAGATTTCAATGAGTCATCAAACACAGGTATATGCAATGTAATTCCTCATTGTATAGACCAAGGTGTTGACTCATGTGGAATCTCTCTATTGGGATATACTTTATATTCAAACACAAAAGGAAGAGCCAAGGAAGTTGCTGCTGTTTTGAAGAAAATCTTTTTCCGAGTACTAAGGATTTTCGTCGAACTCTGCTCGACGAACGGGAATATTTTCGTCGAACGAAATTCGACGATCGCCGATCGTCGAACAAAATTCGACGACCGTCGCTCGACGAATTCTGTTCAGTGGCCTTTCGTCGAACTCAGCATAGATTTCGTCGATCGCTCCGTTCGACGAATTGACTCTATTTCGTCGATCTCTTTTGCTGAAGATTAATTGTTGCAGAAGGAAGAATTGGTTAAGTTTGGTTCGGCTATTTGCTTTAGACGAGTTCGACGAAAGCCTTTAGTCGAATTCGGCTATTGGTGTTCGGCTAATTCATTTAGTCGAACTCTAAACTAGTTCGACTAATGATATTAACTGAATTCGGCTAATGTTCTTAGACTAATCTATTTAGCCGAATCGCTGCTCTGCGTATCTCCGGTTCAGCTCTTCCGGCCTGATCTTTTAAGGCTTCCTTTTTGACGATACGCATGGCGTCTTTCCCGAAGTGCTCGATTATAGCCGTTGGAGTAGAGAAGCTATAAATAGCTAAGGGTTAGTCTCGTTTAACCCTAATCGTGAATCCAAGAAGAGAGACGTCATTCACTCCATCCGTCGGCCGACCTTTATCGCAAATCATCTGCTCTTGGCCGACAAAGGTTCTCTCGATTCTTTTTGAAGAAAAAGATTCAACTGGATCTCGGTTCTATGATTTCTTCAAGGTTATTTCAGATCCAGTCGTTTCCTAATTGTTCAGATCAAGCCTTCAAAGCCGAGAGATCTCTTCTTCCTTCCTTCTGTAAAAGACTGAAATCTATTCAAGGAAGACGAGATCTAACTTTCAGATCTGAAGAAAAGGACTCCTCCAAGAGTTCCTAAGGAAGATTGTTTGTCAATCTTAAGTGTTTTTGTAAAACTATTTTACCCCTTTTTGTAGGAGGTGTGCCTCCGAGATTTGTAGATCCTTATTGAAGGATCGAGTTGTAGGAGTTTGTGTGCTCCGAGTTTGTAGGAGAAGTTTGTTCTCCGAGTTGTTGTAGGAGTGTTTTCGCTCTGAGCTTGTAGGAGTTGTGAACTCCGAGTAGTAGGATTTGATTGATCCGAGTTTGGTGAAGTAGCCGAATCTAGCCTTGGAGTGCTAGATAGGCGAGGCGGGAAAGTGGACTACCCACATCGGGGAACCACTATAAATTCTCTGTGTTGTGCTGTGTTTTCTTTTCTGTGTGCTTTTACTTCCGATATTTTTAATTCCGCAAAAAGTCGCAGAATCCACCTATTCACCCCCCCTCTAGGTGATTTAGGTTGCGACTAGATACTTTCAATTGGTATCATAGGCAGGTTGTTCGTTAAAAGGTTAACACCTTGAACAAGATCCTTAATTCTAGTTGCAAGAGCAAGTTTATTTGATATGGAAAAATTCAAGGATTCTGCTAAGATGCTCGTCTGTTCTAAGGAGAACTTCCCCATGTGGAAAGAAAGAATGAAGTTCTACATGGAAGCCACCGACCCAAGAATTTTTCAGATAGTTGAGGAAGGTCCCCATGTTCCTATGAAGCCATCTTCAATTAATTCTGCTATTATGATTCCCAAGAAAATGTTGGAGCTAGACAAAGATGAGATTGCTCTCGTCATCTTGGACAAGAAGGCAAAGAACATTATTGCTGGTGCAGTGGACGACTCAATGCTACAAAATCTTATACACTGCAAATCTGCCAAGGAGATGTAGGACTCCATAGTTGTTCTTATGGAAGGTACAGAAGAAGTGAGGGATGATCGACGATCATTGATAAACCAAGAATATGAAGCATTCAAGCAAGATCCAAGAGACTCCATTTCTGATACTTATGAGAAGTTCTTTAAGATCGTCAACGGTCTTAAGAACTATGATCGGAAATTCACTGTCGGAGAATTGAATGACAAGTTCTTGAGATCCCTAACGAAAGAATGGGATACCAAGGCCATCGCTATCCGGGAATTCGGAAAGTTGGCTACGATGGAGCCACAAATATTGTTTGGCAAGCTCCTATCACATGAACTAAAGCTGAGTATTAGAAAAGCTGAAGAAGCAGGATGCTCGACCTCTGGAAAGGAGAAGTCCGCGACACTGAAGGCCAAAGAAGCAAGAAGAGGTAAAGCTAGATCATCTGAAAGGACACAGTCATCAGATGAAGACGATGAGTCTGTGACTTGCTCATCAAGCGAAGACATGTCCGATGGAGAATTCTCTTTACTCTCTAAGAAATTCAAGAAATTGCTAAATAAAAGGAAGCAATGGAAAGGTCAACCCTCCTCATCCGATCATAGAAGATCAAGGCATGATGATGAACATCACAACAACGACATGTATAAATCTAAACCAAATAAACATATTTCTACTAATATTATTTGTTATTACTGTAACAAGCCAGGACATTTAAGTACGGAATGCCCATACAAAAAGAAGGAAGAAAAGAAATCCTTCAAGAGTAAAAGAAAAGAGGAAAAGAGCTTCTTGGCAAAGAAGACCAAGACTTTTAGCGACAGTGACTCAGTTAAGTCAAGCACGAATGATGAAGCTTATTTTGGGCTTACAGCAAATTCAGATTCAAACAACTACGACACGCCTCATGAAGGGAAGGAAAACTTAGATCTAATAGCTCTTATGGAAGTATCAAAGGAAGAACAAGACACTATAAATGAGAAAAAGGTCAGGACCTTAAGTGACAGTGATTCAAGCTGTTCAGAACTAGAAGAAGAAACACTTCTTGCTCTGACTGTGCTATCTGAGTCAGAAGAGAAAATCCAAGATGAAACCTATCCCAAACAAGTATGCATAAGGGCACCTCTGTCTATTACAGACTCTGAAGCTGAGACAATCTCATCAGAAAATGATGACACACCTAATTTGGCAAATCAGTATGATGCTCTCTTAGTAGATCTTGAAAAGAGCAAGAAGTTGATTGAGTCTCAGGCTGAGGAAATCAGAATCCTTAAGCCCTTCGAATCTCAGGTAAATGAAACGACCAAAGAGGTAATTAGTTTATTCAATAAACTCATCTTACTTTGAATGAAATCTGAGGCTCAAAAAAGAACTATCAGATCTTTAGAGAAGAAGTTTTATATGGAAAGAAAGCCAGTGGCTCAATTCTCTAAACCTGAATCAATCGACTCTGGGAATAGAGGAAAGAGCACAGCTAAAGCTAGGCCTCACACCACCTTTCAAAAGGTGCGGACTCCCTCTAACAGGTATGATCAGGACAATATCCGTGATCAATGGAAGACTGGAAGTTGCTGTGGCAGGGAAAATACTCCTAACTATAGTAAAAGAAAGGGAATGGTGGTGAGTGCTCGGAAAGCTCCCCATGAAGAAATTCAAATGGCCCAATCTGGACCATTTGTATTCAATGCACCAACCCCTACATTCAAGGGTAAGGAAGCGTCATCCCCCCAATCTTTTCCAGCAAGGAAGCACACTGGGTGCAACACCATAGCCTACCCTCACTTGAATATATCTGATGCCATCAACACCATAAGAGCTTCCAAGCTTTCATCTGCTGCTGTCAAACAGATAAAACCAAGTGCAAATGGATATGCTATTGTACCCAATCAGCCACTCGCTATGAAAAATAGGAAGAACGCTGCTGACTTCTCAACTGAAATCAAGCATTATGATGCAACTTGCAAATAAAAAAAATGCTCGGAAGAGAAGGCACAACATCCATGAATGTTGGTGTTGTGGTAAAGTGGGACACTTTGCCATTGACTGTTGGCACAACCCTTGTGTGTCTACTGCAAAAAAGGGCTTTTCTACTGAAGTTGCAGTTAGTAGAAATATTTATTGTTATGCTAACCAGAACCTAGGACCCAAATCGGTTTGGGTTCCTAAGGGTAATTAATCTGTGATTGCAGGTATGTCCAAAGGCCAACCAAAACTCTAATCAGGCACTTGGACAATGAATGTTCTTGGTACATGACCAGAACAAGAAGTATATAGCAAGGATGTTATAAGCTTAGGAAATCAGTCCAGGCACTGGAATTTCTAAGGGGGACATACGTCAAAGGGGGAGAAAAGATTGAGGGGGTGCTGTTTCAATTTTTCAAAGTTGCCTCCCAAATAAAGCCTCCTATGCAGTTGCTGAGGGGGAGCTTTGATCTCTCATGCTTTTTCTTACCTATCTGAAGTAGTCAGAAAGGGGGAGAGAAATTGTATGAGGGAGAGAAGTTGAAGAAGAGAAAGTTGAAAGGGAGAGAAGGTTGAAAAGCTAAGTTTTCTAACTCTCCTTATGTGTATTATACTTCTCTGTATATTTATTTCGGTTCAATTCACCTTAGTAGATAGGGTTCTGACTTCTTCAAATAGGGGGAGATTGTTGGGTATTGTAGCCACAATTACCTTGATTTGAAGAAGTGTCCCTTGAACTAAGATGAATTGATGTTGTATTTGATGTTTCTCTAGTTATGTGTTTGCAGATTATTCCACTCTAAGTATAAACCAATGTCAGGTTTCAATGAGTCATCAAACACATGTATATGCAATGTAATTCCTCATTGTATAGACCAAGGTGTTGACTCATGTGGAATCTCTCTATTGGGATATACTTTATATTCAAACACAAAAGGAAGAGCCAAGGAAGTTGCTGCTGTTTTGAAGAAAATATTTTTCTAAGTACCAAGGATTTTCGTCGAACTCTGCTCGACGAACAGGAATATTTTCGTCGAACGAAATTCGCCGATCGCCGATCGTCGAACGAAATTCGACGACCGCCGCTCGACGAATTCTGTTCAGTGCCCTTTCGTCAAACTCAGCATAGATTTCGTCGATCGCTCCGTTCGACGAATTGACTCTATTTCGTCGATCTCTTTTGCTGAAGATTAATTGTTGCAGAAGGAAGAATTGGTTAAGTTTGGTTCGGCTATTTGCTTTAGACGAATTCGACGAAAGCCTTTAGTCGAATTCGGCTATTTGTGTTCGGCTAATTCATTTAGTCGAACTCTAAACTAGTTCGACTAATGATATTAACCGAATTCGGCTAATGTTCTTCGACTAATCTATTTAGCCGAATCGCTGCTCTGCGTATCTCCGGTTCAGTTCTTCCGGCCCGATCTTTTAGGGCTTCCTTTTTAACGATACGCGTGGCGTCTTTCCCGAAGTGCTCGATTATAGCTGTTGGAGTAGAGAAGCTATAAATAGCTAAGGGTTAGTCTCGTTTAACCCTAATAGTGAATCCAAGAAGAGAGACGTCATTCTCTCCATCCGTTGGCCGGCCTTTATCGCAAATCATCTGCTCTTTGCCGACAAAGGTTCTCTCGATTCTTTTTGAAGAAAAGATTCAACTGGATCTCGGTTCTAAGATTTCTTCAAGGTTATTTCAGATCCAGTCGTTTCCTAAGTGTTCAGATCAAGCCTTCAAAGCCGAGAGATCTCTTCTTCCTTCCTTCTGTAAAAGACTGAAATCTATTCAAGGAAGACGAGATCTAACTTTCAGATCTGAAGAAAAGGACTCCTCCAAGAGTTCCTAAGAAAGATTGTTTGTCAATCTTAAGTGTTTTTGTAAAACTATTTTACCCCTTTTTGTAGGAGGTGTGCCTCCGATATTTGTAGATCCTTATTGAAGGATCGAGTTGTAGGAGTTTGTGTGCTCCGAGTTTGTAGGAGAAGTTTGTTCTCCGAGTTGTTGTAGGAGTGTTTTCGCTCCGAGCTTGTAGGAGTTGTGAACTCCGAGTAGTAGGATTTGATTGATTCGAGTTTGGTGAAGTAGCCGAATCTAGCCTTGGAGTGCTAGATAGGCGAGGCGGGAAAGTGAACTACCCACATCAGGGAACCACTATAAATTCTCTGTGTTGTACCGTGTTTTCTTTTCTGTGTGCTTTTACTTCCGATATTTTTAATTCCGCAAAAAGCCGCAGAATCCACCTATTCACCCCCTCTAGGTGATTTAGGTTGCGACTAGATACTTTCACTGTCCCTTTCTCTTGCGACATGTATCCCCAAGTTGTAGTGGGTCTGCTGGTGCCGAAAGATTAGATTTTTTTGCCAATATAGGAGTTGCGCGGCCCGCCCGCGTGCCTTGCTCCTCAGAGTTTGGATTTGACGACGGGTCATAGTTGATCCAAGGGAGCTCGACTGCGGCCGCGCCGAGACCACATATTGAATCCCTGAGGATTCTCCCTTTGTTGGCCATGCGTCCGTCTCGGGTTCTTCTCGCTCTTCTTCTTGGATCCTCGGCGCGCGCGCTTCGTGCCATTCAATGAACAGTTGGGACAACTCGGTGAAGTTGTGAATCTCTCCGTTTGTCAGAGATTGATACCAGCGGAGGGAGTCTCGGCGCAGTGTCTTGGTGAAGATTTTGCAGCTGATTTGGTCAGGAAGTCCGAACGTCCGCATCGTTATCAAGAAGTGATTAACGTGCCCGTATGGATCCTCTGCTCCGTTGAACTCCTTGTAGTGTGAGAGCTTTAGCCATGACGGAACTGGGTATGCCAAAATTGACTTTGACAGGGGGGATCGCCTTTGCTGGTACGTGATATCGTTCGAATCCTGTCCCGCCGCGAGAGGGGTCGGCTTGCTGGTTGATCCAAGCCACTGGGGCAGGATGGGTGCAGGGATGAGCGCTCTTTTCGCCGGGCTTTCAGGGATTGAGGAACTGCATGCGTCAGATAGTTCGGTGGAGGTGTCCACTCTTGCTGGTTCCGTGAACTCAGGCGAAGCGGGCGCTGCGTTCGGAAATCCTTTGCTCGGTATTTGGGAATCCATTCCCACAGACGGCGCCAAACTATTGTAGGTCGCTCGGGTGCTTTGGTAGACCGGTCGAATTGAACCACCTTAGCTCGGAAGCGAACCGAGCGCGCAAACAGTCAATTAGAGAGATTCGTTGAGTACACTGAGACTTTTTAACGTGGAAAAACCGGATAGGGTAAAAAACCACGCGGCCGGAGCTGTGCCGACCAAACTTCACTATCTTTTGAGAGTTTACAGTTATCTGCTGAGTCGTCTTTCGAGAGAACAAAAGTGGGAATGCTCAGTCGCCTTTCAGGAGAAAGGAAATCTTCAAGTCCACGAAGGAGATCTTCAAGCGCCTAAGGAGAATTTCGTGGAAATCTTCAAAGGAGCTCTCCCGGGTGCAGAAGGCAAGGTCCCCTCCAATGAAGGTTCTGGGCTCCGTTTATAGCTTTGGCCGGGGGTAGCCCGGTAATTTTGCCATCGTAACCACCGTAACCACCTGACGGGCGAATCATGTTGGTCGATTTGGAGCACACGGATCGCCATTTTTCGTAAATGACCGTCTCGCCCTTCGGGCAGTTCGGGCAGTTCGGGCAGTTCGGGCAGCTTTGTTGAAGGTGAAAAAGGCGACAAGCCGTTCCTGCAATCTGAGAAATTAGAAAGACAAAAGTGAGCGTGCCCGAAATGTGAAAGTGATCTGAGCGCGCTCAGAAGCATTCTGAGTGTGCAACGAACAGAGAAGCAATCTAAGCGACTGGGGAGGCGTTCTGAGAATGCTCAGAAGCATTCCGAGCACGCATGAGCGCGAAAGTGTTTCTGAGCACGCAACGAACATAGAAGCGTCCTGGTCGCGCTGCGAGGCATTCTGAGCGAATGGTGGAACGGGGGGTTGCGCCCCAAAGAGGAATTGGGCTCCGACGCACCTGAAGAGGGGCGCGACTTTGGCCGAGCCCTTTGTGATCCCCCTGCGAAAAAAATGGTAAAGGGGGCTTGGCCGCATCCCACAAGGGGTGCGGCTTGGCCGCACCCCATGAGGGGTGCAGCTTGGCCGCACCCCAAGGGGGGTGCATCTTGTCCGCACCCCACAAGGGGTGCGACATGGCCGCACCCCATGAGGGGTGCCGCTTGGCCGCACCCCAAGATGGGTGCGGCGTGGCCGCACCCCACAAGGGGTGCGGTTTGGCCGCACCACACGTGGGGTGCGGTTTGGCCGCACCCCACAAGGGGTGCGGTTTGGCCGCACCCCACGTGGGGTGCGGTTATGCCGTGCCCCCGTGAAGGGGGGCGCTGCCCGCGCGCTATCGTGCGGTAGCGCTGCGCGGTAACGCATGTGTTTGCAGGTGTTAAGGTTTGCTCTTCTCCTCACTCTCCATTACCTTAGTGGGTTGAGTGGGTTGTGTGAGTAACCGCCACCCGCTTATCGTTTTTATAGAGGAGAGCCCATTATATGAATCACTATCAGGTCTCTCAATTTATAGAAATTTTGAGCTGCGAATAACCGAACTTCTCATCTTCCCCACTAACTTGTGGGGAAAATGGAAGCTAAGTGGGGTTGACCAAAGTGAACCCCACTAACGCCATGAACGTGCGCAAAGCCGCACGAACCGCCTAGCTGCGCGCGTGAAGCCACAACGTGCGTCTGCACCTCCGCCCGTCGCCGCGCTATCACAAGGCCGCATGGCCTCTCGGCCTCACGGCTGCCCGACTACATGACACTGCCCCGCCTCACGCAGCAACAAGATTGCGCGGTTGGCCGCCTCCGCGCGGTCGCGAGGCCGCGCGGCTCCTTGACCGCGCAGACGGCCCAACGTTCGCCGCCACCACACAGTCGCGCGCACCATGTGCGTGCCCAACCGCCCCCGCCGGCCCCTGCGGTCGCCCGCCCGCCTGGCCCCCCGCCGGTCCTCAACCGGTCGGGCTTTGCCGCTAAGCAACCGTCGTCGGCTGACCACCACTGGTCGGCCCCTCGGCCGCCGCCTAACTTCCATCGTCCCCCACCTTGGTTGTGTAACCACCACGCCCCATCATCCGCGTAACCACCACGCCCCCATCATCCGCGTAACCACCACGCCCCCATCATCCGCGTAACCATCACGCCCCCATCATCCGCGTAACCACTACGCCCCCATCATCCGTGTAACCACCTATTATGGGCGGCGCGTATAACTAAATCGTCATAATGGGTGTGCGCATAGCCAATTACATAAAATATGTGCATAATAAAATATAAGATGGCAGTGTGCGGATAATAGAAATTTGTATTACGGTGTGCGTATAATGGAAATGTGCACAACGATCTGCGTATAGCAAATTATATAGTTATGGTGTGAGCATAACCATATCCATCATAGGTGTGCGTATAGCCATAAAATTATCCATAATGGGTGTGTGCATAGTACATTAAATAGTTACGGTGTGCGGATAGCTAAATACCCTAACCACTTAATTACGAAAATGTCACCCTCAAAGCCTATAAAATGGCCCTTACGCCCTCCTTTTCATCTCACATTGCTTCCTACGCACCAGAGAGCTCCCGAAGATTCTTTCAAAGATCTCCATGGGGGTTCGAAGAAATCCTCGAAGATCCTTTGAAGATTTCTCAGAAGCATTCGAAGACCCTTTGGGATTGCACATTGCATCACGCACACTGCACTGCGCACACTGCACCGCACACATTACACCTTGCACGTTACGCAGAGCACATCGTTCCAGACATCGTTGCTCGCAGCTAGAACAAGCAACCGACTCCAGATCGCGCCGATCGCATCACTCCGATTTCTGAGCACCAGCTGCAGACTCCAGAGAGCACTGAGTGCATTGCTCTCCACTCCATCAAACTAGAAAACACCTAGTTTTCTGAGCGGTGGCTTGTAACCCTCGAAACTTCTTCTTCTCTTACAACTACTGTAATGAGAGGTGGTCTGTCGTCCTCGAGTTCTCAACTCAAACTTGTAACACCAAGAAGATTGTGGAAATTAGGCCGGCACAGCCCTGACTCCGTGGTTTTTTCCCCTTTTCGGGGTTTTCCACGTAAAAAAATCTCTTGCCAAGTCGTCAACCATTTATTTGACTGTTTGCGCGCTCGACCACTCCCGAGCTAGGATGGTTTGATTTTCGACCGGTTCAAGAGCGTCTCGAGTAAACCTGCAACAACTATGTTCCGATTTAATATTTTGGCTAGAGGGACCAATATTAAAACAAACAAAAAAAGATTTGTTTTTTTTTCAAAATAATCGATATTTTATGGACAAATTTATATTTTTGCCAATTTGTATATGAATAAATGAAGGGCATTGTTAAAGGCAAATCAAAATGGCTATCCGCACACTAACATAACTTACAATCTCCATTTAAAATTAGTTCAGATTTTTTTACAGGCATACCAAAAAACTGTTATCTGAACACCAACATAACTTAAAATTCTCATTTAAAATTAGTTCAGAAATTTTCTACGGGCAAACCATAAGCCGCACGCCAGTGCCGAAAACCCACCCTAATTCCCTCTCACGCTCAGTTGAAACTTTCTTGCATTCTATAATGATTTGTTTATTCAATATGTGCATGCACAATAAATGTTAATCAACAAAGAAGTGTAATAAGATGTATATAATCATCTTCTTATCTTTCAGAAATTTCCAAAGGGTAATATAACATAACAAAAGGCTCTTGAGACTAGAGTGTCAGAAAATAAAAAAAATTTGTGTAGAAAATTTAGTGATGATACTTTACTCATACACACATTGAGATTGTCAGTTAACTTCTATGGTTAAAACATGAATGCTGAAATCAGAATTTTCATTCCTTCTTAGATCAGACCTTGGTTATTCAAAAAGCTAAACAAGGTGAACAATCTTTTATGTTTTTATAGAAGCAAGAACTCACCGTTTACTTTCTTTTTTTCTTTTGAGTCACTTTGATTAGCAACTATCCTCAAAATAATCTCAATGGTTGAAAAATAATGACAAATTTTCTAATTTTAGATTTGATTTGTTGTTAACAATATCGGTTTGTCATTAACAGATTTATTTGCACCGAGTAATTTCCAAAAAGTATGGTTTGCTGTTATTAATTGTGTGCGGATATTCATTTTTGGTTTGCCTTTAACAATGTCCTAAATGAAAGCGTAAATTAATATCATTAATTTGGTAACTATTTGGGTGGATTGACATTAATGAGTACAATATGAAGAGTGATTTTTGATACATTAATTTCTCTAAATTATAAGTAGCCCAAAACTTAAAAATCATTTCATTTTTTTTTATTTTTTCAAATCTTTGTTTAGTACAATAGATCTTTGAATTAGAGGGACATACATTTTGACAATTATTTGATTTACTTATTGATATGCACCCGTGAATTTATATAAGCTCTAGAGGTGCGATTAGCAAAAGCTCCACCATGGGAAGTGGAAGTAGTGGAGTCAAACTCAACCCCATGATCAAGGGAGTGGGGAAGAGAGGAAGAAACCGCCGCAACCATCACGTGGCATCCCCCGCGCAGGTAGTTGTCAAGGCCGGACCCCACCATTGTAGGGTGCGACCAAAATCGTGCGGCCGCACCCCACTTGGGCGTACCCCACTAAGGGGTGTGACTAAGCCCATAGCCACTAAGGGGGTGCGGCCGCACCCCATAGTGGCGTGCGGCTAAGCCAACACCCCCTTGGGGGATGCACCCAATTGGGGGGGGGGGGGGGGGGTACGACCGGGACCGCTGAAACCGCACTCCCCTTGGGGGATGCAGCCGAAGCCCCCCTCCCCTTTTTAGGGAGTGCGACTTCCCGTTTTAGGGGGAGTGGCCAAAAGCCCCCCTGTCCTTTGAGGGGGGTGCCCTTTCTCTTTTGATCACGCTTCTCCGACGTTGCTCGACAACCTTCTTGGTTTTCCGTTCGCAATGCGCGCCAATCGCTTCTAAGTCCACGATGCGCTCAGAATGCCTTTGTGTTCACCGCGCGCTCAGAACGCTTTCGTGTTCACCGTGCGCTCAAAACGCTTTCACATTCTTGACGCGCGCGATAGTTAACCTTTCTTGATTTCCAAGATCACATGCCTTGTTCATTGCGCTCATGACCATCAACGAAGCTGCCCAAACTTCCCGGGGGGCAAGACCGACATATTTGAAAAATGGCGATCTGTGTGCTCTGAATCGGCGAATGTGATGTTGGAACATGCGTTCTACATCTCTTTAGTTTGACAATATCAAATACCATATTGTATTTGATCATACATGTCTTGGGTATAATGTGCAGGTTTACAGGTGTGAAATCGTCGAGAATTCTGTTCTCAGTGATCTACTGCCGCGCGCTAGTTCTACTGATGGCGCTAACCATTGCATCGAGACGAAGGCCATCTCTGCGGTGCCGCCGAGAAGACTTATTTTCTCGATGGATTCATCAAAGAAGACCACCGTCGTGCGCTAGCCTACCGCCGCATGCTAGCTTTACCGACGCTGCTGTAGGGAAGGATTCGATGCTAGCGTCGAGAAGGATTCGACGCAACCGTTGAGAAGGATTCGACATCAATACTATCGCGAAGCGCTAAGCCTGCAAGATAATGTTCTCCGACACCTTCTTGATTTGGCGCTGGACAGCTGGCGAAAGCACGTAAAGACGCTACCGCCGCGCAGTAAATCTACCGTCGGCGGTAACTTAAAAAGAGCAAGTTATAAAAGGTCTTGATTCTTTTCCTGATAAAGGTAGACACACACTTACGAGAATAGGGTTCCTCAGCCGCATCTGGTGCAGAGAATCACCGTCTCCATTCAAGGAAAAGAAAGTTATCTCCATCCCGCTCAAGCTTGATGATCTTCGAAGAGCAAAGCCTACAATGACCATCCGTTGTTGATCGAGTGCAAGAGAAATGATATTCAGAAGCATCGATCGCTCACCGCTCTAAGGAGGATATTGTCTTTGAGGGAGCAATAGTTTCTATCTCATTCTTATTCATTATTTCATTTTTCTCTTTATTTCGTGTGAAGGAAAATCGACCGGGGAGGTCGTCGGAGACCGGGGAGGATTCTGTAGGAAATCGTCCTGAGAGGATGTCTAGATCGGGGAGATCTAGCGGGGCTCTAAGACCCTTCCTGGGAGGAAGGTGAAGTGTGGCTTGAAGACCTTTCCTGGGAGGAAAGGGAGAGTGCCAACCGGTCACCCCCCCCCCCCCCCCCCCCCCCCCCCCCCCCCCCCCCCCCCCCCCCCGTCTAAGGTTGACCACCTGATCCAACAAGTGGCATCTGTGGGAGGTTACTTCAAAAAAGGATTAAACTCCTGAAGTAAAATGGCTAACGTAAATCATGCCTTCCATGAAGGTCAAGGGGTGAGCAGACCTCCACTATTTATGTGGAGTGATTATAGTCACTGGAGAACTCGAATGCAAATTTTCTTGATGACACAAAACATGGACGTATGGGTCATGGTCGAGACGAAATACACTGCACCCACTGTCACCGTAGGCGAACAGGTGCTGGATAAACCTCGCGATAGATGGGATGATGCAGATAAATTGAACTGCACCAATAATGCGAAAGCAATGAACTCTCTCTTTTATGCGTTAGAAAAAACTAAATTCAATAGAATATGCAATTGTGAAACTGCGTATGATATTTGGTGATTGCTTGAACTAACACATGAGGGTACGTCGCAGGTGAAAGAGTCGAAGCTATTTTGACTAGAATCTGAATTCGAACAATTCCGAATGGAGATCGATGAGGAGGTGGATAACATGTACACTTGCTTTACGAAGATTGTGAATGCCTCTCGATCACTTGGAAAGACTTTTTCCAATGGGTACTTTGTGTGAAAAATTATGCGATCCCTTCCCTCACAGTTCAACCCAAAGGTGACCGCCATTGCTGAATCTCACAACATCAGCACCTTGGGAATCAAAAGCCTCATTGGGAATCTGAAAACCCATGAGTTGGAGCTAAAAATCCAAAGCAAGGAATATCCAAGGGAGCCAAAGAAGAGAGCTCTTGCTGTCAAGGCGTACAAGGGAAAGGAGGAAGTGGAAGAATCTGATGATGAAGAGAGTTTGTATGTTTGGGAATTTAGAAGATTCATGAAAAATCCCAAGAGGGAAGGGAAGTTCAAGAAATTTCTGAAGAAAGGTGCGCAAGAGAAGAGGAGCTGGAACAACCCGTCAAAAGAGACGGAGAGTGATGAAGAAAAGTCGGTTCCAGAATGCTTCCAGTGCCACAGATCTGGGTACATGAAGAGGGAATGCCCAAAGCTTCAAAAGGAAGAAAAAGAGAAACGAAACCGGACAAAGGTAGAAAGAAAGTGCTAAAAGCGTCAACATGGGACGATGCTGGTTCAGATGAGTCAAGCACTTCCGGTTCAAGTAGTGAGCACGACAATGGATTCGACAGTGAATCCAGTGTTCAAAGCGACACTGAAGTAATCCCTCCTTCATTTGATGTACTATATGAAACCTATGAATTAGTTTGTAATAAACTTGACGAGGTACTGCTAGAGAAAATTTCGTTCAAATCTGAAAATAAGAAAATGAAGAATGATTTAAGGGATTTAAATAATGAACTCACCAAATGCGGTAAGGAGAAAGTCGAGTGCCAGGAGTGTTTTCACTCGGTGGCAATGATAAATGAACTAAAAGAATGCCTCTCCAAGACTTCCTGAAAGTAGAAAGTCTCACAAATGAGAAGAAGGTTCTGGAGAAAAGGCTTCACATTTCTCTTATGCAAGTGGATGAAAATAGAAAGCAGCTCGCGAATCGGTGTGTGATGCTCATCACAGAAAACACCACCTTGAAAATAATTCATGACTTGAACTGTGTTGTCCAGAAATTCGGGATTGGCCAGAAATCTTTGAATATGCTTTTGGGAAAACAGTGCTTCAGATCTAGAAAATTTGGGCTGGGCTACGTAAGCGAAGTGCTACCGCCAAGCGCTAGCACTAGCGCTGACGGTAGTTCATCTCCAGCAAAGAATAAAACTTTGCTTAAGAAAAATGAAAATTTTTCTGGAAGTTCTGGAGGTTTTTAACCATCTTCCAGCATGGGCTCTACTAAAACGAAAAGGGCGGCATCCACCGCTTATACCTTGTGGGCCAAATGTAAAAAAATTGGTCACACGTCTAGCTTATGTTTGAAGAAAGGTAAAAAGAAAGCAACACAAGTCTGGGTACCGAAGTCGTCTACCTATACTATGGGTGGAACAACTTGGGTAACCAAATTCTTACCCTCATCTTCTTTCTAGGCATGTTGGCAGGCGAAGGATAAGGAGAGTGTGTGGTACTTGGACTTTGGGTGTTCCAAGCACATGACAGGAGGTGAAGACAAATTCCTTAGCCTGGAGAAGAAGAAAGGAAGACTGATGACCTTTGGAGACAACAACAAAGGATGCATAATCTGTAGATGGTTTTCTATTTCAAATGTCTTATTTGTAGATGGTTTAAAGCATAATCTGATTTCTATTAGTCAATTATGTGATAAGGGCTTGAACATTGTGTTTGAAACCTCTACAAATTCATGCAAATTTCTAGATGCTAAATGAACACCGTGTTTCTCACCGCACCTAGAAATCATAATGTCTACACCATTAAGTTTAAGGATTTATCTTCTTCTAATCAAAGATGCTTAGTAGCGAAAAATGAGGAGTTAGAACTTTGGCATCAGAGACTCAGTCATTCCGGGAGCAAACTAATAGTCAAAGTATCAAAAGAAAAGCTAATACACAGTCTTCCACAATTAAATGGTAGTTTGCCTGCTTTATGTACTCTGTGCCAAAAGGGCAAGTTCTCCAAATCATCTTTCAAAACCAAACCTGACATTACCACTTCTAGGCCACTACATTTAATTCACATGGATCTTTTTGGTCATATTAGTTCATGTAGTCTAGGAGGTAAATGGTATACATTTGTGTTGATAGATGACTATTCACGATTATCTTGGACTGTTTTTTTGGTTTCCAAATCTGATGCATTTTTTGAATTCTCTGCCCTGTGTAGTAGATTACAAAATGAAATGGATTTAAAAATAAAAAAACATAAGGTCAGATCATTGGGGAGAATTTGAGAATTAAGTTTTTACAAATTTTTGTAACAACTTAGGAATTCGGCATGAGTTTTCTGCTCCACACACTCCACATCAAAATGGAGTAGTAGAAAGGAAAAAAATCGGACATTGCAAGAATTAGCTCGCACAATGCTATCCGAGTACAGCTTGCCACAATATTTTTGGGCAGAAGCGCTCAACACTGCATGCTATGTGATGAACCGGAGCATGCTTCGCCCTATCTTAAAGCGTACTCCATATGAGCTTTATTATGATAGAAAACCGAATGTTTCATATTTAAAGTCTTTGGTTGCCCATGTTTCATTCTAAACACCAATGATCACTTAGGAAAATTCGACGAAAAATCTGACCAAGGCATCTTTTTAGGATATTCTACCACGAGTCGAGCCTATAGGGTCTACAACAAAAGAACCTCGGTTGTTAAAGAATCGATTCATGTGCACTTTAACAAAAATACACAAAATAATGATTATAAATCAAATGAAGATGATAATGATAATGGTGTACATCTGGAAGATGAGAATGTAGAGAAAGAAGAAGTAGAAGAAATTGAACCAACTCATACTGAAGGATATAAGCCTCCAAGCACTCTAAAATTTTCAAAACAACATCCACGAGAACTAGTGATTGGAGATCCTTCACATGGAGTTAGAACTCGCTCAGCTTTGCATGATGCTTTCTCCAATTTATACTTCATATCTAAAATAGAACCCAAGAACATTTCAGAAGCATTAAATGATGAATCTTGGTTCATAGCCATGAACGAGGAATTGAATCAATTTGAGCGAAACAAAGTTTGGATGTTGGGGGAGCGTCCCAGTAACCATCCGGTAATAGCCTTAAAATGGATCTATAAAAATAAACTTGATGATGAGTCAAGGATAACTAGACATAAGACACGGTTGGTTGCTCAAGGTTACTCACAAATCGAAGGCGCTGACTTTGAAGAGTCCTTTGCACCGGTTGCACGTCTTGAGTCCATTATGATGTTTCTTGCATTTGAAAGTTTTAAACGAATAAAATTATATCAAATGGGCATCAAAAGTACCTTCCTAAATGGTTATATTAAAGAGGAGGTGTACATCGAGCAACCACCCAGTTTTAAGAATGACGATCACCCAAATCATGTCTACAAACTAGTGAAGGCCTTGTACGGTCTAAAGCAAGCACCCCGTGCTTGGTATGATAGACTTACAGATTTTCTTTTAAACTATGGTTTTAGGATGGGAAGTGAGGATACGACGCTATTTGTAAAGCATTGTGAATCCGATCTAATTATATTACAAGTATATGTCGTTGATATAATATTTGGTGCCACCAATGAAACCTTATGCAATGAAATTGTTCAAGTGATGCAAACCGAATTTGAAATGAGTTTGGTAGGTGAATTAACATATTTTTTAGGCTTTCAGATTTCTCACAAGAATGACGGAATTTTTAAATGCCAATCAAAATACATAAAAGATATGCTTAAGCGATTTGGCTTTGAAAATCTGAAACAAACAAAAACTCCAATGAGTGCATCACTTAAACTAGGAAAGGATGAAAGTGGCATTTCGGTGGATCAAACAATCTTTAGAGATATGATCAGATCACTCTTATATCTAAGTGCGTCTAGACCCGATATTATGTTTGCGGTGTGCCTTTGTGCTAGATACCAAGCTAATCCTAAAGAATCCCACCTGAAAGCTGTTAAACATATCTTTAGGTATCTTAGAGGCACACAACATCTTGGTATTTGGTATCTACACACCACCGTTTTCTCGCTCCATGGGTATTTTGATTTGGACTATGCTGGATGTTCTCTTGATCGTAAGAGCACAAGTGGTACTTGTCACTTCCTAGGTCCGACATTAGTCTCATGGTCGAGTATGAAACAAAATTTTGTTTCCCTCTCCACTGCTGAGGCCTAGTATATAGCCTTAGGAAGTTGTTGCGCACAAGCACTTTGGATGTCACAAACATTAGAAGACTTCAGTCTAAGTTGTAAGAATGTTGAACTCTGGTGCGACAACAAAAGTGCCATAGACTTGATGAACAATTCGGTTCACCACTCTCGTTCCAAACATATTGAGGCACGTCATCACTTTATTCAAGAACACATTAAGGAGAACGTGAGAGTAACTTGTATTAGGACTGACGACCAGCTTGCAGATATTTTTACCAAACCCCTTCCTGATGCTCGATTCTCTCTGCTTCGCTTAGAATTGGGGGTTTTGGATATCACAGCTTAATGTTTTCATGTACTGCGTCTGGTGTGTGGTTTGTGTCCAAGGTTTTTGCTGCATTAGATGGGTCTTGCACTTCACAATCATATTAGGACGTCATTACATGCAAAAACCGTCAAAATTTGGGTGAAATTCCCAAGAAATTGTGGCCCTGTGAGTTACTGTCGGGTGGTATACATACCACCGGCGGTAGATGCTTTTTCATGATTTTGCCCGATTTCTCTTTTGATTTTTCTTTATATATGTATCCTGTACATCTGTTTGTGTTTAGTTTCTTTCCAGTTTTTTTTATATAACAAAAAACTCATAAAAATTTGAAAACCCCAAAATCACAAAAACATATTTTTCTTTTGTGTTATTTGTTTATGTTTGTTACCGTGTGTTTATTTTTTGAAAAACTTAAAAAACATCAAAAAACTGAAAATGCTCATGCTAAAGGGGCATACATTACATGAAATTGAATCCTCATGATTACATACAGTGTTTGATTTATGATTTTTAATTCTTGAATACATTGTATGTCTTCGTCATGATATGTCCTAATCTAAAGGTGCAATCATCACCATCAGGGTGAATGCTTGGTTATTTCGGGTGTATGTTATAAATATCAGCAGTCGAGGCACATAACTCATTTCTGTCAAGGACCTTCTAATATTCAGGTAATCTAATTCAAGTTTAATGTTTAACATAAAATTATTATGTCCTTATAACCTGATATTTTATATCGTGAACAATTTGTAGTAGAAGTTTGAGGTTGGCAGTCCAAACATGGCCGATAAAGGGAAAGCGGTGATGGATTTCAATGCAAAGCTAGCCCAGGCCGAGGTCTGATTCTGTCCAGGGCATATGGGCTCTGAGTGCTAAGTGTTTAGAAATGTATGTTTAATATGCCTTTAGGTATGTGTGAGGATTTAGGCTAGACAATGATTTTGCATATCCACACATCCTTTGAGAATGCACTCAAGTAGAAATCCAAATGCTTACATGCTATAACTCGTGATATTATAACTAACACTTTAGGCATGACTTGATAAGTCAATATCACGATACTCATTTGAGCAATTTTGGCATAGAACCTTGGGCAAAATTATATTGGTAAATGGGTTGTGTATATGAGTTACAGTGTATCTATCTATGTGGGTAGATTTCGTTTGATTCGGGAACCTTGTCTAAAAAGAAAGAAAATTAAAATGATAAATTTGATAGTGCTACAAATACTGAAAATTATAAACTATCAATATTTGTTAGAACAACCCTATTACTGATTTGGGCTAGGATCACTATATGTTGACTAGGATCAAGTTGACCCCATTGTATAGTTTAAGGGTCAAGTTTTTAGGCTGTTAGATTAGCTGGAACTTAAGGAAAATTCAAGTTCTCAGCGTTCGATGAACTGCTATCGGCGTTCGACGAATTGTTCTCAGCGGTTGAAGAATTATAGCCAGTCCCAGCGCTCGACTTTCTCAGGGCAGTGCTCGACGAATTCCAGCCAGCGCTCGACAAATTCTTTACTGAAGCTCAGATCGACAAATACAGTCTCCAGATTATTTAATACTTAAATATCAGTTATTTGTCAGTTCTCTGAACACAAATTGACGACTTTAACGGATCTTTTCAAATATCTTTGGACGTATTCAAGTCAGATAAGTAAGGATATTATATTCAGTTATTATATTCCTTTCTTTCCTTATTCCAAGACAAAGATAGCCGTTGACAATTAATGCAAAGGAATATTTCACGGCTAAGGAATTAAAGGACCTGCAAAAGTCGTTTGATCTCTGTTGCAGTTCCAAGAAAGAATTAAATTCTGATTATTCTATTCCAAAGATAGAAGATATCAAGACAGAGTTTATTTGTCTCTCTAATTCGACAGAATTCAAAAATATTCTTTCAGAATACAGAGAAAGGTTACAACAAGAATACATAGAAGAAGAAGAAGAACACTTAGTCAAAAACATATTCAGTCTTCTTCTTCCTCAAACAGCATCTCCATTTCTCTGAGAACAACATCTTCAAGATCTCTCTCTCTCAGATCTCTGCTGCAAGTTCAGATCTTCAAAAGAGCAACAATATTCTGAAGAATTCATTCTCTCAGATTCATCTGCTACAGAAAGATCTTCATTCAAGAGAAAGCTTCTCCACCCACTGTCAAATTCTTCCATCAGACAGGGGGAGCTTTCATCATCAATATCTTGTGTCTTCTCTCAGATTCTTGACAGAGAAGAACATTCTAACCTTCCTTACCCCATCTTGTATAGGGTTTAAACTCCCTTCAAAAGTTTACCCCATTGGTGGCAAGACACCTGATCAAAAAATCTAGTTGGTTTTTGGGCACCTTATCAAAAGCTCATTGGCGTGAGGGCACCTGATCAAAAATCCTAGTGGATTCCTACCAAGGGTGGTAGAAGAGTAGACGTACCCAAGTTTAGTGGGGAACTACTATAGCTCCTTGTGTCCTCTGTGTTTGATTTCTTTTCTGTGTTGTGCTGTGTTGATTTTCTATTTCAGTTTTTATTACTCACTCTCTATACATACACATATATATATCACTATTTTTAATTCCGCAATAAAACTAAGGGAAAAAGTTTTAAACTCTATTCACCCCCCCTCTAGAGTTAATTTAAGATCTAACCTCCACTTTCAATTGGTATCAGAGGAAGTTGATTCTTTACAGGCTAACACCTGGATCACAAAGATCAATTAGATCTTAAAGTCTTTTAGAGTTTTTATTTTATTTAGTTTCTGTTAAAAACTCATGGCACAAAATAAAGAGTATTCTAGCACAAAACCTCCTATGTGTAATCTTAGTAAGTTTGCACTATGGAAAGCAAGGATTAGGCTTTATATGAACTCAATTGATGAAGAAAATTTTAATGTGATTTTGACAGGACTTCCAGCTCCCACAACAACAACTAGTGCTGAAACCACAACTGCCAACAATGCTGTCCCACCTCCTGAATGGACAGAAGCAAAGAAAAAGCAAAGGAGTTCTGATGCAAAATCCATGAACATTTTGGCTCAAACAATGTCTGATGACATATTTCAGAAAGTGGTGGATTGCACCTCAGCTAGAGAGATATGGAACTCTCTCAACAATATGGTTGCAGGATCTGCTGATGAAAGAAAGGACAGAAGATCTCATTTGATCTCTCTGTATGAGAACTTCAAGAAGGGTGAAGAAGAATCAGTTGCAGATATGTACACTAGATTAAGTGTAATCATAAGTGAACTCAGAACACTGGACAAGGAAATCTCATTAACTGAGATCAATGACAAAATCCTAATGTGCTTCCCCAGCACTTGGGACTCTAGGATATGGCCTATCAAGGAAGCCAGAAGTCTTAATGAGATAACTACTGAGACACTGCTAGGAAAGCTCAAATCCTATGAGCAACTCATCAAGACAAGGGAAGCTGAACAAGTGAGCACCTCCTCTTCAACAAAGAAGGACAGGAATATTGCCTTCAAAGCTACAGAAGAAGAAAGAAAGACTCCTGACAATGAGGAGTTGATGAGTCTGTTTGCCAAAAGATTCTACAAGATGGCAAGAAAAGACTTCAGTAAAAAGTCATTCAGAAGCTATGAAAAGCCAAGGTATGACAAAAACAATTCTAAAGAAATTATATGTTTTGGTTGCAGGAAACCAGGACATATTGCACCAGACTGTCCAGAAAACCAGAAGAAAGAAAAGAAAAAGGACAAAGAAGAGAAAAGAAACTCCAGCAAGTCTTCCTCCCATAAACACAAAAAGAAGGAAAGAGGATTTGTAGCAGAATCTTGGAGTGAAACTGAATCAGATCAGTCATCTAGCTCTTCAGATGATGAAGAAGAAAAAAAAGAGAATGATCAGTGCCTGATGGCAATTTATGACTCAGGCAATGAGTCAGGAAATGCATCATCATCCAGTGATGATGAAGATAATGAAGAAGAGAAGAACTTTTGCATGATGGCAATCAATGCCTCAGCCAACAATTCTGATGAAGAAGGATCATAACTAGAAGCAGAAGATGATGCAGATCAGGTAATATCTAACTTTGATTTTACTTCAGTTGAATTCAAAGCTGAATTCAAGGTTCTTTGCTTAGACTTACTAAAATCTGAGAAAGAAATAATCTCACTCAGAAGTAAGCTAGCTGAAATGAAAAATATAAGTGAAGAAAATGTAAATCTTAAGAAAGATTTGGCTGCCTCCAAGGAACATATTGTTCTCATTGAGAGCAAGTTGTCTGAAGCCAAAAAGTTTGAAGAATCCCTTAATGGGAGAAGCATCAAACTGATGGACATAACAAGAACAGTAAATGCTAGACTTAATAACAAACTGGGCTTGGGTGCTTCATCAAGTGATCCACCTCTAATTAAGAAGAATATATTATCTACACCTATAAAATTTGTTTCTGCTAAAAGCAAAGAGGCTGTAGAAGCAAATAAAGATATTTCAAACAAGTTTGTTATGAATAAAAGAATTCAGAAGAATTCATCGAACGGAGCTCGACGAAAAGACTTAAATTTGTCGAACGAAGATCGACGAAAACTGAAAACAGATTTTCAGTATAGTTATTACATGAACGGCGATCGACGAACTTACCCAAATTTGTCGAACAGATACTGTATAGAAAATTTCAAGAATTCTAATTCAAAACAAACTAAAAATCCTTTCACTGAATGGATAATATCTCCAAGGAGATATCATCCACAAGGCTATAAGGATCAGCCTGAAATGTCCTTTATTTCTGAATATTGTGATAAGACAAAAGGACCCAAGGTAGTATGGGTAAAAAACAACTAGTTTATTTTTCTGTCTTTACAGGTACACAACTATCCAAAGATAATGGAATATTTGATGTAGGCTACTACGTTCACAACGCCCGTTCGTAACGTAACTAGTTAACCACGCGAGACTAGAGAAGAATGATGCAAATGCAAGCCGCACAGTGCAAGTGCACTGGACTAGGCAAAGAGAAACACTTGCCACACGAAGGTTGCCAAACCTCTTGAGATCTCCCAAGGGCGATGAGCCAATGTTTGATCAAGCAAAAGGACCCACCCGGTTCGAACAAGCTATGCGTCGTACCAAAGAGATCCACCGAAAAATTACGATTTTGGAAAATGGTTGATCTCTCCCAACAAAAAGCTTGGTCACCACGCCCCTTCGAAAGATAAAAGAAAAGGATGCAATGCAAGACTCGTAATGGAAAAATACCAACGAAAAATTCAACGGTGATACGAAGATCATGCCACAAATTCCACCACACAATAATCTAAGAAAAGAGAAGCATTTTGTGGATAGTTCGTTACCCGCTTGAGATTGGATTGGCCTCAAGCAACTCAAGCCCGATCGTCGTTCTACGGTTCCGCTGGAGATGCGTCGTTGTCGAGAGATTTGAACACCATTTTCGCCGTCGCACCGTTGCCGATTCACGTCAAACTACACTAGCACCTTCGGAGGAGTTATCCAAGCCGAGGAGGAGTCTTCCTTGAAGTGGGGGCTGCTTTCCGAGAGGGAGAAGGCGATGGCTGAAACTTGGACAGGCTTAGTGAGGGGCGGCCTCTTTTAGCTGAACTAGGGCAAATGAGGGGGGGCGGCCTCCTTGACCGAGCCGGAGCAGGAGAGGAGAAGGGAGGGGCGGTTTTCCCTTGGCTGGTCGAGAGAAAGAGAGAAACTGGAAGGGGCGGCCTCCTTGGCTGATCGATAGAAAGAGAGGGAGAGGGAGGGTTCAGCCTCACCTTGGCCGATCGAGAGAAAGAGCGAGAGAGGGAGGGTTCGGCCTCCTTGCCGATCGAGAGAAAGAGAGGGAGAGGGAGGGTCGGCCTCCTTGCCGATCGAGATAAAGAGAGGGAGAGGGAGGGTCGGCCTCCTTGCCGATCGAGAGAAAGAGAGGGAGAGGGAGGGTCGGCCTCCTTGCCGATCGAGAGAAAGAGAGGGAACGGTAGAGAGGGAGAGAAGGAGAGAGTCGGCTAGAGCAAGAGAGATTAGATTAGGTTTTTCTTTTCTTTCATCAATTTCACTAAATCCTTCATCAAAAATGCCTTATATAAGGCTTACAAGAGTTCAGGCTAAACGCAGCCCAATCTAAAAGAGACATTGGCTAAACACAGGCCAAAGTAAAAAGAGTTCAAATTAAAATACACCAATAATTTAAATGCTTCAAAATTTAAATGCTTCAAATATAAAATATTAAGTCTTGTGCCGAAGGCGGGGGTTGTAGCGGCGATGGCGACGGGAGTCCTTGGTTGGATGACCTCCCTCATCCGTAAGCGTGCTTGCATCAAAAACTTCAAGTTGCGGGCCGTCGTCTCCATCAATCCTCCCCCTCCTAAAAGAACTCAACACCGGTGAGTTGGACTGAGCGTAGCGGCGGAGGAGAGCTTCATCAAGCAAGATCACCTCGGACTCGGGTAACCATGAGTCGTCAGAAACCGGACGATCACGCCAACAGATCAAATAGCACCGACTATCATCTGTGGGAGTGGAGAGCAGCTCGTCGCGGAGAATCTTGTCAGGCACAAATGTGTTTCTGGGGAACCTAGGAAAAGCTTTAGCCGAATAAGCAGAACAAATATCACCACCAACCAACGTACCTCCCGCGGGGACCGTGGATGAGGACAAACCAGGCACCATTTCACCCCCAACCCAGTAGAACATGTGGTAAAATTAAACGGGTAGATAGATAAATCATGCGGTGGAGAGATATAAGGCGTTAAATCCGACACATTGAAAATAGGAGAAATTCCCCAATCAGAAGGTAATTCCAAAAGAACTGCATTATCACCTAATCGTTTTAAAATTTGAAACGGACCGGCTCGCCTATTAGCCAACTTCTTTATGGTGCCCGAAGGCATCCGTTCAGGGACGAGACGTACCATTACCAAATCACCAACTTTTAGGGGGGAGGCTCTCCGATGGACGTTAGATTTGCGATTGGTAAGATGCATATTGAGTGGTGAGAGTGTCTTTAACATGTTTATGCAATTCGTGAATTTGAGAGGCAGAATCCTATGCTTTATAAAAATCTGAAATAAAAGCATTAAATCTGACGTTCTTCATGATCATGGATGAGTCGTCGTACCTACGAATTAATTTATTAACGGAGCCAGACGACATCCGCTCAGGGACTGACCGGACTAAACCCAAATCACCAATTCTAGCGTAGGACGGTCTCAGATGGGAGTGGAAGTGTGTGCGACATATTTTAAAATGAAACACTAACGTCCTAGATACATGAGGACTGAACCCATGTGCTACATGACTTGACCCGACTGCGGAGGATAAGGGGACTAAGTCAGGTGGCATGGGAGCCTTATAATAAAAAATGATTTGAAAGGATTCCAACTTTGTAGCTATAATTTTATATTTTAAATACTCTCGCTTGGCATGAAGATATGCCAAGGAGAACCGCTCATCAAAAACCATAGAGTTGATCACTCCGGGATGTGCAAGGATATGCGAGCGACACAACTCAAGAGGCCTTTCTATAGTCATTAACGTGTGGAAATGAGGGTCATCAAAAGGCGGTGGGTAAATGCGTGCAAACGGGTGTGGTATATAGGTATGTTTAGGTGACACCACATCCAGAGGCACAATGGGCAAGGACTCAGAATCGATCGTAGTCGAGGTCAAAAACATAGGCGAACACGCAGAAAATTGAATAGTCAAATGTGATACGTAGTCAGATCTACGTGGTGCGGAGACTACAAAGTGAATGGACCCAGATGGGTCGACTAGCACCAATTCATCATGTTTGGGTGAGTTAAGACTTCTTGGAACACCCACTAATTCATTATATAATTTTAAATCCAAGTTCATCCTAGGATGGGTAGTCGCACAAACTATAGCAGCAGGGTCTTTGGGAGGTAAGAATGTTAAAAAGTTCATAACTTCGTTCCCAAGACTAGATTCAAAAATGCTAGCACTCCCAAAGGGAGTGGTTTCGGGAGCACGAAGCCTAGGACGATCCCAAAATTTATGGTCAACTAGCATAGGAAGGACAACCCAACGAAACCACTCATCTCGTCCCGCGGTGGTAACAGGTTCCATACCATACTTCAAGGTCGGGACTGAAGTAGTGGGGACCCAAGCAACCATAAGTGGGTGACGGTTCAACGGGGGAGTTAACACTAGCATATGGTCCACTAGTGCAGAGAATGTGCCCACACAACTACTACCAACAGATAACGGATTGGACCACTTGTCCTCCCCACTAGAAGACACAGGAAACTCACTAGCCCTAATCCCACTATCAAGAGTGTGAGGAGCTAATAAGGGTCACCCCATCTCTTCGGCTTTCTCACCAACATCATCAGAATCACTTGGCTCTAGTTCAGAATTTTCAACAACCGCCGGAATGATCTCGGGATGACCAACAAGAGGATCCCGAAAGCTAATGGGATCATGTAAAGGTTGCCTAATCAGGGCAACCTCAGTCTCAGACACTAAGCCAATCGTGGGAGTATTAACATGGACAATATGGCCTATGGGCAGGCTAGGACTAACCGGACCAGTCTCGGGTTTAACAGTTAGGCATAAAGTGTTCGTTTTTGAGTGGCTAATGCCGTCTATAGGCTGATTTTGACTAGTGGTGTCAACATCCCTTTTCGTTGCTAAGCATAGGGGTGTCGACTCAGCAGGGCTACAAATGTCCCGAGATGGGACCGATGGCTTCGTAGGCGGAGTGGACCTAAGAGATATAAGTCGACCTTGATGCATGAAGTCTAAGGTGTCATCGCGATCATCGTATATAATATCAGGGCTAGCAAGCCAAGGGTGTCCTAACAACACATGGAAGTCCTTCATAGGAAGGACATCACACCAAACACGCTCAGAATAGGCTTTAATGGTGAGGGGCACCAAACATCGTTGGGACACAAGAATAACACTCTCATCAGGACACACAAGGTGGTATGGGCAAGGATGTGGCTCGGTGGTCACCAACATCCTAGACACCGCGTTCTCCGTTATAGCATTGTTATGACAGACACTATCAACGACCAATCTGCACCTCTTCTCACTGTGCTTAAAGTTTAAACGAAATTGATGCGCCGGATCACGGCTAAGCCTTGTCGTTGTAGGTTCATGGAATGGGTCTCTAGTCCCATGACGAAATTTAGTGAACTCCATCGGGTCCAAACCCATATGGGAATAGTGCGGGGACAGCCCCATTCATAAAGTTGTGCTCATGGGCTAGGGGAAGGCAAATCTGACTAAAATTTTATAAAAACGTAATTTTATTCCCGCCTGATAACTAGGGTAAATTAAGATATTTTTTTAATTTTAATGCTGAAAATAGAGTGAGGATTGTCCAGAACTTTTTTTTTGATTTTCGACAAAAATTTCAGATTTCAGACCGATATTCGCACACCGCAGAAAATCAAATTTTTTTAATTTTGATTTCAGATTTTTTTTTGGAAAAATGTGGGTGCAAGTGTCCTACAAGAAAAACGATGAGGAATGTGCCAATTAGGAAACCAGCACTAAACTCGCTTTGATACCAAATTGATGTAGGCCACTACGTTCACAACGCCCGTTCGTAACATAACTAGTTAACCGCGCGAGACTAAAGAAGAATGATGCAAATGCAAGCCGCACAGTGCAAGTGCACCGGACTAGGCAAAGAGAAACACTTGCCACACAAAGGTTGCCAAACCTCTTGAGATCTCCCAAGGGCGATGAGCCAATGTTTGATCAAGCAAAAGGACCCACCCGATCCGAACAAGCTATGCGTCGTACCAAAGAGATCCATCGAAAAATTACGATTTCGGAAAACGGTTGATCTCTCCCAACAAAAAGCGGGGTCGCCACGCCCCTACGAAAGATAAAAGAAAAGGATGCAATGCAAGACTCGTAATGGAAAAATACCAACGAAAAATTCAACGGTGATACGAAGATCACGCCACAAATTCCACCACACAATAATATAAGAAAAGAGAAGCACTTTGTGGATAGTTCGTTACCCGCTTGAGATTGGATTGGCCTCAAGTAACTCAAGCCCGATCGTCGTTCTACGGTTTCGCCGGAGATGCGTTGTTGGCGAGAGATTTGAACACCGTTTTCGCCGTCACACCGTTGTCGGTTCACGTCAAACTACACTAGCAGCTTCGGAGGAGTTATCCAAGCCGAGGAGGAGTCTTACTTGAAGTGGGGGCTGATTTCCGAGAGGGAGAAGGGATGGCCGAAACTTGGACAGGCTTAGTGAGGGGCATCCTCTTTTAGCTGAACTAGGGCAAATGAGGGGGGGGGGGGCTGCCTCCTTGACCGAGCCGGAGCAGGAGAGGGGAAGGGAGGGACGGTTTTCCCTTGGCTGGTCGAGAGAAAGAGAGAAACTGGAAGGGGCGGCCTCCTTGGCTGATCGAGAGAAATAGAGGGAGAGGGAGGGTTCGGCCTCACCTTGGCCGATCGAGAGAACTAGCGAGAGAGGGAGGGTTCGGCCTCCTTGACGATCAAGAGAAAGAGAGGGAGAGGGAGGGTCGGCCTCCTTGCCGATCGAGAGAAAGAGAGGGAGAGGGAGGGTCGGCCTCCTTGTCGATCGAGAGAAAGAGAGGGAGAGGGAGGGTCGGCCTCCTTGCCGGTCGAGAGAAAGAGAGGGAACGGTAGAGAGGGAGAGAAGGAGAGATTCGGCTAGAGCAAGAGAGATTAGATTAGGTTTTTTTTTCTTTCATCAATTTCACTAAATCCTTCATCAAAAATGCCTTACATAAGGCTTATAAGAGTTCAGGCTAAACGCACCCCAATCTAAAAGAGACATTGGCTAAACGCAGGCCAAAGTAAAAAGAGTTCAAATTAAAATACACCAATAATTTAAATGCTTCAAAATTTAAATGCTTCAAATATAAAATATTAAGTCTTGTGCCGAAGGCGGGGGTTGTAGCGACGATGTCGACAGGAGTCCTTGGTTGGATGACCTCCCTCATCCGTAAGCGTGCTTGCATCAAAATCTTCAAGTTGTGGGCCGTCGTCTCCATCAATATTGGTACTTGGATAGTGGATGCTCAAAGCATATGACAGGAAACAAGGCCAACCTGAGAAATTATAAGGCAAAGCTTGGACCCAAAGTTGTCTTTGGAGACTCCAACTGTGGACAGACAAAAGGATATGGACAGGTCAAGATTGGAGCAGTCACCTTCAAAGAAGTATCATATGTCAAAGGTCTCAAGCACAACCTCATCATCATAAGCCAGTTATGTGATGAAGGTTATCAGGTCACTTTTAACTCTTCCCAATGTCTTATTACCAATAATAAAAACATAAATGTATTATCTGGTATTAGACAAGGAAACATTTACTTAGTCAATTTTGACTATGCCAATTCAGACATCTGTCTATTTAATTCAATAAGTAAGACAAATGAATTATGACATAAAAGGCTTCTACACATTAACCTTAGAACTATCTCTAAGATTTCTAAGGACAATCTTGTCAGAGGGCTGCCTTATGGTTCATACAAGAAGGAAGGACTTTGAAGGGCTTGTCAGTTAGGTAAGCAGACTAGAAGAAGTTTCAAATCTTTATCCAAGAGTGATTCACCTAGGATTCTGTATTTGCTGTATTTAGATCTTTTTGGACCTACTGCTATACAGAGCTTAGGAGGGAAGCATTATTCTCTAGTTATTGTAGATGACTTCTCAAGATTCACTTGGGTGTTATTTCTTAGGAACAAGTCTGACACCTTCAAAGTTCTAAAAGACTTTCTCAGGTCCATCAAGACTGAGTACACTACTGTAGTTGCATTGATCAGAAGTGATCATGACACTGAGTTTGAGTCTCTTCTGATGAGAGAATTCTGTGGAAAAGAAGGGATCAGGCAGTGTTTCTCTGCTCCCAGAAGCCCTCAACAAAATGGGGTAGCGAAAAGGAAAAATAGAACACTCATTGAATCAGCAACTACATTGCTTGCTGATGCTCATTTGCCACTCTCTTTTTGGGCAGAGGCAGTGAACACAGCAAACTATGTGTTGAATAGAAGCCTGATACATAAACTTAAGGGTAAAACTCCCTATGAACTACTCAAGAATAAAAAGCCTAAGGTTAGCTATTTTAAGATTTTTGGTTGTAAATGCTATGTGCATAACAATGATAAGAAATATCTATGGAAGTTTGAAGCTAAGGCAGCTGAAGGCATATTCCTTGGATACTCTCTATCTAGTAAAGCATATAAAGTCTACAACAAATCTACTCTTAAGATAGAGGAGTCCATGCATGTTTCTTTTGATGAAACTAACCTGTTA
Organism: Dactylorhiza incarnata; assembly: GCA_033032865.1. NCBI lineage: Eukaryota > Viridiplantae > Streptophyta > Magnoliopsida > Asparagales > Orchidaceae > Dactylorhiza > Dactylorhiza incarnata. Next base: position 15,987,265 of record JAWHQI010000004.1, on the reverse strand, counting down.
AATGAGGAGAGGAATACCACCTCTACCATAAATACTTTGCAGGTATCAGATCTATGTGAAGAGCTAAGTGAGCTAAATCTAGAGAAAAGAGATTCTTTACTTCCAACAACTCAAACACTTGAAGATGGTGAAGAAGAAGATCATCCAGTAGATCTTGCTGACAAATCAATTCAAGTGACAGCTGAACAAATTCCCCAAGAAGATACTATTGCTGGACCAACTCCAACTGTTAACCACATCACAGTTAGAGATCACCCAATATCACAAGTGATTGGAGATATTTTAGCAGGTTTTCAAACAAGGCATCAACTACACCAAAATCAGATGCATACTTGTTTCCTATCACAAGTTGAACCTCAAACTATAACAGATGCAGAACAAGATCCAAATTGGATTCTTGCAATGCAAGAGGAGCTCAACCAATTTGAAAGGAACAAGGTTTGGGATTTGGTTCCAAGACCAAAGGGCCATCCAGTCATTGGCACTAAATGGGTCTTCAGGAACAAGCTAGATGAACAAGGCAATATTGTGAGAAATAAAGCAAGATTGGTATCCCAAGGATATTCACAGGAAGAAGGGATTGATTATGATCAGACCTTTGCTCCTATTGCAAGACTTGAAGCAATCAGAATTTTTCTTGCATTTGCTGCATATAAGAAGTTCAAGTTATATCAAATGGATGTGAAGAGTGCATTTCTAAATGGAGAAATCAAAGAAGAAGTCTATGTGGAACAACACCCAGGTTTCACTTCTCCAACTCATTCCTCCTTTGTATTTAAGCTTAAGAAAGCTCTTTATGTTCTCAAACAAACTCCTAGAGCATGGTGTGAGACTTTAGCTAGTTTTCTCTTGGAAAACAATTTCTATAGAGGCATAGTCGATAAAACCCTATTTTCAGGATACATAAAAATCAAACTTTGCTAGTTCAAATATTTGTAGATGATATTATTTTTGGCTCTACTGATTCAAATTTATGCAAAAGATTCTCTAATCTAATGCAATCTAAATTTGAAATGAGTAGTATGGGTGAGTTATCATACTTCCTTGGTCTTCAAGTGAAGCAAACTCCAAATGGAATCTTTATATCCCAATCTAAGTATGCTAAGGAATTAGTGAAAAGATTTGGTATGTCTGATTCTTCCACTATGCAAACACCCATGCCCTCAAATGCTGTTGTTGATAATGATGAATCAGGGAAACCTGTTGATTCAAAAGTATACAGAGCAATTGTTGGCTCACTACTTTATTTAACAGCAAGTAGGCCTGACATAATGTTTGCTACCTATATTTGTTCTAGGTTTCAAGTTAACCCCAAAGAATCTCATCTAATTTTATTAAAAAGGATTTTAAGATATATAAAGGGTTGTCCTAATCTAGGTCTCTGGTATCCAACAACATCTGAATTTGAATTAATTGGATTCTCAGATTCAGATTATGGTGGATGCAGAGTAGACAGGAAAAGCACATCAGGAACTTGCCAATTTCTTGGTGATAGGCTTGTGTCTTGGTTTTGTAAGAAACAGACATCTGTGTCCACATCAACAGCTGAAGCTGAATACATAGCTGCTAGCAGTTGCTGCTCACAGATCTTGTGGATACAAAATCAGCTCCTAGACTATGGTGTCAATATAAATAATTCAATTATATTTTGTGACAATACTAGTGCAATATCTATAGCACAAAATCCAGTTCTCCATAGTAGGACTAAACACATAGAAATTAGGCACCACTTCCTTAGGGATAATGTGGATAAAAATAAAATTTGCCTACAATTTATTTCTACTGATTAGCAAAGAGCTGACATTTTCACCAAGCCCTTGGATGAAAAGAAGCATATCTTCTTTATAATCAGATAGGAATGATAGATGAAGATTCAATCTGTCAAAACATTTTTATTATTAATTTCTATTTATCCCCTCAATTCGTCGAACGGAGGACGACGAATTTGAATCATTTGTCGAACGGTGGTCGACGAAACCTTGTAACTTCAGAATCGATAAAGAAAATCTCACCTGTCGAACCGTGGTCGACGAAAAAGATATTTTTGTCGAACGCTGTCTGACGGAGACCTAAAGTCTTTTCGACTTCTGCTTTTATTAGGTTTTTGCCGAACATCGCTCCATGAATGCGCCCCCTTCTCCGATCTTTCTATTTAATCTCATTTATATTTCTTTCTAAGTTTGTGCTTACAGAAATCGCTTTCCCTCTAGTTCCTCTTTGCACTTGATCTTTTTCTCTCTTGCAGGTTTCAATGGCGATTTCTCAAGCCGCTCTTTATTCCATGAAGTTCGACGCAGGATTCGACATCGATATGGAATCGTTTGCTCAGTCAGACCAAGTTTTCAAAGGCATTCTTCAACTTTTTGAGGAACAACAGATGAAAAAGTTCATGAGCACAAGGACAAAGCTACATATTGCAGAAATCAAAGAATTGGTTTACAATGCTAGGGCAGTGGATGAAAGTTTATCGGGAACTATATCAGGACATCAGGTTCTTCTAACCCCAAATATTCTATCTAAAGTTTTTGGCTTTGTAAATGGTGATGATGACTTAGAGTTAAGCTCTGTTGAGTTTGATGATGCTTTGGTTAAGATGGGTCACTCAAATGGAAACCCTAACCATTTGCTGAAGAAAAACTTGTCCATGGAATACAAGTTTTTGTCTGATATTGTTGGAAAAGTCTTGTTAGACAAGACATATGGTCATGATTACATTAACAGGCACCAATTTCTTTTGATGTTGGCCTTGATGGAAAAGAAGAAACTGAATTGGGGATCAGTTCTTTTTGAGTTAATTAAAAAGAAGGTTTGCAAGGATAATGTTTGTTTTGGAAGAATTTTAGGAATTTTTCTGCAGGAAAGGCACCCATACCTTTTGGTCTCTCCAAAAGTGACAATCAATGCCAGCAAGAGGCTGACCTCAGCACTCTTTGCCAAGTGGGATAGGGTGATTCCAAAGAAGAATCCAAGATCAGTTGCCCCCATGCAAGCTTCTGAAGACACCAGGACTGTTTCAGTCACTCCCCTAACCCTTCCAGAAGCTCCTCTTGTTTCTTCTCCTCCTCTCCCTTCTCCACCTCCTCAGGTTCCTGAAGAAACCATCCCTACTCCACATTCTCCAACACCCATTGATGATATTCCACCTCCTTCATTTGACCTTCTACCTCCTCAATCTCCACCTCTATCTCCCATCCATGATGACCACCAATCACCCATCCACCATTCTTGTCCTATCCATCAAAACACCGTCAACAATATGCTCATGCTGCAAACATATTTGTACCTATCTCCATTCCATCCTCTTCTACATCATCATCATCCAATCCACCTGAATTCATCTATGTCAATTTCCAATCTGTGGCTGATCAAATTTTTGATCATATCTTTCAAAAGCTAGACACTCTCCTGGATGCAAAACTTGCTCCAGTTCTTCAAGCTATTTCTGACCTCTCTACTAAAATTGGTTCATTCCCTTCCTCTCATTCTGTCCCTTCTTCTAGTGGCCTAGATTCAGGTATCCCTGAAGCTAGGCAGGGGGAGATGTCTCATGAAGAAGCTCCAGAAGCTCCAGAAGAAGCGGAAGCTCCAGTTTTTGCAGATTCAGTTACAGAGTATGATTCAGAAATGATTGATTTATTTATAGTTTCAGAAATTCCAGTTATAGAAGAGATAAATAATATCTATATTCATCCCTCTCTAGATATTATTTCTTTGCTATCTAAGTTTAATTCAGTTTTCTCAAATCTGCCAAAGTATCAAGAATATTCAAAAGCAATAGTTCCATATACTGCTCCTATAGATAAAGTTGTATTGAAAGAGTTTCTCAAGAGTTTTGAAGTTCCAGTTCAAATTCAAACTCAAGCTCCAGTTCAAGCAGAACAATCAGTTGTAGTTTCAGAAGAAATTCTCAAGAGTTTTGATGTTCCAGTTTTTGTTTTTAATGACTCTCCAATTCCAGATTTTGATGAAATATGGAAAGCAGAAGATGCAGCTTATGAAGCTGAAGAGCAAAAAGTTAAAGCTCTTAAATTGATCAATGACTTGTATGATGACCCAATTTAGGGTGCGTTTGTTTTAGCTTATTTGCTCCGGTGCGCCTGGAGCAAAACTCCATTTCATGCAAAAGCAGCGTTTGGCACGCCGTTTGCTTCCAAATGGAGTTGGTTAATAAACTCCATTTATTATAAAATTTCAACCGGTACTCCATGCACCAGTCCAATGCAGCTTTCTTCGGTCCGCCTCTCCCCCGCCGATTATCGCCTCCGACGGCCCGACGAGAAACAGCGATCCGACTCCCACGCCGATTACCACCTCCGACATCTTCAACGACAGCCGTCGCTTTCTCCCATCGCGACCTTCCTCCATGGAAGCCCCATCCGCCGATTGGCGCTCGCAGATTTAGCCCGATGCGAGGCAAAGGATCGTTAATAATATGTGAGCTAGATTCCCACCCAATACGATTCGTTCCCAATCGTTGTCTCACTGCTCTTTTAGGTTTAGCTAAATTTTGCTGTGCATTTCTATGGGGAGTTGAAAATTTTGCTGTGCATTTCTATGGGGAGTTGTGTGCGTTTCAACTGATTTTTGATACGAAGGAGACTAGTAATAATAATTATTGTTCTGTATTGAATTCCCATTGTGAATCAAGGGTTAAGGTGGATTTTCCCCTTGGATTGGCATGTGACAGAAAAAACCCAAGTTCTTATTAGAATCTTATGTCGGGCCGTCGGTGTGGTTACTAATATTTGTGTGTTTGTATGTGTTTAGTGTGTGTGTATGTGTTTGTATGTGTTTATATGTGTTTTGTATTTAATATTTTTGTGTACAATTCTCGATCGTAGATGGGGATAAGAAATAATTTTGTTTTTATCTACGGTAGTAACTATTATCATGTATCCGTATTTTACGCGTATTGCATACTTTATTAAGAAAAAAAATCATTAAAACTCCATTTGCCTTCCAAACAGTTTTTTCAAAACTCCATTTCAATCAGCACGAAAAACTCCATTTTAATCAGCACTGAAAACTCCATTTAACCCAAACAGTTTTCCTAACAAAACTCTATTTCTCAGAAACAGCACTTCTTCAAAACTCCATCTCTGATCAACAACTTTTCATCAGCAACAGCTCAACCAAACGCACCCTCAATCTTCTGATTCTAATGAAGATGATAGTGATTCTGATGATTCATCATCCAAGAAAAGAAAGAAAAGGAAATCTAAGTCAAAGGCTGTCCCTAAGCCTCCAAATCCAGACAATGATGTTCCTTACTATATTCTTAAAGGTATTGCTCTTACAAAGGACCTTCCAGAATGGATGAGAGTTTCCAGGAATGAAAATAAAAGAAGGAAGAAAATGAGGAAAACTGGTTATTTCTCAGACAAACCAGTCAAGTTTAATCATCCTCCTCCTCCTCCAACAGCAGGTGCAGCTGGATCAGCAGGTGCTTCCTTCTCTTCCCAGAAGTTCTCCTCTCAGCAATCCAAGAGACCAGCTAGCACAAGTGGTTCTCAGAGTTCTAGGTCTTCAAGACCTCCTTCAAATTCTTCCAGACATGTTTCCACAGAATACAAATATCAAGTATCTGATGGATCTTTGCACAGGCAAAGAAATATTCTTCCTGACCAACCTTCATTGCAGGCCATTAATCTTGATGAAAGGCCTTATTCCCTAGTTGATACAAAAGCTGAAGAGATAGCTCAGATGGCTAGATTCAAGGAGAATATTGCCACTGCTCAAATCAATAAAGCAAAAGTTGAAGGAAAAGATTACTCTAAATATTCAACCATGTTAGAGTATAGAAGAAAAGAATTTGAAATGTATAAATCAATGAATCTGTTCAATGCTGAATAATATATGGTACAGCACCCAGAAGTAGTAGTTATTCAAGGCAAATCACAAACTATACTGGGAGCTCAGGACCTCTATTTGAGTAAGGAGAAATCTGAAGATCCCAACAGAGAAATTATCTTTAAGCCTTCCTCAGCAAATAAATGAAAAGGTTCAGACTCTATTTTGTTTTTGTTTGACATTTTGGTTGTAATGTTTATAAACTCAGAGCACTATACTTTATTCTATCTGCTGAAATGAATTTACATTCTGTTAGATATATATATATATGCTTTGCTGTTTGCCTTTCTGTTGATTATTATTTGAATGATTGTCAAATAGTGTCCTAATCCAAATAGGGGGAGATTGTTGGAACAACCCTATTACTGATTTGGGCTAGGATCACTATATGTTGACTAGGATCAAGTTGACCCCATTGTATAGTTTAAGGGTCAAGTTTTTAGGCTGTTAGATTAGCTAGAACTTAAGGAAAATTCAAGTTCTCAGCGTTCGACGAATTGCTATTGGCGTTCGACGAATTGTTCTCAGCGGTTGAAGAATTATAGCCAGTCCCAGCGCTCGACTTTCTCAGGGCAGTGCTCGATGAATTCCAGGCAGCGCTCGACAAATTCATTACTGAAGCTCAGATTGACAAATACAGTCTCCATATTATTTAATACTTAAATATTAGTTATTTGTCAGTTCTCTGAACACAGATCGACGACATTAACGGATCTTTTCAAATATCTTTGGACGTATTCAAGTCAAATAAGTTAGGATATTATATTCAGTTATTATATTCCTTTCTTTCCTCATTCCAAGACAAAGATAAACGTTGACAATTAATGCAAAGGAATATTTCACGGCTAAGGAATTAAAGGACCTGCAAAAGTCATTTGGTCTCTGTTGCAGTTCCAAGAAAGAATTAAATTCTGATTATTCTATTCCAAAGATAGAATATATCAAGACAGAGTTTATTTGTCTCTCTAATTCGACAGAATTCAAAAATATTCTTTCAGAATACAGAGAAATGTTACAACAAGAATACAGAGAAGAAGAAGAAGAACACTTAGTCAAAAACATATTCAGTCTTCTTCTTCCTCAAGCAGCATCTCCATTTCTCTGAGAACAACATCTTCAAGATCTCTCTCTCTCTCAGATCTCTGCTGCAAGTTCAGATCTTCAAAAGAGCAACAATATTCTGAAGAATTCATTCTCTCAGATTCATCTGCTACGGAAAGATCTTCATTCAAGAGAAAGCTTCTCCACCCACTGTCAAATTCTTCCATTAGACAGGGGGAGCTTTCATCATCAATATCTTGTGTCTTCTCTCAGATTCCTAATAGAGAAGAACATTCTAACCTTCCTTACCCCATCTTGTACAGGGTTAAAACTCCCTTCAAAAGTTTACCCCATTGGTGGCAAGACACCTGATCAAAAAATCTAGTTGGTTTTTGGGCACCTTATCAAAAGCTCATTGGTGTGAGGGCACCTGATCAAAAATCCTAGTGGATTCCTACCAAGGGTGGTAGAAGAGTAGATGTACCCAAGTTTAGTGGGGAACTACTATAGCTCCTTGTGTCCTCTGTGTTTGATTTCGTTTCTGTGTTGTGCTGTGTTGATTTTCTATTTCAGTTTTTATTACTCACTCTCTATACACATATATATATATATCACTATTTTTAATTCCGCAATAAAACTAAGGGAAAATGTTTTAAACTCTATTCACCCCCCTCTAGAGTTAATTTAAGATCTAACCTCCACTTTCAATATTGATGACAAAGAATTCCCCCAAGCACTACTCACTCCTCCCAATAAGTCTTCATGTGCATTGTGAGGATGAACACCTTGGTCAAAAGAATCGTTACGATCTTGTGCCAACCCGGAACATAAATTAGTGCCCTTGGTTTTATACTTGGTATTCATATAAGATTGACAAACATGACATGATTTATCACTTCATTACTCTTGTGTTAGCATATAAAATTATTAAGATATAACTTGTACTAAAATTGATTTCACTTGATGCTACATGAACACTTGTCATTGTTTAGTCTAACACTTCAATGCATAAGAATTGGACCTGAACTGCATTTTCTATTTCTTGCACGCTTGTATTAATACATGATTGTCATTCATGACACATACGATGTTCCTTGAATTAGTTGTCTAAATCTTTTAACATTGTGTGCAAACTCATGTGTATTTAGTCTTGTTTCATGTGTCCGATTCATTTTATTGTGTACCAAGTATCTCAAAAGCAAAACTATTTAATTTTAAAGTGGTATATACGATTTCCCTATGCGTTTTGACCCATATCTTTTTTAAATTCTCTGATTATCTTTCGGTCAACCCTTATTCCTATCATTATTTACTTGTATGTGTGCATGTGTTCTTCAACTCCGCTGCATCTCTCATATCCATATGTTAGTTTGATCTAGACCACCCCTTTTGCTAACATCAAAGGGGGAGAATAGAGAACGTTCATGAGCTAGTCATGTGCTAGTCATCTAGGGAAGATCACTTATAGGGAGAGATACTCTTATAGAGTGCACATCGATAGGTGGATCACGTATGTAGGGGGAGACACCACTTTAGTGCAAGTTCACACTTTCTGATTTATCTTGATATATAAACATGTTCATGTTGTATGATTATTATTTTACACTATACCATGCTCTTAATGATTAGTATTGATTATATCTCATGAACGAGAATTGATATTATCAAAAGGGGGAGTTTGTTAGAACATGCGTTCTACATCTCTGTAGTTTGACAATATCTAATCCCATATTGTATTTGATCATACATGTCTTGGGTATAGTGTGCAGGTTTACAGGTGTGAAACCATCGAGAATTCTGTTTTCAGTGATCTACCGCCGCACGCTAGTCCTACCGATGGCGCTAACCATTGCGTCGAGATGAAGGCAATCTCAGTGGTGCTGCCGAGAAGACTTATTGTCTCGACGGATTCATCAAAGAAGACTACCGTCGTGTGCTAGCCTACCGCCGCGCGCTAGCTCTACTGACGCTGCCGTTGAGAAGGATTTGACGCTACCGTCGAGAAGGATTTGACGCAGCCATCGAGAAGGATTCGACGTCAATACTACCGCGAAGCGCTAAGCCTAGGGGTGCAAATGAGTCGAGCTCGAGTCGAGCTTGGCAAAAATCCCAAACTCGAGCTCGAGCTAACTATTTCAAGCTCAAGCTCATCGATCTCATCCTGCTTGGCTCGAGCTCGAGCTCGAGACCAGTATATTGAGCTTGAGCTTTCAAGCTTGCGAGCTCAAGTTGAGCTGCTCGCGAGCTTTTTGCTCATGAGCCTATTTTTATTTTTATTTATATATATTTTTAAAAAAATACCCAAAAAAAAGCCCGCGAGCCGGCTCGCGAGCTCATGAACAAGAGAAATCGAGCTCGAGCTCATCGAGCTCGAGCTCGAGCTCAGCTGGCTCGAGCTCAAGTCGATCTTTTTTTGAGGTGGCTCATCGAGCTCACGAGCTAGCTCCACTCAACTTGCACCCCGAGCTAAGCCTACCGCGTTGCACTATCCAAAGACAACAAGAGAATGTTCTCTGACACCTTCTTGATTTGGCGCTGCACAGCTAGCGAAATCACGTAAAGATGCTACTGCTGCACGGTAACTCTACCGCCGATGGTAACTTAAAAGAGCAAGCTATAAAAGGTCTTGATTCTTTTCCTGATAAAAGGAGACACACACTTACGAGAATAGGGTTCCTCAGCCACCTTTGGTGCATAGAATCACCATCTCCTTGCAAGGAAAAGAAAGCTATCTCCCCCCCCGCTCAAGCTTGATGATCTCCGGAGAGCAAAGCCTACAATGACCATCCGTTGTTGATCGAGTGCAAGAGAAATGATATTCAGAAGCATCGATCGCTCACTGCTTTAAGGAGGATATTGTATTTGAGGGAGCAATAATTTCTATCTCTTTCTTATTCGTTCTTTCATTTTTCTCTTTGTTTCGTGTGAAGGAAAATCGACCGGGGAGGTCGTTAGTGTCCAGGGAGGATTCCATAGGAAATCGTCTTGGGAGGACGTCTAGATCTGGGAGATCTAGCGGGGCTCTAAGACCCTTCCTAGGAGGAAGGTGAAGAGCGGCTCGAAGACCTTTCCTGGGAGGAAAGGGAGAGAGCCAACCGGTCCTTGGTTTATGGTCGGTATAGAAAACCCAAGGTTGTCATATTCATCGCATCCGATCTCCAGCGTCATGGAGATCTTAGTATTGTATAAACAATGTCTTGTTATTCAATAATATCTTGAGTTTATATTTTATCATATATCATGCTATGTCTTCCTGGTGAAATATAGGTTGTTGAAGTGTGTTTCCCGAAATATTATCTTACAGGAATTATGTTGTTTTCAGTGCTAACGCCGCGCAATAGTGTTACCGCTCAGCGCTAGCTCCCAGTGTGCGTTTTCCTGCAGTGTTTTATTTATAACTTTAAGAATTGGTTGAAAACCTTATTCACCCCCTCTAAGGAATTGGTTGAAAACCTTATTCCTAGTCTGTCAGGTGGTTACGGTAGTTAAGACGGCAAAATCACCAGGCTATCCCTGCCCAAGGCTATAAAGGGAGCTCAAAACCTTCATTTCAAGATACATTGTCTTCAGCGCCCGAGAGAGCTCCTTTAAAGATTGATGAATAGTAAATATACGCATTTTTCTTTATAATTTTTAGTATAATTTTAATTAGATTTCTAAATAATATATGTAAATTAATGAATAAAATGTTTGTTTTTGTTATTTTTGTTTTTAACTTAGTTTTATTTTAAATTTGTAAAGTTTTTGTAATTTTGTTAAGTCACGCCCTTGGTCACGCCCGTGTCCAAGGGCGTGTTCACTAATCCCTAACATTTTCTTTTCCCTGTTCTTTTTCCAACTCAAACATCAAGTCACGCCCTCGGTCACGCCCGTGACCGAGGCCGTGTACCTCGGTCACGCCCGTGACCGAGGCCGTGTACATCAGTCACGCCCGTGTTGAATGACCAAGCCCAGATTCGAGCCAAGATGTCAATGTCACGCCCAATGTCACGGCCGTGATCGGGTCACGCCCGTGACCGAGGCCGTGACCCCTCAATTTCTTCCGGAAGAACAAAGGACACGCCGCCCGTCACGCCCAGCAGCCGACAGCACAATGCCGACATCGAACACGCCCGTGTTACTTGGAACACGCCCGTGTACTTCCGAAGTCGCCGGTCAAGCCTTCCAGATGCCTGCCTGGATCCAGCTATTCTGGCTATTCGCACCCCAAGCCGTGTCACGCCCTCAGACACGCCCGTGTCCGAGGGCGTGTAATCCAAATTTTTTTTCTATAAATAGCCAGATTCAGCTGAGTCCAAGGGTTCAAAATTTTGGGAGCTTCTCTTAAGGTTTTGTTCCATTTTGCTAATTTTTGGTGTTTTGTAATTTTTGTAATTTTGCACTTTCTCTCTCTAGTTTTGTAACCCCTTTTTTGATGGAAATAAATTAAGCTTGTAATTATTGTCTCTCTTTGTTTTAGTGTGTGTGTGTTCTCCTTTTGTTCTTTTTCTTTTTTATTTTTAGTTTTATGTAATTTTGTAATTTTTGTTAAATTGTCATTTTAATTTGGGTGTGTGTGTGTATGAGTGTAATTTTCTTATTTTTAGCTTTGTTGTAATTTTTAGATGATTTCATATTAGTGTGTGTGAGTGTAGGAGTTTAAATAGTTTTTTTTGTTTTGTTTTGATTTGGTGTTTTTACTTTCTTTTTGCCTTTTTTTGTAAGTGTGTGTGTGTATGAGAGTAGATTTTCTTTTCTTTTTAACTTAGTTTCATTATTGTTGTGTGTGTGAGTGTATGAGTTTAGATTTGTTTTATTTTAATTAGATTTCATTAACGTAGAGTGGGTGTGTGTATGAGTATAAAGTTTGCGCCTTTTTTGTAATCGAATAGTTTTCATTTCCGTCACGCATTTATTTCCCGCCTATCCGTTTGGATAGGACTTGCTCACGCATTTATTTCCCGCCTATCCGTTTGGATAGGACTTGCTCACGCATTTATTTCCCGCCTATCCGTTTGGATAGGACTTGCTCACGCATTTATTTCCCGCCTATCCGTTTGGATAGAACTTGCTCACGCATTTATTTCCCCTCTACCTATTTGGGTAGGGATTGCATTTCTTTAATTCCTGCAATTTATCGCTTTCATTTCAATTTCGTAGAGTGTGTGCGTTTTAATTTAGTGTGTCCTTTTTGTCTTTTCTATCGCTTTTCTTGGTTTTTGCTAAACGCACACCAAGCCCGCGATTGTTATCATTTTTTGTTATTATCGTTATGTTATCATTTTTGTTTTTGTTTTTAATTATCACTTTCATCACTTATTTTTAATCCGATAAAATAATAGCGCGTTCCTAAGAAGTAGAAATAATCGATACGACCTTGGAAAAATACGACCTTGATATTTCAAAAGAAATATCCTATACTACTATCGATAAGGTCCACTTGCCTTTATTGATTTTAGTCCGGATAATTACATAAACCCAAAAGCTTTCTCTCTAAAGCACTTTTTAAAAAAACTCTCTTTTAAAAAAACACTAAAAAATCTGTTGCAACACCTCTTTGGTTGTTGCAACTAGCTCAAGGTAAAAGAAGTTTTAAAACGCTCTTAAAGAATTGTTGCAACTACTCAAAAAATTGTTGCAACAATATTTTTAAAAAGCTTTCAATTTTAATTTCAACATAAAGCCCTTTTTCAATCTTTTCTACTTAGCTTTTGGCGACGCGGCCAAAGAGTAATCTTCGATATTTCGAAAGAGGAAAAGGCCGTTACTTCTATCTTTCGATAGGATAACGGGTAATTCTTCGAAGTAGGATTACTCGCGGGACTCTTCGAAAACGCCGCCGAATTCTAATAAAAGAAGAAAGCAAGGCTTCACACCTTTTTCAAAAAAATAATTTTAACGTATCAAAGATCCTTCAGAGTTCCCCTTTGGCGTTCAAAGAATCCTTTGAATATCTCCTTCGGCTTTTGAAGATCTTCTTCCCCTTCGAAGATCTCCTTCAAAGGTGACTCGAAGATCTCCCTTTGGCTCTTGGAGATCTCCCACCTTAAAGACTTCTCTCTCTCTTTCTTCTCTACACCCCCAGCAATGAGCGGTGGCCTGTCACCCTCTTGCATTCTGAAATTTGTATCACCAAAAGAGACACCAAAAGAGATAGTAAATTTGGTTGCCACCGATCTGACCCTGTGGTTTTTCACCTTTTTCTGGGTTTTCCACGCAAAAAGTCTTCTTACCTGATGTCTTACTTTTCTTTTAATTGATTGCGTGCTCGACTCACTCTAGAGCTGAGACGGTTCAATTCAACCAGTCTAACGAGAGCGTCGAGTGACCCACAATAGTTTGGCGTTGTCTGTGGGAACTAGTTCCCAAAACTCTAAAAAAATTACCTCAAGACATCACCCGACAATGGTAAGAAGGAGCGCCCGCAACACCAAAGGATCAATCCCCAATGGACGACTTGACCTGGCTCCCTTGCATTCAGTCATCAATGCGCTGTTGGAGAATATGTTCCGCATCTCTTAGTTTGAGAATAGCAAATACCGTGTTGTATTTGATCTTGTATTTTGTGTGTTTATTATGTGCAGGTCGTACAGGAACTATAACTACACATCCATATGAGTAGTATACTGAATGGAGATGATTCTATGGAAAGAGAGCTAATGCCCCGCGTTAACTTATTGTCGATAAGGGAAGTTATCGAGAAGGGAATGGAATCGAGAAGCAGTACCGTCAAGTACCAAGAGACAATGCCAGCATTGACTCTTAACGCACGTGTTAAGTCTATAAACTGCCACGATCCGGACGGTTGCACGATGTTAACGATGGCTATACACGATCACTAACGCTGGCGTTAACTCTTAACGCCACGCGTTAGCTCCAGTGCCTATTTAAAAAGCAGCCCCTCTCATTCTAGATGTGGGATACTATTGCCTCTAAAGCCAACATTCTGATTCTTTTGAGAGAGGCTCATCTACAATAATTGAGTGATCTCCCTTGGGCTAACATGAAGATCTAAAGAAGATTTTGAAGGAGAAGGTCTACGATGCATATTCCATATGAAGGACGAACGCTTCAAGAATGCCAATGTCTAAATCACCTTCGTCTTCACCTTCAAAATTTATTGGAGAGTTTACCTTTATCTTGTAATCTTTTATTTTATTCCTTTTTGTAATTGGTGTGGACAAATCGTTCGGGGAGAACGTCGGATTCTGGGAAGGATTCCGTAGGTAAATTCGCCGCGGTTGTTGGCGACTAGGTCCTTGTGCGGCTTAGGGGGTAATTTGCCGCCTTGTGCATTGCGACTAGGTCGAGGGTAGATCTAGGGGGTGGCTAGAGGCCTTATCTGGGGATAGATAGACTATAGCCAACCGGTCCTTGGGATAAGGATCAGTGAAACAACAAAAAAGTGTTTTTAATATTCTCGCCTTGATTTCTAGCGTTATAGAAATCAAATATTTCTGTAATTAATTTATTATGAAATAAAATCATGACTTTTAATGTTCTATTCAATTGATTTTATTTCCTCTTCAAGAATGTGTTAAATTATATTTTTATCAAAGCATTAAAGCAAACATTTATGTAATCAATTTCATTGAAATATAATATTCATTTTTATTATCTCTAATTTTCTGGAATTGTATTTCATTTAAGATTTCATAAGTAAAATCACTGTGGCAATCTTTTTGTGCTAAGAAAAATTTCTTGGAGAGCTAACGCCCAGCGTTAACCCTTAACGCCAGGCATTAGCAACAGTTAACAAAAAGTTTTGTTTCTCTTCTTTAAAATGGAATCGTCAATATAATCTTATCTGAGATATTTAAATATATTTTCTTATAAAATATTCTGAAACTTCAATCGCAAACTCTGATATTTTTAATTAAGATTTAAATTCCATAAAACCCTTATTCACCCCCCCCTCTAAGGGCGTCGTAAGATCCAACACGTGGTATTAGAGTGTAGGTTATTCCTATACGGCTTCACAACCGAGAATAATGGCGCTTCATGATCTCGCATCTTCTAGAGGGGATAATTTTTATGAAAATGAAAAATCATTATCACCACCTTTATTTATGGGTGAAAATTATAATGAGTGGAAAAATCTTATGGAAAAATTTCTTAAATCTTTGGATATTGAAGTTTGGAATATTACTATTAAAATGCCCCCAAGTATTTTAAATAAAAATGAAATGTTTTTAAATGCCAAATCTATGAATAGTCTATATTGTGCTCTAGATTAAAATATTTTCAAACTTATTTATACGCTTCCTACTGCTTTTGAAGTTTGGAAATTTCATGAGAATACTTATAGTCTTCCTTCCACAGATGATGAACAAGAGCAATTCCTTATGTTTCCAAGAGAAGAAACTGAAGTGGACTTATGCTTGAAGGAAGATCTATTTAAGAAAGAAGAATGCAACGTCACGATATTGGACTCAAATGATGGCAACACATCAAGCAAAAGAGAAGAAGGAAATTCAACTATGGAAGAGGAATGCGAAGATGATGTCAAAGGAACCCTTGGTTCAAATCTTGCCTCTTCCCATAACAATGTAAGAAAATCAAAAACTTCTCTTTTTGTAACAAATTCTATTTCTACATCTCGTATGCATAAAATTGCTAAACGTAATATTTTAAAGTTGAAAATTGCTAATTCCAAATTACGTTTAGAAAATAAATCTTTAAAAGCAAATGCTAAAGTAGAATCAAGTATTGATGTGGTAAATTCTCTTTTATGCTATTTAGTTGAAATTCCTACTTCTTGTTTTGATTTTAATGATCTTAAAGAAAAATTCAAGGATCTTGAAAAAGGGCTCTTAGTTTCTAAAATGCATAATGAAAAATTGATAATTGAAAATGATGCTTTAACTTGTAAGTTAAGACAATTAAAATCTTTTGTTGAAAAAGTTCAAATGTCTAGTAATGACTTTCATGATAAGATTTTGAATAATAAGGATAAATTAACTTACAAAATCATTTCTAAAAAGGACCATTTTCACACATCAACTCAAAAGGAGTTTAGTTTCAAAAGGAATTATGATACTCACAAAATTCTCAAGAGTCACTATTATATGTCTCAATATATTTTCAATCATGACTCAAATTTAAAAACTCCTTTTCATGAAAATCAAACTATAAAATATTTTCCTTCACATTATAAGAGTATGTCTATAAGAAAGAGTGGAAATGAAAATTATCAAAATAAGAACCAATCATTTAACACATATTGTAACCCACTCTATCAACAATCACTTCTAAAGAAACACAACCACTCTTATAAACTTTCAAAGAATCCATATAATAAAATTCATTATGATTATCAACATCAATCTATTTTGAAAAATAATTTGAATAAACATAAATCCCCAATGAATTATTTTTCAAACAACTATCATCATATAAAGATGTCACATAATCATTATATGGATTTGAGTGATGAACAACCAATGTATGAATGGAGACCCATAAAGAATGATGACACATCAACTTTACTTAAAATGTCTCATTCATCCTTGTCTCCCCAAAAGCCAACACGATGTATTTGGGTACCTAAAGGAACCATCACACTTGGACCCCTTTGGATACCTAAATCTCTCATTCGTTAGTATCCAATCATTTGCATGAAGTAGAATTAATTATAAATGAAATATCAAAACTCTACTTCATGACATGCTTAATGTCGTTTTCTTTTGTTTGTTTCTTATTTTTGAGCCAACACGCTAAGGTCACATAGATATTTTATGCAATATGACTTACACTTTTTAAGCCTGATGTTTAAAAGAACAAATTAAATTATATATAAAGTCATAAAGTTTTCAAGTGATCCATCTTTTCTTGTTATATGTTTTATCCTTCTTAAATCCATTGCCTATAAATGTCTTATTTTATCACTATAAATTGAATGCTAAATTTGCTAAATGATATTACCAAGAAAAATGAAATTACTTTCAAAAATGGATTTAAATAAGCTTTTAGGGGTCTTAGGCTAAAATATTAAATGCACAACTTATTGCATATTTGTCTATTTTCTTTGTTGCATATGATAGCCCCTATAATGAAAAATCAGAATTGTAAAATTACAAAAATGATGAATATGATTTCACACACTGCACCATGATCTACTAATATCCTATGTTAACATTCACTATTATCATATATCATAATTCATGATCTCTCAAGAATTATCAAAAATCAACTATCTCTATCAACCGTAGGATTTATGAAATATATGATGGCTATTGGTATTAAAGTTTCATATCTTATTTTGTGTGTGTGATGTGCATCTTTATTGTTTGCATGTATCTTATTATCTTTAGACCTAAGATTTAACTTGATATCAACAAGATGAAATCAAATAGAATTGTCACTTCATTCTAGGTCTATGAAAATTCAAAACTCCATATTTGAATACATACAACTCAAATATATATTTGTCCATCTTTACATAGCTTTGCACAATGTTGTCCTAACTCATCATACTAGCATCATCACTTACCATAGGTAGAAATCAATGTCCATGCTAGTTATATCTTACAATGCTAACGTAAATTATATTACTTAAATATGAAAATCATAATTTCCTTTGTAGTGATTTTGCATGAATAAATTTTTTCTAAATGGATTTAAAATCAACAATATTCGATATAATTGTAAATCCAAAACTAATCATGCAATTATACCATAGTTAATATATTTAAGGCTTACACGCTTAGTATGTCCATAAATCATTAAACCTATGACATGTGTCTCACAATAGCGAGGGCATAGGATTGTGTGCACTAGAGACCTAACCTCTAAGTCATGTCTTATCCTTAATCGAGGAGGGTTCCAGTAGGGCCTTGCCAGACACTGGGGGAAAGAGTGCTAGGTTGAGCGTCATCTTTTGTATGCATATGGGATTAACACCCCAACCTACGACATGCGTGCAACTATTATGCCCATCCGTCACTTAGTACAGGGCTAGAGTGTAGTCACGTGGTTAAGGTATCTTGATCTTAGATATACTTGTTGCGGGTCGCTTAGGGCTCTTGGTAGACTGGTTCAACTGAACCGCCTTAGCTCGTGAGCGGTCTAAGCGCGCAAACAGTCAATTTGAGATTGTTGAGTACACTGGGACTTTTTTAGCGTGGAAAACCTGGAAAGGGTGAAAAACCACGTGGTCGGAGCTGTGCCGACCAAATTTCACTATCTCTTGAGAGGTTACAACTGGATGCTAAGAGATCGAGTGCGACAGGCCGCTACTCGTTACAATAGTAGAGAGAAAGAGGGAGAGCATTCCGAGGGTGACAGGCCACCTCTCGGAAAAACTAAGTACTTTTCCTACGAGTACATCAGTGAACCAAAGTGAGAAGGCCGTGCCTGCTTTCCAGAGGATAGAAGTGAGACAGCCCTGTCTACTTTCGAGAGGACAGAAGTGAGACTGTCCTGCCCGCTTTCCTGAGAATGAAAGCGAGAGCCTTGTCCGCTTTCGAGAACGAAAGCGGGAGCCTTGTCCGCTTTCTTGGGAACGAAAGCGAGAACCTTGTCCGCTTTCGCGAATAAGGATTTCTCTAAGTCCTCGAAGATGATCTTCAAGCACCGAAGGAGAAATCCGTGGAAATCTTCAAGGAGCTCCCTCTGGTCTCCAAGTCCGGATCCTTTAAATGAAGCCTTGGGGGCCTTTTTATAGCTTTTGCCAGGGGTAGCCCGGTAATTTCGCCGTCGTAACCGCCATAACCACCTTGGCTGACGAATCATATTTCTCGATTTGGGGCACTCGGATCACTATTTTTCATAAATGACCGTCTTGCCCTTTGAGGAAAGGCGACAAACTGTTCCTGAAAAGTGAGAAACTGAAAAGACAAAAAGTGAGCGAGCCGAGGCGGAAAAGTGAGCGAGGCTGAAATGTGAGCGAGGCGAGGCGGAAAAGTGAGCGTGGCAGAAAAGCGAGCGAGGCGGAAAAGCGAGCGAGGCGCAAAAGCGAGCGAGGCGCAAAAGCGAGAATGCTCTGAGCGCGCTCAGAAGCGTTCTGAGCGCGCGTAAGCGCAGAGGCGGAAATGCGAGCACGCTTCCGAGTGCGCTCAGAAGCGTTCTGAGCGCGCAACGAACATGGAAGCGCTTTGAACGTGCTTGGAGGCATTCTGAGCGCGTGTGAGCGCGGATGCGTTCTGAGCGCGCTCAGAAGCTATCTGAGCGCGTTGCACAAAAGACAACACCCGCTTTGGGGATCGCTCGAGGGCGAGATGCGAGGAGGAGGCCATGAGAAATCCTCGAGGCCGAGGCGGTCGTACGACCTCGGCCATGCAACGCTGCTCGCGCGGACGGGAGCACTCCCAATAAGGGGGGTTCGCCATTCCCCAATTGGGGAGGTGTTGAATGCACTCAACTCCCCAATTGGGGAGTTGGGGATACGTGAACATGGTTCACGTAACTCCCCAATTGGGGAGTTACGTGAACCATATTCACGTAACTCCCCAATTGGGGAGTTACGTGAACCATATTCACGTAACTCCCCATTTGGGGAGTGGGGCACTCTTCCCCACTCCCCATTTGGGGAGTGCTGACCAAGTCAGCGCCAATTTAATTGGCGCTGACTTGGTCAGCGCCAATTTGCTTGGCAGGGGGTGCGGCAATGCCGCACCCCCTCAAATGAGCAGGGGGTGCGGCAATGCCGCACCCCCTCTTAGGTGCGGCGGCGCCGCACCTTTTAGGTGCGGCGGCGTCGCGCCTGTTAGGCGCTGCAGGTGGCGCCTTTAGGCGCGGCGAATGCTGCGTCTTTTTGGCGCGGTGAATGCCGTGTGTTTTCGGCGCGACGAGTGCAACGCTTGTTTGGCGTGGCGAATGTCGCGTCTCTCCGGCTTGGCGTAGCAACCGTTGCGGTATTTTTTGACTTTCTCGCCACTCGCGGCGCTTGCGTGTTTGACGGTTCCCGTACGGATATGCTTCTTGGGACCGCATCCCATATCGTTTTTACGGGTCCGCATCAATACTTATATTATATTCATTACATGAACATCATCTCACTCTTTATATTTAAATCATGCATATTTGTTTTTGTTTTAACATTGAATCTTGTGTTTGCATATTTTAATATTTTGAGCTTTAATGATTTTATAAAACAAAAGTATTTGAAAAATCATCAAAAACATGCTTAACAGAGCCTTCAAATCAACTCCATAATGTCTGAAATTTCAACTGTAAGAAGGCCTCTTTATAATACAACTGAATTAAGAAAAACATTTTTCTAAAAATCAAAATTTGAGTTCTGTTTAGCGTTAGCCCCCTTTGCTCCAAATTGTTTTCTTTAAGAAAAATTTCGGTGTTTTTCTCATGCATTATTTTTGGTTTATTTCTCTGTCATAGAATATCATTTACTGATAGGGCTAAAAAGACTTCTATGTTTTCCATAAAATATTTTAATTTGAATATTTAAAAACAAATACAAAATTACAAAACAATTTCAAAGAACAAAAATATGTTTTTATGCGTGTTTATTGTTTTGTGCATATATAAAAATTCAAAAATTTATAAAAACTGATTGTTATTTGTCAAGGATGATTAATTATATCGTTTAAAGATTAAATACAATGTTTAATTTAACCTTCAAGTTTCTTAAAAAACATTATTTTATTTTTGTCATGCCTTGAAAATTATCTTGTTATGTGCAATGAAATTACTTCTAGATAAACATGTGTAGAAATGCTTAACATGCCTCTAAGTATGAGTAATGTTTTATGTTTGATAATGATTTATTCACTAACTTATTTTTGATAATCTACATGTGTTTACAATCTTATGCTTGCTTGATTGTGTAGTGTAATAACATAAATAATTAAAATGCATAAATAGATTACCTACACAACATTGAATTGGTTATTACAATTCTTTGTCTTTCATGCACTTATTCTTTAGAGAAATGTAGTTTAAATTGCTATGTTTGCAAAACAAGTGAATTCAGAGTCCTTAGTCACTAAACTAAAAAGCAAATAATTAATGACAAGGAAAACTCCACCAAGCACTACTCACCCTACTGCTAAGTCTTAATGAGCATTGTGAGGTTGATCACCTTGGAAAGAATTGTAAAGTGTCTTGTAGCAAACAATTTATATACCACTTCTCTTAGTACACCGGATCACAAATAAAATTTAAAAGTAATGCTAAAAAGTATAAAAGTGATCCCCAAGCACTACTTTGCACCCTGATAAGTCTTAATAAGCATTGTGTGTGCACAACACCTTGGTAGTTGTACTCTTTATTCATGTGCATTGAAATATTGTGGAAGTAATAGTATTTATGTAATTTAATGTTGTGTTATTTCATTATATATGTCACGTGTTTTTGATTGATTCACTTGTATACTTTATCAAAACACTATTTTATACACATCATTATCTTTCATAAAACTTCTACTCATGAGAATTGGATCCTAATTCTCATCTATGTTGGAACATGCTTTCCGCATCTCTTGGTTTGACAATAACAAATCCTATTGTATTTGATCATACTTGTTTTGTGTTTATAGTATGCAGGATTTTGTGCTTTCAAATCTCCATGGTGCTGTGTTTTGTTGCTACCGCACCGTGTTAACATTACCGCCGGCGCTAGCACCAACAAACCGCTGAGAAGGGAAACCGCTGAGAAGATCTGAATGCTCTACCACATCGTATTAACTCTACCGCTAGCGCTAGCATTAACGAACTGCTGAGAAGGGAAGCCGCTGAGATGCAAGTGATGCACAAATCTCGCACACCACTATAGGCGGTAGCTCGACTGCGGCACGAAACAGCAGTGTACCGATCGTTCAAGTGATATAAAATATGGGAGTGAATCCCTAAGTATCGATCTCGGAAGGAACACAGTAAGGTGGAGTTTACAATCGAGGAAGGACTTGAGATCGAAGTCCTTTATGTCGGATGGATGCAGAAAATGGGGGGTTTTGGATTGTTGAAATAAAATAAAAGCTATCAACTACTCCTATGCAATGCCGCTATGCAATGCTTCGCTTGGCGGGATGGAGACTAGGCAGGCCTTGAGCGCGCTGCGTCGCAAGGGCGGATGGACGAGTAGGCAAGCAGAATCGAACTGTACAGGCCTTGAGCGCACTCTTCGTTGGGCGAATGGATTACACGGGCTGCTATGCCACGCTTCGCTAGGCGGATGGAAGAGTAGGCTAGCGGATGGAGTGGAGAGAACGGCGGAATGATGGTCGCAAGCACACCACTAACAATTGTTAGGGCGGCACAACACAACTAACAATCCACACCATAAGGCACACCTCAAATGAACATATAACAAGATTACTCAATCACATAGACATGATTTCATACTAATGTTAACCAATAAAAGTACACTTCATCAAACATATAAGAAATCTAACTAAACTATCAACTACAAGAGGAGGTGAGTGTGCGAAATCGACCGACTCCGAAGTCTTGTTGAGGATTCACGGAAGGAATCGTCGGGTTGTCAATCCGCATCCAAGCTCGGTCTTCAACTGCGTCCGGGGTAGAGAGAGCTGTCACTACTCTCCAATGGACCCGTCTTCTTCGTGGCACGAACCGGTGGAATGATCACAAGCTGCTCCGATCTTGAATGTGAGAGCTAGGTTGACTCCCTTCTTGAAGCTCTTAGATGAAGGAGATGGCCGAGAGGAAGCTCCGGCGAAGATTTGGCGTTGAAAGCTTGCCCGGAGCTCCTCCTTAAGGTGGGCGGAGCTGGAGGGGTCGGAACTCCCTGAAATAGGCGGAAAACGGCGGACTGGAAGCAATGCCGACCTAAAATCGCGCTTGCCTATTTATAGGCGGAGTAGGAAATAAACACCGAGCAAGATCAGGCGCACGACCAATGGTCGTGCGCGAAGAACCTGTAGCATAGTCCCGGACTGCAAAATAGCGCATGGTTAGTGGCGCACGACCAGTGGTCGTGCGTGAAGGAGGCCAACGATCGTGCGCCGATGCTCGATTTTGGAAACATCTCGCCTGCAGTTGATTGAGGGGCAAATAAGTAAAGAGATATTGGCTGAAGGAAGGAAATCGCACTATCGCGCGACGATAGTGTTACCGCGGCGCGCTAGGCTGTCATAACCGTTTGCGCTCAGAAGTTGCCTTAACTGCCACGATCCGTGTGCGCGTCGTGTCACTATCGCGGGGTGGTAGTACTAGCGCAGGCGGTAGCTGTCGAATTTATTTAAAGAGCGGTGCTTCCTCCATTAGCTTTTGCTGATACAAAAGGAATAGAAGCCACATATTCAGAGAACTCGTGAGAGCCTTCTTCAAGCAGCCCGAAGAACTCCATCAACGTTCGTGAACGCAAAGAACTTGAAGACCAATACGATCGCATCTACATCGACATCAAGTTCTACTTTGAGGGAGTCTTTAGTTTGTGTTTTGTTTTACTTTCAAATTGTAACCTTAATATCTTTTGTTTGGTAGAGGAACTCGCCACACGGTGACTAGGGCCTTATGGGGACTAGGGGGAATTCGCCACACGGCGACTAGGTCTAGGTAGGACTTAGGGAGGAATTTGCCACATGGAGACTGGGTCTAGGGAGTAGATCTAAGGGGTGCTCGAGGCCTTTCTGGTGATAGATTGGCTAGAGCGGCTTGAGGCCGTATCTGGGGAGAGATCGGCTAAAGCCAACCAGTTCGTGGGGATACAAGTCGGTATAGAAAACAAAAAGGGTTTTCATATTATTCGCTTCAATTTCTAGCGTCATTGAAATCAGATTTTGTAATCAATTTTATAAATGTTAATCATGTCTTTTCTTGTTTAATAAAATTGATTTCATTTCTAGTTTCAATATCTCTTTACTTTTGTTTTAACTTAGATCAAAATATCAAAAGTTTTTTATTATAGTATAAAGTTTTTAAGACCCTTATTCACCCCCCTAAGGGCGCCTACTGATCCAACAAGTGGTATCAGAGCTAGGTTATTCCAATTCGGCTTAACAACCGGGAATAATGGCGTCTCTTGATCATGATCTCGCTTTTAATAGTGGGGAAAATTTTAATATAACTGAAAAAGTATTAACACCACCTTTATTTATGGGTAAAAATTATAAAGGGTGGAAAATATTAATGAAAAATTTTCTTAAGGCCTTAGATGAAAAAGTTTGGAATATTACTATTGAAAAGCCATCTAGCATATTAACTAGAAACGAAATTATTTTAAATGCTAAATCTATGAATAGTATATTTTGTGCGTTAGATCAAAATATTTTTAAACTTATTTATACGTTACCTACCGCATATGAGATTTGGAATTTTCTTGAAAGAACTTATGATTCTCCTTCTATAGGTATGGAACAATCGCAAGAACCAGAGAATATGCAAGCTTGCACAAGTCTTCAAGAATGCTCCTCTCATGATGAATCAATGGAGCACACATCAAATGGAAGAGAAGAAGAAGTACTGTCTTCGGAAGAGGAGTGCCAAAAAGATGTCAAAGAAACTATATGTTCAAATCGTGCCTTTCCCGAAAGTAATGTAAGGAAATCAAATCTCAGTGTTTGTACTTCTATCTCTTCATTACAATTGCTTCAAACTACAAAGCGCAAAATTAAGAAATTAAAAGATGCTAATAAACATTTGCGCTTAGAAAAATAAAAATTTAAAGACAAAAATTAATGAACAATCAAATTCAAATTTATCTAGTTCTATCCATGGTTCCTTAGTTGAAAACACTACACCTTGTGTAGAATATAATGAATTAAAAGAAAAGCACAAGGAACTTGTTTTTATAAAAGAACAAAATGAAAGATTACGTTTAGAAAACTCATCCTTGAAAAATGATTGTGCTAAGTGTAAGGACTATAAAATTGAAATTAAAGAGATGGATGAAACATTTGATGAATATAGAAATAACTATCAAAATCATATTGATTCAATTGTTTCCATTCTTAAAAACAGCACAATCGCGTGTAATAAAGCTAGACATAATCTTATAGGTAAGAATGATGAATTAAAATAAAAAATCAACTTGCTTATGAAAATGGTAAATACAAATTCACAATATCAAACTATATCTAAAAACAAGTTGAATATGAATATGAACATCTTACATAAGTTTAAAAATGGGAGTAAGGAACATAAAGGATTTGTAAATCAAAATCAAAATCACCATAATTTACAATATCATGTTTCTCCCAACCTAAAATTAAATGCAAACAAATTTCCTTGAAATTATAAATTCAAAAACCTTTTTGATCCAAATATTCAAGTAAATGATTATGGAAATTTGAAAACTAAAAATAATGTGTGTCCAAGGTTTGAATGGAGGCCCAAAGTTAAAGATGAAACACAAGCTCCACTCAAAAGGGCCCATTCATCACTATCTCCCCAAAAGCTAACACGTTGTATTTGGGTACCCAAAGGAACCGTCACACCCGATCCTCTTTGGATACCTAAATCTCTTATTTAGTAGTATCCAATCCTTTACATGAAGTAGAAATCAATTAAAAATGAATTATCAATTCTCTACTTCATGATATGCTTTATTTCCTTTTTGTTTTTTTTGCTTTTATTCCTTTGAGCCATCATGAAAAAATCACTTTATATAACTTGTAACATTTTTAAAAAAAAATCAAAATTCATTAACACTAAATTGAAATAGCTAAGATAATGCCACATGATAATTTAACTTTTCAAGACAAATAAGAATAATTATCAAACTATGGAGTAAAAATTTCATAACCATGCAGGAGATTCTTAAAATATTTTAGCAAGATAAGCATAAAAGAACACTTAAACAAAGCCAGAAATTAGTCCAAACTGAAATAGATAAACCCAGAAAGTATGCTGATACTAACGCCAACGCTAGAACTAGCGCCACGCGGTAGTAGCAGCATCCTGTTTTTGATGTCTCTGAAAACCTGCATTAATTACAAAAATAAAAATAAACTTCATTCTCCTACTCTCCAGCCCCCATACTGCTGCTGTCTTCTTCATCACCTCCATGACGTATCCGACGAACCGATCGCCGTGGCTGCTCCTCTTCTAGACTCTCCTCTCTGGGTAGTGATGGAGTTAATTTAAGTGCCACCATTATCTTCTTTACCATCTTCTCGATTCCAGAAATCTTTTTCGACATTCTTGTCACCTTCCTATTGATATCCGCTCCCTGCTCCGCTAGCTCCTGAAGTTCTCGTTGGGTCTCTCTTACTGATACACCTCGTCGAACTGGAGGTTGTGGAGATGGAGCTCGCTCTTGACGTGGAGGATGAATAGATAGGGAGGATAATCTGGCCGGACGACAGTCAAGATAATAAACTTCCATATTGAGAGACCGGCACTTCTTGCATACAACTCGTTGAATTATTCCTCCTAATGGAAGAGTATTCAATCGCTGTCACTGTGGGTCTTTCAATTTGTATGTATATCGGATCATAGATAATAGGAGATCTGCCATATAAAACTTAATTTTTTCTAAAATATGATAGGTGACCATACTCAATTGAGATGTGATCATCCTTGTATCTCCCGCTTTTATCATGATTGTACGTCGTAGGATCTCTTGGATAATGTATGCGTAGGGAGTTAGTGTTGTAACCGATGAAATCAATTCATCCACACCTTCTCGACCATGCAACACTTCATTTATTCGAGTCCAGTTCCGAAGCATTCGAAACCGCTCTACAATATCCAAGTGATTACTACTCCCTTCAAGGCCAAACTCCTCACATAAATCATCATGAGTTATCACTACCTCATGAACTTGAATATAGGAACGTTCTCCACCTTAAAGATCTGTCCGAGCCGGATCCTCCAATCTCGTGTAAAATTCTCTTACCAAAACTGAAGAAAAATTATCATCTATGATCACTGAGAGTACACCTGCGTCAGCCAAATATTCATATATGTTCATGAATGGGTAGTTCGATCCCCACCGCCATTGCCACTCCGATGGTAGCATCCTCAATACCAGGGAATATTGCTCCATCCTCTTGATTCAGACCTACGTTTGACTGTCGAGCGTGATGACTGGAGGAAGCCATTATCAAATCTGAACTAAAATAAAATTAAAGGAAAAACATCAAAATCTGGACAGGAGATTACATCAAAATCGGTACAGGAGAGCTACCGCGGCACGATAGATTCTACCGCCGCGTGGTAACTGACGAAACTACTGTTCGTCTTCCTCCTTCGAATCCACCAAAAAAAAAAAGAAATCCTATAAAATCATTTCGAAAAGGCTCAAAAATTCCAGATCTGAGTTAGTTCAACTAATCTAACATGAATACTCAAACAATAACTCATAGATCTACCAAAATAACTTGAAAATGTTGTCATATATCCTCCTATGACCATACCACCATGAAAATCCTTCAAATCAACTAGATCCTAGCTTGAATCACCAAAATAAACCATAAAAGAAAGTACAACAACAAAAGAGAAACCTTACCTATTTCTATCGCTGGCGGAAGTCGATGAAAAAGAAATGAGATCCAAAACCCTTGACAAAATGAGATCTGCCCGGGTCAAACCCTTATATTTCAAGCATTACCGCGTGTAGTAACTCTATCGCCCGGCGGTAGTGTGCTTTTTTTGTGTCCTTTTTGCTGTTTCTTTTATTTATCTTTATGCATTTATTTTCTGTTATTTCCAAGCCTCTACCCGATTCCCGATTTGCTCTACTTAGACTAGAACTATGGGTCTTCGACATTCATACTTAATCATGCAAAGCCCGCATTTTTGTGACCACGCATATCTGATTTTTGTACTGAATCACAGTGTCACCAATCTGCACAACTATATTCATAAGGAAAATTCTGAAAAATTTCACATTTTCCCAAAAATTCGAGTTCTGTCACTAACGCCCGACGATAGCATAATACCGCTCGCATTAGTGAATACTTCTGTATTTCCAGTCTCTTTTTCATTCTTATTTTTTAGTTTCTGCTATTTTCTTTTAAGATTCCACAAACACAAAAAAAGTAAAACAAATCAAAATCTAACCAAAAACATGCTTTGTTTTTCTATATATCAAAACAAACTACAAAATTGAAAAACTAACTAAAACATCAAAAACATGCTTTTTATTTGTTTTATTTTTGATAACTTAACATTTATAAAAACTGGTGTAATTTCTCAATGTTTTAAGGATGATATAGTTTATCTTGCCAAACTTAGTATACAATGTTTCATTCTCTAGTTCAAGTATCTTAATGACATTGTTTTTGTATTATGCCTTGATCATTATCTTATATGTGCTTTGAAATTGATTATAGAAATCATGTGTAGTATTGCATAGCATGCCTCTATGTATGAGTAAATGGCTTATATTTGTAAATGATTGTTTCACTCACACTTTTTGATATTCTACATATGAATTTAATCTTCTCCTTCATGATTGTGTAGTGTAACAACTTAATATTATTGTTAGGCATGCTTAGTTTTACCTACACCACAAGTAAAAATCTTTTTCATGCACCTATTTTTGAAGAAGTGTGTCTTTTCAAAAATCTTTTGTTTGCACATACAAGTGAATTCAGAGAC